>CM045496.1:24972579-25649080 GCA_024704745.1 Rosa lucieae | reverse complement strand
GGATGAGCCTCCCAGCTTGGCTGGGTTCCTAACCCTTTAAAAAAAAAAAAAAAAGTCTTTATTATTTCATCAAGCTATTTGAATTTCTAACTATTGAGATTTGCTTTTGGAAAGACGATGGTTTGATTTAAATCTTATGAAAGATAATGAGTTTAAGTTTATAGTTATATAATTGAGGAGGTAAATTATGAAAGATGATGATGTTAGCGCATGCATGCATTACCTGGTCAGTAGTATTCTCCAGAGAATAGTCTAGTTAGTAGTACCCTCCAGACAATATTTTGGTCAGTAGTACCCTCCAGATAATATTTTTTACGGCATTAAAATATTTTTGAAGGAATATTTCGACGGAAAAAATAATTTTTCTGACCACCAATGATGGCAAAATGTAGTAGAAAATGCTTGTTATTCCAACGACTGGTTGGTAGTAGAGCATTTATGACGAGAATATTCCTGACCGCCACAGACGAACATTTTTGGTCGGAAATACGTATTTCCGACCAAAAAATGCTTTTTCCGACCGAATTTAGTCGTTAGAAAAAATGGTTCCTGTTGTAGTGAGTATACCCTCCAATGCGTCATATGGTCGGCAGTACCCTTATGTCATCGCCTCCTTCTATTCTTGTTGATAGTACCCTCCGATGCGTCATCTGGTTGGCAGTACCCTCTAGTCATCGCCTATTTTATGATGTGAGTATTTTAAATGAGATTTCTAAGATTTCTAAATGATTTTGAGATATTCTATCATGTGAGGATTTGAAACAATTTTTGAGATGATTTATGGCATGATTTTAGATTTCAATACTAGAGAATGATTAAGAGTAGATTTGAAATGGTATGAGATGCTTGTTTCAGTTGATAGTTAAAAGTATTCTTCTTTGAAATCTTGATACATGCTTTGGTTTTTATATCAAAGGTAAATTGGAAAAACATTATGTAGATACCTCTACTAGCATGACTAGTTTGCTATCTCACCAAGCATAAGTAACACCCTCTTTAGGACACCCACAAGCCATGGTGAGGCCCAACCACTACTTGCATCTTGTAGCCCTATGTTCAAGCTACGCCACGGTATCCGGAAGTCGCAAATCCGTCGCCGGGAAGCCACCTTTCCGGCCTTGCCAAGTTGCCCTCACAAATAGGCTTTCTACACTAGAATAGTTATCTTTGCTTGTCCCACATCGAAAACCATGTAAAGGAGATGGCTTCCTTCACTTATAAAAGGAATGTCTCCTCCCACAACTAAAGGAATCTGATTACACACTTTGTAATGCACTTGGGCCGCAAGGCTCAACACACTAGTACAACATTCAAGTGGACGTAGTTTCCCGCTAAGGCGGGAGACGAACCACTATACATCTCGTGTCTCTCTCTCTCTCTCTCTCTCTCTAAAGCTAACTAGAGATCCCACGGATCACTAACGTTAACACATTAAATATTTTATTTTACCTTAATTGCAATTCATTATTTTTCATCCGCTCACTCTAACAGTTTTCTAATTGCTTTTCTCTGAGCTTTTCAGTTTTTCATTCCCAGTCTGCATATTAGTTGAGGTCGGGTGTGTATAGGAGCTGATGCATAGTGCCCACCACCTCTATCTTCGTCGTAGGTTATCGTTTAACCTACTTATGTAATACATCTATTAAATACTTAGATTGCTCTGATCTCCATACTATTGCAATGAGATGTAAAGTGAAGCAAGCCGAATTTGAATTTGGCTGTTGGGATCCTTGAGTTAAAATATTATTTACAGGTTTGATATTTAGGTAGTCTATTTTTAAGAGTAATAATGTCGAATTTTCGGTAGAATTATTTCTAAAATGGGTCTCTACAGAACCACCTCGGATTTCAGGGTGAAATCTGGGTGGGTCCTGTCACCCCTCTCCTTTAGGCTTATTCTTGCTGCCCACAGGACGACCCACTCTAGCCTTGTTGACGCAAGAAACTTTTAGCATATCATTCTTCACCAGAAAATAGAGAACCGACATGAAATCCAGCTCCACTGAAATTGTGACAACTGTGTTAAGACTCATTGTCTACTTGCAATATGGAACCAACGCCATTCATAACAGTTTGTTTCAAACTTATGATCTGCACTGCCTTCTCTGTTCCCACCATCGCCTGCGATGGGGAAATCCTCACCTCAACCAGTTTTGGCTTGAACATATTGAGCTGCTTAGCCAAGACTTGTGCAGGTAAACCTAGAACAATGAAACTGTTAAACTTAATTAAGAGTTGTAGTGAATAGATTTGGGGCTGAAGCCCTAGCCACCAAACCTGTAAGCTGCACCACACTCTAACTATTAGAACTTGATCCAACCTTGCGTGTAGCCACCACAAACATTCCCTTCTTGGAACCCTAGAACCTAGGTTAGGTTAGGGTTTCCACTACCAAGCTCTACCTCGAGCCACTAATGCATCCATCAACCGGATGCTCCAATAACCCACATACTTCACAATACCCAACCATCTTCTCATACTTGAACTTCACAGTTGCCTCTACCTCGGAGGTAAATTCAAATAACAGCGGTAGATATACTTGCTTTACAGGATTTGATATGTTGTACCAAATCTGAACGCGTGCCGTCCCACACCAAATCACTGGCTTATCCTGCCCTAAAACCTTCCCTAAGGTGGAACCAATCATCATCACCGCCACTTCGATAAACAATGCTAGTGGTAATCCAAAAATCTCTACCCCAACTAGAATTCCAGTGGTCGGAACCCTAGTAACATCAAACAAGCTGTCGTAATCTTCCAATGCAAGCATACACTTCCCAAAAAACCACGGACCTCCCATCATAATCTTCAAACGCTTAGATTTCTTTTAAAACAAAGGATTAAATTCAGTTTAGTCCCTCAAACCTTAGGCCAAACATCAGTTTGGTCCCTCATCTTTTTTTTTAATCAAACTCATCCCTAATCTCTCAAATTGCATCAGCATCGTCCAAAATTTGAATCTGGCGCCAAATGTGACGTCATCCGCTGAGCTGTCGCCGACAAGGAGGTCCATTTCTGATTTTGAACCCACAAGAAAGGCAAAATGGACATTTCATATTTAATCTAATTTCTTTTCTTTTTTTCTCTTATTTTCTCTCTCTCTTTTCTCTCACTTTTCTCTCTCTTTCTCTCTCTCTCACATATTCCCAGCCACCATGAATCCACTACCCACCACCTCAACCAAACTCTACCACCTTCTCAAAACCGGAGCAACAGTGATACTCCCAGCTTCTCCCTGATGTCGACGTTGCTCTCGTCCATGAATTTGCCTAGCAGCAAGTAGTAGATCTTGTCACTCAAGGGCCACCATGAGGAGGAGGAACTGGACGGCTTGGATTGGCAGGGTCAAGTCTAAGTCAAAGAGCACTGCCTTCTCGATCTCAGCTGTGAGGGACGGCGGAGCCAGGGTGAGGGAGGTGGCGGCAACTAAGGAAAGGGATTTGATGGATTGGAAGAGGTGGAAAGCATCCAGACAAGCCGAAACAAGTCGATCCGGCATCCGAACTGGAGAAAGATCCAAATGACTTATTCGAGTCTGGAGCTACAGGAATCGAGGGAGATCTTGACGTCAAGCTTTCTTCTTATGCTAAACTCGGAGCTCGGTTCACACAAGAAGGAGGTTTATTTCTGTCTTTTTTTTTTTTTTAATGTAATTTGTTGGTTGTTAAATGTAAGCTGTTGATTGCTTGGTTCTGTGTTGTGGGTTTCTTCAATTTTGGGTTGTGGTGTCTGCATTGCACTTTGGTTAGGTATTGGATTAGTGGGTTGTGATGATCGAAGAACTCCCCCAAATTGGACTTGAACATCTTAACCCCGCTGACATGATCAAAGAAAAATCAGCGAGGATGGTGGTGACTGCGGCGGTGGAGTCGTCGGAGATGAGGGTGTTGGAGAGAGAAACGTCGTCGTTTTGGGAGATGGGGGTTTGGTGGCGGTAGCTGAAGCGGTGGGATTGGGAGTGGGAGAGACGGGTGTAGAGGAGAGAGACGGAGAGGAGGAGGAGGAGGAGGAGGAGGGAGGAGATCACAGTGCAGATGTACACGCTGTAACGCGGGGAATGGATGCTTCTCAGCATTTTGGGGTGGGTTTTGGGTTGCACGAATCGGGTTTCATCAGAAGTGGACAGAGTGAAGAGAGTGAGAGAGAGCAAGAGAGAGAAGAGAAAGAAAATAAGAGAAAAAAAATAGAAATTAGATTAAATATGAAATGTCCATTTTGCCCTTCTTGTGGGTTCAAAATCAGAAATGTGGGACCTCCTTATCGATGACAGCTCAGCGGATGACGTCACATTTGGCGCCAGATTCAAATTTTGGACGATGTTGATGCAATTTGAAAGATCAGGGATGAGTTTGATTAAAAAAAAAAAGAGGGACCAAACTGATATTTGGCCTAAAGTTTGAGGGACTAAACTAAATTTAATCCTAAAACAAAACACAAAATGGTTTGTCTGAGCTCTGATTGACAGACGATTTTGCAAACCCTATACCTTGGACATCGTCCCCATGATAGCCTTTGGATCCGCTTTCTTCCAACCCTGCAGGAAACAATCCCTAGCATAGAAGTGGGACAATATAGCTGAGCCTCCAACTGCACCGAACGTAGTCATCTTTGCTCTGAGATAGCCAAGGTGGCAACCAGCCTTGCAGAAACTTTGTCCACCTTAGTCGACGTTTGAATTGATGCTGAGATGAGCGGCGGAATAACCCTAGAGAAAGCACTTAGTTTCTCTCTTTTTAATTTCTTGATGGCTCTTATGATGAGAGAAGTTGTTTTCATTTTTTCTATTTTTGCTTTTTATCTTTGCAATCATACATGTAACTGGAGCGCTCGAATAATCATTTATTCTCTACGATCATAACAATTCTCCTGTTAATAGTAGCAGAATTAAAATAATTTTTGATTCATTGTGGCTCCTAAAGTTCATCATCAGTTGTAGAAATTTCCATCCTAATTGCCCCGAATAGAGACTTTGGCCCTTAAGAGCAACTCCAACAGCTTCCCTATAATTTTTGTATTATAGGGAAGCAAAAGTCAAAGCTTTAGCTATTTTTTCTTCTCTAACTCCAACAGATTCCTTATTTTGCAGCAATCTCTAAAATCTCCATAATTCTTCCTTAAATTTTGGAGTTTGCTGTAAATATAGGGAATTTGGTTTTCTCTCTCCTCACTTTCCCTAAAATAGAGATAGTTATAGGGAATCTGTTGGAGCAAAAGAGGCTTATTTTTCTCTAAAGTAGAGAAAAATCAAAATATAGGGAATCTGTTGGAGTTGCTCTAACAATTTTATGATGAAATTGAAGGAAATAATTTAAGGGAAGCAACAAAAACATCACTAACAAAACACTAGTAGATCATGTGATTTGTTTCCTCGGGATTGTAGCAATCGGCATCTGATGTAGAAATTCCACGTAATTTTCAAGTAAATTCTTGGAAGTTTTACGTGTTTTCTTCATTTTTGAATTTTCTGACATGAATTGTCAAAAACAGCTGTTGTGGCTCCTAATGCTCATTATCAATTGTTAGAATGTCTACCCACATAACAACAAATTAAAACCCTGTTCTTCTTATCAATCAAATTATAAGGAATTTTTTTTTTCAATTTCAATCGGTTTTCTATTGACGAATTCTAGTGTACCAAACAAAAATGTTTGATCATTGGGCCTTGCTTATGTCTTACTCAAAGAATTGAAAGGGAATTTGACATGTTGCTAGGATTTTGGAAACAGACCTTTAAGGCATTGCATTTGGCCCGTATCCTAGTATGTGATAAAGGGCAAAAAGGATAAGGGAAACAACAAAAACATCACAAAACAAACACTAGTACATTTCAGATATTATTTATAAGTATCATCACTAAGCATTATTGGCAGTGGTGATGGTATTCCTATTTATAAGAAAGAAATTTCTTTTTGTGACAGGACCTCCTCCACAAAGCACCGAAACCTCAGCTTGATGACACACGTGGTAGGCGATTTAATTATATATTGTTGAGCATTTAGAATACTTAAGCCAAGTTGGTAATGATCATTATTTTGTTTAATATAACTTTTGATGTAATGGAAAATCTTTGAGGGTCAACCAGCTCATCTTAAACACTGTATATAATCTCACCATCCACCTACAAAAAGTCAAAAATCAAACTGTTCAAACTATGTTGGAGACTAGGTAGGACTTAAAATTTAATTTGAGTTATTGGTCTTTGTTTGTAGCATTCAAAAGGAACCAATCCCTTGGAATGAAATAATTTGGATCCATTACAATAATAAATGATAACAAAACGTGTTGGCAAGCAATTGAACAAGATAGTCCATAACAAAACAAGATGTATGGCAAAACTAATTTTACCCTAGCTATTCTCTCTTATGCATCTTTAGTTTTGTCAATTGAGAGTGATGATGTTTGTCTTTTCTTTAAATTTTGTAGGATGTACATATTTATGAGAAAGTATTCGGTGCACCAACGTACACTTACACCAACATTAATAGACGGCTGTGTAACATTTTCATGTAACATTAAGTATATATTTTTTTTATTAAAAGGAATGTTGTCTATAAATATCAACAGTTGAGATTTACTGTATATGTTGGTTCACTTACACTGTTAGTGCATAAAAGAATTTTTCATCTTTCTTCTAAAGACATTTTGTGGCATTTTTATTTTAAAAAAAAAATTTGTGGCATTTTAATCCCACATAATTGCTTTAGAATTGTGTGTTCCTTCTTTATTCTTTTTTTTCCTATGATCAAAATAAAAATACTAAGGTGATTATATGAGATATATCTTTAGGGATATATCTAGGGCTGTCAATTCCGACACGACCCGATAACATGATTCGAAACCCGCACTAAATAAAGCAGGTTGAACCCGCACAATTAAAAAGCGGGTTGGTGGTGGGTCAACCCGCCATGACCCATTTAATGAATGGGTCGGCCACGGGTCAACCCGCCTACACGAAATGAACCCGTTTAACCCGATTGTGCTATGTTTCTTCTTGAAATTTTGGGCGTTCGGAGTATTTGATCATAGGATTAGACAATTTGAATTATTTCGCTTTTTAATTATTGGATTTAATTATTCATGAATTATATATAATTATTTTCGTCTTGTGGAGTTTTTAGTGAATTTAATCAATTTTTTTATTTTTTAACTCACTAACTTAAGAAAAAAAATTAAAAATAAATCAATTTGTGCATTTTTTTAGTTAAATGGGTCTCATTGTTAACGCTTAAATGAGTCATTTTGTCTAACAAAACACGACCTATTTATTAAATAGGTTAAGCGGGTTGGAAACGAGTAACCATTTTAATAAATAAGTTGGGTTTGAGTTTAAATTTTTGACACGATTATTAAATGGGTTGAGTTTGAGTTTATATCTTGCGACACGACAAATATCTTGATCCGACACGATCCATTAACAGCCCTAGATATATCAAAAGCAAATAACACGTAGATGCTTGATGTCGTGAATAATTATTAGTCATTCTGTGAGGTACCGGATATAATCCTTCATTAGTTATTGCATAATTCTATTACAAAAATAATATAATTGATCCTCTAGGATACATTATTAGACTCACCCTAGACTAGAAGTGAAATGAGTAATCTGGACTCTCGAGAGTAAATGCAAACGCTAAACGCCTAATCCCAATCTATTAACTCGGGTTACCGAGTCCACAGGTAATGAACCATAGTACTAATTACGCTAATATAGTCGATAATGATTGCTTTGATGATGGAAGCACAATAATAAAGATATGGAAAAACAATAAACAACTATTAACACTATCTAATAGTACCATTAAAGCAAGAAAATAATTTGAGAGAGGAAGAAAAAGAGGAGCTAAAGCACTTTCATCGGTCCCATACCATGTCTCCTCACTAGCCATAGCCCCCTTGATGTGATCTCCAAATATTTTTCTTTTCTTTTCTTTTCTTTTTTTTCTTCTCTCTTCCACTCAAATTTTGTTTTCTTCTCCCCCCAAATTCCTTTGCAGCTTCACTCGCCCAATAATCATGTCGAGCAACAAAGGAAAAGATGTAGCAGAAGCATCGTCTTCTTCGGCTAATAATTCTGCTTCTGCTGCTGGCGACGATCATCAACAACAGCAGAAGCAGCCGCCGGCTCAGCTGAGCCGGTACGAGTCACAGAAGAGGAGGGATTGGAACACATTCGGGCAGTACTTGAGGAACCAGAGACCGCCGATCGCTCTTTCGCAGAGCAATTCCAACCATGTGCTCGATTTCCTCAGGTACTTGGACCAATTTGGGAAGACCAAGGTGCACTTACAAGGGTGCGTGTTCTTCGGGCAGCCCGAACCTCCCGGACCTTGCACCTGTCCGCTCAGGCAAGCTTGGGGCAGCCTAGATGCACTGATCGGACGGCTCAGAGCTGCATATGAAGAGAATGGTGGGTTGCCTGAAACTAACCCATTTGCAAGTGGAGCTATAAGAGTGTATCTGCGTGAAGTGAGAGACTCTCAGGCCAAGGCAAGAGGGATTCCGTACAAGAAGAAGAAAAAGAGACTCTCAGGCCAAGGCAAGAGGGATTCCGTACAAGAAGAAGAAAAAGAAGAGGAATCTGATCAAGGCCAACCATGAACACAGTAGTAATCCAAACTTCACCACCATGCAGCAGCGATCTTAATCGATCCACCTCAACAATATATGGTAATTAATTAATTTCAAGTTTTACTTTCTTGCTATAAACAGTAACTTCTTGATCTGGGTATGAGAAAATTATATGTTTTTCAAGTAACTAGCTAGATTCTGAGTTTCTGTTTTCACTAAATTTTCTGGGAATGAAAAAAAAAAAAATTCAGGCAAAAAAATATAAATAGTGTACGGTAAATGGATGATTAATTTCGTAGTATATTCATCTTCAGATCATTTACTTCGAACCCTACGCCAAGAATTTTAAACCCTAATTTTGCTAGTACCTATTATTAGCTAGCTTTTATGAGAAAAAGACATCATAACAGCACTACTTAACTTTACTTTAAGTTAATTGTCTCAATATATAAAGAAAAATAAGTAGATTCTTTCACAAACATACTAAGGTACAAATGGATCTCTCTCTCTCTCTCTCTCTCTCTCATGAAAATTAAATCATGGGGTATTTTGTGGCTTAATTTTGAAGTTTAATATTCTCATTAGAAACATATGATGTTTGCTTTTTTGTATTCATAGTCCTTTTGGGATTCTGCACGATTTTCTGCCCGCCATGAATGGATCGACATAACAACATTATACATAATTATATATCACTGTTAATAATATTCATGCACTCATGAGTCATGATATATACATATACACAAATTACACATTATATAATATCTGTGTCATAATTTATGTAACGTAGGGTAGACGAAATGCTTGGTGTTTTTGACATTAACCATCACTAAGATCTCATCTACAGTACCATTAAACACTAAATCTTCACTCAAGCTTTGTCTTGATCTGAATTTACAGTACTTTCTTGTTCCTTTCTTTATATTCACCGTGACATTTTAATAATTTACAGTACTTTCTTGTTCCTTTCTTTATATTCACCGTGACATTTTAATAATTTACAGTACTTTCTTGTTCCTTTCTTTATATTCACCGTGATGGGATCGATGTCCTTTTCTTTCAAGGTATATACGAATAATTGGCCTTTGTACAGCTTAATCAGTTTGTCTTTAGTCTTAATCAGATTAACGCTGGTGGTAACCTTTAGCCTAAGTTGCTCAGTGAATTTGGGATAAGCATTACACCACGGCTTCGTTGGATTACATTTTATCACCAACGCATCCAATTATGTCCCATTAACTCACTTTCTTTGTGAGTGTTTATGTTTCCGCTAATATTTGTTCAAATAATTTACACTGACAATGCCCACTGCATGTTAATTAGCTTAATGCTTATAGAGAAACTCAAGTTGTGTATAAATAATCACTCTATAATAATTGTCCCCAAAAAAAAAAAAAATCTTGCTTTATAAAAGTGTCATAAGTTAAACGAGTTAGGCTTTCAAGTATATTTTCCGACACATTATCAGAGCTTTATTTGGTTGTAGGAGATATTGGGTTTGAAAACTCAGTTCCATAACTTCAATTCTTGTTGGTTTGCATTTTGCTGATGGTGATGCTACACCAATGTGTCTCTCTTTATATGCATCTCTTTGCTTCTCAAGTGCAGATTATTTTCCCCGACACATTCTGTTACAATGCATTGATTTGGTGGATGCAAAACCTTAATGTATTATTAACTTGACAGCTTAAACTTTAGAGTTGTAATGGTTGTTTATTAGTATAATCTTAGTGACCCTTAATTCGAGACGTCGATCATGCATGATCTCGACAGCTTTCAATTTCAGTCCTTGTTTGATTGCTGTTTTGGAAGATGTAGGTGAGGCTACGTATTTCTCTTCCTCTGAATCTATTTACTTAAATTTAACTACCGCATTCTGATTGTCAATTTCAGGCGCCTAAACCGAAATGCACCATCAAGCCTTGGAGCTCTACTGTTCTGGATATATTATGCAATACTCAACTCCATGCATATGCTACCTTTCTTGATCCGCAGATGTGAAAATGCATATGCTACCTTTGATCAAGTCAATCCTTGTTTATTTTCTTTAAATTAGCACTTGTTTATTATTAATTTTAATGAGAATTAAGACGTGAAGTGTCGGTAAAGATGAAGCTGCACTGGAGATGAGTAAGTAAGTTCCCTTTACAACTTTCTTGTAGGTTATTTAGTCAGCAAATTAATGTCATATATATGTTTAAGTTTATTTACCATGAACATATATCATCAACTCTCTCGATTGATGCAAGAGTACTATATATTGTGCTTCAATAGTTCAACTGTTCCTGATTCTGCATTAATATATACTAGCTGGTAGAAGAAGTCATTATTGATTGTTGTGAGATTCTATAAGAATATATCGGTCTATATAAATAGATTGATTCGTTCTTCACACCCTGGCCTTATTTGTCTCTTCGTTTCTCCATTTGTCCAATACCAAATTGATCTATAAGCAGATTTCTTGTAAAACTCGACAGCAGGTGGTCATACGTGAGTCCTTGATCGTAGGCATAATATTGAAGAAACATATATAGATTTGTGAGACTGATCGAACATATTGACTCAAGAGCATCGATCATCATTTGAAGAAAAAGATTATCGAAGATGAGTGAGAAAAGAATCCATGCATGGTATATATTCCAAGCTTAGAGTTCCTCTTATCAGCTTATATATTAAATCTCTATATACTTAATTCATATATTAAACTACTCATGTACTGATGAATGACAGTGAGAATCTGACCAGTTTCATTTTCATTCCATAAACTCGTAAAAAAATATGTTTTCTCGATCCGCAGATGTGAAAGCTCTCGTTTTATTACATCTCATATAGTGTATTAGTATATACGTTTCCTCCATATTGGAATCATCTCATCACACCAAACTTCATTTCAGAATGTTTTCATGTTTTCATTATACTGATATATCCACAAGATCGTGTTTACCCTTGTCGATATTCATACTTCACTTCTCCAATCCATGATTAAATGCTATTTGATTAGCTTCCTCAAATTGCACATCAGTTTTTTGAAACAGTTCTGTACAGTTTCAAGTATCATCTGTTGGCCGGCCACTACACATGCATATATTGTGACAAATTCTTAAATTAGAATCCTAAAATATTGAGTGCTAATGGTTGTCTAACATAATATTAGAATTTTGTGTTTGAACCGTTGAACTTTTAATTGTTTGATCTTCAACTATAGTCTTCGTGTTTCTACTATTATAGTCGTCTTTCCTCGATTGAAGCATATTGGTCGAATCAGTAGACAGTAGTGATGAACTCAACTCTATTCTTCTATGGTTAATTGCTCGACACTGTCTTATACTGCTAATCGAAAATGTTTTCTTCTAAACATGATCTTTATGGAGGATATTGTATCTCCACCAAACTTAAGTTCATAATCCCCTCATGTGGCGGAACTAGAATTTATAACTTGGGGGTCGGGATATAAGCTAAGTTTGAGCATATGCCAGTAATTTTTTATACTATTTTTATTTTACTGCAAGATACTATTATTATTTTGAAAAATCTTGAGAACTATATATAGTATAATAGACAAATTATTCATCCACACATAAAAACTTTATATTGACTGAGTAGGTACACTATAATTTGAAAAAATAAGTGAAAAATAACCAACCAAGAGTTTATTATTTACTAAGTTTGCTGTTATTGTTATTTATTAAGTTTATTCATGTGGTTAATTGTAGGTTTCCTTCATACTAACCAGTAAGTGAGCTCATAAATGTTTAAGGGGATTCATTACCAGTTTCTTTGTTTATTTCATACTAGTTAGCTATCTAATTAATATGGGTATGTGTTGGAATCATGGGGGGGGGGGGGGGGGGGTTGTCTGGACTCCCTTCAGACCCTCAAATAGTTCTGCCCTTGGTCCGTTATATAGTGTTTGATCAACCATTGTTAGATATGTGATAGTTGTTCATGCGTTGATCATGTCTTCAACAACTATTTCTAGTCTTTGAAAAAGATTTGGAAATTATTTTCTGGCTCCTCTTGTGAGTTAGATCGATTTTCACTTGAGAAACAAACAATTAATGCAAGTCTGTAACTACCTACTAGCAAATAGGATTCTACATGAATTATATAGAGTTTAAATATGAAAAGACTGGAACTTTTCCAGATTGCCGATCGAGATAACGTATTATAATTTTTTTTTTTAAAGGGATAACGTGTCGTATTATAGTTATGCTAAGTTTTTTTTAATTTTTTTTATCAGATAAATAATTCAAATGTTTTAGTTTTTCATGAGTCAAACTCATAACCTCTCAGTCTACTATGCCACTAGACCAAATGGTACCGGGCGTTATCTTAAGGTTTTAATTAGTAATTTATATTAAATATAGAATTATAAAATAAAATTTTTAAAAACTATAAAGTAACTACAATTTTTTTTTGAAGGGTAAAGTAACTATAATTTAAGGCACTAAAACTTGGGGAATAAATTACCAAAAAAGGGGCATTAGTTTGGCACTAAATTTAAATAAAAAAATTACGATTCATGCACCAACCTTGTGGAAACTAAACACGCCACAAATTCTGAAAAAAAATCTCTAAGATAATGATTCCTATTCAAAATTGTGGATTATAACACACAACGTTTGGCAAAATCGGTTGTTCTTATTTTCTTATCAAAATTTTTCTACCCACAAATGATAACAGTTAAATACTTTTCAAACTACTGGAACTCAAAAATCACAACCTAAATTTTTACAATTTTTCAAAGTAAAAAAAAAATAAAACTTATAAAAATTGTTAGAGGTTTCGGTGTTCGTTCTAAAAATCAATCTCTAGGAATAGTGAGCTTATAGTACAAGAGAATTAAAAAAAAAATAGTGTTAACAAGATTTAACATGTTTCGGCATGCCATTGCATTCCACGGGCTCGCCCATGACACCTCCTAAAGTACCAAACCATATAAAGCCCTGTTTATGATTTTTAGAATGAGTTGCGGAATACCAAAATTTTAATTAATTGATTTTTCTTTATGATGTTTCAAAGTAAAAAATCAAGAAATCTATAATAAAAAAATTAGTTTAATATTCTAGAAGTTATACTCTCTGCTTAATAGCTTATGACACCGATGAATTTCAAATTACAATTGCATTTCAGAAAGTGCCCTCATGACACATCTAAACATGTCTAAACCATATGTCAACCCTTATTTTTATTCAAATTCTTTTCACACCATGAACTCACTATTGATAAAGCATAATTTGCTAAAGAGTATCTAAATGAATTTCCCAAATTCTTTTATGATTTTTGAAAATTTTTTTGACACTAGCAAGACACACTAAAATTATTTTGATCTATTATTATTGAATTTAAAGTTAAATTAGAAGTATAATGTGCAAGCTATACTAAAATTTGATATCTAAATGTACTTGTAGCAGTAATGCCAGCTGCTAGATGTTTGATTATTTAAAATATGATTTGTGCAACAAGTCAACAACACAATAATTTCATCTGGGGAAAAACAGATGAAATTATTTTTCCCCAGAATAATTTCATCTGTTGCATGGTTATAAGAGGTCCAAGCTTAATCTCTACCGCACCGTACCCGCTCCGAATTCTTTTCGCCGGCGGCACGAGAAGCAATATTCCCAACAGAGAAATTTGTTCGTTTGAGACCCGGGACCGGAACCCTAAGTTCGAGGTTTCCTCCCCAAAGAAAACCAAAATCATGAGGTTCGCAACTGTGGTTCTTTGCAACCTATCAACAAATTAACCTCTGCAGCTGCAAAAATAATTGCCTTGTGAATTTCAAAGCGATGATCTCAGTGACACCACCACAACCCAGTTTGAACTAGTCCGGCCATCTGGGAAATCAAAAAGTCTTCCTTGTTTTGTACAATTTCTTCTACCCGAGGTCTGTTTCAGATGAAGAAGTTTTTATGTATATCAGTAATAGGAGGGAATAAGATATAATCAGAGGAACAGACGGAGTCTTTTTCTTAGAACATTTGAATATGATCGACATTAATAGTGTCTCCTTGTCCTCCTCCTCCTCCAACTCCAAATTCTCTGTTGACATCCAGTTACAGATTGCCCGCCGCCTTCACTACTTTACTAAGCAGCCCCCAAACCAAATCCTACATTTACCTATATGGCATCACTGGCTGGTGCATATCTGCTAGCTAGCTTTAACTATCTGCAAGTTTGGTTGAATTTCTTTTATGTCATAACATTTGTTTACATTTAAATTTCTTTGACATGCTCTACGAATGAATTCATCATTTAAATTTCCCACTTCAATTTCCACCAAAATAGGTGTCATTTACGAATTCCCTTGCAGTATTCAATTTTCATTTCCAAAACAAGGTTTTTTTCTATTTTTTTTTATTATTATTTTAAAACTTTCTTAATTTATTACACATTTCAAATCCTAAATTTTTTTTTTTTTTTTTTTGAATTAAACATATATATGTCATTAAAACAGTAAGGCCAGAATGACCATTACATATCCTTCCGCTATCATATGCAGATAGTCAAGAAGTTGCGATGTAAACACCACGGTGATACATAGACTAGATCATCCATTAAAACAATTCATGCTCACTTATTCTAGTGAGCCTATGTACTATGAACAAGCATAGTAATAGGCAACATATTCTAAACGGCTACATCTTTTCCTTGCCCTTGAAGCTAGGGCTAGCAGTCTTCCCCGAGTGGAGGTAGGAAAGCACATCTTCAGCAGAGACTGAGGTCTTTGGCTTCGGAGGGTTCTTGTTTCGGGACCCTAAAGGTCTGCCTCTTTTCTTCTTGGTGGTTGGGCCCTCGGAGACATTTCCTGAGGCATCATCCCCTCTGCAGGGACTAGCATCCCTCCCGGCGTCTCCACAAGTCCCAGTGACTTAGCAGAAAACCTAATGTCGGTGGCCAGTCGTTTAACCTTCTTTGCAGGTGCCGGTGCGCTAATACTGCCAACACTAAGCTCCTCTAGCATGAGCTTGATCTTCTTTGGAGAGGTAAAGGGAGAACTAGGCCTGCCTCTCTTCAAAGGAGATTGTTCTGTTGGAGGTATTAAAACGAGTTGCTTATTTGCTTCCTCAGTTGTCTGCAGGTTAGTATGGCGAAGCACCATAGGTTTACGCAGCTTGGTGGAGGGACCAGAGCCAAACAAACTGCGAGCCACAGGAGGTAGAATAGGTGTTTGAATCCCTTGAAAGCGGAATGCACCTCCAGTGAAATTGCATTGCGCAGAACCGGCGAAGGAACTAGGTAGTTCCATCCGATGCACTGCCGACTTTGGGTCAGAGTTCTGGTGAGCGTTCTTTCCTGTAAATTGGCAATTTCCATTCTCATGAACAATAAAACCACAATCACGACAGCGGCCAAGAAGGTTTTCAAAGAAAAAGGATATTTCCTCAATCACTCCCGGTGCAAGTTTGAGGGTTTTGGTTAGGAAGAAAGGTTTAGCGATCTGATGCGCCACATGAACCCTAACATCCCAGACACCTTGAAATGCTTGTCGTCCCATTCCAGAAACCTGCCGGCAACCGAAGCAACATTCATGATTGTGTTCTTTACCTCCAAGGCCGGTGGTATGTTACGAATCTTCACCCAAAAGAACAGTTCATCCATCTGGATTGCAGTGGGAGATTTCAAGCCATCATAGTCTTGGATGACGACTGGAGCACGCTGGAAATACCAAGGACCTCCTTTTAGTACCTTGTTTCTATCCTTGCGCAGATCGAACGCTATCACAAAGCGTTTCTGTGCCCTTTCTTGGACAGTGAAAGCAGCATTGAGAACCCATACGCGTTTGAAATAGCGCTGCAGATCGGGTGCCTTAAACGGCTTTGTTGTGAGAGGCCGTGCAAGGAGGTAGGCCTGAGAGCCGCGCCTGGTATCCGCACCCGGCATCTTGGAGAGATCCACCACATCGTCGCCAAGAAGAGCCAGCGACGATGCAAAGCTTGCTGCAACCTCCTCAATCGTTGCCATGGAGAGGGTGTACGAGGAGAAGGACAGAGTTTAGGGTTTCTGGCGTCAGAGCGGCGCCTTAGGGTTTCTGGTTTCTCCAGACGAATTGTTTAATTGTTCCTAGGTTAGGTGGTCAATAACACAATAGCATGCGTAAGAAACAAAAGGAAAAGTTTTCAAATCCTAAATGGTTACAACCAAACAACAGAAATTGCAATTAATAGAATTTTAGATTGATGAGGTTAAAGATTCCATCATTTATAAATTCCTATAGATTTCATAATTTTCTCATCCAAACGCACCGTAAATAAATATATTTTTTGTCAAACGGCCGGGCCGCCAATACATAAATTCCTTTGATCATCATATGTCTATATAAGGCTAGAAATATATATGGTTTTACTCCTTTTCGTTCCTGGTTTCCCAATGCGTGTATGATTTATATACTCTATGCTGGTCTTTACTAGTTGGCTTTCCCAGCCCAAGTGTAGTCAACATAGGAAAATTCTACAATGTGTTAATGTATGACATGCATACAATTGCCTTAAAAGTGGTAAAATAAGTCCGCAAAATAGTAATATTAGTCCTCAAAGTAGTAACATGAGTCCTTAAAGTGGTAAATTTTCTTAGTCACCACATGAGTCCTCAAAATAATAATATTAGTCCTCAAAGTGGTAACATGAGTTCTTAAAGTGGTAAATTTTCTTATTTTACCATATGAGTCCTGAAAATAGTAATATTAGTTTTCAAAGTGATAACATGAGTCCTTAGAGGGGTAAAAATAGTTGATATATGAGAAATGTTAACATACCATAGCTTTACCCGTCAACATAAGCTTTGACTGAAAATTCTATAATACATACCCGTATCTCATACACACATTTATAAATGTGACAACAAGTTTGTTGTCAGAGTAGTAATATTGAGTCATATTTTGTGTAATCTTAGTTCTAATAATAGTAATTACACCACCTACGAACTTGTTACAAGTTTTTGAACAAATTTGTTGTCAATGTTGTGATTTTTGTTTAATTATATGTAAATAGTGTAAATGAATATGGTAACTTTGTACTCAATGTTGTAATTTTAATTCAAATGATTGTAATTTTTGTTCAAATATATGTAAAATGAGTGTATGATAAACATCACAGTACCATAGCTTGTCTCAGCTTTGACTGCTGATTGCTTTACTCTAAAGTAAAAGTCATCCTCGAGAAAATGGAGGAAAACAATCGAAAGCCAAAATTGAAATTCTGAGCTTGGTTAGATACGACCTATAAACATGCGTGCCTTTAATACATCTATTCATTAATAGCATCTACGATATTTGCTTGCTTCCAAGGTCAAAATCTACTGCAATTAAGTTGCAAATATATTAGATCCAGAATTCAACCTACTCAATGCGAAACCCAGAGCTGTTGAGTGGTGGCTGCTGTACATAGAGATAGACCTGACGATTGGATTCGGAGCATTTCTTTGGTCTTAGCGAATATCAGTCTCTTATCCGGATAACCAATCGATTATAAATGAGATCTGCACTTGTATAGCAAACGATCAGATTGTCCAACATCTTAGGCTTAAACGGATGCTAATAAACCATGACTCTCTTATCTTTTCTCTTATATCTTGAGCTTCTGAATTATCGAAGGTTAGAGTACTTAGGCTAAGCCGCTAAGGTTGTTGGTTGGGATCGGAAGGGGTAATAAGTCCTCAAAAGCTTGTTTATGGAAAGAGGAAAATTTGAAATAACTTTTTTTTTCTTTCTGTTATTTGCTGCTGAACCTATCAGTCTTTGCCAACTCAAGAAATTGAAATTGATCAGATGGATGAGAATGACCAGATTAAAATTACAACTGATGGACAAAATTGCTTCAACTACAGGAAAATCTAGGTAATTTGCGAGTAAATGTCATATTTTGTTAGAAGTAGTCCTTTCCCTTTTGGTGAAATTGTTAGAAGTAGACCTAAAGATGAATGGATTCATGTTAGTAGACCATTTTGTGAAACTGATGGACTATACATATAGGTTGTAGTTATCTGATTTCATTTTGTTTTGGTGCATGCATGCTTGATTCTGAACCAAACAAAATCAGGCTTGATATATCATATACCAGACCAAGTTTTTGGAAGAAAAATGTCCCTAGGAATTCAATTGATCTACATTGCAAACGCATTCAAGCTTGTATTGTTTTCTAAATTGATAGTCTAACAACATTCATGAGAGATCATTTCCGCATGCGTGTGTTTTTTTTTTTTTTTTTTTGACCACGGTAGCTATTGTGGTTGCTCGAGCGTGTTTGTATTTGCATGCATGCTTGGTTCTGAACCGTAGTTGCCCAATATAAAACTTCATAGAGTCACAATACCTACGTAGAGTGACGCCAGCTTACCATCAGATTATGAAACACGTAAACAAAGCGAGACAAAGAGAGTGGAAAATCGTTGCAGATCGCAACCTCCAACAAAGCCTACCACTTAAAATCAGGTTAAAATTGGACCACAACTTACACATCACCGAGTTTCCTTTTTGCAGATTGAAAACATTATTGAAGTGTGATATCTCACTATCACTTCAAACTTGAATCCCATTATTGTAAATGCGATCTTAACACAAGAATTAGATAATCACCTATCCCTCCTGTGGAAACCGTACGAACTAATCAATGCAAGGAGTTTGTGGTACAACAAGAAGAAATTTATTAATTGGAGCATTATCGTTATTACAAAAGTAGTCGAAAATGACACAAAAAAGCTAAACCCTCAAGCGTGCTCAGAACAATAGAGCTCTCCTATGAATGCACCTATAAAGAGACAAGCATGATGCTATGAGAATATGAAGGTGGACTCCCAACTACTGAAAGCCAGTTTGCAAAACAAAATTGTATCGCTAAGCTACCAATTCCTTTTGCGGTTGTTTTTGAAGAAACGTATCATAGTTCAAGCTTCTTGCCACTTCAAAGAAATGTTTAACAGCTTCTTCCGGTGTCCGTTGAAGAACACCATGCCCTAGATTGAGGATGTGTCCTCTTGGCCCTGCAGACCTCACCACCCTGTATATGACGTGTCAGTTTAAGAATTGAAGAGATAACAAATGACAATAATAAAGGCCACAAAATTTAATTTTTCTATCCATATAGAATCAAGTAAACCTATACTGCAATCTGTCGAGGAAAACTTTTATAACTACTGAAAATCTGAACCAGCAGATGTTTGATATAAGCAGAAACTGGCAGAAGCTAAGCAATGATTTGTTATAGATCCTGTTAACAGCAGAGCGGAGTAGAATTGATTGTAGGATGCATAGGAAATTTTGAATTTTAAAGGCTATAGGGATTACTTCTGCCCTTTCACCCTCTTAAAGGCCAATTACCTTTTCAACTTTTGGTTCCAGAGAAAGTAGTCAGAGAAATCCAATAATCTAAATTAGGTGATTCCCCATTAATGATCCAAAACAATTGGAGTTCATAGTAAGGAAGATCAGAGTTCAGAAATCTTTCCATAACCAACCTTTGAATTTCTTCAGTCAATGTCGGAAGAGGAGAAAATAAGTAAGCAGGGTCCACATTTCCCTGTACACTGATTCCACTACCCAATCGTTTTCTACCATCTGCCATGTCCACCGTCCAGTCAAGCCCAATCACATCGACACCAGTTCCTTTCATCCGCTCAAGGAGGCCACCATTCCCATTAATGTAGAGAACAAGTGGTGTTTCTGGGCATCTTTTTCGCACAGAACTCACAATCTGCAATTCAAAACACTTACCATGAACAAAATGAAAACGAAGAGGTTCGTAACATAGAAAAATAAAAATAAAGAAAATAAATAAAAACAGAAAAGAAATGAAAAGGAAACAGAAGAGATTGCAATGGCATAGCAACTGATACTTCATATTCATCGAGTCCAAACAAGTATAAAGTATAAACGTACCCCATGTACAACTAGATGTGTTAAAATCTAGGAAAGAAATTTTTTAAAAAGAAACACGAAATCTTGTCCTTAGTCGCATAATTTATTATGTAAGATTCAATTATATTGATTTGACAAAAAAAGAAAAGAAAAAGATTCATTATATTGATTAAGCCCAAAGATTCATTGCTTTATACCAGCCAAACTTTCTGTTGAAGTTACTACTTATAAGTAAACAATGAGGTAAAGCAAACTGTAAAACAATATGATGGACAATCAAAGTCTGGAAAACATGATGACGAGTCTACAGAGAAACAGCTGCTTTTCCCAGATACACGGTATCAATTCCACAGCCAAAAAAATATACATATGAACATGCATGTGCGCGCACACAACACAGTATAGCCTCATAACATATGCGGGTATGTTGTATTTTGTAACATACATGTGGTAGAACATATTCTTTCAATGAAACATATATATGACACTTAGAAACCGTATGCCCTTAGGCATGTGTCTTCCCACTCACCTCTTCAATATAAGGCTTTGACCAGCTTTCCCACATGGCTGGTGGTAATTGCCCACCCCATGAATCAAATATTTGTATGCAATGAGCCCCTGCATCTACTTGGAAAACAATATAGTCTGCTATTGCCTGTGTTAAATGAGAAAGCAGAGCCCTCAATACATGCGGTGCTGTATGGCACATGCTCTTTATGGTTGTATATGTGGAAGTTGAACCCCCTTCTACTATATACGTAGCGATTGTCCAAGGCGCCCCTACAAAACCCAAAACAGCAGCATTCGCACCAACCTGAATGAAAAAACACAACTGAGAAGAGAAAGTATACACATACTGATACAAAACTAATCAGCAAGTAAAAGTGGATCTCAAACTAGTGGAGTTGCTCGTCTGTTTCAAGCATATGACTGTAAAGTGACTACCTCCCGCCGTAATATCTTTAAAGATTCTCCCACAAAGTGAAGTTTCTCCAAGTCAATTGGATGCAAAGTCTTCAAGCCCTCTTCAGAAGTAATTGGTGACTGTATCACGGGACCTCTAACATCTTCTATGTCAAATGGGACACCAAATGCAGGTAGAGGTGTAAGTATGTCAGAGAATATAATCACTCCATCAGGGCGGAAAGCTTCCCAAGGCTGCAAAGAAATTTCCACGATGAGATCAGTTGTCTCTGACCTCTCTCTGAACGATGGGTATTTCTCAGCAAGCTTTCTGTAAACAGCCATATACCTTCCTGCTTGGCGCATCATCCATGCTGGAGGTCGACTTACAGGATCTCCTCTTGCAGCCTTAACCAAGAGTGGATCTGGAGGCGGGAGGATATTTGATATGAAAATTCAAAAGTTGCAAGATCTTTTAAAAAACAAAAAAGAACTAACAAAGAGTAAGCTGCTAACACTAATTAAACAGGACACTTCAACAGTGAAAATTATTTTGCAAAAGTCATAATGCATTGTCATCTTCCATGTCAAAAATTCAGTACACAAGAGCCTAGAGTTCAATACCACCAATCTACCAACCCAATCTGCCAACAAGAAAGAAAAGAGGTAAATGACCCAAAGACGCTTGACGAGAAGGCACCCTCTTCTGTCAATTCCAACAATTAGCACACTAATATGCAGATCCTTAGTTGATTATGTTCAAGCTCATGATAGGGATAAAACTAATTAGATTTGAACTGAGAAAACAACCTCACCTGAGCCAAGGTAGATGGGCAGCAAAATTTAGCCATTAAAACATAAAAACTCAACTAAAGGTATTTATATTCATACACAGTAACAACTAGATTTGCAGACCAGAGCATTTATTCTCTATACTTCATGGAGCATAAAATACCAGAAGAGCTTCGCTGAATCATTACATTCCCCAACTATGTTTGTTCTTTTTCTTTTCTTTCTAATTCCATAATTTTTCATTATATTACACTTGAGTACTACTGAACACAAAATGCAGTCACTCACTTTTGACAATTATACGATTCCAGAAGATGGTCTAGAATTGGGTCAATCGCATTTATTAGAACTAGACAATATAGCAGTTTGTTGTATGATGTTAGACACTCAGGCCAAACAATAGACATAAATTAATCATGAACAGGAGAGCCTTCAAGAACCTATTCTGTGATCATTTTCTCCATTTGGTCCTCAATCTATCCTCTAAAAACTTATTTTCAAGTCAAACGTTTTCTGTTTTGGTTTTAACACTCATGTATTACATTCCAAGCACATATTACAATCTGGATAGCGGGAATTACTCATTGACTCACAATAGAATCAAAACTAATCTCACAAACGTAGCGGGCCATAAGACGAAACGAAAATGCAAGGCAGTAAAAATGTAGATTCACCCATTTCAATTTGACACGAATTGTGCCCAGAAAACCAAAAAAAATTAAACTTGAAAGAAAGAAAGAACAATTCTTTATGGGAAAAGTCATACCAGACGAGGAAGAGGAAGAAGAGCAAGTTAGAGAAGCTTTCTTTTGGGGACATTTTGTTGTAGAAGAAACCGAAAATGCAGTGAGATGAGTAGGGGCCCCTAGCTGTAGGCACAAGCTGGAAGACTTCCATCCCAGAGAGCTGCACACACTGCAAGGCACCCAATATCAGTTTCAAAGAGAATTGAAGAGTGAGAATTGGAGCTGATGATGAAGAAATGAAGAGAGAAAGAGAGCTGGCCTGGCTGGAGCAGATAAACCCATTTCGGATATTATGATAATTTTGCCATAGAGAAGCAAACAGACAACTATAGGGTGTGGAGGGATTCGTATTTTCACTATTTTGAGCCTTCTCGCCTCTATCAATTTTTTTTTTTTTTAAATTTTAAAAACACTATTTATTCCGATTTGACACTGCCTTATTCGAACTGGAACTGAAACTGAAACTGAACTTGGGTTGACTCGGTTCGGATCAAGTCAGTTTCGACTCTTTTGTTATATATGAGTTGTTTATTTGATAAAATAATAATAATAATAATAATTAAATCACCCCAATTTTTTTTTTTTTTGGGTCTTTGACCCAAAACACTAAAATGAGCAAAAATTATCTCACTATCCCCTCAATAACAGATTTTTGTTCCCATCTACACAATTTAACAGCAAATAACCTTTTGCCCTCAACCTATTTAATGAATTACAGCCACTGTCAGTCAGTCTCCTCTCTCTCTCTCTCTCTCTAGCTTGACCCCGTCGCTGGTTGCTTGGACCTTGCTTTAAACTCGTCTCGGTAGCAGGAAGAGGAGACCCGTCATCTCCGATCCAAACGATTGGCTATGGTGGCGGGAAGAGCCCCAAAAGCTTATGGGGTTCGCTGGAGATTTTTTTGGATTCTGGCCAAATCGAGGTGTCTCATTGGTATGGGTGGCTTCATCTCAATGTCCCATTCGTGTCTGTGGTCTTAGACTCTTAGTTTCTTGAGAGAAGATTCCTAGAGAAAGAATCGAAGGGGAGAATATTCTAGCAAGTTTCTTAGTTTTCCGGCGATTCCGACAGTTATTCGGCACGAGTAAAGTATCAAACAACATCGCCTCATCGAGCTCTACATGTATTCATGTTCAAAATCAAGTTTTGATTAAGATTGAGTAGAGCCAGTTCAGTATGAACCGGTTGGTTCGACCTCGCCGGAGGAGGAGTAGAAGTCCTAGAAGGAAAGAAAAAGGAAAAAAAATTATTGTCTTCTAATAAAATATTTATTGGGGGCCAATAAACGTGTATTGCCCCCCAATAAATGTTTTAAATTGATGTAATCTCTTCATTTTTTTTCCTCAATTAAAGTTTTGTTTGTCTAATTTTAGGGAGATTAGTTCTTATTTCAGCAACCTAAAGTTTTGTTTCAGGGGGGGGGGGGTGCGGAATTATCCTCTCCGGCGAGGTTTCATAAACTTTTATTGCCCCCCAATAAAGGTTTATTGAGGAGGCAATAAACCTCTTCGATGACCTATGAGATCTTCAACGACCTCTTTGAGAACATTCGGTTAGGTTTTCAGAGAAGTACGATAGTCGGTGGCCATATTCTGGCAAAGTCTCCTATGGCTTCTCTTCCTTCCACTCTCTCTCTCTCTCTCTCTCTCTCTCTCTCTCTCTCTATGTCACAAAGGGATGAGGGGCAAAATAGTCTTAAAAAAAATCTTAATTGAGTATTAGGAAAGACCTTATTAGAGTCTTTATGAATAAGTGAGAAAAAAAAAAAAAGTGGGTGGTGTAAGGGGAAAAAAGTCCCTAAAATTAGGGTAAATGGTCTAAAACCTCCTTCTTCTTTTTTTTTTTTTCACAATTAAAGTTCATTAGATAGACAACGGTATTAGGTTAACTACCCGGCAGACTATAGTCATCGTAGTTGCGATACATTGCATAAAGTGACATGTTCAATGAGAGATTGACATAAATTTTAGGTGACTAGTGAACCGTGACTTGTCAATGGAGATCACAGGTTCAAATCACTAGCATAATAGCATCAAGGATGGATAATAACGGGACATAAATGGTTTTTGTCCATTTACTCCATTTTTACATATTTTTTTCCCACTTACCCCATTAAGTTTTTTTAATTCCCTCTTACCCAAAACACTCTAAGGAGGTCTTCCCTAATACCATTAAGATTTTTTTTTTTTTTAATTTTAATACCATTTTACCCTCACCCCTTTATTACTTTATTACTTAGAGAGAGAGAGAGAGAGAAACCATAGAGACTTCACCGGAGCCCCGTCACCGGTTGCCGGATTCCAATCACCGGTCACCAATCGCCGCCCACCCGAATTTTCTAAAAACCTCTATTGCCCCCCCCCCCCCCCCCCCGATAAAAGGGCAATTATCCTCTCCGGCGAGGTTTCATAAACTTTTATTGCCCCCCAATAAAGGTTTATTGGGGGCAATAAAGGTTTATTGAGGAGGCAATAAACCTCTTCGATGACCTATGAGATCTTCGACGACCTCTTTGAGAACATTCGGTTAGGTTTTCAGAGAAGTACGATAGTCGGTGGCCATATTCTGGCAAAGTCTCCTATGGCTTCTCTTCCTTCCACACTCTCTCTCTCTCTCTCTCTCTCTCTCTCTCTCTATGTCACAAAGGGATGAGGGGCAAAATAGTCTTAAAAAAAAATCTTAATTGAGTATTAGGAAAGACCTTATTAGAGTCTTTATGAATAAGTGAGAAAAAAAAAAAAAAAAGTGGGTGGTGTAAGGGGAAAAAAGTCCCTAAAATTAGGGTAAATGGTCTAAAACCTCCTTCTTTTTTTTTTTTTTTTTTTCACAATTAAAGTTCATTAGATAGACAACGGTATTAGGTTAACTACCCGGTTGACTATAGTCATCGTAGTTGCGATACATTGCATAAAGTGACATGTTCAATGAGAGATTGACATAAATTTTAGGTGACTAGTGAACCGTGACTTGTCAGTGGAGATCACAGGTTCAAATCACTAGCATAATAGCATCAAGGATGGATAATAACGGGACATAAATGGTTTTTGTCCATTTACTCCATTTTTAGATTTTTTTTCCCACTTACCCCATTAAGTTTTTTTAATTCCCTCTTACCCAAAACACTCTAAGGAGGTCTTCCCTAATACCATTAAGATTTTTTTTTTTTTTTAATTTTAATACCATTTTACCCTCACCCCTTTATTACTTTATTACTTAGAGAGAGAGAGAGAGAAACCATAGAGACTTCACCGGAGCCCCGTCACCGGTTGCCGGATTTCAATCACCGGTCACCGATCGCCGCCCACCCGAATTTTCTAAAAACCTCTATTGCCCCCCCCGATAGAAGGGCAATAGAACCCCTAATAAACTTCTACTGCCCCCCAATAGAGGGCAATAAACCTCTATTACCCCCAATAGTATACTGCCCCCTAATAGAGAGCAATAGGCCTCTATTGCCCCCCAATAGATCTCTATTGCCCCCCAATAGATCTCTATTGCCCCCCAATAGATCTCTATTGCCTCTCAATAGAACTTTCGGGGTCGTTGGAATGAGAACTAATTTTCCTTAAATTAGACAAATAAAACTTTGATTAAGGAAAAAAAAGGAGAAAATTACATTAATTCAAAACGTCTATTGCCCCTCAATAGACATTTAATAGACCTCTATTGCCCCACAATAGACATGTATTGCCCCTCAATAAAACTTTTTTTCCCCTGTTTTCATTCCTTCGTGACCTTCTGCCTCCATTTTACCCAATAAATAAATAAATAAAAGAAATTGATTTGGGCACTGAACCGAGAAAGCCGATTCCCAACTCCCAAATTGTAGTACCTACTACCTAGTACTACTCTTCCTCTGGTACTCTCATAGTCTCATCTATAGTTTCTCTCTTTCTTTCTAGTAGCTTTACTCCCAAAAACCACCACACTTCATCATCAACCTGAGTCCTATCCCTCATCAGACCACGAGCTTTCAAAGACTATAACAATCCAAAGAAGAATATTAACCTCAAAAACCAACAATGCAAAGCTATATTAAATTATTAACAACCCCAGCTTAAGCGACTTCCTTCAAACCTTCCCTGCTGCCCAATCCCTTCGAAACAACATCTTCGCCGGAGATGATGGTAACGGATTTCCCCAGACCATGATGAGCTACTTGACAAGGATTTCAGGTATTATCTCGTGCCAGAAAAGTTCGCCGGCGAGGAAGATAACACCGGCGAATGTAATCACCGAAACTTAGGCCTTTTCCTGTGGCGACCATGGTGGCGCTGGGAAACTACTCAAAAATCCTCCGGGGCTGGAACGATGAGTGCTGGAACGATAGCAGTGACGACGGTGAGGCTGCTGAGGCTCGAGATCGGCGATCAATCAAATGACGACGAAAACGTAGGAGTGGCTGGAGCTCCGGTCAGAGCTTCTTCGTAGTCTTTAGGCTTGGACTGCATCTTCGGCGTGACGATCGCAGAGAGAGAGCAACTGGAGGTGGAGATCAGAGGGAAGAGAGAGAAAGAGGATAGAGAGGGGTTGCTGGCAGCGTGGAGAGAGAGGAGAAATGACAGAGTGGCATCATGTAGTTTTTTAATTAGGTGAAGGGTAAAGTTGTCATTTATTTTAAATTGGATTAGTGGGAATAAAAATCTGGCGATGGAGTAAATGAGATAACTTTAGCTCATTTTGAGGCTTTTGGTCAAGGACCTAAAATTGTGTTGCCAATTTTATAACGTGAACTTGAACAAGTACCACGGCCTTTCCCTCCACCAACATTAAGCCAGGCTACAACAAAATTATAAAAAGTTGGATTAGTGTTGACTCATTTGTTGATAATCAATACCCTCCTGGGAAAGTCTGTTTGATTTCTCAGTTCAAAGTAGCTCAAGTGGACAGCTAGCTTCAATTAAAAGAACTCGCCTATCCTAGCAAAGAACTAATCTAGATGATAAAAATGATCGGTAGCCTCAACTTTCATGCAAGAGATGAGAGTTTCTCGGATCATGCAATATTATCTCAAAGCTTGAAGGGCCAGCAGCGAGTGTTCAGCTCTCCATACACACTCGAAAATAATTTTTATAACATGGCAGATCATGATGGGACGCCGACAACCATGAAATCAATAAGGGCCAACAGCGATGCAAGATCAGGATTTAAAACAAAGAATCACTTAAAACCATGTTCAAATGAACCAATCAATATGATACTTGTATAATGTATGAAAGAGATAGGTGACAGACGTCGAGAACTTCAATGAATACAAAATGTATCACAGAGTCTGCTAGATCGCACAAGATAAAGATAGATGATCCAGAAAGGCAAAATACGAAACCTTAATATAGATAATCAGCAAATTAGTCCATTGCTCGGCTTGGCATGAAATGTGTATTACAAGTCGAATTATTCCCTCTATGGTATAAGGTTTGATAGTTTAACTCAATGATACAGGATTGCCATGAAGTACTATATTTCTATAGAGTTCAGAATAACAGTCAAGCAATGCAGTTATGCACGAACAATCAGAATAGCTATATCCTATATCAATGGTAATTTGCTGCACAAAAAATGGATTAAATAGAGATATCGCCGGATCCACTTCTTAGAAATCATTCAATGCCTGGTGAAACCAATTTGATTATCTTAGTTCTGGTATATATAAAGGATATAACTCACTACTGGCAAAGCAAACCAGAATCACTTTTCATTAGACAGCTTATCCTAGACGCATATCCACAAAATAAAACCGAACAGAGAATACTTGCATTTTATTTGAGGTACCCACATACAGGAATCCTCTTCAGACTTACCAACTGTCTCCTTTTATGTATCACAAGAAGATCCAACATGAAAAATAGAGGTAAGCTGAGGTTCAAATAAATCCAGTACCGAGAGGCCACAGTCTTCTCAAGCCACAATCAAAATTACCTGGCTTTTTTGTGGCATGTATCCTCCACTTCATCATAAAGTATGGTTGAGTTTGAGCTGCTTACATTTCTAAAGTAACAGAATCTGCCACCACGATATCTGTATACTTGCTGTGTATTCCCCACTCTGCTAACTACCAAATTGTTTCTTACAACCCTATTACCCTCTGCATTCTGCAAATTTCTGAGAGAGCTCTCCAAGACTCTTGAACCACCAATTGCAGTTTTCTTCTCGATAAATCCCAAATTGACGTTCGTCACATACAAAGAAGTTTCATTTTCTTGTTCCAACAAGCCAGTGTACAAGGAAAGGGGAAATGTTTTGTTTGATATCAGTGAATGAACATAGGAGGATGGCGTCTCAATAAGAACGGTATCATTGAAATTTATGTTCTGATCCACTGTCTGCGTATTTCCATCATTCCCCATGACAATTTTATTAATGTAGGAAAAATCTTGAATTGACTGGGTTGTGATATTCCCATTAGAAGACTTCACCCACCCAGTTGATAAGACGGACCTGCTGACCCTAGTCACAAATGTGCCATTTAAACCCACAAAATCCGACACCACTGAAACAATAAGGGGCAAGCTAGTATGCTTCACAAGCTGTGCTTGAGTTCTTGTGCCCTGTTTGTCCAACCAAATATGCAAATTTGCATCGATGTACCATACATTCAAGGCATTGGTAACATTAAACCCAATCTTGTGGCTCTTCCCATCCAATATGTTCCCTAAAAACGGTGTGATTTCGATATCATAAGAAGGTAGATCAAATGAACCAATGCCGGTAATGGGTCTCCACAGAAGAGGATTGAACCCTCCAGTGTAAATCACAGTAAAAGGCCAAACAGCACCAACAACCACACCATCTAAACTCACCACAACCTCCCTGAAAGGCCCATTTCCGGGCGTGCCACTAAGGTTGTTGGCAGCAATGTACTCATTAGTAGGATTGGAATACCAAAACTCATCATTCTCATGAAATGAAACATAAACCTCCAACACAGCCCTATAAGCATTTCGAGGAATCTCGAATTCCTTCAACTCTGTATCAGTTGAATTCTCAACTTCAAACCACAACCCATCAGTCAAAGGCAGATTTCTCGAAATGGGCAGAATCAAATCCGCCCAAGAATGATATCCAGATGCCAAATCACCCACATTTTGATCATAAATATGCAAACTCTCCTCAGCAGGATAAAAATGAAAACTTATATTCACATGGTAAACTCCAGTGTATGTTGAATCAATCAAACTGCCAAGATAAACAGCAACTGTCTGTTTCTTTTGGAGCAACGAATAGTACCTGCTGATGTCCTTCTGAACACTCCAGACAATCCCATTGGTCCTTGGCTCAGCTGTGCAGCTCCTGAGAAGCTCAACACCAGAAAGCCAAACCCCAAAAATGCGGTCAAATTGTCTTCCTTTGCTTGTAGCTTTCCATTCAAGAACAATCTTGGAGAACTTCTGAGACGGGCAATTTGAGGGAGGAGTGTAGTTAGCAAAGACTGGTGGTTTTCCATAAGTGTAGGCAAAATCATGTTGGAGAATGAGCTCAGAACAAGGCTTGGTTTTGGGTACTGGAATGGGTTTGGTTACTTCAAAGTCAAGGCTGGGTGGGGTGTCATTGAGAGAAGGGGATTGGGAGATGAGCTCTGATCTGAGTTGGTTGAGTTTGTGGACATTGGCAATGGAGAAGAGGGGTTGGAGGAGGAAGAAGAGGAGAGGCAATAGAGTAGCCATAAGTAGTAGCTGGAGTTGTGATTGCTTTGGTGGTTTTGTGACCTAGTTCTGAATAATCACCTATATTACATTTGAATACTACTGGACACAACATGTAGTCACTCACTTTTGACAATTATACGATTCCAGAACATGATCTAGAATTGGGTCAATCACGTTTTTCAGACCTAGACAATATAGCATTTTGTTCAATGATGTTATACACTCAGGCCAAACAATAGACATACGTACATTAATCATGAACGGGAGAGCCCTTCGAGAACCTAATCAATCTATCATCTGAAAACTTAGTCAAACGTTTTCTGTTCTGGTTTTCACACTCATGTATTACATTTTGTAAGACAAATTACAAGCACATATTACCATCTGGATAGGGGGAATTACTCATTGACTCACAATAGAATCAAAACTGATCCCATAAACACGTGGCTGGCAATAAGACGAAACGAAAATGCAAGGCAGTAAAAATATAGACGGATGTCCGTGTGAAGTCTTTAATAGACGGATCATCATATTATGACCAAGATGACTTATTCTGTCTTGACAAAGCCAATATGTGTCTAAAACTAAGAGATCTTCTCTCATAACTTTATTGGATTTAACAGCTCGAATAGTGGTGACATAAAATCCATTAGAGAGACATAAACTTCTCTAAGATGGGCCTTTGTTCGCAATCATTAGAGGTATTGCAAATGAACTCATTTCCGTTCTCTACATGCGGTTTCACATGGAATCCGTTAGCTATTCATAGGGTACGATTTTCCCTAGAAGCGTATAAAGTTTATGTGACAGTAATCAATGTATCATTTGGCAAGGGGAACTTGGGTTATTCCATGTCCTTAAATTAATACTGATGGCCCAGGTATCGTAGTCACAAAGTAATATGCTCAAAATCAAAATAGAGTCATAATGAAAATAACTCGAAATTTTATTCATAAGTCAACGGAGTACATCATTGTCTTTTAACCATTAGAAGAATCTAATCCAAATGCTAGCTAATGCAAAACAAAGGTAGTCGTTTGATTTCTTTTGGTAACTCCAAAATAAATATGACCAGGTGAGTAGAGAGATACCGGTGGAGCAAAGTGTTGGTATATATATCGCCTAGGCACAAATATCGGAAGCACAAGGCTCACTAGTCACGTGAAACAAAGCCAATAATGCCCATAAATGATGCCGATACCATACACTTGTGGTATCGGGTAGGCCACACCTAATCCCACATTGGAAACAAAGGGGTGACAAGCTCATCCTCACATTATAAATACATATCTCTCCACTCATTAAAGGTAAGCCACCACTCTCCATTTACTCCTACATGGTCTACATTCTGACATGTATTTGACTTAGGCATCGGAGGGTCAAAGACCGGCTAGCCCGGTCTTCCGTCTAACCTCTGTTCATGGCTAGCAGGTACGGATCTCGGAGGTGGAACGACAACCCCGTTTCTACCACAAAAATATTTGGCACTAGAAGGAGGGTTCGAACCTCTGAAAAACACACATAGCTCACCACAAGCAATTTCATCACTTTGCTGGAAATTTTTTTCCGATCATTAATTTTCTCTCTACTCTTGAATCGCTCTGCTCACTCATCAGGAGTTCATCTCCTTCACACATCCTTCTCGATTTTCATCTCCCTCACATGAAAATCAAGCTTTTTCAGCTTCTGCGTTTCTGTTTCACAATAATTGGATGAGAGAGAGAGTAGATGTGGGATTTTCTCCCTCTTCCACGGCTGGCCTCTTGCACCACTACACAACTCATCTGCTTCACATTCACTCAACCTAACACCAGAAGGTCCTGGGTTTCGGAAAATCATGTCATCAAGTTGCTGAGTTCTTTCAATTTACATGCTAGGTCCTTTCAATTTACAGAGTTCATGAGGGGAGAGAAACTAGATCTAGATTTCTCCATCTCCTCCACCAGTGGGTATCTAAGCACAACTCTGCCTCACCTCGACCACTATCGTGCTCAACATCCTCCGACAATCCACCGATAGCCTCTCTGTTAGCTGGTGATGCCTGAAAGTAGCCCACGCGCCACCTCCGTAAGCACCCAGAAATTTTTTCTGGGCACCCACGACCCTTACTTTCCTCTCTAGTCGTCACTACAATACAAGGGCAACTTCCTCTCATCCATGATTAAAACGATTTGTGCTATTCTCTCTACACCCAGATTGGTTACCTGGGATTCCTCTCTCTTCTATCAGCTTTCCATATCCATGAGCTTCACTGCACTGCGTTCATTAAGGAGAGAGATGCAGATACGACAAACAGCCATGACAGAATCTAATCTGAGCTCCTCCAGGTGATAGCACAATTCCGCAGCAATAGCTTCGCATCCCGATAGCAATTGCATCTCCCGGTACCAATTTCACATACTAGTACTTGCCCACACTGGCGGAGGCAATTCAGGACAAGTGGGGGCCACTGCCCCCATTGAGATTATAACACATGGCTCATAAGGATACAATTTGGCCCCTTCAAGTGGCCAGATATAAACAACATATATGATAAATGTATATATATTGTGTTCGGTGTTCCCACAATGGCATATTTCAAAGCCCACAAATATGATAGTCCAAACCGTCTAAACATATCGGTAGGCCCACAACACACAACTCCCACAAACCAATAGAAAAAACAAGAAAAAAGGGAGCATAAAGCTTCTTGTGCAACCCCATTCAGCATATATATTCAAACTCAACTACCAAAGCCAACACTCTGCACTCAAAGTCAATAAACTGATATTGCTGGCTTCCTAGTTGCTGCGATGACTTCATTTCTCAAATCCCAAATATCAATATCTCCTTGTTGATCAAACTCAACTACGAAAGCCAGCACTCAAATTGATTAATTTGTTTGTTTCTCTTTTACTGTTTTTCTTCTCCTCTGTGGCTCTATTCTTGTGTATTTCCTATAGACTTATTGAGAACAACGTGAATTGATGACTTGATGTTCTATCATCAGTATCATGTATTCATGTTCTACAGGGGATGTATTTTGGTTCATCAATGGTCTTTTGGTGTTTTGTTAAATTTTTTGTCCCCCATACATATATATTCCTCCGTCCGCCACTACTTGCCCATGCCGGTACCTCTCTCGGTGATCTTCACCGATACCTCACGTCTCTTGATATCGCGACCTCAATCTCATCTCGGTATAACGGCAAAGCACCTCTCTCGGTGACCTTCATCAATACTTAGACATCAATCTTGGTGACGCACATCGACACCATACTCACTAACAAGCAGTCTTTCAATCTCTCTCGGTGTCCCGGTGATATATACAGTTTTTTTAAAAAAATGATCTCTACACCCAAGGAACTGAGCTGGACACCCAGTTGCTCTCGGCAACAACTTCACCCAACTCTTGCTACAATTTCAATGCTCAGCTACAACGGCAAAGCTGAAGGCAATGTTTTCATGTCTCGCAATACAATTCTCATGAACTTCTCTCCCTTCAAGGGATTCCAAAAATAAATAAATAAAAAGGGGCTATCACACATGACACACATACACATATATATACACGGAGAGAGAGAAGTATGCATGTCAAGAATTACTGATTTACACCAATCTGCAAGTATATATTTATTCGCTCGGATCATATGGCAGTAAACATCACTTGCCAACACATCACTAGCAAGCATCTATCGCTCTAGCTCTGTCTAATAAGATTATGCATGATCGCATGTGCCTTACTATCGTACAAACCAATTCTGCTAGCCAATACATTCTGTTCTCTTTATCTCCTCATGTTAAAGCATGCGGTTTTGACAAAACTATTGATTACAATACTCTTTGAGACATGGAAAGAGTTATTTGTTCAATGCCATTGTCTCCAGACATTCACGGATTCACCTGCATATTGACCATGCCATACTATAATACAAATGACACGCATTTGTCTCCGGACATTTATCCAATGATGGCAGCACCGTACCTAGCTATTAACTCTCAACACTGATGGATATATATTTGAGACTGGGATATGCATATTTATTCTCTTAGCTCACCAAGTCGCAATACGATCATTTGACATGACAAGTCTTGCACACAATCTTGAATTATGTGGGAACATTGCTGATATTGGCATGCTACAATTATCTTCCTCAACTCCAAATTGAGTTATACACAACCCTCCATAATTATCAGTTCCTGCCATGTCCTCATGCTCATCAAAAGCTAAGCTGCTTTCTTTATTATGCTCCCTTGTCAGGATTGAATATATACATATCCTTCTTCTGGAGGTTCAAAGAGTTATCCATGCCATGGTTTGTGCATTGCCATGCTCTTGGCATGCCAAAATATGCAGACAAATCAAATTTCAATTATCATGCATATATAAGCTGCTAATCGCTGACCTATTTTTGAGGAAGTATACTTACTCAATCAGGAATCTTCTTATATGAGCAAGTTCAAGCAAGCTGTCGATGACTATTTATCGATCACATGGAGTCTTATATATGGAAAACTCCAATCTCTTTATAATATCTTCACCACTTGCGAACGGCTCCAGATAAGTTCTCATCTATACCCTTTTAATTCGAACTAATGCTATGCTTCACATGCTTCATTGATTACTACAATCTAAGCATATGCCTACAAAATGTGATCATCTTAGTGGCATATTCACGTACTATGCCTTAATGTTAATGTTATGCTTTAAATGCCTACATGATTATTAAGCTTGTTTACAAAATGCAAAGTATTATTCGCATCTCCACGATTATATTGCTACATACATACATGCGATACTTGCCCCACATACTGCTACATGCTTAGCACCTCTATTGTTCATATCTACATGAAATCCCACTAGCGAGAATAGTCCTCGCTCTCGCCACAATAAATGTCCCCGATACTGGGGGGACTTGCACACCATACTCGCCATGGTAAACATTCTCGATACTGGGGGATTTGTACACCATACTCATCATGCCTGAATGTCACACACTCATCATGCCTGAATGGCATACATTCGCCATACTTGAATAGCATACACTCGCCATAATAAATGTTCTCGATACTGGAGGACTTGCACACTCTACTCATCACATCGAAATGGCGTAACACTAGCCATGCTCCAGTGGCGTACACTCACCATGCTCCAGCTAGCAGTACCTTATCTATGCTTCAACATGTTATCTATGTTTCAGCGATCTGTACTCGCCACACTTCAGTAATATATTATCCATGCTTCAGCATCTCATCTATACTTCAGCAACATATTATCCAGGTCTCAGCGATATCTTCCCTACGCTTCAATAGTATCTCATCTATGCTTCAACAATATATTCTCTACACATCAGCGATATCTTCACTATGTTTTAGTGGTATCTCCCCTATGCTTCAGCGGTATCTTATCTATGCCTCAATGAGCTTTAGCGATATCTTATCTATGACTCAACGTTATATTCTCCACGCTTCAGCGATGTACTCACCATGCTTTAGCGATACACTCGCTATGCCCCAACGATTCCCTTCGCCATGTTTCAACAATGTACTCGTCATACCTCAATGACACACAATCGCTATGCTTCAACGTGATATATCCTCCTATATGATAAATGTCGCACTCACCATGTTTCAATGATACACTCGCAATGTTGTAATTACATGCTCTTAATGCTTCAACAACGCAGTAGCCATGCTGTAATGACATACACTCAATGCTCGCCATGTTTCAGCGATATTTTATCAGTGCTTTAGTAGTATATTATCCAGGCATTGGCAATCTATTCTCTATGCTTCAATAATATCTCATCTACACTCTAGCGGTATCTCACTTATGCTTCAGCGGTAACTCCCCGGCCTATCTTTCAGCTGTATGTTATCTGTCTCTCTTAAGTATCACTTATCTCAAACCCTTCCTTGACATCATACTCATTTTGGATGAGCCTATGTGAAGAAAAACTAAACCAATGGCATTTACTACAAAGTATATGGCAATTGCCTATTACATCTCTTGGAAAAATAAAGACTTAAACAGAATTGGTGATCTATTGATCTCAGCTAGATTTGTAGTCTTCAACCTTCACTGTAGATCATCTTCTTGATCTTCTTGTTCCACATAGTGAGCTTTTCTTGCTTCACTATATGCTTTGTAGGCGGTGACAATTTCTTCACGAGCTTTACAAATGTGTGCCCAATGACCGGATACTTCACATCAAGAACATACATCTCTTTGCTTAGACTTCATTGATTGAGGCGCTTTGAAAGTGTCATTTAGATGGCTCTTAATGTTGGTGGCACCACCGACATGGCCAGAGGCGTTGCCTCCCTCTCTCTTTCCATGTTGACCTCTTCGGTTCCGTGTTCGCATATGTTGGCGGCTACCTTCCCAAGTAGAGCAATTATATGGACCAGAACATCCAGAAGTATCCCTAAGATTAGGGTTTCGCTGTTGGTGCCCTCTCTTAGAGGCGCGACTATAATTGGATTCCGAATATGCTCTGTTTCCAAGGATCTCAAATTATAGTTCTTCACAAGGATGTTGTCATGCTTTTCAGCGACATTCATAGCTCCAATGAGCTCATAAAACCTTGTGATCCGTCCTGTAGTAACATCGATTCGATAGTTCTTAGCAACCATCAATGCAGAGACAGGGAAGGTAGAGAGAGTCTTCTCAATCAACATCGCATCTATGATCTCTTTACCACAGAATTTCATTAAGGATTTAATGCGAAGTGCTTCAGAGGTGTAGTCAAGAACTGACTTGAAATCACAAAAGTGGAGGCTATGCCATCTCACTTCTAGGTCAGGAAGCAGGGAGTCACATAAGTTGCAAAATCTTTCTTCGAGTGAGACCCACAGCCTTCTGGGATATTCTTCGTTCATACACTCATACTTGAGCGAATCATCCATATGATGAGTCATTAGGGTAATGACTTTCGCCTTATTTGCCTCTAAGGCTGCTCTATTTGCTTCCAAAGCTTGAGCTTGCTCAACAGTTAGCAGTTAGCACGTCCTGGCTAAGCTCAAGAACCGTATCCAGGATTCCATCGACCTTGAGATGCTGGCGGACATCACGAGCGCACCTGTGATATCCAGAGCCAGTTGTTCTCAATAGAGCAAAGTCCAATTTGTTCAGGTTACTCATCCTGAAAGAGAACAAGAAAAATGGTTAGTTTCGGAGCGAAAAAGGCTACCACAAAATATATAAAATTTCTGAGCGTAATCGCTTCCAAGAAATTCAATTCCAAGAGGTATTGAATTAGATCGAAACAATGACGTAACTGGTCGATCATAAATTCTCTATAAACTCTAAGTCTGGAGATCTCAACAAGCTCCAAGCTTGGAGTGAGCACGAACCCCCACAATTCGGCTTAATTAGGTCTCCCCTATGATGAAGAAATGGGGGGTTAGAAGAACGGAGGTTGCAAGTCCCTAAGAAAAAGAAGAGAAAAACAATTAAAAAAAAAAACTTCAAAAACGGGAACTAATAGAACCTTTAAAACATACCTTGAAAAGTGTAGAAAATTGCCGGAATTTGGTTGCCGGAGGTGGCCGGAAATCTTTGCCGGACTTGGCGATGGTTGGTCGAAATTATTTGGGTTGCGCTTCCTATTTCCTTTTTTTTTGTTCTGCCTTTGACCAAAGTGTGGGCCGTGAGGCCCCTTTTTTTCTTTTCTTCTGACTTGGGCCTTCGGACCCTTCCTTTTTCCCTTTTTTTTTTCTTTGCGCGGCCGCCTCCTTTGTCTTTCTTTCTTTTCTTCTTCATCTTATGGGCACATGGGCAGTATGGGCCTATTTTTTTTTCTTTTTCTTTCTTTCTTTTTTTCTTCTGGGCCCACTCCCTCTTTCTCCTTCTTTTCTTCTTTCTTCTCTTTCTTTCTTCTACGCGTCTTCTTCTTCCTCCTCCTGGTTTTCTGTTTTTTTTTTCTTTTCGTTTCACTGGCAGAGGCTAACCAGCTAACTGATGGGATGCAGTGGAGGCGCTGGGCAGTCGTTGGGTAGCAGGGAGGTCGCATGAGGCTGTTGCGTGGCTACATAGGGTAGGAACGGTGGTGGCAATGTTGAGGTTTTTCCGGGTTTTTGGTTTTTAGTTTTGGGATTTCAGGGTTAGGGTTTCGTGCTGATAACGTGTTTAAGGAAAACTGAAATTGGGAGAGAATTGAGTTGTACTTTCATTTATAATATGAGCCTCTTTATATAGAGGATTACAAAACATAGAATATCTATAAGTTGTACAAGGAAAGATAATCGTATAATTAATCAGATATCTATGAATATCTCTAATTCAAAACCCGAGGATTACAAAACATAGAATATTTATAAGTTGTATAAGGAAAGATAATCGTACAATTAATCGGATATCTATGAATATCTCTGAGAATATCTCTAATTCAAAACTCAATTACAACTAGGTCAAGTAACCTAGAGTTTGAGCCAAACACATATTCTGTATTTACTTGAACAGAATCGTCTCATTCCACCATTTCTCTATTTTTTTATTTCTGCAGTTAAATATCATTAAATACAGAAAACGACATTAGGTTAACTACCCACAGAAAATTCCTTTTTCCATGTGTTTCGTGAAGTTAATTTCCTTGCGAATGCTATTACCTCCACAAACCATAGCTCCTCAGTTCCAAAAGTTTGGCTTAATCATCTTCCTATAGCTGCCCTCTCGGCAGTTCAATTTTAGTTGCTCTAGAGGCTTTTATTTGTAATTTTCAATTTTCTCCTTAAAAAAAAAAAAAAAAAAACTACCCCACAGAATACGGTCATCACGGCTGCAATATATTGTCATAGGGTAACATGTTTGATGATAGATTGACGTAAAATTTTGGTGGCCCGTGAACTAACAGTAGAGGTCACTAATTCAAATCATTGGCAATTTGGCATCAAGAACGAATGGGGTCAGAATAAAGAGTAAATAAATGTTGTTGTCAATTTTGTAATGTGATCTTGTCATCTTGACGCCTTTCACTCCAGAGACATTAACGGAGTCTAGAGTGAAAAGATCATTAAACATTCAGACCAACCCAACTCTTTTCAGTTTTGAGTTTGGACTACGAGGATAGACATAACTAGAAGTAATAATCCGAGAAGGAAACCAACTTGGATCAAATCAAGTTGAGGTCCTGCAAGTTCATATATTCATTCTGTGATTCCTGCATGTCCAACTAATTAAGGTCCTGCAAGTTCCATCAGGTACGTACTAATAGTAACCATGGCTGCTCCTAATTCCTCATCATCATCAAGCTCCGAATTGCCTGATCTGCTTTCGAATGTACACAATCTCGTACCCTTCAAATTGGAAAACGAAAACTTCTTCGCTTGGAGGTACGCAATCATCACCATACTCAAGGCTTACAATCTCCTCGGCTACTTGGATGGTTCACTCGAGTGCCCTGAGAAATTCGTTCGAGTCCAGAACGACGATGAAGCAGAATCATCAACAACAGCAACTACTTCACAGATTAATCCAGGCTACGAAATTTGGTGCAGAGAGGATCTAAGAGTGATGCTGTTCATCAATGCTACACTGTCAGCAGAAGCACTCTGGGGCATGCACCGCAACTGCCCCACTACAACTAGAGAGCTATGGATTCAACTTTGTGACCATATCTCACAGTTTGCTATAATTTAGTTTCATTATTGATTTTTCATTCGAAATACGAAACCTTAATATAGATAAAGCAGCAAATTAGTCCTTTGCTGGGCTTGGCCTGAAATGTGTATTGCAAGTCGAATTATAAGGTTTAATAGTTTAACTCAATGATACAGGATTGCCATTAAGTAATAGATTTCTATACAGAGTTCAGATCAAAAGTAAAGCAAACTCATGCCAAACAACCAGAATAGTAAGATCCTATAATCAGTGGTATTTTCCTGCAAAAAAATGGATTACATTGAGATAGTACAAGTTCCCTTGATCCACTTATTCTAAATCATTCAATAACTGGTGAAACCAATTTGATTATCTTAGTTCTGCTATAAAGGGTATAATTCACCACTTGCAAAACAAACCGGAATCACTTTTCATTCAGATACCCACAAAATTAAACCGAACAGAGAATAATCAGAATACTTACATTTTTATTCGAGGTACCATACAGGAATCCTCTTCAGAGTTACCAACTGAGTCCTTTCATGTTAGCACAAGAAGATCCAACATGAAGAATAAAGCTGAGCTAAGCTTCAAATAAATCCAGTACCAAAAGGCCCCAGTCTTCTCAAAACAAAATCAAAATTAGACTTGGCTTTTTTGAGGCATGTAGTCTCCACTTCATCATAAAGTATGGTGTAGTTTGAGCTACTGACATTTCTGAAGTAACAGAATTTGCCACCATGATATCTGTACACTTCCTGTGTATTCCCCACTCCGCTAACTACCAAATTGTTTTTTACAACCATATTACCCTCTGCAGTCTGCAAATTTCTGAGAGAGCTTTCCAAGAGTCTTGAACCACCGCTTGCAGATTTCTTCTCAATGAATCCCAAATCAACGTTTGTCACATATAAATAAGTTCCATCTTCTTGTTCCAACAAGTCAGTGTACAAGGAAAGGAGAAATGTTTTGTTTGATTTCAGTGAATGAACATAGGAAGACGGCGTCTTAACAAGAACGGTATCATTGAAATTTATGGTCTGGTCCACTGTCTGCAAATTGCCATCATTCCCCATGACCATTTTATTAAGGTAGGAAAAATCTTGAATTGACTGGGTTGTGATATTCCCATTAGAGGACTTCACCCACCCAGTTGATGAGACTGACCTGCTAACCCTTGTCACAAATGTGCCATTTAAACCCACAAAATCCGACACCACTGAAACAATAAGGGGCAAGCTAGTATGCTTCACAAGCTGTGCTTGAGTTCTTGTGCTCTGTTTGTCCAACCAAATATGCAAATTTGCATCGATGTACCATACATTCAAGGCATTGGTAACATTAAACCCAATCTTGTGGCTCTTCCCATCCAATATGTTCCCTAAAAAAGGTGTGATTTCGATATCATAAGAAGGTAGATCAAATGAGCCAATGCCGGTAATGGGTCTCCACAGAAGAGGATTGACCCCTCCAGTGTAAACCACAGTAAAAGGCCACACAGCACCAACAAGCACACCATCTAAGCTCACCACAACCTCCCTAAAAGGCCCATTTCCGGGCGTGCCAGTAAGGTTGTTGGCAGCAATGTACTCATTAGTAGGATTGGAATACCAAAACTCATCATTCTCATGAAATGAAACATAAACCTCCAACACAGCCCTATAAGCATTTCGAGGAATCTCAAATTCCTTCGACTCGGTATCAGTTGAATTCTCAACTTCAAACCACAACCCATCAGTCAAAGGCAGATTTCTCGAGATGGGCAGAATCAAATCCGCCCAAGAATGGTGCCCAGATGCCAAATCCCCCACATTTTGATCATAACTATGCAAACTCGCCTCAGCAGGATAAAAATGAAAACTTATGTTCACATGGTAAACTCCAGTATATGTTGAATCAACCAAATTGCCAAGATAAACAGCAAGTGTCTGGTTCTTTTGGAGCAAAGAATAGTACCTGGTGATGTCCTTCTCAACACTCCAGACAATCCCATTGGTCCTTGGCTCGGCTGTGCAGCTCCTGAGAAGCTCAACCCCAGAAAGCCAAACCCCAAAAATTCGGTCATATTGTCTTCCTTTGCTTGTAGCGTTCCATTCAAGAACAATCTTGGAGAAGTTCTGAGATGGGCAATTTGAGGGAGGGGAGTAGTTAGCAAAGACTGGTGGTTTGCCATAAGTGTAGGCGAAGTCATGTTGGAGAATGAGCTCAGAACAAGGCTTGGTTGGGGGTACTGGAATGGGTTGGGTTACTTCAAAGTAAAGGGTGGGTGAGGTGGCATTGAGAGAAGTGGATTGGGAGATGAGCTCTGATCTGAGTTGGTTGAGTTTGTGGACATTGCCAATGGAGAAGAGAGGTTGGAGGAGGAGGAGGAAGAGGAGAGGCAATAGAGTAGCCATGACTAGTAGTTAGAGTTGTGAACTTGTGATTGCTTTGGTGGGTTTACTTTGTTATATCAGCTCCTACGTTGGGGGCCTCGGGGATACTTTGTCCTGTTTTATTATTGAGTTGTTTGGAGTGGTAAACAATGCTGAGCTGGGGTGATCCTAAATTCTTGTATTCATTACCTTTGAAGGAAAGTTACTTCATTGTAAATTTTTTTCTGGGTAAATTTTACTTTTCTTTGTGGAAAAAAATTCTAGTTTGGATAGCTACTCATTGCTACTACTAGTCACATGTGGTACTGATTATAATGATTGACTGTACTGGTCTTGGTTCCAAAACTAGTAAGTGCTTGATATATAGATTTTCATTTGCATCCTGAAATTGCTTCTAGTTCCTCTTTAGAGTCACCCAGTATTAAGTACCTGAACCAAATCTTATAAAGGCTTTTGGTAATGGTCCAATTGTCTCTGTCAACTGTGAAGAAGAATAGAGGGAGAAGAAGAGTCAGAAGTGAATCTGATTTTAGGTCTAGATGTTCTTGATTTTGCTTTGGTCTGGATTTGGGGAACGAAGAAGATGAGAAGAAATGAGAAAAAAAGAGCCAATAAAAAAAGAAAAGAAAGTGAATACAAGACTGACAAATTTAACATATTGTGAGAATGGTCTTTTGCCATTCATGTCACTCGTATCAGAATTGATATATAGGTTGGAGTAACCGAATTTGTCAGAAGTAGTAGTTGTTGGGTTTGCCATGTGCAAAACACAATGGAGATTTGGCGCACTTAAAACTTTAAAATCGCCTAACAAATCGATCATCTGTCAAATTTGTGAAGGTAAAAACTAAAAACAAAAGCAAAACAAAGATCTCATTGGTTAAAAGCTAAACAATTTCTCAATCTTAATTCAATTTGAACTTTATTCCCTCTTTACTAGATGATAATGATAATTCTCCATCTAGGTGCCATCCATCATTGATTTTAGTCTACTCAAACACTCTTCCACATCAATGAAATCATCAGTTATACACTAGAACGAGTGATATGCCAATATTGTAACAAAAAATTTAAAAGCATTCTTAAACATTTGAATAGATTACAGATAGTTGTAGGGTGTCTGTCGATCTTTATTGGAGATAAACCTTTAAGCAAAAGCAACCAGCAAACTGAAAACAATGTGAATTTAAAAGAGTTATTTACAACCTTGTTCAAATGAATCAATCCTTCAAAGCATAATGATACTTATGCAATGTAATGAATGACATACATGATATAACTCAGAAGAAATAGGCTGGCATACTTGATAATCTCAATCACAATACTGCAATATTATAGAGAAGTAAAGATATTTTTTTCGATTGAACACAGAACGAAAATTGTTGATCTGGGAAACCCAAATATGAAACATTTAGCATTGAGGATTAGAAAATTAATCCTTTGCATGTCCTGGCATTACATGTATATATTATAAGTCTAATGATTCTCCTGTGTCCTGTCTTGTTTAAGGTTTAATAGTTGAACTCAAAGATAAAGGATAACCAATACGTATTAGATGGTATTAGATTTCTATACCAGGTTCAGATTACAGTCAAGCAATTTGATTCTGCACAAAGTAGCTAGCTCCTACAATCAATGGTTTGTAATTTCTTGCATAAACTTGCATTATTATTGAGATTAGTCGAGATTTCACCTGAACCACTTTTCATAAATTATTCAATTCCAGGTAAAACAAAACTAGACTGACTTTTAAGTTTCTAGGGAACAATATCCATGAAATCAAATGGAATACAAAATACTCACATTTGAATCTGAGGTACCGACATACAGATGGAGGCACCCTCTTCAAAATCTTAGCAAAGGAGTACTTTTATGTAGCACAACAAGATGCATCAAGATGAATAAGCTAAACTTCCTCATTGTTCTCAAATAAATCCAGCACCAAAAGGCCACAGTCTTCTCAAACCAAAATCCCAGTTAGACTTAGGTTTGTTGTTGCATGTATTCTCAACCTTATCATAAAGTATGGTGTAGTTTGAGCTGCTTATATTCCTAAAGTAACAGAATTTTCCACCATGATATCTGTACATTTGCTGTGTATTCCCGACTCCACTGACTACCAAATTATCTTTTACAACCATATGACCCTCTGCATTCTGCAAATTTCTGAGAGAGCTCTTCATGAATCGAGAACCAGCACTTGCAGTTTTCTTCTCAATAACTCCCAGACTGACATTTGTCACCAATAAATATGTATTATTTTTTTGTTCCAAGTAGTCAGTGTACAAGTAAAGGGGAAATGTTTTGTGTGAAGAGAGTGAGTGAACGATGGAGGAAGGCGGCATGATATGAACAGTGTCATTGAAATGGATGTTCTGGTTCACTATCTGCACATCACCATTATTCCCCATGACCATTGTATTACTGTAGTAAAATTTTGAATTGACTGGGTTGTAATATTCCCATTCGATGACTTCACCCACCCAGTTGATGAGACAGACCTGCTCACCCTTGTGATAAATGTGCCATTTAAACCCTTGAAATCTGACACCAGTGAAATAACAAGGGGCAAGCTTGTGTGCTTCACAAGCTGTCCCTCAGTTCTTCTGCTCTGTTTGTCCAACCAAATATGCAAATTTGCATCTATGTACCAAACATTCAAGGCATTTGTAACATTAAACCCAATCTTGTGGCTCTTCCCATCCAATATGTTCCCTAACAACGGTGTGATTTCGATGTCATAAGAAGGAAGATCGTATGAGCCAATTGCAGTAATGGGTCGCCACAGGAGAGGATTGACCCCTCCTGTGAATATCACTGTAAAAGGCCACACAGCACCAACAACATGACCATCTATACTGACCACAACCTCCCTAAAGGGTCCATTTCCGGGCACGCTAAGGTTGTTTGCAGCAATGTACTCATTAGTAGGATTTGCATACCAGGATTCATCATTCTCATGAAAGGAAACATACACTTCCAACACAGCCCTATAAGCATTTCGAGGAATCTCAAATTCCTTCAACTTGGTATCAGTTGAATTCTCAATTTCAAACCACAACCCATCCTTCAAAGGCAAATTTCTAGAAATGGGCAGAATCAAATCCGCCCAAGATGCCAACTTTTGGTCATGATCAATCAAGTTCTCTTCAGCAGGATAAAAATGAATACTAACATTGACATGGTAAACCCCAGTATAGGTTTTATCAATCAAATTGCCAAGATAAACAGCAAGTGTCTGATTCTTCTGGAGTAATGAATAGTACCTGGTGATGTCCTTCTCAACCCTCCAAACAATCCCATTAGGCCTCGGCTCTGCGGAGCAGCTCCTGAGAAGCTCAACCCCAGAAAGCCAAACCCCAAAAATGCGGTCAAATTGCCTTCCTTTACTAGTAGCTTTCCATTCAAGAACAATCTTGGAGAAATTCTGAGATGGGCAATTTGAGGGAGGGTGGTAGTTAGCAAAGACTGGGGCTTTTCCATAAGTGTAGGCAAAGTCATGCTGGAGAATGAGCTGGGAACAAGGCTTGGTTTTGGGTAGTTTAATGGGTTTGGTTACTTCAAAGTAAAGGGTTGGTGGGGTGTCATTTAGAGGTGTTGGTTGGGAGATGAGCTCTGATCTGAGTTGGTTGAGTTTGTGGACATTGGCAATGGAGAAGAGAGGTTGAAGGAAGAGGAAGAAGAGGAGGTGCAACAGAGAAGCCATGGTAATGGTTGAGTTGTTGTTGGGGGTTTACTTTGTATCAATGAGTAAGCATCCTATTCTGTTTTATTGAGTTTTTTCGGGGTGAAAAACAATGCTGAGCTGGGATGGAACCTAATGTTAAATTATTAATTGTAGTTTTCTGGATATATATATTCAAATTAAATGTAGCTATTTATTGCAAACCTCTGTCACATGTGGGCCTGTGGCAATGATTAAAATGAATGACTGTTCACTGTTATGGTATCTGGGTTTTGATATGGTCCATATGGATATCAAATTTGTAAATGAATAAATTGGGAAATACTTTTCAAAACTAGCAAGTTCATGATGAATGGATTTCATCCTCCTGCAATTGCTTTTTGTTGCCTTTTAGCAAATTCCAGTACCAAGTACCTGAATCAATTTTGCAAAGGCTTTTGGTTAAATTTAGTAGTCAATGTACTTCTACCTCAAAAGCAAACTACTCTTTTCTTTCCCTGTATCTAACTGTTTTTCCGTCGTCTTCATGTTGAAGTTTCTTCTCCTTTCAATTAATGCATATTTCAAAAAAGAAAAAAATCCTCGGGGTTTTCCTGTCTATAATCATTGATTGAACAAAATGAGGTATCAATGGCAGTGAATTGCGTTGCATCAGAAATATGAACATTTCATTAAGTAACAAGATTTACAAATATTCTTAATTTACACTTAATTAAAGAGTTCGATTTAAAACTGATATCTGACCAGAGTCGCCGTTCAACAAGAAAACCTCCAAAGGAACATAAGGAGAGGCTATTGACGATCCAAATCTGTAAGTAGGTTGCAGTATCTTGCTACCTTTGGCACACACAAAACTTCGAAGCCTTGGTCCAGTTCTCATCTGCCAAATCTACAAGATAAACACAAAGCAGATCACATCAGTTCGAAGTTAAACACAGTTGCTTAATCTTACTCTAATCTGAATTTTGTTTATCTCATTGCAAATAATGATAGTTCTCCATCAAGGTGTCATCCAGCATTTCACGTATATTTCAAAACTCATCCCGATCATCTAAGTTATAAACTAGAATGAGTAATGCCAAGTTGAAAGCATTCTTAAATATTTAAAATTACTTTTTCTTGTGTAGCAACTTACAAGTAGATATAAAAGCAGGCATTTGATTATCACTAGCATATATGGTGCTTCCAAGCTCTCCATTACTCTTGTTTATCACAAGTTTTATACAAGAAATTCCGTAGAAGCAATCAGTGATCATTCATTCTCATGAGTACCATCAGCTTTGATTTTAACGTCACGAACCAAATGCCTTCCGGTTTATGTCAAGTAGTAGCTTACTGAATGAGCCATTCACTTTTGAATTCACTTTAGTTGCTTTTCCTCAAATTTTAAACAAACGAATGATGCCTAGTGCCTGTCCTTTAACTTCTAAGGACAATTTGGAAACCATGTATATCAGTTTGAATATGCTTCCTGGATCCTACTTTCACTCACCAAGTCTTGAATAGCATGTGATATCTCTTATTCATATATTATGTGATCAACACATTTCTATTCCACAGATTTATAATTGTAGGCAGTTGTACACTAGTGCTCCCAGTTCTGATTCTAACATTGCAAACCAGATGCCTTGCTATCAAGTTTTCACCACATACCTTGAGTTGTTTTTGGAATGTGGAGAAAATAATTTGCAATCTGATTGTTGTAGAAAAAACTAGAAGAGATGCAACTAAGAGACAAAAGGGATCTTGGACTGCTGGAATGTTGGGAAGAGGAATTACTTTTGAACAGGAAAATTGTAAAACAATGTACCTCAATAATTCCTTTTCTAGGGGCATGAATGACCAAACACAGGCAGTAATCACTCTTGGTAGGTTCATAATAACGGGAACTAGAAGCTGCAGTGTTTTTATTGACCAGCATCTCCGTGAATAGGCAACTAGCATCCCGATATCCCTGCAGATTGAATTATACCACCATCAGGGAACCCAATTATATCAAAATGAGAAGAGAAGAAAAGAAACAAAAAAAAAAACTCAATCTAAGGATTCAAGATGAAAACCTTCCACAGTCGCACTATGACAAGTGCTTGAGTGTCTAAAAGCAATATGCGACCAAGTGAATCTGTAATTGCAGCCAATGTGCCACTAGGTGATAAGGTAAGCTTCTCACCCTTTCTTGGGAAGTCCTTCAAACATGTCAATGGAGAAGCTGTCACAAATCAAAATGCACATCATTAGAACCAACAGGATTTTACATGAAGTTGAAAAATGATTGGTGAGAAGGATTCAAAATGCTTGGACAAAGAAGTTATCATAGTACTAACACTAAAGGGTTGCGATTTAATTCCCCTTGAGTTTATGATAAATTATATCGTATCACTCATCTGAACTCCTTAAATGTCCATAGCTACAGAGAAATGTACTTTTGTCCAAATGCATGTCCATGCACAACTAAAGAAGGTTGGACACATATAATTTAGGTGCTGAAGTATGCAATAAAACAACATGATACATTAACTTAACTGGTTTAATAGGAGTAGGTGGACAGAATAGATAAGGTGAAGGACCCACAGTTTTCAGGAAATTCACTCAAACCAAAGAGTATTAACCAGTTGTTTCACAATCTGTGAACAGATCAGTATAACATCTTACTTTAAACCTAAGTTTCCCACAAACTCTGTTTATAACAGCAGGGAATTAATTACATTAACATCTCTTAAAATACATATGCTTCCCAGATATGCGTCAAAATGGGGTAGCTGTTGCGATGCCAACTGTAGGCTGTAGAGGGGCCTGGTTGAAACAACACGACAAGTTCAACCGCCTTCCTCTTACTGTTACTGTTACTCTGACATGAACAATCTTTTAATTGTTTTTGCGTAGCTTTCATCTTTTCACTCTTTGCTTCCTTACAAACCTTGAACAAAATATTGTTTCTAGAGATGTCATATAAATGAATCTTATTTCACTTTAATGGGACGGTGAGTTTAGAAAGCTCAAATAGTCAAATGGTTTCTGTTTTCCAGATGTTTGAAAACTTACACATAAGTCAAAAGTGTGTAATCCTTTCCTAATCACTTGCTTTATTATTATTATTATTATTTTTTTTTTTTTTTTTTTGTCTGGCTCGATTGCACTATTCTTTTATAGGCATAGTTTCATCATACTATCATATCTAGTTTCCTATGATACGATACGAAACTATATCCACAGAAATAACGGACATAAATGCAATCCCATCAATGTCCGGACAAAGTATTGAGATAAGATAAAGAAACAACAAAATATCAATCAGCATGTGATTCAACAATCTGTTTCTTCCTTCATACCTATATTTGGCTAATGAAATTGATTAAATATACTCGGACAACAAAATTATTGAACTTCAAGTTAATAACAGAAGTTGATTATTCTCACCTCGAGCAAATGGTTGAGGTGTCTCATCTAATTTCTTAGGTGAAGTCTGTTCACTTCGCCATATCAGTTTTGAGAATGAGGCTATTGTTGAAAATGTTGCAGGCACAACTTTAGACAAGATAGCTCCCACGAAAGATCTATTTTTATCTTCCGAAAGTCTTTACATGACGAACCAAAATATAGTAAATAAATCTACCAAGAGTAATAACATAGAAAAACATGAGAAGTAATTACATCAACTGGGAAATCATTTGATAAAACTAACCTGAAGGCTGAAATTACCGCATCCTCTCCAACAGTGATTCCACAGAAATAATGTTCACTTGACTGCCCAACAATAAAAGCAGCTGAATTCAAATCCAGAATAACTATTCAGAAAGTTTCCGTGAATAATAGAAAAAGCACCATAACCATTACTGTCAGCAAAACTCCAAGAATATTAGACAAACATGACAATAAGGAAAACTTGCAAGTATGTAGAGCTGTATTTCTGTAAATATATTCCTGCTGGTCAACTCAAGAGAACCTTATTCCATAAGGAAGACTACTGGAGAAGTGAATACCTGGATTTCCATCAGTGGCGGAGGCATTATGCCAGTGATTGCTGCATCAGCACAACTACCATACTTGCTGACACTCCATAATTGGTAAGGTAATTTTCCATAAGAATTTCCCAAATCATCAGACCTCCGATTTCGATCCCAAAAATGAGACTGTGTTTCTTGAAACCACTGCTGCAGCTTATTCTACATTCCAAGTACATTAAGCATACTATTAGAAACCATACAAATTAAGCCTCTTAAGGCTAGAAGCAAATCTGAAAACCAAACTCATAACCAAATGACACCTGAGACTCCGACAGTAACCATCATATGCTGTCTTATTTATTTCTTTATGCCACAACAGAAAACCAGAACTACTTATCCTCCCGCTATATTAAGCTCACAAATGCAAAACCAAAGAGCAAGAATAACACAATTTGTGCTCAAAAGATGGCATTGCAGCTAAAACTCTCATTTGTAGCAAGATAAAAAGATGCTACTCATACCTGAATATCCGAACCATCAAAACGGGCGAGAATGCCTGGCATAACAACACAAACCTCCTCCGAGGATGTATCGTGGCTCAAATCTCTCTTCGTTCCTCGGACCCTCAACCGTATGATCCTAGCTGGATATACCATCTGTAAGCAAACAAAATCAATCACCAGTTGCTTCAGATTTGAAACAATAACATAATTCAAGTTCAGCAACTAATCCCAGATATAATCACCAATGCCAAATCTATTAACTTTAGATTTACCCATCACGTAAAAATCTAACCAAAACTCTTCAATGCATAGTGAAATTCAATAACATTTATACCAAAGCTAAACTCTTTCCAATAGTAAATAATCCATAATGGTGAAAAGCTATTTACTTTTTAGTTTTTACCTGTTTATGGATCAAATGTCCAGCCAAAGAGTAAAAGAGGAGATAGCCAGCAGAAGTCCCGGCCACAACGACCCGCATCTCATCAAACACCAGCCACTCAATCGCCGTCACGAACTCTGCCTCAATCGGCGACAATTCGGGTCGGATTTTGACCCGGCTCCCGTCGGGCTCGGCCCACCCGAGTACCACAATCACGGACCGGTTCGCGAGCGCGATGCAGTGAGTGTCGATAGCGCAGAGGAGGTTCGGAGTGTCCACAAGCCACCCCTCCTTTCCGGCGCCGAGCTCGCCGAGCTCCTCGCACGCTATGCAGCCCACCTCCGTCGTGTGAACCCGCCTCGCCATTTTTGATCGGATCGGAGATGGAGATGGAGATGAAGAAGGAGAAAGCAAAGACATATAACTAAAATAGGTTATAGCCTTCTTTGAAACGGCAACGTTTCAACGTTTTTAAACAAAACGCTGCGTTTTGAATGTTCTTGCACTCTTTTCTGGTTAGTGCATGTTTAAATAGTGTTCACTTGATCAGTAACTAACTAACTGACCATGAAAATTATGTTTAATCATCGTTGAAAATAAATTATATTTATTGTTGAATTTAAGTCTAAAGATAGTTCAACAAGATATTCTTGATCAATAATTGACCAGGTGAACATTATGGTTCAATACATAGTTGTAGTCGAGGCTCTTGGCACTACAAAAAAGAATTCATTTTGCCACGGCTTTGTGCCGTCGCGGAAAGTCTGATTGCCGTCGCAAAACACCAATGGCGACGGCAAATACACCGTTGTTGTTGGTGGCGTCGCCATTGGTCGTGGCTACGGCAAAACGCCGTCGCAACAAGATTTAGCTACGGCAACGAGCGTAGCAATCCATTGGTCGCTTATTAGGCGACGGCATGTAGCGACTGAAAACGCCGTTGCAAGTAACCTATTTGCTACGGCAAATGCCGTTGCTTGCAACAAACTATTTTTTCAAATTTTTTTTTTTCCAGAAATTTTCCCTCCAAATTTATTAGAAATAGGTTGGAAATTGATTTTCCCTCCATAATTGCGACGGCGTCATTGCCGTCGCCACCTCAAGTATTTTTCATATGAAGCTTTAGCAACAGCTAATGACCACACAACTAATTGGCCACCCAATTTTTTTGAAACCAAAATGTTTTCTGCCGTTTTACACACCTAATCAAAAGATATAGTAAAACAATATAAAGCATCAAAACAATCACTTCAATCATAGTATCTCACAACTGAAATTATATAATCAAAAGATAAGTGCCAAGTTATACTTCATTACCAAGTACAAACCAAACCAACCACATTTCATAGTTATAAGGTCCTACCATACTTGATAACTGAAAGGAAACATTGCCAAACTTAATATTGTTCAAAAGCATCCTTGACCACAATACTAGTTATCATTAACTAGAGGGGCTTGGTGAGTACTGGAGCATGATCAATTTCTTGATTACTAGTTGAATGTGAATGAACTCCTTCTCCTATGGACTCCCTTCTAACTTCATGGCCACTAGTTGCATCTTGAACCTATCACATAATGCACAAGTATACAAATATCAAACTGGATTCACATGAAAATGAAACATGAATAGATCGGATACTATCACATGTAGTTTGAATTCAAAATCTGGGATTTTATCCTAATACTGATAAGAATCAACTGTTACATATAAATCTCAAGTCATATAATTGTGTACGGTCAATTATCAATAGCCTTTTAGTAATGAGCCCAATGTGTAGCATTGAACAACCTACAAGTAATCTGGACTGTTTTTTTTTTTCCTCCTCCATTTTTAATCGAAAACAGAAAGTGTCAGAAACATGTATTTGTTATTTGTTAAAGAACTACTGCATGAAGGTAATCCTCATGATATTGGTAACAGAACATGATGATTTGGGCTACAGAACATGATGGTTTTGGCTTACTCCATACTCATATAACATGCATTTGTTATGAAACATTTGACACATAATAGATGATACAAAATCATTGAAGCACACAAACACAACTTCCCTTTCTTTCTTCAAAACAGGGGAAAAAAAACAATTCAACTTGCAGCAAGAGTTTCATCAACTGTCATACTATAAACGATATTGAAATGATATTAGACTCATACTTTATCCTCTCAGCCATATGAAAAACCTAAAGGTAACATAGTTTGTTCATAAACTCAAAATCAACAACCAAAACTGCAACCAAGTCTGCAATGTAAGATCAAATATGGACATAACACATATCATCATAAAGTAATTGATGATTAGCTTAATATCAATCCTAGTTTAACATGGATACAAACTGTAAATCAATACTTGTAACTTAATGAAGCAGTGTATCTATTCATTAAGGTAAGTAATCCTATTCTTAGTCTGCAAGAAAGACTACAATGAAGTGTTACATTAGGAATCTAACTAGGAAACCTAAACCGATATGGATAGCTTTAATGGGAAGCTTGAGGGTTAAGTCTCCTATATATACAGATGAATTGGTCCCTGATTACTACCGACGTTTTGCATATTGTTCTGTCCATTGAGAAGCAAGTTGGTAAGTAACAGAAGGCCATATTCAGTGTTCGTGTTTGCAGCATAAGATGGAATCATGCCAGTGATTGCTGAAGGTAAGCCTTAACCCTTTTATGATTGTGTGCATATGTTGTGAGCATGTATATGGTTATTTTACAATTGGTATCAGAGCATAGGCTCACAAGTATCAAAATCGTTTTAGGGTTTTGCAAAACAAACACAAAAAAAAAAAAAAAAAAAAAAGGTTTTTGCTTTACGGATCAAGTTAGTTGGTCAGGTAACTGACCAAGTCACTGATCAGGTAACTGACCATGTAACTGGTCATGTAACTGATCAAGGTAAGTTACTTAAGTTGATTGCTGCATCTGGTTAAATATCAAATTCATGCTTCCGCTGTGATTTTTAGCAGCAAATTGGGGAAAAAGCAAAAACAGGTTTTTCTGTGAAATTGATTTCGATTCATAGCATGATAATTGAGTTTTGATTGTGCTCAAGAACCCTAGTTGCATTCCCAGCGTGCGTTAGGTTAGAGTAGATGGTGACCGGATGAAATTTACAATTTCTTGATTGTTCTGTGGTTTCTTGGAATCAAATCAATTTTGGTTATGCTTGAATATGCATGTTGAATTGATTGATGATATGGTATTGTATCTGTGATTGTGTAAAATTGCATGAAGAACAAAAATCTCCCAGATTTTGTTTACACATTATTAAAATTGACAGATACGAGAGCTTAATTTTCTTACAAGGATGAATCTGGGTAGAATATAAAGTTAAAAGCTCATGGGTTTTGTGGTTTTCTGTTGGCATAAGTGATTATGATGCACAAAGCATTCTTCATTGATGTTGGCAGAAAACAATGATCAGGTAACTGACCATGTAACTGGTCAGGTCACTGACCATGTAACTGTCAGGTCACTGACCATGTAACTGGTCAGGTCACTGACCATGTAACTGGCCAGGTCACTGACCATGTAACTGGTCAGGTAACTAATCAAGTACCTGATCGAGTGACAAAACTGAAATTGTGTTTTGTGTTTTAAAACTATGCTTCAGTTTTATCTTCCAAAGAAGTGGTCAAGTATGGTTTTAGAATACAAAATAGCAATATGCATGCTTGATGAAAATAAATACGGATACTTAGAAATTTTTCTTCTGTCTAAAGATGTGGATAAATTTCTTTGGATAACTTGTTTTCATTGAACATGGTATATTGATAAAGAACTCCAGAATGTTATGCTTCTGCTCAAAAGTGTTGCTTAACATTGTTTTTGTTATGGACTGATATGAATGCAAGTATGGATTGTTTAGGTTTTCTGTATGTTCTTGTTTTGGTTGCTTAAAGCTAAATAAAACGCAGAAAACTTAATGTTATTTTCTTTACAAATTAAGAACTCACATGAATTTTTGTTTTGCTCCTTAGGTAACTCCTACATGAACTTGAACAGTGTCTTGATGTTAACTGGAACCAACTATAGAGCTTGGCTAGATTCTGTAGAGAACTATATGGGAATGCATGAGAATATAGACTATTGCTTTACTGAGGATAAGCCTATAGAGTTGAATGAAAAGAGCACCAAGAAAGAAACTGACCTTTACAAGAAGTGGCATAGATCCAATAGAATGGCTAAGAACCTCATTCGTACCTCTATGTCCAAGACTGTCAGGGGAAGTATAGAAGAGCCTGAGCTAGCATCAGATTTTCTGGAACTCATAGGTGCTAAGTTTAAAGAAAGTGAAAAGGCAGAAGCAGCTAGACTAACCAAGGAGTTTCATGATTTGAAGTACATGGGTTCAGGGGGAGTTAGAGAACATATTATGAAGATGATCAATATAAATGGCAGACTCAGGGAGCTCTTGATGGGGGTTAGGGATGAGCAGGTAGTGCATTATGCACTTCATTCCTTGCCTAACAGTTTTAGTCATCTAAGAACCAGTTACAATTCACAAAAGGGAAACTGGACTTTAGATGAACTTATATCCATCTGTGTTGATGAGGAAGCTAGGATCAAGGAAGAAAAGGAACCTGCTACAACCATTAACCTCATTGAGAAGCCTAAAAGGAAAAAGCCCCAGAATAAGCTCAAGCCTATCAAAGCCATAACTAAGAGTTCAACAGCTGCAGTGGTCAAGGAAAACAGGCCATTTAGGTTCAAGTGCTACTTTTGCAAAAGAGTAGGACACATGAAAAAGGACTGCACTGGCTATAAAAATTGGTTAGCCAAAAAGGGTAAGATTTTTTCTAATACAGTTTTTTCTTTAGAAATTAATCTTATAAATGTTGAACCACAGTCTTGGTGGATAGATTCAGGCTCACCTATTCATATTACTAATTCTTTGCAGGGATTCATAAGGAGCAGAATCCCAAAAAGTGATGAAGTGAACCTGTGTGTAGGCAATGGCATGAGAGTGGCAGTCAAGGCTATTGGAACCTTAAAGCTCGATTTAGGATTAGGAAAATTGTTAGTTTTGGACAATGTTTTTTATGTACCTTCCATGAGAAGGAATTTGGTTTCAGTTTCTCTTTTAGTAAAATCTGGTTGTAGACTTGTTATTGATAGTAATGGAATTCTTATTTCTAAAAATTCTGTTCAAATTGGTTCTGGTGTTATCTCGAATGATTATTTACAGTTAAGTTGTTCAATGGCTCAACAAGAAATTTTACTTGTTGAAGATAACACAAACAGTACTAGCACTTTAACAGGTGTTAAAAGAACCAAACTAAATGAAAAGTCTGCATTTTTATGGCATAGAAGACTCGGCCATGTTTCAAAAGAGAGACTGAAAATTTTGGTGAAAAACAACATCCTAAATGAACTTGATTTTTCTGATCTAACAGACTGTGTTGAATGCTTTAAGGGAAAAATAACTAATACTAGAAAGAAGACTGCATATAGAAGCCAAAATTTATTAGAACTCATACACACTGATATATGTGGACCATTTAGGCATCAAACTATCTGTGGGAATGTGTATTTTATCACATTCATTGATGACTTTTCTAGATACAGTTATATTTATCTACTTTCAGAAAAGGCACAAGCATTGAAAGCCTTTCAAATCTTTAAGTCTGAGGTAGAAAATCAACTAGAAAAGAAAATCAAAACAGTAAGGTCAGATAGAGGGGGAGAGTTCTATGGAAAGTACACTGAATCCGGCCAACAAAAGGGTCCATTTGCCTTGTTTTTGCAAGACAATGGAATTAAAGCTCAATACACAACACCCTATAATCCACAACAGAATGGTGTTGCAGAGAGAAAGAATAGGACTCTTTTGAACATGGTTAGATGCATGATGTGTACAACTGGTTTGCCTAAATTTCTGTGGGGTGAGGCTTTAAAAACTGCAAATTATATTTGCAACAGAACACCTAGCAAAGCCATAGAAAATACTGCTTTTGAGCTTTGGTGTGGCAGGAAACCTAGTCTTCATCACTGTCATGTTTGGGGATGTCATGCAGAAGCTAGGATTTATAATCCAAGCTTGAATAAACTTGACCCCAAAACTGTTAGTTGCTATTTTATAGGTTATCCAGATAAATCTAAAGGCTATAAATTATATTCTGCTCATCATTCACCTAGAATTTTTGAAACACATCAAGTAAAGTTTCTAAGTGAAAAAGTTCACAATACAAACCTTGAGGATTTAACCTCAGATTTTGAGGAAATTGTGTCGGATGAGAATTTAAGTGTAGCATTGCATTTAGAACAAGATGTAACTGATCATGTCACTGGTCACGTAACTGACCGAGTCACTGACCATGTAACTGTACCTGATCAAGTCACTGCCCAAGTCACTGCCCATGTCACTGACCATGTAACTGCCCAAGTAACTGTACCTGGCCAAGTCTCTGACCATGTCACTGACCGAGTCACTGACCATGTAACTGTACCTGATCAAGTCACTGCCCATGTCACTGACCATGTAACTGCCCAAGTAACTGTACCTGGTCAAGTCTCTGACCATGTCACTGACCGAGTCACTGACCATGTAACTGTACCTGATCAAGTCACTGCCCAAGTCACTGCCCAAGTCACTGCCCATGTCACTGACCATGTAACTGCCCAAGTAACTGTACCTGGTCAAGTAACTGACCACGTAACTGGTCAAGTAACTGAACCTCAAAATCATCCAGTAGCTCAACCTAAAAGATCACAGAGAGCAAGAAAACCAACTTATGAGGGGGAAGAGAGTGACTACATTGTTTATCTACAAGAAGCAGAAATTGAAATGGATTGTGCAGAGGACAATGATCCAACTACATTTAATCAGGCCATTGAAAGTAGTGAATCTCATCAATGGCAGCTAGCAATGGAAGCAGAAATTGATTCCATGAGCCAAAATGCAGTTTGGGAATTAGTTGAACCTGACCCAAACAGAAGCCTATACTAAAGATGCAAATGGCAATGTAGAGAGACATAAAGCAAGGTTAGTTGCCAAGGGTTTTACACAGAAGGAGGGCATTGACTTTACTGAGACTTTTTCTCCAGTTTCTACAAAAGACTCGTTTAGGATAATCATGGCTTTAGTGGCTCATTTTGATATGGAGCTGCACCAGATGGATGTTAAAACAGCTTTCTTGAATGGTGAACTAGATGAAGTGATTTATATGAGGCAGCCAGAAGGGTTTGTACAAGCTGGAAGTGAAAACTTAGTGTGTAAATTAAGAAAATCAATTTATGGCCTTAAACAAGCTTCTAGACAGTGGTACAAGAAATTTGATTCTGTGATTTCTACTTTTGGATTTACAGAAAATCTTGTTGATGAATGTGTTTATTTGAAGACAGTTGGGAACAATTTTATTTTTCTGGTACTCTATGTGGATGATATACTTTTGGCTAGCAGTAACATTAAATTGCTTAAAGATACCAAGAGTTTTCTGTCAAGGAATTTTGACATGAAAGACTTAGGAGAAGCATCCTATGTACTAGGTATTGAGATTAAAAGAGATAGGGCACAGAGACTACTTGGTTTGTCTCAACACAATTATATTACCAAAGTTTTAAAGAGGTTTGGTATGGAGAAGTGTGCAGCTGGAGAAGTTCCCATGTCCAAAGGAGATAAGTTAACCAAGAAGCAAAGTCCCAATAGTGATGTTGAAAAGGAAAATATGGAGTCAAAGCCTTATGCCAGACTTGTAGGAAGTCTCATGTATGCACAAGTCTGCACTAGGCCAGACTTGTCTTTTGCAGTAGGGATTTTGTCAAGTTCCAATCTAATCCAGGCCATGAACATTGGGTAGCTGGGAAGAAAGTGTTGAGATACCTGTAGAGAACTAAAAGCCACATGCTAGTTTATAGGCAAGTGGAGGATCTGAAACTCATTGGATTCTCAGACTCGGATTTTGCAGGGAATTATCCAGACTCCAAGAAGTGACTTGTGGATATGTGTTCATGCTTGCAGGAGGTGCTATTGCTTGGAAAACCATGAACAAACACTTGTTTCAACTTCTACTATGCAAGCGAATTTATTGCAGTATATGAAACTGTGTGTGAAGGACTTTGGATTAGGAATTTTCTCATGCAGACCAAAGTATTGAGTCACATTGTGGCAAGAACACTTGTGATTTATTGTGACAATGAGGCTGCAGTTTTCTTTAGCAAGAACAGTAAAAGGTCAAATAATTCTAAACACATTGATCTAAAGTATTACAGTGTTAGAGAAAGAGTAAAGCATGGTGAAATAGCTGTTTTGAGTATTGACACAAATTCACAGCTAGCAGATCCTTTCACCAAGGCCTTGTCAGTAGCAGCATTCCAGAAGCATACAACAAGCATTGGAGTTTTAGCTAATCTAGATGCTTAGGTTCAGTAGAGAGTTAGTCCAATTGGAGCAATTTAAAATTTTAAGGTTCTTGAGTTCTTGTATTTTCAGTTGTGATATTTTTGACTTTTGTTTATCACAACTTATTTGTAATGGCAGTTTATTATTATCAATAAAATTTTGAGGTATTTCCAAATATGATTTTGCTGCAGCTTTATTGTTTTGTTTTGGAAATTATCATCTTGTTTTGAATATCATACTTGCTATCAGATGGCTTAAATCATGTACAGCATGATGCTAAGGTTCAAGCAATAATTTTAAGCCATCAGTGTTCAGTAAATTTGCTTGAGTTTCTAGTTTTAGAAACATAAAGTAGGACCTAATATATGTTTACTTGTTGATACACATTAACATATATTGTATCACTTCTGGTTTGACATATGTGGATTGCAGGAACTTATGTTTGTGGTTTTGAAACTCTGCATTTTTGTTAAAATGTATACTGTTTCTTGCTCTGCATAAGTAACTGTGATTTGACCATGTTGGAATGGATTTCCGATTTGAGTTTGTTATCTGGCGCGCACTTCAGTAAGTCAAGTAGGTTTTGATGTTCTATGGTGCAAATCATCGAGCATGATATGTGTGAGTCCAAGGGGGAGATTGTAAGATCAAATATGGACATAACACATATCATCATAAAGTAATTGATGATTAGCTTAATATCAATCCTAGTTTAACATGGATACAAACTGTAAATCAATACTTGTAACTTAATGAAGCAGTGTATCTATTCATTAAGGTAAGTAATCCTATTCTTAGTCTGCAAGAAAGACTACAATGAAGTGTTACATTAGGAATCTAACTAGGAAACCTAAACCGATATGGATAGCTTTAATGGGAAGCTTATTGAGGGTTAAGTCTCCTATATATATACAGATGAATTGGTCCCTGATTACTACCGACGTTTTGCTTATTGTTCTGTCCATTGAGAAGCAAGTTGGTAAGTAACAGAAGGCCATATTCAGTGTTCGTGTTTGCAGCATAAGATGGAATCCATGCCAGTGATTACTGAAGGTAAGCCTTAAACCCTTTTATGATTGTGTGCATATGTTGTGAGCATGTATATGGTTATTTTACATGCAACCTATCTGAGCTAGCAATCTCAATATCTACACAGATCGTTTTATACACATTCAATATTTACATAATCATGCATATATATACACAAACATGTATATAAACAAATTTGTCGAAGATAAAAATAGTCAATTGTTGTAACAAATAATATTATGGATTTGTGTACCAACCTGTCCACATGGATTTCTGTTTTAACCCTCATTGCTCTCTAAAAAGTTAATCCGAGCTTGAAGCATATCTAATTGGTCCTGCATCTTCCTTGTGAAAGCCTCTTTCACTTTCTCTGTAACCTCTTCAGTTATTTTCTGTATGAGGTCATTGGTCTTATGAGAAGGCATTGATTCCTGTGGATACACCAAACTGCGAGGCACAGTAGAACCATATCTAATTGACAATAACCATGACCATCTTCCCCAAGCAAGCAAACTAGTCAGATGAGTATAGCAAGCAAGTATTTCAAACCAGTCCAATTCCATCACTTTCTTCATTCCAAACTAACAAAATTGAACTAACAAGATAATTATATATGATGCAGTACGAGTTTGTGACTAGATACAATTAGATATGAAATGAACTACTTATCAATCTCATAATTCTAGACTTTTTGTTTTCATTTTTTGAAGTTATACATGTCTTCGTTGCTGCCATGGGTGAAGTTAAAAGCAATTGAGAGCTTTTATTTTGCTAAGAGATAATTAAAAATAAAACTTTTGGCTACTTGTGGTAGTGGTGTTAGCACTTAGCAGATAAGAAATGGAATCATGCACTAGCCAAATATAATGGCTTCTTGTCAAAATCTTCTGGACTCTTGTTTGCATAAATGAAACTTTGTCATGCAGCAGTGGCTTTTGGGATTTATCATGAGGTTTTAATCAATTGTAATCAAAACTGAACAAGACAAAAGCTATAATCTTGAGGTCTGGAGTGCAGGAACAAAACAAAAAAGTTGTAATGGACTCAAATGATATTAATTGACTAACAACTTTAATTGCTTGGGTAATCCTGATATATGCATAAGTTCCAATTTATGAATCATAAATTGACTAACAACTTGACATATTTATGGACCAACACTAACATTTCTGCAAAGCAACCAAAAAAAAAAATCATATCAAGAAGAATTGAGCATGCAGATCTAGGAAATGAGATTCACTTACAGCAAAGACTGATTTGTTGAGGCAATGTTTCTGTGCTTCTCTCTAAACTACTCCTTATTCAAAACCAAAACAAAATGCCAGCAAATTAAATAAATTCACAACAACAAAAAAAAAAGTAAAATTTTCAAACTTAACCAATATGGATCGCTTACCTTTGAGATCAGTTCTCAAGCAGACTCGAGCAATATTTTAGTCCAAGAGTTGCAGCAACAGATGCAAAGAGAATGATACCCTGCATGAGCAGAATATACAGGAAGTAAAGATGTGTACAGTTTCAATACAATGTTTGTCAAGCAAGTTTACCAAAAGGGAGATGTCACAACAAATAGGCATTTAAGAACAGATAATTCTCCAGCATGCATAACCTTATCATTATCAATAGATTGATAGTCCATTTTCAATAACTATTTTTTGCTCGACTGACAATTACTTTAGAATGATGTTTTTACCTTCAAATAAGTTACTTTATAGTTAAACAGAGAAGGACCACAAGGTCTGCGAGTCAGCAAATTCAATAAATAACTTATCTTTGGTGATCTGAAGTGTATAAGACGGAAACCGGTTCCACTCTAAGCATACCATAACTACTGACTTTAACACAAATGACACATCTTTAACATAGCACATAGTTCATGAAATACGGTGTCAGACTGGGGAGCTAAAATGACATTTGATATATGCCAGAATTTGCTTGTTGAAATCCGAAAACAAGAAGAGAAAGCACTTGTAAGATGTACCAACCAAATAGCATACAAATTTAATGATGAAATTTAGCCGCGGAAACTATTCCTGTTTTGAAAAACCTAACTCAGATTTGATTTTTATTGCTAAAATTGAGAAGAAGAGAACTAGTAGGAAAAAAAAATGAACAATGAAATCTTCCCATACAAATGCAATAGAGGCTTTACCATCAATTGTCTCCACCATTGTTAACTGTTGCCAGTCTATCCTACAAGATACAATCCCCAATGCAACATTACGAACCTACCAACAAATTGTTATAAGTATATTGCAAACAGGGTACATATCAATTTGAGTGTATTTTAGAACTAAATCAACATCAGTGTTCTTTCAAAAAAAAAATATTCAAATCATCTTTAAAATTAAAATAAAGACTGTTGACCAACTATCATACCTCATCAAACACAAGACTGATGAACCTCAACGAAAGCATGAGTGTAAGAATAACTTCAGCCACTGGAACTCCAAGATTTGTCAAAGGGAGCATAAACCACCGCAAGGGAAATGCAAGTTCTTCAGGGGTTGTGGTTGTTTGGCAAAGGCTCGCACTTTGGAAAACCTTTCACAAAAAATGAGCCCTAGTTTTCAGAATAATCAAAAGCTTGTATTCAATTTGAATACTTACATATGTATCTGGTAAACAACTTTGCTTCTTATGAATTGTATAATTGAAATAACTATATATATGCCCGCTCTTGTTTTAAGTTTTACCACTCCATTTGATTTGTTTCAGATCAATCAGCAACTAAGCATGTCCTTACTATATGAAAGGAAAAAGGTGTGCCAGATAGAAACAACTTACCGTAAAGGTTAAACAAGCAGCTGTGCTTGCTACAGACAAGCCCTTCCTTGTAAACTGTATTGGTCCTAGCTTAAAAATTAAATATGAGTAGCCTGCCAGAGATGCAGGAAGATTTGATAATCCTGTGATTGCAGGAGGAGGAGTTCTCAACTGAACAAGGGCTGGTGCGCCATCTGCACCCAGCCCTAGCATAATGAACAAAAGTCCAGAAATTAAAGACACTCTTCCCAATTGATCCTGCAACCAAGAAAAACTTCCTGCATTAGAACAGGACTATTTATTCATAAATAAATTTAAAAAGCAAAAAATAGAAAGAGATGCAGGATGCATCACTAAGGCCCTATACCCATATTGACAAAATGGCCAAGTAAACAACTAATCCAAAACGAAGTATTATGTGTGACCTCGCTGGTAACACAACTAGAGCCAAAAGCCAAACCTTCATGATCAAGATGACAGTATATCAATATTGTATCTAAACTGTTATAAAACAGAATATACAGGGAGTAAAGATGTGTACAGTTTCAATACAATGCTTGTCAAGCAAGTTTACCAAAAGGGAGATGTCACAACAAATAGGCATTTAAGAACAGATAATTCTCCAGCATGCATAACCTTATCATTATCAATAGATTGATAGTCCATTTTCAATAACTATTTTTTGCTCAACTGACAATTACTTTAGAATGATGTTTTTACCTTGAAAAAAGTTACTTTATAGTTAAACAGAGAAGGACCACAAGGTCTGCAAGTCAGCAAATTCAATAAATAACTTATCTTTGGTGATCTGAAGTGTATAAGACGGAACCGGTTCCACTCTATCATCCCAAATTTTAGGGGGCACTTGCAACATGCTAATCAGATGTCACTAAACTTCTCCAAGTTCACCACTTAAACTACAACTAGGATACTAAGGAAGCCTTTATATATTCAGTAACTCTCTATTTGCTTCACCAGAACATGAAAAGAATACATTCTTTCATTTAATTTTTTTCTAAAAACATGTAAAGTTCAGAAGACCCAAGTTGTACCCTATTACAAGAGTTACCTTACTATTTCTGATATCTTTCTACACTAGAAAATCAAAAGGAACAGTTTCTTATCATAAGTAGATCAAACTCGTAAAATGTGAAACTCTATCGTGAAGAACAAACCGACAATACCCAAAACCCACAAACCAAATTCTATCACCAAAACTTAAACAGTCAAAAACCTGCAAAACCAAAATTAGACCAAACCCACCAAATAGAATCAAAAACCAAGCATTACCCATCAAAATAGAGCATACCAATTTGACTATGGGGTCGAGAGAATGAAGAAAAGTGACGGGTTCCGACACGTACTGGCCAATGGGGCTAGCGGTGGCACCGGAGATCAATCTGAGAACTTTATCGGATCCCAAAGCTTGGGCGGGCAACAGGTTCGCCCACCACGGCGGTTGGCTATTATCGCTGGCGGCGGAAGCTCTAATTCGGAAGCTTGATTTAGGGTTTACAGAAATAAGAGTTTTGTTGTTGTTGTTGTAGAATGAACGAAGGGGAGTGAAGTTTGGGGTTTTGGGAGGAAGAAGAAAAATAGGAAGGAGGTGGAGCTGAACTAGCAGATGTCGACTTCGCAGATTGCTATGGTTGACTTCGTTGTCGGGACTGGATGGAGGGAGCGGGAAATAGCAGATGGAGGGAGCGGGAACAAGAACAATGTTCATGAACTCAAAGTTTTTGCTGACAAGTTTAATTTTGGCACCTATATTCATCCAAAAGTCAAAAAAAAAAATGTATAAAAGGAAAATACACGACGGCACATTCTACCGTAGTTAAAAGTAGAGAAATTTAGCGACGGAAAAAATATGCCGTAGCAATTGAAGGTACATTTATGCGACGGCGACGCCTTGCCGTGGCAAATAATTTTTCTCTTTGCGACGCGGCATTTGCCGTAGCAAATTTTTGATCAATGGCGACGGCATTCTAACGCCGACGCTAACTGGTGAAGCTAATTGAATTCTTTTTTGTAGTGTGGCATTGCTCGGTATGTTCTCTTGAGGCTGATTATAATTTGAAATTTAAGCACTATGGCCGCGTTTGTTTGCCTGGAGATGATACTTGGACAAGATTAATTATCTCCTATCTAATGAGGAGTTGTGTTTGGACGTCCGGATATTAAGTAATCAGAGAATTTTAATCATATCAAATCTTGCTGAGAAGGTAAGATAAATCTTATCCATCTAGATATGATCAAAAAAGCAGAACGCCTTTTTCTTTGACCTCACCGAGAAAACAAACTGAGCATGTCCGCTGAAGAAGAAAAACTAGGAGCTCGATAATAAGAGAGCGGATCAAACTTGGTCTCCTTGATGAAACCACCTCTTCTGTTATTTGGATTGAGCAGCAAGGATGAGATTCTGTAAGAGGAAATCGATTTCTAGTCCATGGACCTGGACGGCGTCTTTTTCCGATCAATAACGGTCTCGCGGTCTGAACCCAAACCCTTGCTACTGCTCTTTATCGTCTTTTTAGGTGTAATCTTCTTTCGTCGGCGTCCTCTTCTGTGGAGAAGCTAGATGGCAGCTTGCAGTTAATCTCAATGAGGCAGTTGATGACTTGGTCGACGGTGCATTTGTGGATGTAGAAGGCGGAAACGACCATGAGGGAGGAACTGACTAAGGTAGCCATGGCTAAGTTGAGAGCGAAGGTTGCAAAGGTAGAAGATGAAGATGACATAGCTCTGTATTTTTTTTTTTTTTTAATCTTTTAATTATCCAGTTCTGAATACACAAACCCAAGATTGGTTTGGAGTTAGCATCTCCTATCCAATCTAATCTAGTCTAATCCATTTTGAAATCCTAATCCAATCTTATTTACTCTACCAAACGTGGCCTATGTTCCCCCAATATACTTTGCAATTTCATTAATCACAGTTTGAGCGTAGCCGCACTTGTTTTTGATAAAATAAAAAATAGGATTAATTTCAGTTTAGTACCCTGTGGTTTGGGGATAACATCATGTCAGTCCCCTACTCTTTCAATTTGATCAGCAACACCCATGTACTTTCAATTTCAATCAGCCGTACCTAAATTTTACTGTTCCGTCCAAATATTACTTTGTCAATCCAAATATTACTTTTTCAAAGTTAACGTTCAAATTGGACGGAACAGTAAAATTTGGGCACGGCTGATTGAAATTGAAAGCACATGGGTGTTGCTGATCAAATTGAAAGAGCAGGGACTGACATGATGTTACCCCCAAACCACAGGTACTAAACTGAAATTTATCCTAAAATAAAATAAAATAAAACGCTGCGTTTTGGATGTTGTTGCATCGCTAAAACTTGAACCGAACCGGGTCCTCAAAATCGAAGAAATCGAAAATGCTGAGTCAAGACCCTTCGCTCTGTAAAACCCTAAACCCTTCCCTCTTTCTTCTCACTCCATTTCCGAACCCTCTCCGCCAAACCCTAACCCTCAAGCCCTCCAGCGCTCCAAAACGCTTCGGCATCAGAGCTTTGTCCGAAATTCCCCAAATTGCCGTCCCCAATTTCACATTATCCCGCCAACCTCCGCGGGACCTGCGCGCGTTCGCCGGCCGGAGCAAGAAGAAGGCCGGAGGAGGTCCGGGAGGCTCCGGCGGAGACGGCCGAATCGATGCAAACTCCGAGTATCGCAAGGAGGCGAAGAGAAATGCTCGCCGGAAAACCAAGAAGCTCGCCGAGTCGATGTTCTACCGGCTCAAGAACCCGAGCCGGAACTACCCGGACAACTTCACACAGGACGAGCTCCAGCAAATTGGGCTCGGGTACGACCGTATGGTCCGGTTCATGGAGAAAGACGACCCGAATTTGCGCCACCCGGACGATTGGTACAAGTACGGCGAGTTCGGACCCTACTCGTGGAAAGGGGTCGTCGTCGGCGACCCGGTTCGGGGCCGGTTCACCGACGAAAGGGTGAGTATAATTAGTGAAGTTAGGGATGAGGAAGAGTGGGAGAAGATTGAGCAATTTGAAATGGGTCAAGATTTTGGGAAGAGATTGACTCAATTGGATAAGAAGATAGGGCATAGGTACTTCTGGGTGTTTGTGAGGCACCCGAAATGGCGGCTTTCGGATTTGCCGTGGGAGCAGTGGACTTTGGTTAGTGAGCTGGTGGTGGAAGCTGAGAAGAAGCAGAGGTTGGATAAGTGGAGCTTGATGGGTAGGCTTGGGAATTTGACTAGGTCATTGATAACTAAATGTGCAGCATGGATGAGGCCGGACATTTTGTATGTGAAGAGGCCGGTGTATCAGTGCCGGTTTGAGCCTCAGGATGATTTTTTTCATGTGTTGGTGCCGTTTCTGGATCCGAAAACGGAGCAGGATTACTTGTTTCAGTTGGAGAGAGAGGATGGGAGTGCTGAAATGTGTACTTATTATGCGGGGTTGTGTAAGATTGCGAAGGTGAATCAGAAGGCGTATGTGGATGATGTGGTTAAGGCTTATGAGAAGTTGAGTGATCAGGAGAAGTCTAGGTGTTTGGGGTTTTTGCTGAAGAATCATCCGGTTAAGCTGTTGCATCCATATACGAAGGAGTGGAAAGCTAAGTTGGAGGAGTGGGAGTTGGGTTGTGATGCTCCGGATAGTGATGATGCTGACCTCCCTATCAATGCGGCAGAGAAGGAGTTCACGGATTGGGTTGAGGTTGATGATGAGGGTGACAGTGAGGGTGAGGGTGAGGATGAGAATGACGATGGGAGTGATGATGAGGAAAGTGATGTTGTTATAGATATGGAAGAGGGTGAAGATGATGTCTTGGGTGTCAAGGACGAGAATTTGAGTGAAGAAGAGGATGAGAAGTATTGGGAGGATGAGTTTAAAAAGGCTGCGACTAGTGCTGAAGGAATGGAAAAGCTAGCAAAACGGAGTGTAGAGATTACTGATAAGTTTTACAAGAAACAATTGAGGGAAATGGAAGGAAATGAAGGTGGAAACTCAGTAGAAGATGGTGACGAAACTGTCATGAGGGGAAAACGACCGAAAATAAGTGAAGAAGAATGGAAGCTTGCTGGGTATGGTCCATGGAGGAAAAGGATTAAGAAGAGTAGAATTCCTCCACAGTTGTTCTTGCGAGCAGCAGTTAACCTATTTACTTACAGAAACCTTGTGAAGGAAATTGTTTTGACTAGACATGCAATTCTTGATGGTGATTTTCCTCACAAGGCTTCAAAGAATTGATCATCTGTCTGGCTGCCTATGAGTTATCTATCATGAATTTGCCCCTTGCTTGTATGACCGTATCGGCTAATCAGTAACTACGGAGATCCTGTAATCTGATTGAATCAATCTCAGTTAGTTTTGTTCATGTAAAAAGGAGCTTAATTGTGAAGATTAGTAATGTTAAAACTATTTTGCAATGTAGTTTTCTGTCGCAGTATCAACTTTGTGGAGTTGCACAATGCCCAGTTTCATTTTTCAGGTTTTCGAGCATGAAGTAATTGTATAGGAGTGGTTTTTTTTTCCTTTGACTGATATTCTTTGAAAAGCCAGAACGCTGAAGGAAGACATACAACATTACAACAACTGGGAGCCATTGCTACTTGTTTGGTATAGAATTATCTGAACTAGAAGAAGAAAGCACAGTGTACCAAGCATTGAGTACTCATTACTCACACCCGTCTGCACCATTTCTCCTTTTCCAGATTTCCCACGAAGTCTGGACAATAAAGGTGAAAAAAGTTACTCTCATCATCAGTTAAATTCCTCGCACCTTCTTAAAAAGTCATCTGTCAAGAGTTGTATGTAATGTCCTTTTTCGATTGAATATAACCAAGAAGAACACAATGCACAATATAGTCTCAGGACACCACACAAGCTACAGGTGGGGTCTGCAATTACTTTCCTTTTGAAGAGTTCCAAAGAGTGGGGATCGAGCCAAAAATTTTTTGACTTTTGGAATAGTTTCAATGTTCCAGAGCAGTTTCCAAGTCTTGTGATGAACAGAATGAGATCGAAGCTCTCTTATTTTCCTTCTGGGACAGAGTGGAGCAATGGTAACCCGACCTTACAGAACCAACCCAGTTCTCATTCTATATGGTACAATACAGTAGGAAAGTGTGAATAAATTCACATTTTTTCACTTTTCAATCGTGCTCAGTTCTAATGGAAAAGAAGCAATAAGCCTGCAACTATAGGGAGCTTGATGAGCAGTACAAGTATTAAAGGCAATGTTAACTGAAAGACCTCTTATTATATCTGGTTTATGTCTAGGTCGAGATAGCAGCAAGGCAGCTCATGCCTCAAGGCTTTGATTGGATATATAATTATATATAGAACAAAAGGTACTCAAGACATTGTGAAGCTTAATATATAGTTATTACACCAGAATTTCAGACTGTGTCAGTCTGCTCAAAATATACAAACCTAACAAACAAATACACCAGAACACATAACATAGTGCATGAGAACAACATGATATTAGCCCCAATACTGCTCTTAACACTAGGCACGTACATGAAGCTAATGTTCATAAACTGGGCCCTTAGATACATGGATTAAATAAGGACTAAGTTCTGGGTCTCCTCCTCCGCCTTGTGCTTCTTGGCTGCCTCCTCCTGCTGAATGTCTCTACAAACCAGTCATGGTTCTTCTCTGTCCAAAAGTTTCCCCCAACCACTCCAACTATTAGACCAGCAACAACTCCTGGAAGAACCACAAACCAATCTAGCTCAATTTGAAACCCAGAGTCTTTGTCTTGTTCAAAGGTTGTTTGTGGTGTTGTGCTCTCAGAATCTTCACAGTTCTTTGACAAAGGTTTTCCACACAAACCTGAGTTTCCTTGGTACTTATCGTCTTGGAATGTATCAAACTGTCGACCTTGTGGGATATGACCATAAAGACGATTGGGAGATACATCAAAGTATGCAAGGAATGTCAGTCGTGCTAGATCACTGGGGATCTTTCCTGAGAGCTGATTTTGGGAGAGATCCAACGATTCAAGAGCAGTCAAGTTCCCCAAAGACGAAGGGATGGGGCCAGTGAGATTGTTGTTGGAAAGATTGAGCAAACAAAGCCCTCTTAGATTCCCAATGATACCTGGAATCTCTCCTTCAAATCTATTACTTGAGAGATCTATGAGCCTCAGAAGATAAGGGGTCTTGAAATACTTCAATTCAACACCTTTGCTAAAAACTATAATCGGGTAATCATAGTGGAACGTGTCTGGATACATCCCGAAACGAAAAAAGGATTGGACGTATATTTGCTCGTTTGCATCAACAGATTTCATGGCATTCCAGTTATCCAAGTGGTCGGAGGGCAACAGACTTGAAAAATCATTGCTAGATAAATCAACAATGGACAGCTCAGGGAACTCATGGCTACTTGCAGGCTTTCCAATTATGCCATGAAATGCATTAGACCGCAAAATAAGAACTTTTAATAGTTGAAGTACTCCTAACCAAGATGGGAAGGTATCAGTGATATGATTATTTCCCAAATTAAGAAACACCAACTGAGAACAACTGGCAATTGATCTTGGTAGCTTCCCTTGTAGCTGATTATAACTCAAGTCAATCGCTGCTAACTCCGTACTTCTGTTTGCACATATTTGAGGAATATCCCCTTGAAAAGAATTGTTCTGCATTTTCAATATCTGAAGAGCACTGAGATTCTCAAAACACTGGGGAATCTTGCCATCCAGGTTGTTGTTAGACAAATCAAGAATAAACAGGGTCTCCGTAATTGTGTTGCAGAATGTAGCTGGGATTTCTCCTGCATATTCATTGTTTGAAACAGAATAGATTTGCATTGACCGCGCTGGAATTGGCAATGATCCTCGTAACATGTTAGAGTCGAGCTCTAAAGAGAATAACAAAGGCCATGGAATGATGACTGGATTTTCTTCAAATCCAGTTAAGTAGTTGTGAGAGAGGTTAAGATAAAGCAAATTTGCACCAGCTGAATTCCACATCCATTTTGGTATTTGGCCTTGAAGATTGTTGTCAGATAGATCTAGATCCAGCAGTTCACTAGTGTATTTCAAAAATTTCGGGAACTCTGTTAAGTTGCATGAACCCAATCCTAGATATTGAAGCTTTGGAGGAACAGCAGTAAATCCAGTTTTGATCTGTACAGCTAACTTGTTGAGCGACAAACGAAGTCCCCTCAACTCTTCAAGCTTGGAAAACTCATCGAATTCAACATACCCACTCAAGTTATTTGAGTCGAGGAAAATATATTCAAGACTTTTAAGCTGGAATAGTGACCTGGGAATTGATCCTTGCAGATTGTTTAATCGTACGTCTAAAGAAGTTAATTGGGTCAACTGCAGAAGGCAAGATGGGATTTGACCAGTTATTTGATTGTAGCCCAAGTATAAGTCTGAAAGCTGTGTCAGATTAGCCAAAAAACACGGCAAATCTCCTCTTAGGTTGGTATCAACAAGGGACAAGTGGTTAAGTTTCGTCAGCTTTCCAAGCCAAGACCAGGAATCAAAAACTTGGCCACGGAAAGTGTTGTTTCTTGGAGCATCAAAATATTCTTTACTATTATAGAAGAAAGAAGAAAGACAAAGATAATTGAGCTGGGTGAGGTTGGAAAGTGACGATGGAACACGGGGATAAAAGTTACAGAATGCTATACTCAATAAATTTAAGGCACGAAGGTCTCCAATTGTAGCAGGTAGATGACCTGAGAAATTGGTAAAGTCCAACACCAATATCTTCAAGGGACTGCTCCCGTTAAGGTCATCAGGAAAAAAACTGGCCGGTTAGATTATGGTTAAAGGCCAAATCAAGTACTTGCAAGTTTGGTAGGTGAAAAATGCCTGCTGGGAATTCCCCGTTCAGATCACATCTTACAAGACGAAGAGATATGAAAGAAGAAGCATTGACCAATGTATCAGGCACATACGAGACTATGTCTACCCTAGTAAGATGAAGTTGTTTTATGTTTGTTAAATTTTGAATAGACTTCTGAAGTTGGCCTTTTTGAAAGCCAACATATAATGAGAACTCAGATCAAGAGTAGACAGCTTGGATAGATATGAAATTTCTGATAGAATATATCCAGAAAATGAAGACCACGAAAGGTTCAGATATGTTAGGCTAGCAAGATCGCCTAGCCTAGCCTTGATGGAATATGAGAGAAAAATTGATTATCTGAAAGGTCAAGCATCTGCAAGTGAACAAGTTTGAACAAACTACTGTTCGAGTTGATGGAACCATTAAGACAACTGCTGGCAAGGTCAAGGCCAATAACATGGCCAGAGTCATCGTTGCATTCAACACCATCCCATGAACAACAGTTATTCCTTTGAGGATCTACTTCTAGCCTACCCCAAGATGCAACTTTCGGATAAGCAGATGGATCTCGGGAACCAAACTTATCTATAGTGAAACTAGCTTTGAATTGCAACAAGGCAGAGCACTCATCATCGTGGCAAAGTGTCTGCGTCTGCACAAAAGAAAAATAGCATGCAGCATTAATGAGCAACAAGAATATAAAATATTGCACAGAAAAGAAGTCGCACCAGGATGATCCAATTCCCGTTCCCATGAAAAATTCTGTTTAGTATATTTGTATGTAAGTTTTTGGGTTTCACATAACAAAAACTTAAACTGCTTTATAGACAAAGAGCAGAGCTTCTTTCATGAGTTGGAACATTAGAAACAAAGTCGTCAGGAAAGAGGTTTTTGTAGGGTTTTTATCATAGGTAGGGTCTGAACTTTTTCGAACCGGACAGAATGATACCTGAATTTTCAAAGTGATCAAATAGGTACCTGGACTTCTAAAACCACATCTTTGAGGTGCTTTCGTCTATATTCTATTATTCATCCGTTAAGTGTAGGGGTAAATCAGACATTTCACTCAAATTGGCCACTAAAATGACTATCATAATCTCATCTGACATAGACAAACACATTTCTTTCCTTTATATCTTACTTTTCCTCCAAACTCTTCCCCCAACACTATTCATGTGAAACTTTCCCTCAAATTTTAACTCCAATTATTGTCTCTCGATAAATAATAACAATATCCCTCTCTCGATAAATAATAACAATATCCAACATTTCAACATCATATTTTTATTGTTTTAAAAAAAATATCCAAGAATTGCAATTAATTTTTACGAAGTAAAATTAAGAAACCAAACAAAAGTGATTATACAACAAAGTATTATGGAAAAACCAATTCTTAGCCTTTTTGTTGTTTTTGTTTGGGTCTTTTAGGCCTCGATTGTAACCAAAAAAAAAAAGTATTATGGAAAAACCAAGCATAATGATAAAAATTAATTGCAATTCTAATTTTAGTGGTCAATTTGAGTGAAATATCTAATTTGCCTCTGTACTTAACAAATGAATAACGAAATATAGACGAAAGCACCTTAGTGATGTGGTTTCAGAAGTCCAGGTACCTATTTGATAACTTTGAAAATTCATGTATCATTCTATCCGGTCCAAGAAAGTTCGGACCCCACCTATGATAAAAACCCTTTTGAATATAAGTCCAATTTCATTATGTCATAATGCATGCAGTGCATAGGTGATAATCAATCTAGGTCCATTGACTTTTGTCATTATATTTTCATGCCAATTTTACCCCTTAAGTTAAATATAGAAACAAATTAATTGGTTTTAAGCATTTATTTATTTATCTATGTATTTTTATTCAATTTAAATTCTGAACCCATGATGAACCTGCGATAATTCAAAATATAATTTGTATTATAAAATTAGCAAATAGATATGGGAAATCAACCTAACTGGAAGGTACAAAAAAAAGTTCATACATTCTACTAAAAGATACGTATAACCTATATAAGAGGTATAAATTTAAGGATTTCTTGTATTGTAGTTATACCATAAGTAAGAGATACGTACCTAAGTAAGAGATATACGTTTACCGATTAATGTTCTTTGATTACTATAATCGATACATGTACCTAAGTAAGAGATATAAATTTATGGATTAGTTTTCTATTGTAGGTATAAATAACCTAGATATATACAAAGTAAGAGATATATGAGTTAACTTTCTTGTATTGTATGTAGGTATACCATACCATAAGTAAGAGATATATGTTTATAGATTAATGTTCTTGGATTACGAGAATTGAGATATGTACCTAAGTAAGAGATATAAAATTACGGATTAGTTTTCTTCTATTATAGGTATAAATAATCGAGCTCTTCCAAAGAAAACTAATTTCTTCTTTCGATTAGAAGTGAAAAATTTCTCAACCTAACATACATAGGATGCTAATCAAACCAACTAAATCAATCACCTATAGCACAATCTCATGGGCACCTTTGAGATGGATATGAGAAAATCGAAATTCATGTTGACAGTGGAGATTGAATTAGAAAAAATGATGGATTCTATTTTTTTCTTTCTTTTGTTGAGTAAAGGTTTCTTTGAAGGAAGAAAGGTTATCAAGTTTGTTGGTGGTGTTCGTCAATTTGGTAGTGGCGGATTTGGGTTCGAATCGGGTGAGTTGCTAGAGGTAGTGAATCAAATGGTGGTTTGAACAATCAATACCAGATTGTTAATCCAAAAAAAAAAAAAAAACAATCAATACTAGATTTAAATCAACCTATTCTCTATGAGAGAGAGAGAGAGAGAGAGACTACATCTGCAATCTACATAATGGACAGAATAACACCAAACTCCTCCAAGATTCCAAATAGAAAGTTCATCGTTGCCAACTGGGTTTGATGGAATTAAAGGAATGAAGAAGGAATCAAGAGCAATGAGACAATCATATGTGTGTCTGTGTGGTGCATACTCATCCATGGCGCCGCACCGCCCTCCTCATCCAACCGCCAGACTCCGTCATCAGCGCCGACAATGTCGGCATGGCCATCACCCGAGACCTCGTCAAAGAGCTTGTCCTTATTGACACCATCCCCAACAAGCTCCGCGGCACTCAGAGAGAGAGAGAGACGAGGGCAATTTTGAGAACAGAAAACACATCATCAATTAAAATTATTAAAAAAGTAAGGGGGAGTGTGGTTTGCAATTTAGGGAGTGCAAATTTCACTCCCCTTAAATAATTGCAATACTATACGTCATTCAAGTCTGCAAATCTTGGAAACACTTGCCATTGTTAATTAACTACTACCTTCCCAAGTTCCCATCAATCACAATAGAGACAGAATGAGAGAAGAAACAAAGAGATAGAGAAAAAATAAGGAGAAACAATGAGAGACAGAGAGAGAGAGAGAGAGAGTCAGGGAGAAGAAGATAGAGTTGAGTAAGTTGCGGTGCTTTTCAATGATGCAATTTCGTTGCTCACATATATTTCGTGAAGGTAACCAGGTGGCTGATGCATTGGCCAATTTTGGCGCTTCTGGTACGGGCTTTACTTGGTTTGATTCATCTCCTTGTTTCGTTAATCAATTTTGTTTAAGAGATAAGTCGGGTCTCCCTAATTTTCATCTTAGATGATTTATTTTTGTTTTGGAAGGCAGGGTGATGTCTGTCATTCCTCATCAGTAGTACTTTACTTCTGGAAGGTGCAGGATGAGACCTCTTACTTGTATTTTCCTTTACTTTTAATAAATATTTTTCCTCGCAAAAAAAAATTTATCTACTTGGTTTTCAAAAAAAAAAAAAAAAGTTGCGGTGCTTTTTATATTTCAGTTTTATACAAGGGCAAAATGGAATATAAATTTATAAAAAAATTTAGGGAAGTCTATGTACCAAATGTGGAGGTATGAATAGAATCACTTTTTTTTTTTTTTTCTCTCATGGAATAGTAATCTTTCTATAAACACCAGCAACCGAAACGTGTAGACTCGGTAAATTCTTGTGGTATCACTATCATCCAAGAAGAGGAAAAAAACCACTTCTCAACATCCCAAATTTCCAATCAACAAGGGATAATGTAGCTTGATTCATTAATGCAATCTAATCAGCAAGGGATCTTGGGTTCAATTTTCACCGGTTTGCTTTGCCTGCTTGCCAATCCAGATTAGCTTTCGAATTCCGTTGATTAGGAGTGTACTGTGTAGGACATGAAATTGATCTTATTATTAACAGTGTCTCATATTTGATGAAGAGAAGAGGGAAAACCCTTCAACAGCCCGATTTTATTCATTATCCTCGGAGACTCGGAGTTACGTATTCAAAAACATATGTGAAATTCCTAGACACACTGCAAAGATAACTGCTAACCTCCTGGCAAGAACTTGAAAATATCCTACTATCACAAATTGCTTCGCAAGCACTGCTTAATTCATTGCAACAGAGATGAAGGTACGAGGTAACGACATTAATCTTAGGAGATCCGAAAAAGTTCAACTACTTGATAACTACAATGCACTAGGACTGAAGTCACCGTGTGCTTCTGTGCTGGTTGATGGCTTAATAGCCAATACACAAATTCCTTTACAAAGGGGGCTGAGAGTCAACATATGCCACAACCCCGGTTCTATATCAAAATCACCTGCTAGAAAAGAACTATGTTGAATACCAACGTGACACTGAATTTCCTAGTAGGATTTGATGACCGTAAAGTTTCTCAAGCTTCAAAGAAATCCTCTGGGACATAAAACTTTAAACCATTGGCCTGCAAAAGAAAAAACTGTAAGCATAGAAGCTTCTTAAATTTATAAGCGGGGGAGAATAATAAAGTCATTCCCAAGCAGCACATAAGATGAGAACGCACTTGAAGCATTTTTCAATTAAATTCTGGCAGTTGATCAGTTAGTCCAAAACTCTGACAACAGAACTGTGGCAAAATTCAAGAAATTGGCAATTTATAAGGTCCAAAAGGGTAGTAAAACTGCACGACTTAGCACAACTTTTAAATTTGGCTTAGCCTTGATAGATTGGCATAAGGAACGCTACTATGCTCAAAGGATAATGGATCAAAGGAAATAGATATTAAGCATGCAACAATGAATACAATTGGAGCATAAAATATAATATATAACACTTTAATTTGTACCTCTGCAAACTTAAGATCAGCATCACTGTGATCATTGCTTCTTCCAGCAGCATCACCAACATAAAAAGATCTACATTACAAACAGAAAGAGCTTTTATTTATGTCTGCTCCATTAAATAACAAATGCAATAGAGAAAAAAGAAAAAAGAAGAAGAAGACAAACAAACTAAACTTAGTAAGGTAGCATTTCTAATGAATCTATGTGAAAAGTAGTGATGTGTAATCCCAGGAAAAAAGAAGAAGAAAAAAAATAGGAGTTCAATAACTGATTCATATCAATGGAAATGCCAGAGTTGAAGTGTTGTTCCAACATATGCCACAACCCCGGTTTGGGTTTGCGAAAGGGGTCTTCTCCTTGACTCGTCCCACAAGCTATGAAAACCTGGATACAGATAACTGAAATTCATCTCCTTGCATATATAACTCTAAGGAAAAAAAAAATGCAGTGCATATCTTCTAAATAATGGTCTCATCACAAGGTACTCTTTTACTAAGTTATATATAATGTCTGAAATATAGCTGAAACCTGAAGCGCTCAAATCTTATATTCATGCCAGAAACTAATGTTATCATTTTTAAAGAAATGCTACTAAATTACTATTCATTGTTGCAGGGTAAGAAATCAACAAATGATTAAGGATAAATGGCATTCCTAAGTAAAATAGATTTATTCTTTCATCAGAAAGGAACATAATAAGTTACCTGAATTGGGACCTTCACTTCCTTAATAAAATCGTTGAGCCGTCCAATTTTTGAGTCCACAGCTACTTGTCTCTTATTTTTCCAGCGCTCAATGTTGGCTTCATTCGTGAAGATTACCTGATGATGGAAAAGAGTCAGTGTCATCAAACTTCCAAACAATTAAAAACCATGCAACTAAACATATAAGAATGTCACAATGCCCAAAATCACAAGACTCCTGTATAAAACTTCAATAGCTAAAATGGGCAACAAACATTACACACCAGCTTGTAGCCATCCTCATACAAGCTCCGTAGTTTATCAGGTATTGAAGGATACATCAGGGACCAAGCATCAGCACCGACTCTGACATTAGAGCAACATATTGGTTGTCAATCAAAGAGTTTGATCACAGTTCTGTGAAAAATAAGAAATCTCTTCCTTTGTACAAATGGAAGTTGCTTCATAGCTCATATATTGCCGGAACCTATGGAAAAGAGATATAACTGAAAGACTTTGACCAATGGCCTTAACAGTAGAAGTTGTAGAACAATTTTTCTTGAAATTATAAGTTATCAAGCTTGCTGAAGCCAATTAACATTTAGTATAATTCTTAAATGGCCCATGATATATATGAATAGTGACTTCAGCTACATTCTCAAAAGTCTCTTGGCCTATAAATTATATTCCATAATTTGTCATAAAGACATGGTTGGATTATAAAATATAGTCCCATGTCTGCATAGTATGGACCTACAGACTAGATTCTTTACTATACATCAAAAGGCATCAATAATACATAAGATAAATGTTAAAAATGCTTTCTGCATGATTGATTATTGACTTTCAAAAATTTAAAGTATATATACACATTTCATCACATTCTACTAAACATAATATTCAGAGAAAAGTTTATTCCACCAACAGAATGAGAAGTAGAATAACCCGCAAAAGAAACTAAAGTGCACGAAACATCATATTGGTCATACCTCCTAACATCAGTATTTGCAAGACATCCATCAAAATCAAAAGCAGCAATTTTACTTGAATCATGCAGACCATCATCCTGTAGGCAGAATGGACATTGAATAACATTAAACTGTTGATGCTCAAAGATATCATATTATGTCAGGCCACTAAAGTACTATTGCATTTGTATAAATGAGACTTAAAGATCATAAAATCTGTGACCAATAATTAAATACACACAGGATCATGTCTGCTATGTAGAGTGAGAAAAGCGATAAAACAAAAACATACATACAAAAGGACGCATAATACTTGGTAAATGAAGTAAGCCACTATAATATTCTTAAATATACAAACACACGCAAATGAATGAAGTTGAGCTTTCTACCTATCTGAATTATCAAAGTAGATCCAATAAGTTTTCCTTTACGAATAAAAATGAAATGTCTTACCCTTTCAAGAAATATGATAGTCTGAAATGCCTTCCATTTAGGTGGAAGAGTTGCTTCCTGAATCAGTCAATATTTCCAACATAAGAAAAACAAAGGTAAAGGGTACTGCTACAGAAGCAAAGAAAGATTTCTTTAATACCACAAAATTCACAGATGTACATTGAAGGTATATTCAAAATATACTTGGGCCAAAACCAAATACATGGAAGGATATTCTGCAGTGTGAAAGAAAACAGAGGAAATGGATCAGACCTTGTACTTGTCCTTCACATCAGACACTGAAAAGGATATTTCCAGGTTAGATACCTGCAAATAAAATACAGAATGATCAAGTTGATGATAAGAACTAAAAGAATTCATACTACAAAGCAGACATGAGAAATGAATTCCTGAGCCCTATTAGTCACACTTGCACCTAGATGTTGATCTGGAAGTTAATAACAAGGCTACAAGTAATTAATAGGAGTCCGTGTGATACATTTGTTCATTTAAGAAAGAAAGAATAATAAGGATACAACTCCATATTATAAATATATGTCACTGCTCTTTATTCCAAAAAAAAAAAAAAAAAAAAATTGTCACTGCAGGTATGTACTTGGGAAAAGAATGGAAAGACAGCAACACAGAGGATATAAGGAATTACCACCTAAAAAGAGTTTAAAAAACAAAACAAAAAATGAACATAAAGCTTAAAATGGACATAGGAAGAACCATCCTTTCCTATGTTTGCAGGCAATTCCCTTATATCTTGGCATGAAATATACTTGAACCCTTCAGACAAAAAAAAAAAGTACTTCAATCCATTAATGGCAACTTCAATATGAGCTCTAAGTAACTACAGATGCAATAATATTCTGCAAGAGGTGTTTAATATCGCAAGTGTGACTGCATATTCCAATTTCCAATTTCCAATTGTAGCCCATCTAGCATCATGTACAAGTCACCAGTAAGAGACCATCCAGACCTAGAGTTGAACAAACAAACCTACCTACTCTAAACGGAAGTTATCATACCTTCGCTTTCTTCAAATCCCTTTCCCCTACTTCATTTTCATCTTCATCTACTTCACAAACCTATTGGGAAAACCAAGAAATCAACACAGGTATCTCCATTAATCTAGCAATCAAATAAAAGCACAGTATTTTTACCTTTTGTTTTTGAGAACCTTTCTTTCCATTTGAATCCTGCAAGAATCAATTATATATCCATCAATAAGCAAAGAAAGGTACGGTAAAATTCATTCTTCCTTTAAAACATGAAGAGCAGACAAAAAAAAAACCTCCTCTTTGGATTTCTCAAATTCATCCACCAAATTCTTCAAAGCTTCCTGATCACTGCTCTGAGTACACACACAAGTTAAACAACAATCAATATATAGGGAAATGCATCCATTTTTTCTGTTAATCCAAAAACCGAACCTTTATCTTTCCAATTACCAAAAAAATCAAAACCCATATTGCAATACCTTCAGAGACTGAAACCCTTTAATCTTGTCAACCGAAGCAACCAACTCGGACCCAAAACTGAAGCAACCCAGGTGGTGCCACTTGATCGCGTCAAACCCACGCGCGTCTCTGGTGACCAAGCCCAGCCTCAGAGCTTTGGCCTCGATCTTTTTCGAGCACTTCTTGCAAGAGGACCTGTTGGACTTGGCGTACTCGGCGGTGACATGGGTCGAAGAAGAAGAAGAAGACATTGGGGGTTTTTGGGAGCGAATACAGGCGAAACGTTTCGGGGTTTGGAAGAAACGTTTCGGAGAATGACTCGGAATTAGGGGTTTTGGGAAGGCGGGGATGATTAGGCAAGAGATGATCGATTTACAGACAATTGCGATGGGTAGCATTTGAGAGAAAAGAGGCGTAGGGTTTTAGGGGTTTAAGGACTTCCCGCCATTTTCAGATGAGGCTACTAGCCCTTAACTGCTTTTGCTATGAAGAGGGTCTGTAAATTGTAAATGTCAGATGACCACGTGCTGTGAAAATCAATTTTTTGATTTTTAGAATATTGTTGTAGAGAAACTGAATTTGAGAGGAATTTGCTGTGTATTCTCATTGATAATAGGGGCCTCTTTATATAGAGGATTACAATGCATAGAATCTCAATCATACAAGGAAAGTAATTCTACATTGATTAGGATTCTAGATCCTTCTAATTAAATCCTATTACCACTGGGTCAAGTAACCTAGAGTTTGGGCTAAACACAAATTAGGTTTTCCTTCAACACTCCCCCTTGTGTTGCCCAAACGCGGTGCTTCTCTCGTTGCCTCATTAAAAACCTTGCCGAGTAACAAAAACCCAGTGGGACAAAAATAACCTCGGTCGAAGGGGAAAAAGAGCACAACACACCCTTCACGATTCGAGAAGAACATGTAGACATCTCCCCCTGATGTCTGCACCTCCCCCTGATGACTACGATCATGGGAGTTCAGATAATTTTTGGCAAGTCAATTCTTGCCACATGTTTCTCGAACGTGGATTTGGGCAATGACTTAGTAAACAAGTCTGCCACATTGTCCTCAGATCGAACCTAGTTCACTTTGATCTCGAGGAGTGTCTGTTGTTGCTGATTATGCTTGGTGATGTAGCCTTGCCTCATTTGTTCAAAACAAGTAGCATTATCCTAAATGCTCGTAGGCTCATCTGTGGTAGACTTCAAACCACAATTGTTCGAACATGCGTAATTATAGATCCAATCCATATACATTCACGAACCACTTCGTGAAGAGCAATGATCTCTGCATTGTTCGAAGATATAGCGACTACGGTCTATTCTGTAGACCTCCAAGATATCACGATCTTTTCCCATGGTGAACACTTAACCAGTTTGGGAGCGACCTTTGTGTGGGTCAGAGAGATACCCAACATCAGCAAAACCTTCCAAAACACATGTCGTTTTGGGATGGGGATAGAGAACCCAGGCCAGCGTTGGCGGCGTACCTGGTGTGTGATGGGTCTGAATCCATCATCTCTTTGTAGGGATAGAACAAGCCCATATCATTCATACATCTCAAGTATCGAAAGATATCTCTTACACCAATCCAATGGCGTCGCGTTGGCGCAGAGCTATATCTAGCTAATAAGTTCATAGTAAATGAGATGTCCGGTCTTGTGCATTGAGCTAAGTACAATAATGCGCCTATTGTACTTAACTAGGGCATTTCTGCCCTAGCGCATCTTCGTCATCATCCTTCGAACGAAGAGGATCCTTTTCAGGATCAAGACTACGGACGATCATGGGGGTGCTTGAAGGCTTGATCTTGTCAAAATGCCTAAGCATCTATCGACACGATGCTCAAGTTCCAAACTGAGACATAATCGTGTTCTCCCAAAATCCTTCATCTCAAACTACAGATTTCAAGTGTTCAGCGGTTTCCCTTAACTCTTTAAGGGCTTCTAATGAAGATCATGTCCAACATGAACCGCGATAGAATCCGAAACTTGTCATATAAACGCGTGGGCATATCCCTTCCCAATCAAGTAGTCACTTTAGTGAGCGTTTCAACCTCTTTGTAAACGCGCTCCATGGTCTAGAACCTCTTGACTTGGGTAAATGAAGTTCGCCATGAACCTTCATGTATGTTCCGTATCTAGATCCCTATAGAGATACGTAGTGACCATATTTGTAAGCTGCATGTTCAGTTATTCGGAAACTACCAAACTGACAGGGTAGTGGAGTGCAATGACATCCATTACGAGAGAATATGTCTCATCGTAGTCGATTCCAGGGCGTTTTGTGAGAAACCTTGCGCCATAAGGCGAGATTACCATCTCTTTTTCTCATTACGCTTTCTAACGAAGACCCATTAGTCAACAGGTTCTATGTTAGGAGGTGTTGGCATCTCTAGCTCGAAAACCTTCCTCTTCGTTAGAGAATCCATCTTAACCTGGATCGCATCTTTCCATTTAGGCCAAAAACTCTCTACGTTGGATTTCATTCATCAACGGAGCGTGGTTCGATATCATCGGACTCAGCAAACTCATGCGCAACAAAATGTGTAACTGCATCATCAATTATGATGGAGTTTCTATCCCACGTCTCATGTACACTAGTGTAATTTTCATAGAGCTCTATATTCTCAGGAATAGGGTTTGACGTTGAGGCGTCCCCCAACGATAACCATAACCCGGAAGATACTCATGAGACGGATTTTGAGTCTTGATGATTAAAGGATTGGAATGTGCCAAAGTATCCTTCGAACCCACGGGCCTCCCACGCATCCTAGCTGGGGCCATGGCCTGTAACGCCAGAGTGCCACTCTCTTTGGCATTGGCGCCATGCCTACCTTCGTGTATGGTGGCGCTACGTCCTCTCGTAGGGACGTCCTTCCTTGCAGGCATGTTTGCAGCATATTTGTGTGATCTCGTCACTTTAATAGGGATCAAGATGAGACATAGTGGGGACAGACTACGACAATTCCTGTCGTTCCTGTTGAACATTCGTGTTCTTATCTCCCCCTAACGACGGGAAGACTGTCTCATCAAAGTGACATCCGCAAAACTAGCGGTAAGGAGATCGCCTAGCAAGGGCATTTAAGTGGCGGACGATTGTTGGAAGCGCAAATCCAACGTAGTTGCCCATTCGTCTGTAAGGACCCATCATAGAGCGCTGTGGCAGCGCAATTGGCACATAAATGGCTCACTCAAATGTGCGTAAGTACAAAATACGTGTACCCAGTCACTAGCTGTAACGCATAGGTACATTGAGTGGCGGTAGGTCGTAGACGAATTAGCATGGCTGCATGCGATATTGCATCACCCCAAGCGGATGTAAGAAGATTGGTGCGCATTACCAATGTTCGGACTACCATCGTAGTCGTTTCCGCGAGACCAATTGGGTGTGTACATGGGAATGTGATGTCCAACATCAAACCCATTGCAATATCCATCGAAAGTCTTTCGATGTAAACTCTCTAGCATAGTCAAATCCAATTGACTGAATAGGATGATTCGGGGAGTGAGCCCGTTGTCACATGATATGTGCTAGGAGTGTAGCATAAGTAGCATTTATAGGTGGACAATGGCACAACACGTGACCGGCGTGTTTGCGTGTCAACCAACATCATGAAATATTTAAGCGTCCGCAAATTGGTTGAATCAATCCACAAAATCCCTACGGATTCTTTGTAAGAACAGAATGAGTATTGTCATATCCTTTGCATAGGACGGTCTCAGTCCTAATTTCCATAAGGAATGGGCTTTGTAAAACGAGCGAGAGGCCATAGAAGCAACCAATGAGGAGTTTGGTTAGGCCTAAGCGTCTGTAGCGCTATTAGAAGCAAAATATGTGACTACATCTCCCATCATGGCGTCATGGCCACAAGGAGGAACAACCATGGCGTTATGCCCATGGTTGGCGCCTTTTATGGCGGCATTTTGCTTCATTTTGCTCAAAAGAAATGATGTCCATGTGAAGTCTTTTGTAGACGGATCATCATATCATGACTAGGATGATCTATCCTGTCGTGACAAAGCAAATATGTGTCTAAATCCAAGAGATCTTCTCTCATAAATTTATTGGATTAAAGATCTCGAATAGTGACATAAAGTCCACTAGAGAGACACATAAACGTCGCTAAGATGCGTCTTGTTCGCAATCATTAGAGGTAATGCAAAGGAACTCATTCCGTTCTCTACATGCATTTTCGCATGGAATTCGTTGGCTATTCATAGGGTACTATTTGCCCTAAGAGCGTAGAGAGTTTCTGTGACAACTGTAATCAAGGTGCCATTTGGCAAGTGGAACTTGGGCTATTCCATGTCCTTAAATTAATACTGATGGTCTAGCCATCGTAGTCACAAAGTCATATGCTCAGAATCAAAATTGAGTCATAATGAAAAGAACTCGAAATTGTATTCTTATGATTAAAGAAAATCTAATCCAATAAAAAGGAATATGGCAATCGCCTACATCTCTTGAAAATAAAGACTTAAACAGAATTGGCGATCAATTGATCCCAACCATATTTGTAGTCTTCAACCCTTCACTCTAGATCATCTTCTTGATCTTCTTGTTCCACATAGTGAGCTTCTCTTGCTTCACAATATGCTTTGTAGGCTGTGACCAGTTCTTCACGAGCTCTACAAATGTGTGCCCAATGCTCAGACACTCCACATCGAGAACATACATCTCTTTGCTCGAACTCCATTGATTGAGGCGCTTTGAAAGCGTCATTTAGATGGCTCTTAGTGTTGGTGGCGCCACCAACATGGCCAGAGGCATTGCCTCCCTCTCTCTTTCCACGTTTACCTCTTCGGTTCCGTGTTCGCCTATTTTGGCGGTTACCTTCCCAAGTAGAGCAATTATATGGATCAGAATGTCCAGAAGTATACCTAAGATTAGGGTTTTGCTCTTGGCGCCCTCTCTTAGAGGTGCGACTATAATTGGATTCCGGAATATGCTCTGTTTCCACGGATCTCGAATTATAGTTCTTCACAAGGATATTGTCATGCTTTTCAGCGACATTTATAGCTCCAATGAGCTCATGAAACCTTGTGATCCGTCTTGCATTTACATCGATTCGATAGTTCTTAGCAACCATCAATGCAGAGACGGGGAAGGTAGAGAGAGTCTTCTCAATCAACATCGCATCTGTGATCTCTTTACCACAGAATTCCATTAAGGATTTAATGCGAAGTGCTTCCGAGTTATAGTCAAGAACTGACTTGAAATCACAGAAGCGGAGGCTATGCCATCTCACTTCTAGGTCAGGAAGCAAGGAGTCACGGACGTTGCCAAATCTTTCTTCGAGTGAGACCCACAGCCTTCTGGGGTCTTCTTCATTCATATACTCGTACTGGAGCGAATCATCCATATGACGAGTCATTAGGATGATGGCTTTCGCCTTATTTGCCTCTAAGGCTGCTCTATTTGCTTCCAAAGCGTGAGCTTGCTCAACAGTTAGCACGTCCTGGCTAGGCTCAAGAATCATATCCAGGATTCTATCAGCCTTGAGATGCTGGCGGATATCAAGAACCCACCTGTGATATCCAGAGCCAGTTGTTCCCAATGGAGCAAAGTCCAATTTGTTCAGGTTACTCATCCTGAAAGAGAACAAGAAATTAGGGTTAGTTTCGGAGCGAAATAGGCTACCACGAAAACATATGAAATTTCTTAGCGTAATCACTTCCAAGAAATTAGGAATTTCCGAGCGTAATCGTTTCCAAGAAATTAGGAATTTCCGAGCGTAGTCGCTTCCAAGAAATTAGATTCCAAGAGATATTGGATTAGATCGAAACAATGATGTGTTTGTGGTCGATCATAACTTCTCAACAAACTCTAAGTTTGGAGGACTCTACAAGCTCCAAGCTTGGAGTGAGCGCGAACCCCCACAGTTCGGCTTTTGGTCTCCCCTATGTAGAGAAAAGGGGGGTAGAAGAAGGGATTTTGGAAGTCCCCGAGAAAAGAAGAAGAAATTAAAGGAAAAACTTCAAAAACGGGAACTTTTAGAAAAGTTTACCTTAAAAGATGGCCGGGGAAAAATGTCACCGAAAATCACTGTAGCAGCCGGAGTACTGTAGCATAGGTACTGTAGTAGCCGAAACACTGTAGCATAGGTACTGTAGCTGATCGAAAAGGTGTCCAGAAAAGTCGCCGGAAGTACTGTAGCAGCCGGAAGTACTGTAGCACTTTACTGTAGCTGCGGAGGTTTCTGGGATTTGAAGGCTACGATTATAGGGTTTCAGGGTTAGGGCTCGTGCTGATAACGTGTTGTAGAGAAACTGAATTTGAGAGGAATTTGCTGTGTATTCTCATTGATAATAGGGGCCTCTTTATATAGAGGATTACAATGCATAGAATCTCAATCATACAAGGAAAGTAATTCTACATTGATTAGGATTCTAGATCCTTCTAATTAAATCCTATTACCACTAGGTCAAGTAACCTAGAGTTTGGGCTAAACACAAATTAGGTTTTCCTTCAACAAATATCTAATTTAACATAATTCTAACTCAATTCTTAGCGTCCTCACCACATAATGTCTTTCATAAATAACATAGGTGAAGATAATAAGAATAAAACTAGTAAAAGAAAGCATTAAATTCTGCTTATTACCTTATATTTTTAAGGGTTCATCAGTTCAGTCGCTGCACTTCTAATTTAATCAGAAAAGTCCTTGCACTCTCCAATTTTATCAAATCGATCAAATCCGTCACTATTCCATCAATTTTCAGGGAAAATTTTCAAACTACCCATCTGCATTCACAAGACTGACGCATCAGCGGGCTGCCTAGCGATGGGTAGTTTGGGAATTTTCCTTGTGAGAATGTCTCACATCAGCATTTTGGGTAGTTTGGGAATTTTCCTTGTGAGAATATTCCACATCAGCATTTTAACAGCTAAAATTGATGGAATAGTGGCGGATTGGATTGATTTGATGAAATTGGAGAGTGCATGGACTTTTTTGATTAAATTAGAAGTGCAGGGACTGAACTGATGAACCTTTAAAAGTACAAGATAGTAAGCATAATTTAGTCCTAAAAGAAATTATTTGAGAAATATTGTTTTTGAAATATAGAGTTCATACTAGTTGTATGACTCTGGTTCATAAATAAGAATAGTACAAAATCGACTACTCTATTTTGACATTTGAAGCGCAGAGCAGTCTATGCTAACAAAAATCTTCTCGCCTTGTAGACAATTTATTATACATGACTTCAACGCCGAGCACGCCATGTTGGTACGTTTAAACCAAATACTTCTACAAAAGCTTCTAGAGGAGTTTCCACTAGCATAGACAAGACAAACCTGATCAAGCTGAAAGTGGTTTCTCACCTAACTAATGACTCAAAAACAAAAAGGACTAGATCGGGGAAGCCTATTAATAACTTCCTTCACAAATGGGACTTATTGCAACCAAAAAAAAAAAACCAAAGCAACCCAGTTGGCCGATGGAAGACAGCCCTCAAAAGCCCACCAGCCTAGATTAGCCCAGAACCTGCCTCCCCTTTCCCTGTGCAAAGCTATTGCATGCAACAAAGAATAACCACCGCCACGCCGCAAATCAAGGCACCGCCACCCTACCTTAAAGAATACCACTACCATCGCGACACCATCAAAACAAAAGGCCCGTCAACCACCCGACCCGAATCACAAAGGATCTCAGCTCCCAAGCCATCAACCGGTCCTCTTCAAAGGTGTTATGAAACTGATCACAGCAATCCAATGTTGACTTTAGGAATAGCCTGAGTCTTCTTTATTTTCTGTTTCTTTGAAACGCACAGTTTTACTTTGGCTTATACGTACCGTTTCAACCATCCACGTGATGGAATCTCTTAGTTGTTTTACGTTAGGTAGCTGACCAGTGTTGAGGTGACACGTGGCTCGTATGACCACAATCTGACTATATATTTCAGCTCTACCTTGTAGAAGAATCATCGATCAATATATCTGCAATTTCAATTTCCTTCTTTTCTCTTTAGCTATCTTTTTCATCTGTTGATTTCCAGTAGTTAGGGTTAGCACCCTAACAATTGGTATCAGAGCCCACATCATGGGGCCGAGGAGCACTGGGAATCCACCACCATACTCGTCAGCACCGCTGCGTCCACCTGACCTAGATGAATGGAAGAGGAAGAGGATCCAAATCTCAAGAGAAGAGACAGCTGCGTGGCGCCGTGACCTTGATAAAACTATGGCGTCGTTCCGATCTGAGATAATAAACGAGTTGCGGCAATTTCGATTGGAAAGACTGGCTCAGGTAATGGAGCCTTCGGTGCCGACTTCTTCCGTACCGATCACATCTCTGCCAGTGACTCATCCTGTGTCTTCAGTGATGCACCCACAGTTGTACATGATGTCGTCGCTGCCGCCACCACCACCGGCCATGGCAGATCCCTACCCTTACCAGCAACAACTACCACCTCTGTCGCCGTCTAAACCACCAATCTCTCAGTTGCAGCACGCGGATCCCTATCTCTACCAGCTACGACAACCACCACCTTCTCCGCCGCCTAAACCATCAGTCACTGTCCATGCTTTGGGTGAGTCACCATCCCCAGCCCACATGAGGTACACCTACCACTAGCTCTCAAATGGTGATTTCAATCAAAATAGGAACCAGAAACAACAACATTTCTCTTTGAATGATGATTGTGGTGCTTTGAGCCCTGTGTCTGTTGCAAAATTGACTGGTATTGATGAGAAATTGGATATGGGGGAGGGAGAGAGTCTTGATACAATAGCATAGATGAATAGTGGAGATGGTAGAGTGTTCAATCAGCTTGAGAGTGTTACTGTTAAGCAAGATGATCAGGGACCACGTTTGTGTAGGAAAAGAATGGAATACCATGCACTTTACATGTTTGATAAAATGCCACAATCAGATGGGATGTGTAATGCAGGAAGGACCATTATTGCTCCTATGGGCATTCGAGACAAAGGTGGAGGACTCACTACTCATCATGAAGTTGTTGATGCTTCTGATGAGATGGCGATATGTTCTGTCAGTTCTAAGCAGGACGATGGTGGTTTCATTGAAGGTAAGAAGCAGGTGCCAAAATTGAGTGTGGAGGCATTGATGGTATCTGTGATCCCTGGAGATGTGGGAAAGCCAACTGTGAAATTAGATAAAGTTGTGGTTTGAGATGGGAGCTGTAGATGGGAAAATCTGGTTTATGAAACGGTTAAATTCGACCGGGATCCAAGAACTGGGAAGAGCAAGGAGAGACTCTATAGTTTTGTTCTTTCAATTGGATCTTCTAAAGCAAGTGTTCTTGGGGAGGTTTCTGTTGATTTTGCCAAGTATTCCGAGGCTACTAAAGCTTCCTCTGTGTTTCTTCCTCTTAAGAATTCAAGTGCAATATTGCAAAAGTTGCAAGCAAATTCTGATCAGAGAGAGGTAGAAGGCTGTGAAGATGCCAGAGTTAAATTTCAGGATAATAGCTTAAAGAGACACTTGAGCAATAATGATGCAGATGAAAGTGTTTTGGTTGATAAGATGACCAATTGGACCACTCAAAATGCTGAGTGCAACCACATGACCTCTATTGGATCAGACATTACATTGTCCAGTTCCGACAGCAGCTCCGGACTCTATACTTCTTGAGAGCTTGTACTGAGAAGCATTATCATTTGTCACGACCCTTCCAACTACCTATCATCACCAAATCAGCCCTCAATACCGCACAGACCTGAAGTTTATGGCTCGACAAATAATGAGCGAAGGCAATCACAGTGGGAGTGGTCTGCAAATTCTGAACATGGAATAAGTAGTGATGGTTCTACTTCAACTTCTGTTGTTAATGTTGTGTATGATTCTGATTCTCTTCCTAAAGTGGTTCCCCAACTCCAGGTTCAAGAACCTAGAAATGCAAAACTAAATCCTCGCAAAGATGCAGAGAGCTCTTATTTGAGACAAGAACTGGAGACACTACTACAAAAAGTTAATCACACAACACTAATCACACAACGGAATAGAAATCATCTGTTGTGTGTTTAAGTAAGCTCTATCATACAACGGTTTTATTTATATTATGTTGTGTGAATGTCAACTAAGTGATAACTTTTTTATCAGAACTACATGACACAACGGAAATGAAGTAATGTCTGTCGTATGAGTCTTAAAAACTTTAACGACAGATTTCCCTCCACTTTCGAGTCTTGGTTGGCTCTTGAAACACTGAGATTTGGGCTACTAGGACAACGGGTTTTACTATTTCCGTTGTGTGATTGAAAAACTAAGCATCAAAGTTTGAGGAAGCTTGCTTGAATGTCTTCCCCTAGATAGGCCTAGTGCAAGCTATAGAAATTGTACAACAGATTTAAGATTTTATGTTGTGTGAACTTGGAACTGAGCGGCAACATTTTGAGCCAAAATGATGTAGGCGCCATGTTTCCCTCCATGATTTCACATTTTGATTTTTAATGCTGCACTCAGACGACAGTTAGTAAGGTTTGTGTTGTGTGAATAACTTTGAAAATTTTTAGCTAGGTTTAATTGCCATCGTGTCCAAAAGAAAGGAAGAAAAAGAAAGCCTTCCTCTCGACACTTGACGCTGATCTCTCTCTCGACGCTAAATGAAATCTCAGTCCTCTCTTAAACCTAGAAACCCATCTCTCTTACAAACCGATCTCGATCTCAATCCTCTTCTTCATAGATTGAAAATTCCAAACAAAGCTGGACAAAAAACCCATCTCTCTTTCGAACCCTTTTCCGGCGAATGGATTCAATTTCAAGCTTTGTACTCCGCTCCTTATTCTCATCCTCTCAGCCTCTTCTCTCGCGCCGTCACCATCCCCAACAGCCTGAGCCTCGTCCTAGCTAGTTTTGGTTTTTCTCCGCCTCGATTGGTACCTCTGGCTCAGTGACTTGGTGTTCCGGTACTCCAAAAGCGGCGTCGTTTGGGTATTATCTTGAAATAGAAGACCCTTGTCGTCTACAGGCATTGCTTCCCATCTTTTCTTCTTCCCTCTTCCTTTCACTCTCATTCTTGGCTTCACTGCTCACCCTGCTGAATCTAATGGCCAGGTACGTCACTCATTCTTTTGAATTGTACTAAACCCTGCTATGTCCTAAAAACCCCAAACCCTAAATAAATTGTGTATTTGGGGGGTTTTGTAGAGGAAGTGGGTATTGAGAAATGGAACGAGTTCAAGAATGAGTACGCGTTCGTGTATTTGAACCCGGAAAAGGGTTCGAAGAAGGTTCTGGTGAAGTGTCTTATGATTGATGGAACATTGAGTGTAGATGCTTTGGCTGATGGGGCTTCTCAAAACGTTCACTGTGAATTTAAGTAGGTTTTTTCTTTGATTCTGTGTTTGTTTTGGAATTGGGTAGTCTTTGAATTCTTGGTTGTTAATTCGGTTTTGGGTTTTTTCTTTAAACAATTTTGCAGTGTTGGTGATTATGTGCAAGAAAATGAGCACTAGGCCAATAACCTCAACATACAACACTTTTTGCACAACGAAAAAAAAAAATTTGTTGTGTGATGAGGGAAAGTGAATCATACAACACGTTTAAAAAACTTGCGTTGTATAAAGTTGTTAAAATTATGAAGTTTTTAGCTGGGAGGTCATTACACAACACTTTCAAGAATAATTTGTTGTGTGAATGAAAAAAAAAATATTGGCAGATTTGCCTCTTAATCTGGCTCAAATTTGGCTTAAAATTGGTACTACATAGTACAACAGAATAATTATATCTGTTGTATGAGAGTGATATGCAAAATATCATACAACAGTTTTTTACTTTGTGTTGTATGATTAAGAGGGAAAGGTTTGGATGTGCCTATGTTTGCCCCAAAATAGCACTCATTCCCCCCAAAACCTATAGATTTTGATTGAAATGTATCTAGTGATTGATAATCCCACAACCGAATGACTTATTTGTGTTGTCTAAACGAGTAATGCCTAACCTAGCGCCAAAATTGATACTTTTAGTTCACATAAGCGGGAACATTTAGAAGGCTGGGCCTTCATTCCATTACTTGTAAAAAAAAAAAAAAAGAACAATTTCTCTCACGTTGTATTCTCTCTCTCTCCCCGTCTCTCCCTCTCCCCAGATCGCTCCTCTCCCTGTCTCACTCTCAATCTTCTCTCGCTCTCTTCTTCATCCAACTCTCTTCCTTACCCAGAAATCATAGCCTTCCTCTCTCTTTCATTCTGAAATCTCAAATAGGGAAACCCCCAATCTCAGATTCCCCAAAATCAAGTCGAACCCTCAATCTGAAACCCAAATTTCATTGACCTAACTCTCGTCTCCACAATTAGCCGGATTTACACCGGAAAATAAGACGAAGTTCAAGGAAATCCTACTTCGGCTGCTCTAGCTCCTTCCTAGGTTCACGCACATCAATTTCAATTCCTCATGAGCCTACTTTGAATTACCGATAATCTTTGGTAAGCCTTCTTCTTTTAGGTTTTTTGTTTAATTTTAGATTTTTTCAAGTTTGGGTTATGGTTAAGAGATTTTATTTTTACGAATTGGATCCTCTATGTCCTCATTCGATTTTAGGGTTTGTTGCATTCTCATTAATAATATCACTAGTTCCTTCAATTTCTTCGTTTGCGGTTTTTGCTTAAGAAGTCTGTGTACAAATTCAGTTCTTCTCAGATTAGCTTCGATTAAAGTAATTTTTGTAGTGGGTTTGTGTTTGCATAGCTTTACTTGTCCGAAGTTTAGGACGTGGTGTTAACTTGTGTGCTTTGATGTTGATTTTTCTTTGTCTAATTTTTATCGGTGCTTCTGTATATGAAGGGCACTAAAATGAAGGTCAGAAATCAACAAGGGGTCCGATGATTTTCCAGTGAAGAGACCGACAGAGGAGGAAGAGCCAGATTGCATTTATGCTGTTATTCCTGGATGGACTCCAATGTTAGCCCAATGTGACCCGGTTAGTTTTTAATTACATCCACCATATTGTTTCACTGTAACATGTGTTTGGCTGCTCATAATGGTACAAATAGTGTATTTATAGCTAATGAATGTTGTGGACTTGTATATGGATTTTGTGAATCATTATTTGTATGAGTTTTGGGAGAGAAATATTTGGTATTGAAGTAGTGTAAATATGGTTTTGCACCAGCTGTACATGTACATGCTTTATTACTATATATGTGCATCTTATTGTTCTCAATTTTGAGCAAAGAAATTTTAGAACAAATGCCATTAATACTTAGGATTTTAGGGGTCCTCACTCTTTGTTTAAGCACTTAACTTTTCATATATCCTCGGTACCTCAATGTCAAACTTAATGCTTTGGTCTTTATGGTCTGTTGAGCTGCTGGTAGTTGAAACTTTTTATTGAATGCATTTGATGATTTTGTATGCTGAGTGAGAACTGTGTGCACCGAGTGGTTGATTTGTTTTGTATGATAATGGTAGCATTGATATATGATAATGGTATTATTGATATTTGACCTTTACATATTATCTTTTCTTTTTAAGCTGCTGGTTTGTGTTTCTCTTCGGAGAGGTTGGAAGTTGTTTTTGAAAAGGTAAATGACGGTACCCTTTTTGGTGACCAATCTGCAGCTTTGCACTTTTTGTTTTTCTATTGGTATATTCTTATATTCAATTTAGAATTCGTTATCTTATATTTAACTTTTTGCTGAATATGTTGATAAGTTTGAAAAACATGCTTCTCAACCTGTGTGAGTGTGAGACTCCATGTAAGGAGGCAAGTTTGAAAATGTAATCCTTTCATTAAATAAGCCTTACAACATATGTGAAAAATATATTGTCTCGTGATATTGTCAAATAATTTTGGAATAAATTGATTTCTAGATTTCTCTTGATTTGGTGATAGAGACATTGTTTTGTTTTTTTTTTTTTTTTTTTGAAAGGGTTTTGTTTTTTATTTTAAAGAAGAGAGATTCAAAATTTGAGATCTTTTACCACAGTAAACCATACCTTAATTTTGGCCACACTAGTTTTCTTATCATTAAATGTGGCTTTTTCATTTAAATATGTCATGCACCAATCTGTAATCAAATTCCCGCAAGATTTCAGAAATGTGAGAGTAAGCATTGCATGAAATGATGCGCTCTAGTATTTTTCTTATGGGGTTTTGATAATAAATTGCTAAAAATGGTTTTATGTTTCCCTTAAATTTAGATATAACTGGGCCACAATGGCACAATCACCTGCTGCCTTTCACTAGTATTTTGGTTTTGCTTCTAATTTGGGTTCATAAACAATGCTTATGTAATAGAACCGAAACCCTTTTATGTTCATTGTTGATGATGCTACATATGCTATTCTTTGATTAAAGTTGCTTTCAACTAAATGCATAATTCTCTGAATATATGTGCCATTTTTCGTGGCCACCCGTCTCTAAACTACAATTCCAGTTCTTCATTCGAATCCGTGACTACCCAAAATCCAATAGAAAGCCCGTAACACCCACGAAAGCAGAACATTTGGTTCTCGGCGTCACTAGGAACCTTTCTCTTCGATCTGTTCATTCTTAGATTTCTAAATCTGTATTAAGTTTTGGGGTTTTTGAAAAGGTTATTATGTGCTTGATTTTATGTGAATTTGATTTCTAAATCAGCCTTGACAGAACTCGACGGCGGCGCTGCCTCTCCCCATGACTTATCTAGATAAGTCTCCGGTGACACCGGAAGTGCTTGGCCAAAGGATCTGGTGCGACCCTGTAGTTGAGCGACGACTACTCCGTTACAAGTTCGATCCTCATCCAAGACCCGAGATTTTCCACCCTAGACTCCATTACCTTCGTCGCCTTCGCCTTCACAACTCAAGGTTAGGGTTTGTTCTTTGTAGATTTTTTTTTTTTTTTGTATGTGAATTTCTGTTTGAATGGCTCTGCAGTATTTTTTCATCTATTGATTCTTGTATGATTTTGAGTCTTGTGAGAGGTTTTTAGTATCTTTAAAGTATGAATTTCATTTTTGATTTTCGTTTTTCATTTTTTACTGTGATTTTGATTGGTAACTAACCCTGTTGTGGAAATTTTAACTAAAGCGGTCGCAGCATGGATGATGAATATACCTTCAATACCTGTTTGGCTTCATTTCATACATATCTTGGCGGTATACATTAGTTCTATTCGTTTTTGTTTTTGTGTAGTTTCTGGTTCACAATTTTGATGCTTATTTGCTTAGTAATATGGTTCATAGTTTTGATGCTTATTTGCTTGGATTTGTGTCGATTTTATTCTAGCACTGGATTCTATTCTCCTCTTGCACAATTAGATCCGCCTCATCTGATCTGAAGAGAGTCTAGTATATCTTATCTTTGGCCCTTATAGTTGTTTAGTTTGATTACAATTGTACCTGATAGCTTTGGCTTGTATCTATTTGTACTCATGTTTGTTCATTGAAATATATAAATCAAGCTTACAAAGGGTACACCTTATGAATTTCAATCTCAATTCTTTGATTACTTTCTATTGATTTGCAGCTCTTCATATTCAAATACACGTCTGGATATCTTTTAGCCTCTCTTTGATTCAGCTCTGTTCTTATAGAAGCCTATTGGAATAAGCTTTTAGTTCTATAATGTTATTAACTCATACTCTGTTTCAATTTTATATTTCCAAATAGCTTGAGTTTTGACAAACTGAACTGATACATGATCTTTGATAGTTTGTCTTTCGGTTCTTACTTTTCTTTAAAACTATATATGAGTTTGGTTGTACTTATCAAATTGGACTATCACTTATATAAATTATTTCAGAAACTACAGTTAAGACATATGAGAGGAAAATCAGAAACTACAGTTATATAAACTGTTTCTGTAAAACTGTAATTTTCTGTTAATAATTTGAAGTTATTTTCTCCTGAGAATTTGTAGTGGACTTGTTACAGAATATTTGAGACTTGGAATCTCCTAAAAATGATTTTTCTATAATTAGTTATGATTTTTCAAAGTTACAGGTCTGTTGCAGGAATTTCTGAAAACAGTATCACTATCATGTTCTTTATGTTTCCTTTTGCATCTATTTGTTCTTTCTCATAGTGATAAAGATCTCAACTTCTTTATTTATTAGTTTAGTTTGATCATTCTCTTTTCAGTTTGTGCAAGTTGTTTGTGGGTGATTAGTTTTCAAGTCTTTATCTCTGAAGACAATGCAAGAACCTGTTAGAGTTAGTTTTTGCTTGATTTGAATTGGTTGTGAGTTTGAAGTTGAGCTTATGAAGTAAGATTAATTTCACTAGAAAAAGATAGCAAATCAGTTTTTCATTTATGTCTTATTTTAGTTGCTGCAACAACCGCTAAATCTTATAAAGTAGATAATAATAACTTTGACTGACATTTAGGTGAGGTTCTCGCTGAGATCTGGAAGGAAATATGAGCAAGCTTTCAAAGCTAGTTGCATTTGTGGAAGTCGTTCAGTTTGATTTATTGGCATAAAACCAAAAGCCAGATTCTCCTTCAGGTATTTCACTTATACAGGTTGTGTGCATTCTGTATTTGGTAGATTGTTAAGTTGTTTTCTTATAGTAGGAGAAGTACTTTGATTTGGAAATTGTTTTACATACTTGGGATTGGGTATGGAATGCTTGTTTGTGAGTAATAATTTGCCTTTCTTTTTCTATTTTGAATGCAGGGTCTAGTAATAATTAATGCTTTAATTAATCATTCACATTTTATTTGGTTTAGGCACTTTAGATACTTATATGTTATCTGCTGCTATACAATTTGCTGATGGTCTTGATCTAATTACAATTGCACAATTGTATCCATTTTTTTTATGGCTGCTAAACATTGTTAGCTGTAGGAGTAAGTGATTTGATTGTTTGTGAACTCTTACATTTATCATTGGGGTGATTTTGGCTGATGATTTTGATTTGCAGGTCTCTCTCTCAAAACTGACTAGCCTGGAATTAAGGCCACATGCTATTGAGAGTTGTTATCTGTCAAAATATCAGGTTGTTTATATCTGCTGATTTCATGTTATGCGTGTTTGTTTGTTTGATCAATTGAAACTTTTAGCTATGATAGAGTAAGTGGGTTGTTTATATATGCTGATTTCATGTTATATATGCTTATTTGTTTGTTTGATCAAATTGTATTATTTGTTTGTTATTCTTACACATATATTATAGCTTTGCTTCTCTTAGTGTACAAGGCTTGGTAATGTTACCTTGCAATGTTTTCTTCTATTTTAGCTTTAATTAGTTTGAATCATTCCTTCAGAACCTTGAATTTTGCTTATTCTGTTTGCAGGTTTGGGAATATCTAGTGAAATGTTGCCTAAAGAGTCACTAAGTGATCAAGCATGGAATACCAAGCAATGAAGCAAAATAAATTTTCTTTAATCATGTAAATTCAGCTAGCTAGGAAACTTTATAGCAATGACATGTTACTTGGATTCAATATTTGGTGGATATATTGGAATTTTATTGATGTATCACATTGCTTTTGGCGTAAATATTAATCATTGTTCATTGGATAATGATTTCAAGCACTAATATAGTAAACTTCACACAATTAGTCACTGTTCATTAGGTAAAATGGAGCATTATTATCAATGCACAAAATCTAGAAAATACGATTATCACACAACATAATTTCTAATGTTAATAATGTTGTCTGAAGTAACAATTTGGATGTTCACACAATGAATCCTTATATAACATGCAATGGTTCTAACAAACATACGTTGTCTGATTTACAATCACACAACTGTAATAACTAGAATACGTTATCTAAAACTAACACACAACAATAAAATTTCCAAAAGTGAAGTGTGAGGATAATTCATACAACAGATAAAATAAAATGCAGTTGTCTGATTTCCTTTCATACAACGGCTCGGAAACAACTTTCGTTGTGTGAATGATGCCAATGACATGTGCAGCATGCCTGCGCGGCAACTGTGGCTGCCATCTGCCGAAAGAAGGCACAACGGTTTTAACAAAATAAGTGTTGACTGTTTGTGATTCACACAACGGGTTTCCACCGTTGTGTGATTTTTAATCACACAACGGAAATCGTCCAAATCACACAACGAATTAGGTCCGTTGTCTGTTTACTTTTTTGGCCTAGTGGAGGGCAGTAATTACTCATCACAGTTTAAGAACTTGGACACCCTAGTGAAGAATCTCAACGCTCAAGTTTTGTTGAAATTGGAGTCTTCCACACCCAAGGCAACAAGGTAAATTCAGGCCCATCTTGTATCTTATTTTGGTTATGTTATGGAGTTGTTGCGTTTTAAATTACGGAATGCTAAACATGTTGGTTTCAATATGGATTCGATGAGCTAGACTGCTAGTAAGACTGAGTTAGAACAGTTATGTTGAGATGCACAAATTTGCATGCCAAAGTTTTTGATCGCTGAATGCACTGAACATGCTGCTTTTTATCTGTTTAATCATTTTTGTTAGGGAAACTGGCAGTTCAGACTTGACTAATATATTAGCAAATGAGCCTAGGCATGGTGCTGTATCTCCAGGGTATCTCTCTTGCTCTCTCTCCCACACATCCACATGCACATTCACACACTAATTTGCTATTGTACTATAGATTTTGGAGCTGCAATATCCGGTGCAAACAAATTGCATCTTTTCCCAGTAGGGTTGTCTAGCTGGGTAGTCTGTTGGTGTAGCTAATCTAGTATTTGCCCTGCTAATTTTCTGTTTTATATATATATATATATATATATGATATGATATTTGTTTTTATCTATTGTTACTTTTTATTTATTTATGTAATGGTTAAGAGAGAGGAAGGAGTAGGGGTGGGTTCGTGAAACCGAAAACCGAAAAAAACCGAGCCGAAAGCCGAACCGAAGCCGAAAAACACCGAACCGAACAAAAACTGCACCGAAATGAAAAAACTGAACCGAACCGAACCGGTTCGGTTCGGTTTTCGGTTTTAGCATGTCAAAAACCGAACTGCACCGAAAAAAACCGAAACTGGTCAAAACGACGTCGTTTTGACTTTTGACTTTAGGGTTTCTAACTTAAGCCTTTTCCGCGACCTTTAGTCATTTCAGTCTCGCCTCTCGTCTCTCACTCTCTCTTTCTTCTCTTCTCTGGGCCGCCTCTCTTTCTTCTCTTCTCTGTCAATTTCTCTTCATCAAGAAGGACTAGATCGATGTCCAAGGAGCAGATCGGGTTGATGAGTCATCGGGTTTCATTTGAAATCCAAGTATGGTGCCATGGTGGTTGACGAAAGAAGAACCAAATGGATTTATTTTCTGAGATTTTGGGTATGACGATGCATGAAGACTTGTGCTCGATCAGGATCTCAATGGGGTGAGCTTTACACACTGCTATTACTACTTAGCCTTATACAATGAATCTTTGTTTGTTTGTTTGTTTTTTTTTTTTTTTTTTGAATCTTTGCTTATCTGGTTTTGATGTGATTGTTTTTTGTTTCACTCTTGCTTGAGTGTGGAGTTGATATTAATCTCAGGAACTATCAAAAGCAAAGCAAAGCTCTGTCCGATGCTCTCGGTCAATTCTCAGGTAATCAATATTCCCAAAACCTTTCCTCTTTTCTGATGACGACGAGGTTATAATATGGACGAAATTATGGATCTTGATGACTAAAGATTTGATCTTTTTGTAAATTGGTTCATGTGCTTCTTACAGTACCCAACTTTTTAACTTTAGATCTGGCTTTCATTTATTTTTTGTTTGATCTGATATGTTTTGGCTTTCATTGCTGGTTCAAGATCTATTGTCAGATTATTGCTTTGTTAAGGTGATTAACAGTATTTGTACTCATGGAAATGAACTTCAAGTCTTTGAATAATAAATGATGATGGCAATAGTGAATAATAAATCAAGTCTTTGTATAGTCTTTGTAAGCACTAAGCAGTGATGTATACTATATTTATAGTTTGATGTATTCATTGTTGTTGGTGTTATAGTTTGATGTATTCATTGCTGTTGGTGTTGTAGGGAAGAAGCCCGTAGGGCTATATTGCACCAGCTGGCTTTTTGTGGTTCGTGAGGTATGAGTTCTGATACAGGATTACCCATAAGCCTTTTTGTTCTGATCCTAGTGTGGCTTTTTGTCCTCTTGTAATATATAGGAAATATTTTTGATCGTCTCCTGCATATTCTTATTTGCATGGCTGCACTGATGTGCTTATTATTCTTATTTGCATGGATGCACTGATGTGCTTATTTATGTAGTATATTATGCATATATTGTGATTTTGAGTTTTTGACCATCGTTGTGCAATGTTGTGTGTGTGCAGAATAAAATGCAGGACTTGGATCTATTGCTTGAACATGTCACAATCTGAAGCTAATTGATCACCCTTTCTCATTCATCCGTTTTACTGTCCAACTCTCTGATCTCCCTTCCTTTTTTTATTGTTGCTAGGCTGGGAAAGCTATGATTGGCTGTTCTGAGGGCAGGAGGTATGTATATCTTAGTCAATTGTTGTTTAAAACTGTGTTTGTGTTGTGGCTCATATTTGGCATAGCTAGCTGTTCAAATGATTCTTTACTGGAGTTGGAAAATATGTGTTCATTTTACTTGGGTGTTGTTTTGCTGACCTTCAGTTATTAATTTCTGTTTGCAGGTGAGATTAGGGAAGAATGGTGTGGTGAATGGTTTGGAATTGGGTCCTCTCTCAAGACTTTGAGAAGGAAGGATTTGAATTATTGAAGCCTGGCATTGGAACCATTCTTATACCCATCTATATTTTGCTCTTTTTGTTGGTGTTGTATTTTTATTGCTGCTGTTTTTATCGTCTTAATGTTGTATTTTTATCGGAGTAGGACTAAAGTTGTTCTTATCGGAGTAGGCTCTAATAGGACCAAACGAAAGCCGATATTATCGGAGTAGGCCCTAATAGGACCAAATGATGCGTCAATAAGAGTAAAAAGAAGCTCTTGGGTAAATAAATATTTATAGAAAATCATTTTTATTAAAAAAAAAAAAAAAAAAAAACCGATTTGACCCGAACCGGACCGAACCGAACCGGTCGGTTCGGTTTTCGGTTTTGGATTCTCAAAAACGGAAAACCGAACCGAACCGAACCGAGGACATATTCGGTTCGGTTCTCGGTTTAGGGGGAAAACCGGAAGGAGTGGGTTTTGGTTGCTGACGGTGGGGGGTAGGGGATGGAAACCAAAAAGAAGAGGAAGAGAATGGGAAAAGCAAAGGGAGAAGAGGAAGAAGAGGGAGATGAAAAGAGGAAGAAGAAAGAAAAGAGAGGGGAGGGGAAAGTGACTAGTTGAAAAAGAAAGAAGAATGAGAAGTAGAAAGGAGGAGACGGAGAGGGATTGAGAAGAGAGAATTTGAGAGTTTGGGGTTTTCTCAAAGGCTGCGATTGGGTATTTCTAAATTAGAGGACAGTGAAGCTATAGAATTGTATGAGTTTCGATTGAGTGTTAGAAGAAGAAGAAGAAGGAGGAGGAATGAATGGGAATGAGAGTTTGATTTTTCTGCTCTTGAACTGAAACTGAGTTTCGGTTGTCTTGCTTTAGGTGAGTGGCTTCTATTTTCTGAATTTGTGTTTCTGTTCTTGATTTTATGTTCTTGTTGTTCATTCTTTATCAATAGCATGTTGTTCCAAATGTGAGGTTACCTTTCAAATAATTGAGTTAGTTTTCCATCTTAATGTTGGACTTCCTTGATACTGTGAGTGACTTTGTAATTGGAATTTTGCTTTGTTATATCTTTTTCCGATTTTACCATGGAATTCTTTTGGTTTGGGTTATTTGTTGTTTGGTTCTCATTGTTCTATTAGTTGATGAAATGGTGTCCGTGAGATGGTGAGTGTGCAGCTGAGATGGGTTGGTTGTTAACTGGCTTTTTAAATGTTCTTTAATCCTTTAGGATTTGCTTGTGTTTAAGTTAAGGTGTTTATGCCTTTATGTTTCAATTTCAATCGAAGGTACGTTTTACCTTTTTATTCATTTCTAATGGAAGCCTTTTTGAATTCTTTGGGGGCAGGTTTCTATGCCAATGATTTTATAGTTAAGTTTAAACTTGTTAATCTAAGTTTTGATTTTTTATAAAATGGTTACAATTTTGATTACTATTTGACAGAAGTTCTTGGCAGTAATTGTATGCCCAACTCTGATTGTTCAAGGCAACCTATTTAAACGCAATTATTACCCTTTGATCGATGTCTATTCTTAGGAACTAGTATAATCTTCTTGGAAGTTTAGATACCTCTGACTTTTCTTGGAGTTATCTAATTCTATTGAGTGCTGTGACTGCTGTCGAATAATCAGATCGATCATGCATTATTGTGCGGTAGTGCGTACTCTATGTTGTTTTAATTTGTCGATCCCTTTTTATTGATGAACAGGTGGAGCAAGAGCAAACTGCAGGTCATCGTTGGCACTGTATGTTTGCTTGGACTGACCCTTTTCTTACAGAAAGTTATCTTTCTTTGGAAATCTATCTTTCTTAACCCAAGGTTACATATGCATTCCAGGTAGCATTTGGTATGGGAATCAACAAACCTGATGGTTAGTATTTGACATCGTCCACCATGTGTTTGAGTTTGTCTCTATGTATACTTTGCTAGTTTGAGAGTATGTCAGGACTTGATACTTTTAACAATATAATTGTCACCATACTTCCTATTGGGACACTAATTGGCTAGAATATTCCAAACTACCCTTATCTTTTGTTCATTTATATACACTCTACATACTGCAATGAACTGTCTGAATACTTTTATATAACCTGGAAAGTCCCTCACAGGATATTCCTGACAGTTTTGTTTTTAATTATCTAATATTTTGGCTATTGCTTGTAGTCAGGTTCGTCATCCATCACAGCTTGAGTAAATCAATGGAAACATACTACCAGGTTTTCTACCGTTCCAGCTAAGCTTACATACTTTTTGAACTTTATCCTTTTTGTAACCTTCTTTGCTGCAGGAAAGTGGTCGTGCTGGTCGAGATGGACTCCCTTCTCAATGCCTACTTTACTTTAGACATGCTGACATGCCTAGGCAGGTGCTATTTCTACCATTTGCACCTTTTCATTTATAATTCCTAAAACACTGCGTAATGTATATGTATGACGTTCCTTTGAGCAGAGTTCAATGGTCTTCTATGAAAACTCCGGATCGCAGAACCTTTATGACATTGTACGCTATTGTCAGGTAGTACCCTACATTATAAGCTTCATATTTAGTGTCGGGGTCCACTTAAACTATGCCTTGCAACATGTCATGTTTTGCGGGGTTTTGTTGGATCACGTTTATGGTATATGAAAATTAGCCCAATCCAAACATCAACCATGAAGCTAACTATGGAGTAGGGTGAAGCCTAACACAACTCGAAAGTTACCAGTTTACTCGTGATATGTGTTGTGACCTGCTTTTTCATTCTGCTGTCCTTCTAGTTATATAATTCCTCAACAATTATGCCTTGTCCCAAATACATTTTTAATAAATGTGTTAACAGTGTGGTTAACTATTGGTCTTTTCTATTGCAGTCAAAAAGACATTGCTGTCGTAGCTCTTTCTTTCGCCACTTTGCTGAGCCATTATAGGACTGTAATCTTAGACTAATTCTCTCCCTCCAAAATGGAAAGAATAGCAACTTCTCCAATGACTGCTATTCTTGTTTACATTGCAATTTTCATGGTTGCTGCTAATTGTTCTTCATCTGTAACAGCTGAAAGAAGCTCCCAATCTTAGACTAGTTCTCACCCTCCACAATTTTGACATAATGTGGTCCGACGACCATTTCAAAACCTCTATAGATGGGCAGATTTGGTACCTCTCCCTTGACAATAATGCAGGTAAAAATGATTGAAACTTTGAATATCAATCATTTCAAAGATTAGTTTCCAGGTTCATTGCTAAATCAAGTAGCTATTATTGAATAGGGTACAGGATTCAAATGAAACATATGTATTGATTTGGTTGGATTAGCATGAACCTCAAGTTGGTTGGAGGTGACTCTACTGGCGTTGTGACAGCTTACTATGTAAGTCCCATATTTTAACTTCATCCATTTATGTAAGTAAATCACACTCCTATTTGGAAGTGTGTACAATTATGCACTTGCAGATGTGCTACAATTATGTACAATTTGTATGGATGAGTTTTGAACACGTCTTGATCGAGGTGAAACTTTTTAGTTGATCTGAATGTTAATATCTTTTCTCTGGCAGAAAGAGTGATCCCAGGAATTGAGCTGGTGCGGTTAGCTTCATGGTGTTTGCAGTATGAACCTCATGAGAGGCCAAATGCCAAGTCTCTTGTGACTGCCCTTGTTCTTCTTCAAAAGGAAACTTCGTTGAAGCGAAAAGATATTATATCAGCTTTTGTTTCATGTATAGGTAGCTAGGAATGATTTCTTGTTTGGTACATTATCTATCTTGAATGATGGATGTTTGAAAAACGGTGATTGAATGATATGGATTAGAGTACTGTTTATGTGTTAATTACTATCTAATATTCAGTCATACAACACAGTACAAAACCATGTGTTGTATGGTGATAAAAGAGTTCAAAATTGAGGCTTCTCCTACAATAATCACTGGTTGGTACCCAATTTGATTACAATATTCACACAACGGATAACCAAATATAGTTGTTGTGTGAACTAACAAGCAACAACAAAAGAAAACAAAATTCTGTTGTGTGAGATTCATAACACACAACATAAATAAAATGATCACTGCTGTCTGAGTAATCAACAGACAAGGGAGATAATTTTACTTCAGTTGTGTGTTACTTACCTCAGACAATAAATTTTAAGTTATATCCGTTGTGTGTTATTAGTCTCAAATAAAAAAGAATGAGTTATATCCGTTGTGTGTTATTAGTCTCAGACAACAAAGAATGAGTTATATCCGTTGTGTGTTATGAATCTCAGACAACAAATAATGAGTTATATCTGTTGTGTGTTATGAATCTCAGACAACGACAAATTTCCTTTTCTGTTGTCTGACTGTGCCGCGACATCCCCGCGCATGCCATGCCAGGCACATGTCTGGGCAGAATTCACACAACGGAAACTAGTATTCTGTTGAGCAAAATACTATCACACAACGGTGAAATCACCGTTGTCTAATGGTTCAATCACACAACACTCACTTAGACCACGGTGAGCTTGGTCATCACACAACACAAATCCACCGTCGTCTGATGACCTTTTAGTAGTAGTGAGAATAAACATAAAAAGCATAAATTCAAGGAAATGTTGAAAGCTAGAGCTGCACTTCCCATTGCTGGTTTGAAGGGTGATATATTGCAATTGTAGTAGGATAATAATGTTCAAGTAGTCTATGGGGAAACAGGATCAGGAAAAACAACTCAGGTTCCACAATTTATATTGGATGACATGATCCAGTTAGGACGTGGTGGACACTGTAGCATTATATGCACACAACCATGGAGAATAGCGGCTATTTCTGTGGCCGACAGAGTCGCTGATGAGCGTTGTGAACCTTCACCTGGTTCAAATGGTTCTTTGGTTGGTTATCAAGTGCACCTTAATAATGCAAGTAATGAAAGGACTAAGCTTCTGTTTTGCACGATATGTATTCTTCTGAGAAAATTTGTGGGAGACAGAAACTTGATTGGAATTACTCATGTCATAGTTGATGAAGTACACGAGCTGTCTCTTTTGGGTGATTTCCTACTCATAGTTTTGAAGAATCTGATTGAGAAGCAATCAGCTCTTAACAGACCAAAACTGAAAGTTATTCTAATGTCTGCAACTGTTGATTCCAATTTGTTTTCAAATTATTTTGGTGGTTGTCCTGTGATTACTGCAGAAAGTAGAACACATCCAGTGACAACTTCTTATGATAAAAAGCACACTAAAAGAGAATTTGGAGTAGGAGATTGGGTGTACTTGAAGCTGCAGCCATATAAGCACCATTCTATGCACAAAGGTGAGTTTCACAAATTGTCCCAGAGGTACTATGGGCCCTTCCAAGTGGTGGAAAGAGTGGGAAAAGTAGCTTACAGATAGCAGCTGCCGGTTACTGCAAAAATTCATGATGTGTTTCATGTCTCTCTGCTCAAAAAGAAATTGGGGGACCTCATCTCTGCACAACCTCAGCTACCCCATATTATTGATCCAGAGAATCCAAAGTGAGAACCCTTTGCTGTGCTTGATAGGAGGGTGCTCATGAAAAGAGGAGCGGTTATTAACCAATGGTTAGTGCAGTGGCTTGGCACTACACCAGATGAAGCCACATGGGAAGATGTTGAAACAATTAATCTTACTGAGCCACTGAGGTACCCTAGCTTTGATCCTGATATGGAGATTCCAGCGGGATTAGCCCCCAATAGAGATTGATTTCCTTGCTTGCCTGAACTTGAGGTCAAGTTTAGTTTGAAGGGTGAAGGAATGTTATGAAACTGATCACAGCAATCCAATGTTGACTTTAGGAATAGCCTGAGACTTCTTTATTTTCTGTTTCTTTGAAACGCACCGTTTTACTTTGGCTTATACGTACCGTTTCAACCATCCACGTGATGGAATCTCTTAGCGATTTTACGTTAGGTAGCTAACCAGTGTTGAGGTGACACGTGGCTCGCATGACCACACTCTGACTATATATTTCAGCTCTACCTTGTAGAAGAATCATCGATCAATATATCTGCAATTTCAATTTCCTTCTTTTCTCTTTAGCTATCTTTTTCATCTGTTGATTTCCAGTAGTTAGGGTTAGCACCCTAACAAAAGGTGTCATCGCAGCTGATGTCGTCGCCGTCGGATCCAACTCCTCCTCGCGCTGACCTTGAGTCGGTGCCCACGGTCACCCAAGCCACAAAGAAGCTTCTACCAAATTTGCACCGACCATCGTTGTTGAGCCCCAACTCCCCAGCACAATCAACCCAGAGGTCCAAAAGAGTCATAGACCAACGTCACCCGTCCGGTAGCATCACAACATCGGCGAGGCGAAGCCAACGCTGATGCCGGAGTGCAACCAGACGAGAGGAAACTCGACAAAGAAAACTCTAGGCAGATAAACCTGTGCATGCGGCAGAGGGAAACGATTCTTAAGCAAAGGAAAACTCTTCTGGTTAATAGGAGAAATATTGATTAATGACAACTTTTAACATTCAAAATTGAACAACGACTCGAAGTAAATTCTCCTTTCTTTCAGAACCTCTCGACAGCTAGAGGAATTCATTTTCTCGTACTTGAACTACTGTAGACAAGAAGTAAAAGCCCTAGACTAACAAAATAACCCATCAACCAAAAAGAGAAAGAGCGAGGAAGAAGAAGGAGCACTACGGGATTGGTTCTAGGTTTTTTCCTTTTTTTTTTTTTATCTTCTGTTCTCTGCAAGGACAAAATGGGGCAAAAAAATTTACAAAAATTTAGAGAGGTTCATATACCAAATGTAGAGGTATAAATAGAATAGGTTTTTACCATTAAGGTAAACTTAGTTAGTCAAATGACCATGAGCAGGATGCCGGATATTGGAAATCCATGCGGTCAACTTAAAATCACAGAAAGGAATTCAAATTGTAATTAAATATTCAAATTGTGATAAATTACATTACTGCCACAATATTTATTTCAGCTGTGATTAATTACGAGATTGCCACCGAAATCATATATCAATTAAAATATTGATATTGACTATCAGTAGCAATATTAAACTGTATCCACTACCAAATATAAACCTCTAGAAATTTAATGGATCATGATCCTCTCCTGAGCACCTTCACCTCCTAACCTGCCTCAACTTTTCACAAGATTTGGACACATGGCTCTAATTAATCTAATGGTCTATAATTTTTAGTTTACCTTTTTCTATTCTTTATGTCCCCTATTCTTCTCTTCCTTCACGTGCAGTGCCTATCTCTTCTAGTCTCCTTCCGATTCTTCTTCTTCTTCACTCAGCACCGATTACAAACAGCAAAGTAAACCTATTTAATTTTCACAACTTCCCCCAATTCCTTACTTTCCTCCTCTGGTTTCTACCTTCAAACCCTAGAAATAACTCACCTTTAAGATGCAATTGCCTCTCTCCCACAACCCCTATAACTGGATTTGGGAGCCTCGATGCTAAGACTATCCTTTGGTCCGTTCTTTTTGTCTTCCCCAATTTCTATCACTTTTTCTCTTCCCCAATTTTTATCATGAAAAAATTTCAGATTTGAATTTCAAGATGATCTTGTTCTTATCTGAAAAACAAGATCTTGAAATAAGTTGAATGATGACTGCAACGATGGAGGTTGATTGATTTGATGACTGGTTTGTAAACTTGTGTGGTTATTGCAAAATCTTGTTCAATCATGTATTCTTGAAGATGATGGAGGTAGGATAATCAATGGAAGGAATATATAATCTGTGGGCTACCTTGGAACCATACCTGAAAACAAAGGAAGGTGGAGAGAGAGGACTAGCGGAGGGTGGAGAGAGAGAGAGAGAGAGAGAGAGAGAGAGAGAGAGAGAGAGAGAGAGAGAGAGAGAGAGAGAGAGAGAGAGAGAGAGAGAGAGAGAGAGAGAGAGAGAGAGAGGGAAGAGAGTTGAAACAGGCGAACAAGAGAATACAGACAAAAAGAAGGGTTATTTTGTAAAATCAGTAACTTTTTATGTTGAGGAGATATGTAGACCATTGGATATTAGACTTGACATGTGTCTTAATCTCTATAAAAGCTTAGGTAGGTTAGGAGGGGAATGAGATTAGGAGAGGATCCGGATCCAAATTTAATATTAAACAAAGTAACCAATGAAAATCAACAAGATTAATTGTCGAGTGAGCCTTGAAAGCTTATACTATCACACTCAACAACAAATACACAATACTACTGAGAGTCAGTATATTAACCACATTCCTATTAAAAGTCAATATACTTAGGGTGCGGCTGTTGCCAGCCTACCATTTTCTTTGTTAACCTTACTTACTCATTACGCCCTACATTTTAATTTTAATTATTAAATTTACTTATTTAATCTATTTCTCTTTCCAATAATATCTTTATATGACATATCCAATTAAAAAATAAATATTTTTAGCGAAAATCTCTCAAATAATTTATACTCATAAAAAAATTAAAATTTATTAAAGTTTCCTAATAAAATCATAATCTGATTTACTCCTATTTTTTAAATTTTTTCTTTCAATTTCAATGTTCTCTATTTCAATTTATGTAAAAAGATTAGTAAATTGACAACTATGATCAATGAATAAGAGATTGATTTTTTTTCATCGTGTTTTAAATTTTTACTTTTAGTATTCACAAAGAATATTGCAAAATTTTTGATGAAGCTAAGGCCTCGTTTGGTTCGCGGAAAGTAAGCATCAGGAAAGGAAAGTTGTTCCTTTCCTGTGTTTGGGATGCAAAAGGAAAGGAAATACTTTCCTGAAGCAAGGGAAAATAGGGGGGAAAATAGTTCCTTCCATACTCCAAATGAATCACTTTCCCCTCTTCTTTCCTTGCATTTATTACTCACAACATATTATTTTATTCCATTAATTACATACTTTTTAAAAACTTTCCGGATAACTTTCCTTACATTACCAAACATCGGAATGGAAAGTTCTTCGGAAAGTTCATTTCCCTTCCCATGGGAAAGACAAAGGAACTACTTTCCTTTCCGCGAACCAAACGAGGCCTAAAGGTAATGGTTTTGTGAATTGAATAACGAATTAACAATGAGGAGGCAACAAAAAGACAAAAAATAGTAATAAATTCAAATTTGGGTGGAGAATATAAAGATTAATGTTATCCAATGAGAAATTAAATAGTCTTTGTGTTTAATTAATTGCTTATATATTTATTTTTTTCTTACATATTTGGATTTTAGAAAATTAATGTACTTATTAGTCATTTTGCACTTGGGTAATATATTACCTCATCGGGTCCATCAATCCCAAAAATCAGAAACCAATCAAACCATTCGTCTTTCATCATCTCCATCACTTTCTTCTCCCTATTCATCCTCATCTTTCATCTCCTTCAGTTTTTTTTTTTCAGAATCTCCATCAGTTTCCATAATCTCCTTCAGTTCTTTCATCTCCCTCTTCCTCTATTTCCTTCATCTCCTACTTTTCTCCATTATCAGTATCATCACTTCGTCCTCATCTAGTCATCTCCAAGGGAAACTCCAGATGAGATCTGAATCTTCGATGGCTGCTTTGATGTGATGTGCTTCTACCGCAACAACCTCCGTCAGTCAGACACCCGCGACCAATTGGGCCTCCTCTGATTTCCGGCAGCAAAACCAAATGATACTGTGAGCCCCGGTAAAATTGTCAAGCTAAGTTGAGATCGTTGAGTATTTACGATCTCTGTAATTAACAAAGGTGTTCGAGAATATTTTTCAGAATTTTTCATAAGGTGAAATCTTTGATTTAAGAGTGTGATAATAAAGTACACGACACGACGAGTTCGTAGTAATTTTCGGAGAATTTTTAGGACACGAGAGCTATTTATGATGAATTTCTGAAGTTGGAAAATTATAGAAATTCATTTTAAGTAAAGAGAAAACCCACGGTGCAATCTGAGGCGTCCAAATTCTCACCGCTTCAACGTAACCGTTGAAATTCAATTAAGGGAGGCTATAAATAGGGCTGGATCAGATCAAATGTCCCAGAATGATCGAGAGGCCTCTGGACTCTTCGACCCGGATTCTCGACCCGGCGAGTGAACCCAACCGGAACTCCCGCGTCCGGCAACGACACGACGGCGCACCGGTCATGTTCGACGCGTCTTGTCGTCGTGGCTCTGCCTATGGTCACAGATCGTCCATGCATGGAGCGTGGATAGAGAATAGAAGCCCAAAAGCTTCGGGTCTTCTGCGGTTCCGACGCTTTTCCGGCGACCATTAGCGATACATGAGGTATGGATTCTGGTCCTCTCGTCACGCTCTACGTCTTCCTGAGTTTATTTTTGGATTTGATTGAGTTTTGATCGACTGGCTCTTTTGGGTGTTATCGGGTTCGATGGAGCTACTGACGACGGTGGCTTTTCCGGTTTCTTGGGTTCATCTGCGACGTCCTGGAGCCCGACTTGACACTTGGACGAAGCTTGGGTCACCGAGCAGATCGAACTGATGAAGTTGGATTATGATCCGGTTCTGTCAATTGATTGTCAAAGGTAATCCAAGTTCTTGGAATGGTATTGTCCTTTTCGAGATTCTTGTCAAAAGTTTGGGTGGATTTCGGTTAAGAGTTTGATTCTTGTTTTTGGAGGTTGCTGAAGTTAGAACTGGTTATATGGTTGCTGGGATTTGATCTCCCTGGTTATATGTTTGATTCTATCAAATTGTCTTTGTATTGAAAAAGAAAGGAATTATGGGTCAAATGGGTTATGTTTGGAAATTTGGAGGATCATGACAATGTGAAATTCCTGTTGTTCATTTTGATGCTCACTGTAAATCATGTTGTGAGAAAGCCAAGTTTCATTCTTGGGTAATAATTGTAAAATGCATGGTAGAAGGTTGTTGGGTGCCCTTAGTATTTTCACGGGTGCTCCTAATTGAAAAGAAAATTGTGTCAATTTGAGAAATGTCCTGATATGGAACGATAAATGGTAACCATTCGGTAATTGGGATAATTATCAAATGTGTAGTGATTGGTTAAACCTTGGTCAATCTTGGTCAAACCAGGAAAAGTTGGTTTGATGATTTGTTGATTGTCGAGACTCTAAATATTGTGAGATAGATTATTAACAATCGATATATCAGAAATTAGGACTCCAGTTACCCGAGGAACGGAAGGTTCGTGACTCTCGGAGTACGTGAAGAAAAGCATCGGAATCCAGATAGGGGATTCGGGACTCTCCTCGATTAGCGGTTTATTTACATTACGCTTTTGTTTAAATGATGCATGTTAAGTCTGTGGTTTGGTTATGTTAAAATGCAATGCGTACTAACCAAACCGTGAGAGATGTGATGGCTTGAGAGCGAAGGGTGGCTCTGACTTCCTTGGGTTCGATCCCCAAAACCTCCGGAGGGTTAGTTACACCGGTCGGACGGTGCACGATCGCAATGACGACCCGATCCGTGTGTGTAGCTAGGTAGCGAACGCTCTCGCTACGCTTACCTGGTGATAAATTAATTTGAGGTAAGGTCGTGTAGTGGGTCTATGGGACCGGCCATCAGGTAATATTTGGTGCGCACGTATTGATTTGAGTAACATGCATTGATTTTCAAGAGAGAATATTTTTCTTTTGAAGTTTGTCGTTCTTTTAATGACATGGTTTTGAGTATGTTTTTATATTGTGGCCACAAAGCAATATTACATTGTTTTCAAACCTAGTCGAGATGATTTCCCAATGAGCAGTGAGGACGAAAGCTCACCCCTACAACACTGTGGATGCAGGTACTGTGCACTGGTGACGGGATTGGCGGACGGAGTAGGGTGCGCGGAGATAGCTTCGGTGAATAGTAGTAACTGAACTCAGGTTCCGTGTCTAGTCTTAAACTCTATCTCTTGAGAGTCGTTATTTTGGAACTTGTTATTCCTTATTCGTCTTGTGTCGGAGTGTACCAACTCTTATTTACCCTAGTGGTGATCTAGAAGCGCTTTAGACGAATAAGTTCGATAAGTGATTCTAAAAAGTTTTCACCTCAAAAAGTATTTCAACGTTTTCGCTACGCGATTTACGAAAAGCGACTTAACTAAATTGCCTTGCGGGTTTTTAGGATGTAAACTGAACATTCAGTTTATGTCTTAGAGACACGCGGCACTATGACGTGCTCAAGCTGATGAGGTGCAGTTTGGGGCGTTACAGATACCAACTGAAAATTCGGCTTGCCGACAGTCAGTATACCGACTATGTCGGATCGTTGGCGGTTTGAAAATTCTGATACCGACGGAGGTCGGTTCGGCAACGGTTTGAGGAAAAATGGATCGGTTTAGTACCGAATCCAGCCCTAAGTGTACTTACTAACGTTGCTACTGACCATCAGTATACTTATTTCATTTGCTACTGACCATCAATATACTTACAACATTTGCTACTGGGTGTTAGTACTTACTAACGGCAATAACAAAGACTATAAAGAATTTGGATTAGTATGATCAAAGCACTTATTGTAAACAGAAGTAAGCTTCTATATAATCCCTCACTTTGTCTCTCGTCTTTTGGTCTGATCACACACTCTCTCTCTCTCTCTCTCTCAGAATGAAGCAGATAACATATCTAGATCTGATACTGTTAATAATAGCAGAGGGGCGTTTATGTATCTAACAGAAAAATTTATTAAAAAATAAAGAAAACGCCTACACAGGCTTTAAGGATCCGCATGGGAATACAGCCGCTGGGCTTTGCGGCTGGTAAATAGTTGATTAAATTGTAGTTTTTAGTAATTTGCTTTAAATAGAAGCACTCAAAAAAAAAAAAAACAAGAAAAAGAGTATGAGAAAAGTAGTCGTTTAATATTGAGAACCAAGTACAACAAGACTGCTATTTGATCTATCGACAACATAAGTGAAAAGTCCAGAGTTTTAGAATGACATTTTGAAAAGAAAATAAACAATGGACTTGATTCAGAATACTGTATGAAATTTTCATTGATCTTATCTGATTTATATTTTTTATTGGATATGTCAGTTCTAATTATCATGCAGACTTCTTATCAAGTTAATATGATGCTTGACTCAGACTCTTATCTCACATTAAAATAGGAAGGTCCGCCAAATAAAATCATGTAGAAAGAAGCACCCAAAAATAATAATAAAAATCATAGTATAAAAATTCTATCCTCAACTGAAAATTACATTTCACTATTTACCAATGCAGTAAAAAGCATTTCTAAGCTTGAGGGTTTAGCAAAACGTGGCAGCATCCCATAAATCCTTGTGGGTTTTAAAATTACGGACCCGTAACTAGTTCGGTTTATAGGGAAGAGAGTGAGGAGTTCATATACACCACCGATTATTCCAGTATTATGTAATTCTGATTATTTGAAGAAAAAAATTCTATTCCAAAAAAAAAAAAAATCAATTAGAGGACTGTTAGAGCAAAAGGCAAGCAGTTGAGGGCTAGTATAGCCTCCACTAAAAATGGCGGGAAGTCCTTAAACCCATATAACCCTACGCGGCTACGCCCCTCTTTCCTCTCAAATGCTACGTATCTTTAGTTCCCACGCAACGGTTTGTCTCTTTCCTAATCATCCCCGCCTCACCAAAACCCCTAGGTCGGCAGGGGGCCAAACGTCTGAATGTGTACGTCGACATACCATAAATATCTCTATACCACCTTTCACCTTTGTCTAAAGCTTGGAATGCTTTCACTCTGCCCCCTCCTACTTTATTGACAAAGTGCATTTCCCTACTTTATTGATAGATAGCGCACTTCAGCTGAGAATGATCATTATATCTTTCGAGTCTCTCTCCCAAACGTTTCGCCTGTATTAGCTCCCACATGTCGTCTTCTTCTTCTTCGACTCAAGTGGCCGCCAATGTCGAAGCCGAGTACGCCAAGTCCGGCAAGTCCTCGTGCAAGAAGTGCTCGAAACCGATCGAGAAGAAAGCTCTGAGGCTAGGCACCAAAGACGCACGTGGTTATACCAAGTGGCACCACTTGTGTTGCTTCAGTTTTGGGTCCGACCCGGTTGCTTCGGTTGACAAGATTAAAGGGTTTCAGTCTCTCAAGGTACTGCAATTTGGGTATTTTTTTCCCCGGTAACTGGAAATATAAAGGTTGTGTATTTGGATTAAGCAATAAACTGGATGTGGTGAAGTTTAGAAGTGCGAAGATTCAACTTCATTTCCCTATGTATTGATTGTTGTTTTAGTCTCTCAAGGTACTGCAATTTGGGTATTTTTTTCCCCGGTAACTGGAAATATAAAGGTTGTGTATTTGGATTAAGCAATAAACTGGATGTGGTGAAGTTTAGAAGTGCGAAGATTCAACTTCATTTCCCTATGTATTGATTGTTGTTTTACTTATTTGTGTATTCAGAGTAGTGATCAGGAAGCTTTGAAGGATGAATTTGAGAAATCTAAAGAGGAGGTACATTTTTTTAATTTCTTTTGTGCACTTCCGAGTAGTTCCTTTCTTTGCTTATTGATGGATATGAGATTGATATGATTGCAGGATTCAAATGGAAAGAAAAGTTCTAAAAATCGAAAGGTAAGTATACTATGCTCTTATGTGATTGCTAGATTAATGGAGGTACTTGTGGTGATTTCTTGCTTTTCCCAAAATAGGTTCGTGAAGTAGATCATGAAGCTGAAGATGAAAATGAAGGGGAAAGGAAGTTGAAGAAATCAAAGGTATGATGACTCGCTTTTTGAGTAAGTTTGTTTGTTTAACTCTAGGTCGGGATCGTTTCTTACTGGTGTCATTTACATGATGCTAGATGGGATACAATTAGAAATTGGAATTTACAGTCACACTTGAGATATTAAACGCCTGTTGCAGAAATATTATTGCATCTGTAATTCTGTAGTTACTTAGAGCTCATATTGAACTTGCCATTAATGGGTTCACGTATTTTTTTTTTTTTTTCTTTTGGTCTGAAGGATTCTTCTTCGTCCCATGTCGAAGCCGAGTACGCCAAGTCCAGCAAGTCCTCGTGCAAGAAGTGCTCGAAACCTATCGAGAAGAAAGCTCTGAGGCTGGGCACCAAAGACGCGCGTGGTTATACCAAGTGGCACCACTTGGGTTGCTTCAGTTTTGGGTCCGACCCGGTTGTTTCGGTTGACAAGATCAAAGGATTTCAGTCTCTGGAGGTATTGCAATTTGTTTTTCTCTTTTGGAGTGATTGGAAAGATAAAGGTTCTGTTTTTGGATTAACAAAGAAAATGGATGCATTTCCCTATATATTGATTGTTGTTTAACTTGTTTGGGTATTCAGAGTAGTGATCAGGAAGCTTTGAAGAATTTGGTGGATGAATTTGAGAAATCTAAAGAGGTACATTTTTTTAATTCTTGTCTGCACTTCATGTTTTAAGGGAAGAATGAATTTTACCGTACCTTTCTTTGCTTATTGATGGATATGAAATTGATTCTTGCAGGATTCAAATGGTAAGAGAAGTTCTCAAAAACGAAAGGTAAACATACTGTGTTCTTATTTGATTACTAATGATTTGTTAAAGGAGATACCGGTATTGATTTCTTGGTTTTCCCAAATTAGGTTCTTGAATTAGATGAAGATGAAGATGAAGATGAAGATGAAGATGAAGATGAAGATGAAGTAGGGGAAAGGGAGTTAAAGAAAGCGAAGGTATGATGACTCCCTCTTAGAGTGGGTTTGTTTGTTTAACTCTAGGTCTAGCTAGATCGAAAGGAAACACCCCCACCCACCACCCCCCCCCCCCCCTCCATCTCTCTCTGTGAAAAAAGCAAACCGACGAGTTCTTCCACCTCCGTCTCCCCCCTCTCTTGCCAGATCTTGATCAAATGCTTTGATCGAGATATGTGGCTTTAGAGTAGGGGGGATCATAGATCAAGATTTCTCTTTTGTTTTTGCTGGTTCTGTATTCCCTTTTGGTTTTTTCCATGCCTGCATATTCGGCGGTTTTGCTCAGAGTTCATCTCCGTTCTGACCTTGCTCAAGTCTCTTTGTTTTCGATTTCAAATTTCTTAGATTCATTTGTTTCCATCTTCTTCATCTCCCGTTGTTTTGCTTTGTTTGGTTCATTGGCTCTTCAGAGCTTTCCTCTAAGTGGGGTTTTTTTCACTATCGCACTAGGTGATACAACAAGAGACTGTGTACCTTCGGGAGACTGTCTTTTCGGTCCTACCCAGGATCATACCTTCATTCAGTTTATCCGAACTCATTTCACTCGGTTGCTGTGTCTCTGGTTCTTTCGGCAGAGTAGGTTCTTGATGCTTGTGATGATTACGGTGATTTCGGGAGGTTTGAAGGCTGGTTTTATCGAATTTGGCATAGGTCTTACTCGATCCATTGCAATGGAAGGCTATTACCACTGTTTGCTTCATTATGGAATGGAGGCTCTGTCTTTCACGACGGTGTGGTCGCTGGTCGCGGCGTGGCATAGCTCATAGTGTTACTGTTTTTTTTGTTTGGGCCTATGTTGTGTGTTGTTTGTAATAGGCTATTGGGAGTTCTTTAGGCGTCTTTGTAACTGCCTTTTAAATTAATGAAAATTTTTGTTTGACATTAATAGTAAAAATAAAATAAAGGAAAAATGTTCATTTACCTAAATTTAAGTTACACAATTTACCCAAACATCTTATAAGATTGTCCACTTAACCAAAAGATTACATATTTTTTGCCTTAATACCCAATTAAGTTATTTTTTATTAATTTTTATTTATTTTTGGGATAATTTTATCCTCTCTTCCTTTGTCACTTAGAGAGAGAGACATAATCGGACTCTGGTTGCTGGCCGCTAGAATCCGGTGACCAACTGTCGGACTCCCATCACCGGCTACATGAATCCGGTCACCAGAGGCTGAAATCTGGCGACCGATGTCTGGTTTTAGTGCCCCACAATAAACTTTTTATTGTCCACTAATAAACTTTGTGGTCCCCTAATAAACTTTTTATTGGCCCCCAATAAAAATTTATTAAGGGGTAATAAAAGTCTCTGACGACCTCTTTGCCAACTTCCTGCAATCTCTGGACCAGTGATCGAAGTCCGGCGTCCTGTTTTATTGCACCTAATAAACTTTTTATTGCCCCCCAATAAACATTTTATTGCCCCCAATAAACTTTATAAAAATTTATTGGGAGGTAATAAAAGTCTCCAACGACCTCTTTGGAAACCTCCAGCTACCTGTGATCGGATTCAGGCAGAAGTCACTGGATTCCCAAGGGATTCCAGCGAAGTCTCCAATGACTTTTTAATTATTTAAAGGACAATCTTGTCTTTTTACATTTAAATTGGGTAAGTGGGCACACATATCTTTTAGTGGAGTAAGTAGACATTTGTTGGACCCAAATTGAGTAAATGGTCAAGGGCCCAAAATAAAAACTTCAGGTCTGGGTCATCTCACACTGGTGTCATATACATTATGCTAGATACGTCACTTTTGAAAATTTGAAATATACAGTCATACTTGTGATATTAAACGCCTCTTGTTACTTAGAGCTTGTATTGAATTTTCCATTAATAGGTTCAAGTATTATTATTATTATTATCTTTGGTCTGAAGGGGTCAAGTATATCCCATTAATGGGTTCAGGTCCTTGTGCGTTGTATGTCAAGTGGTTGAACATTTTTTTTTTTGATCAGATGTGGTTGAACATTTCGGATCTTCTAATCTCGCTGTTGGTATCTCGTACCTTCATCTCTATTGCAATGAATTAAGCACTGCTAGCAAGGCAATTTGTGATCCTACAATATTTTTAAGCTTTTGCCCGTAGGTTAGTTATCTTTGCAGGGTGTCAAGGAATTTCACACATGTTTTTGAATACATAATTCCGAGGATAATGAGTAAATTGAAGGGTGTCTCCTCTCTTTTCTTTTCATTAACTATGAGACACTTTAAATAATAAGATCAATCTCATGTCCTACACTCCTAATCACCGGAATTCGAAAGCCAATCTGAATTGGCAAGGAGGCAAAGCAAACCAGTGAAAATTGAACCCAAAATCCCTTGTTCATTAGATTTTAGTAATGAATCAAGATTCATCATCCCTTGTTGATTGGAAATTTGGAATGTAGTTTGGAGAAGTGGTATTTTTTTTCATATTCTTGTTGGATGATAGTGATACCACACAAGAATTTTTGCAAGTCTACATTCTTTGGTTGTACATGTCTAAAGAAAGATTACTATTCAATCAAAAAAAAAAAAAAGGACCATGAGAAAAGTATTCATTTAATGTTGAGAATCAAGTATAACACGACTATTTGATCTATCGACAACATAACTGAAAACTGAAAAGTCTATAGTTCTAGAATGACGTTTTGAAAAGAAAATAAACAACAGACTTGAATCAGAGTGGGTATGAAGTTTTAATAGGTCTGATCTGATTTGTGTTTCTTATTAGATGAGTGAGTTCTAATTATCATGTCGATTTCTTATCAAGTTTTTTTTTTAATATGATGCTTGGCTCAACTCTTATCTCACATTAAAATAAGGAGGGTCCGAAACTAGTAATAAAAATCACTTTTATCCTGTCATCAACCGAAAATCACATTACTATTTACCAATGCAGTAAAAAGCACTTCTAACCTTGAGGGGTTTAGCAAAACGTGGCAGCATCCCATAAATCCTATGTGATACGAATCTATCGACCCCTCCACTCTTTCTTTCCCCAACTACTTCTTCTTCTTCTTCTTGTTCAAATTGCAGCAATGGATCCCTATTATGAACAAAGACTCAGAGACGAAGTCATTTACCTCCACTCTCTCTGGCACCAAGGTCCCCCTAATCGCCGAAACCCCATTCCCAATTCCACAATCCGAGCCACGCCAAATGGCGGAAAACCCCAATTGCCGTACCCGATCGCCGCCCAAGAAGGCCCCACCACCAAGAGGAAGACAAGAACCGAAATTGAATTGCCCAGCAGCAACAAGAAGCCCTCGCAACCCGACCCGCGTTGGGAATGCCCTGGTCCGGCCTCGAACGATGACTCAGCCTCTGAGTGGCCATCATCTGGGTGGCCAGTGACTTCAGCCAAGTTCAATTTGGCTCCGGCGTCGGCGGAAGAGCAGTTGAGGCACCACGCGCTTCGGCTACACAACCGGGCCTTGGAGGCCTGCGGCGGATTCTTTAAGGGCAATGCCGGGTCGGGTAGTGGGTCCGAGAGTGAGGAGGAAGAAGAGGATTGCAAGGTTGGAGATGAGGAGAATGAGGAGTACAAGTTTTTGTTGAATTTGTTTGTGGAGGAGAGTGGGTTGAGGAGTTATTATGAGGGGAATTGGGATAGTGGTGAGTTCCATTGCTTGGTGTGTGGTGGGTTGGGGAAGACGAAGAAGATCAAGGGTTGTGTCGGGCTTGTTCACCACGCAGTTTCGATAAGCAAGACGAAGAAGAAGAGAGCTCATAGGGCTTTTGCTCAGGTTGTGTGTAGGGTTTTAGGCTGGGATTTTGACCAGCTGCCCATTGTTGTGCTCAAAGGCGAAAGGCTCAGTTTTTATTTGGCAAAACCGGGCGATGAACGGGTGATTAGAGATTGTTTTTCGGGTAATGTTTGATATTTGAATGCGGTTTGATTGAATTTGGTTGTGTTGTGATGGTGCAGGGTGAGAGTGAGGTAAATGCTGGTGCTAGTGAGGCTGTTTCGGGTGCTGTTAAAGACAATGTGGGAGATGAAAGGGATGGTAATGCCGAGTCAGGTGAAAAGGAAGCATCTAATGGAGACCTAATGATTTGTCAGGTTATTTATGTCTATCACTTTGAGTTAGTTTTTGGGGTCTTGAACTATAAGTGAGCTCCGGCCTTGTTTTACTATAAGTTGATATTGGTCGTGCTGTTGCAGAAATCTTTGAAAGATGATGATGCAAATCAATGCAAAGAAACCCTTAATAAGGGGATATCAGAAATCACAGAAGAGAAAGAAGAGGCAATGGATACGCGGGTGAGATGATTGTTCTAAAATCATAACTGTTACACCATATCTTTTCTTTTATGTTTCTTCTTAGGGGGCATGGTGGGTCCGAAATAAGTTCCTTACATTTTAAAGATTTTAATTCCCTCTTGGTTTGTAGTTGCTGAGGTTTATATTAATTGGGTCGAGTTGTGCATATTGCAGAGTGAGCCTGAGTTAAATGTTGACCAGTTGGATAGTGCACTGACAGACAATGTGGCAGCTGAAACTGATGCTCCTGCTGAATCTAGTGAAAAGGAGGCATTTGATGATCATCAGTGCAATGGTAAAGAACCAATCATCTGTCAGGTTAGTCATCACTGTAACTAGGCTTTTGTTTTTAAACTGTACACAAGTTTCAGTCTTTCAGACGTTTTGCATTGTGGAAAGGGAAAATCTGTAAGCAACGCCTTTGAATTGTACATGAATTGTAAAGACTTCGAAGCTTTTATTTCATGTTAAGAATATAACCATTGATAGTGCTCAGACCTCAAAGTTTGGTTAAAGCCCTAAAAGGCAAGGGCATAAGAAAGAGAACTAAACCCATAAAAGAGTGCAACACTGGGTTATATATCGAACTTTAGCCGATGAATTTTTTTTATAATTTAGTGCTGGTTGTCCTGTTTCAGAGCTCTTTGAAAGATGATGGCACAGATAAAAGCAGAGAAAGCCTTGATGAGGGAAAGACAGTATTAATAAAGGAATCAATTGGAGAAGAAGCAAAGGATGCATTGGTGAGATGATTGTTGTGAAAAAGAATTTACTAATGCCATGTACAGTTTTAGACTCTTCAAGTTTATAAATCTCAAGTCCCCTCTTTCGCTTTTATTTTTCTTCTTTTTCTTTTCATGGGTTCATTGGGTTGAGTTGTAACATTGCAGGGTGAGCCTGCGGTACGTGCTGGTTCTTGTGAGGGTGTTTTTTGTGTTGTTAAAGACAATGTGGCAGCCAAAAATGATGCCAATGCTGAATTGGGTGTAAAAGAGGTATTCGATGATCATCAGATTAACAGTGAAAATAAAATGATTTGTCAGGTTAGTCCTATCTTTCACTAGAACTTTTTTTCTTCTTTTTAATCGCACACGAGGATCAGAGATATAACAATACAGAAGCTTCATATAATTCAGGTTGTACCGTTTCAGAACTTGTTGAAAGATGATGGTACAACAGAAAACACAGAAGCCCTCAACAAGGGAATATCAGAAGTCGAAGCAAACAAAGAAGATGGAGTGGATACAGGGGTGAGATGATTCTGATATCAGATTTTATTTACATAGTTTGTAGTAATTCCTGAATTCTATTATTGGTCTTTGAACCTTACAGGTTGAAGGTCCGGAAAATGCTGATGATTACAAGCATGATTTAGTTGTTTCCAAAGAAACATTGGATACTACCAGTGGATATACTGGTGAAATAGGCTCAAAGGTGGAACCTGAGGTAGCCTTAGGTGATGGAACACCAATGGCATGTGAGTTGCAGGTATGTTTTAACTCAGTTGTTGACTCCTCAACAAAGTTAGGTGAAATCATGAATTATTATTTACATTTGAGTGTTATAACACATGATTATAATCAAATCATTGAAGGCTGAACCTGAGAAAAATGTGGATGGTCCCAATGATGATTTAAATGTCTTTTTGGAGAATTTAGAACCCCTGTAACAGTGGTCATATTCACATACCTTCAATGTTCAAATATCATCAATGTTCTCTCAATTGTTGGCGAGTTCCAGGTGAGTTCCAATTCACCTAATTAATCAATTCTTAGCCAATTCACGCAAGTTTCAGGTTTGTATTCCATGTTTGTGTATTTTGCTTAAATGTTATATCTGAGTGCTATGACACGGCTTCAATGGAACTTTGCAGGACAAGCGCGGGATAACTCCAAGGTCATAACAACTCTGCTATCATTGACACTTCTGTTTTCCTTCAGACGACGACGACGACGACTTATGACAGCATAAATTGCTTATGTGATTGTAGAGGCTTTATTTAGGTCCTGATGAAAGAGGTTTTAAATGGTGTATAGGCATTCTTTTGCTATTTATTGTTTCAGTTAATTACCAGCCTTATAAAATTATGAAAGGAAATTGATAGTGGAATAGGATGCAGGGACACGGGAAATAATAATGAAGTGGAAAATAGAGATACCTAATATGGGTCACTTCTAAAGGTATAGATTTATTGATTAGTTTGCGCGTCATTTTCAGATAGTACGGAGTATATTACTTAATGTTAAGAGGCGTATTTATCTATTTCAGATTGGTATAGGTCTACGTTGTTTATAAACATTTTGGGAATTGCTGTATTAGCTTTGGTATATGTCGTCTAAACTACACGAGTGAGAGACCAAACAGTTGTACCTAAATGCCGGCTTTTGCATACGTGAGACCAAAACTATTGTGTACCAATTTGTCAACATGAAAGACTTTTTCCGATTGATTTTGCCATTTTTAACATCACTACCAAGTCCTCTTTGGTTACCTAGATTTTCGAAATTTTTTTTTTTTTCGGGTTAAACAGGTTTCAGAACTTGTATTATGATTGAGGACTTCACCCAAACCAACCGAAAATTGTCAATCGCCTCGATACAACTCGAATTTTTATTGAGTTGCTCGGTTTTTAAAAATTCAAAAATAATCAAGTCGTTATTCCTTCTAGTGGAATCCATCCTAAATTCCGAGATACAAGAATTGTCGTTTTTCTTTCTAGTGGAATCCATCCTAAATTCCGAGTTATACAGGAATTGAGTCTTGGAACCAACACTTAATCCAATACCTATATTCTGTAGTAAATGCATAAGAATAATTGCTCCATTCTTGTACTTATTCCAAGTGAACTTTACAATATGCAAGTATCAATCAATAATATCTTGGGTAGCATAGTTGTAGATCTACCTCGTCTACTAAAACAAATTTTTTTTTCTTTAAGCATAAAAACAAAAACAAAAAAGTTAACTGGTAGTAAAGTCTGGGCTCAGTAGAGATAAAAAGTAAATACCTGGCCGTTACTTGGTTACAGTCCTTCCTTCCTCCTCGGGCTTCAATCTTCGAATTCGAAGACTGAGTCGTACTAAAGGAAATACCAAAGCAGCTTCATAGATTTACTAACCTCACACGCCGGTCCCAACACACCAACCTTTACAATACGTCCACGCGTCAAGTAACCATTCCCTATCTGGACCATCAGCCGTCACAGCACGGTCCCTTTATCACTAATTATTTATTTGATTTTCTCAAATATTTTCATCATCAACCTCACACCTCTCTCTCCAATACAAAAGCACAAGCAATGAGATCGTCGAAACCCTAAAGTCCCAAAAATCGGAGCCCCAAAGTCCAAAAGCCATGTCTCTGAGGAAATCCTTCCTCTCTCGGAAATTCTCCAAATCCTTCCGAGAATTCAACGGCAGCCAGGCCCGCGGCGGCGGCGACCGGCGAGTCGTGCACGACTCGGCCGAGTTGGACCGGGTCTCGGATAGTGTGGAGTCGACGGCGTCGTCGTGGTCGACTTTGCTGCCGGAGCTCCTGGGCGAGATCATACAGCGAGTGGAGGACAGCGAGGACAAGTGGCCGCACCGCCAAAACGTCGTCGCCTGCGCCTGTGTCTGCAAGCGGTGGAGGGATATTACCAAGCAGATCGTGAGAACGCCTTCCGCCAATGGCAGAATTACCTTCCCTTCTTGCCTTAAGCAGGTGAATTCATCACTTTAGGATTTGTTGATCTACTGTTTACAATTTTAGTTTTAGGAGATCTATTGTGGTTGTTTCAAGAATTTGTTATTTTTGTTGCCAGATTTGTAGTTTGTGGAACTTTTTTTTTTCTGTTATGGTGCTTTATCAATTTGTCATAGTAGGGTAATTATACGATCAGGAATTCCGGGAATAGGAAAAATGTTTCAAAATTTTGAAACTTGAAGTATGTCGACAGCTCAAAATGGAGTTGATCTGTAATCAGAGTGTGTTAGCGGACTAACTTTTGAAGTATGAATATGCTCTATAATGTTATTTTGTGAGATCAGCTCAACCGTTTCACCCATTTTGCTGCTGTTTTGCTAATTTTCTGATTTGGAGATCATATCTGGCTCTGGTAAATGAACTGTGGAATTTTAAAGCAGTGCATGTGCTTGCCATAAAAATCTAGGAAGCTGTTAAACATATCGTTCAGTTGTTTGAATCTTTTGTCTTGGCTAGCAGTTATTATATGGAATTCCCCATACACAAATTACCTTCTCCGGTGTTGTAAATTAAGTCTGATTGCTGTTGGATGCTGGGTTATTGTTATTATTGCTGTATAAAATGAATGAAGCATGATCAACTTACTTCTACGGAAGAAAAGTATGGAGAGTGAGGTTCCAAAAATTAAGTTGCTTCTGATTTGCTGGTTTTTGTGTTCACTGATTCATTCAATTTATTGGTTAGTAATGAATTGATCGTTGAATTGTTTTGTGAGTCTTGCAGCCAGGACCATCTGATTTCCCGCATCAATGTCTAATAAAACGAAACAAGAAGACCTCAACGTTTTACCTTTATCTTGCTCTTACCCCATGTGAGTATTTATTTTGTTCGTGTTTTTTTTTTTTTTTTTACAGTAATGACTTCTCATAGTCTTGAGAAGCTGTTTTAGTATTGGTACATAAGTTTTGACCTGAACGTCACAGAAACAAAAGTCAAAAAGGGGACTTTTTCTTTGTCAGACCTTTAAGTTGACTTTTATAAGAGGATGGAAAGAAAGACTTGTTTCTGGTGTTTGAATTCTCAGTTGACTTGACTCGCAGGATCTGGGAAATTCCATAATTGTCATAAATGCACTATTTAGTTTCTTGGTCTTAAATAGTTTTGGACTCAATTGGCATCTCTCTTATCTTTAGATATCCCTAAAGTGCTAGCAAGTACCCTCCACGGTTAATTGCTCTGGTGAATAAATGACTTGAGTGGAGATGTATGCTGGTGTCTTTGTGTGCCCTGCAAGACAGCTTTATGGAATCAATCAAATGCATTCTACAATTATTAAGAACTTTTACCTTTTTAGCATAATGCCTAAATTACAACTTTCCAAGAATTCTGTCATGTACTGACTGAGTGAACAGTGATATGTGATGATTGCGTCGTAGATGTTGAAAATTTTCATCCCTTTAGATGTAATGAATTCCTTCTCCTACCTGTAGAGGTGGTAGTGTGTGTCTTGGTTGGCATTATATGCAAGCGGCTTCAACCTCTCTGTTTCTTTCTCCCACACAAGATTGAATCGATTTCCATCAAGAAGCATATTCGGTGCCAAGGCCTTGGATTTGTGCCTCGCTGCTGCAATTGTTGATATAATGGAAAAGAGTGGTTTAGCAAACATACTTTGCTGAGTAGGAAAATCCCTGGATGCTGATGTGTTGCTCCACAGGTTTTATGCTCCCTAGCAGTCTCAGACCCTTTGCCTTGGCACTGAGTATTGCCATATATGGAAGTGATGGTTGACTGCAGAAGTTCTGTCATTGCTAGTAATTGTAACTTGGACTATTATCATATTATTGCAGCTGAAGTTTGTAGGTATAGTAGAAAATCATAGTGGATTGGAACACAAATTTTACATTTAATTGATCTGTGGTGTGATGAATAGGTTTCAGTTTCTCATTCATTGCATGTAGCAACTAATTTTGGTTTGGACTTGGGGATCTCCATTCTACCCATCTTTTTAAGTACGCTTCCAACGACAGGGATATTAAAGTATCTTCTCTCTTTTGATTTTCGGTCGCTTCGGTGGTTAGAAAGAAGAATATGTCAAATATTGTCATTTGACTGGAGAAGCGAAATTTTTGAAGGGAAATCAGTGGATGCTTAAAGATACTTAGTTTGGTAAATCGTTTGCAATGTTGAACTATCTTTTTACTATGTTTTTGAAGTTATTGCTATGGTACTAGTTTTGTTATGTAGACACTAGGGATCATACACAAGGGTTCTAATTGTTGACAGCTTGGATCCTAATTGTTGATTTCTTTTTTCTTTTTCTCCTATTCGCAGCATTCATGGATAAGGGAAAGTTTCTGTTAGCAGCACGGAGATACAGGCGTGGGTCACACACTGAGTACATAATATCACTAGATGCTGAAGACATCTCTCAAGGAAGCAATGCCTATGTGGGAAAATTAAGGTAAGGGATTCTAGTGAAGAGATTTAAGGTGGAGGTTCCATGCAATGTAGTTTCTCTGGTTTGATAAAGTTGTTTGTGCACTGCATATCAGATCTAGTTTTTATTTGATGATAAAACATGAAAGTGTCTTTTGATTCAAGTTATCTTCATATGTTGAGGACGACCATATTTTTTTGGGTTACAAGTTATAGGTTTGAGTTCTGTACCGAGGTAGCTTCACAAAGAATGATTCTTGTTTGTTTTATTCAGAGAGCTAGTTTGTGAAATACCATTTTACTTCACATTGAAAACTAATTCCTGAAATTTTTTTATTGTCCCTATAGCCAATTACTGTTGTGTTATTACAGACCAAAAAAAAAAAAAAAGATCCATTGCATTACAAGAATGGTTTGAGTTTTCAATTTTTTTCTTATCTGCAATTTTATTTGACTTTTGCAGCTCGGATTTTCTGGGTACGAATTTTACAATTTATGATAGTCAGCCACCACATAGTGGTGCAAAGCCTGCAAGCAGAAGGTCCAGCCGCCGTTTTGCAAGCAAGCAAATAAGCCCCCAAGTTCCAGCAGGCAACTTTGAAGTTGGACAGGTGTCTTACAGATTCAACCTTCTAAAATCTAGAGGTCCAAGGAGGATGATTTGCCCGCTAAATTGCCCAGCCTCAGGTGGAAGTGGAAACTCTGAGATGAAGAAACCAGATTATGGCAGTGGTCATAACACAGTCTTGAGGAATAAAGCTCCAAGATGGCATGATCAGTTACAGTGCTGGTGTTTGAATTTCCATGGTCGGGTCACAGTAGCATCAGTGAAGAACTTTCAGTTGGTTGTAGCATTGGATCCGAAAGGAGATGACGAAACGGTTCTCCAGTTTGGCAAAGTGGGTGATGATACATTTACCATGGATTTTAGGCACCCCTTGTCAGCTTTTCAGGCTTTTGCGATCTGCCTTACTAGCTTTGGCACGAAACTGGCGTGTGAGTGAGATAATTTTGTTCTTTCTGTTTATGTTACTTTTATTTAACAAGCTGGTGCGATTGGATATCTCCACTAATGTGCTCCACTCTACATAAGAGAATTCAATGGATACTATTGGGTTGCTTATAATGTAAATGGTGCTTTTGTATAAGATTATGCCGTCGGGTGCTTATAATGTATATGGTTCTTTCGTATGATCACTAAACAATTTTAATATCATAACTTTTTACAGATCTTTCTTCATGCTTCGAAATTGAGACTAAATTCTGATCTCTCATAAGAATCATATTGGAAATTCTAGTATTTGAGAGAAAATTGCCCTTAATGAACAGCTCAGTATCTTTCTGCTAAAACAGACACACATGGTATATGGAGGCAATTCTTTCAGTCCCAACGAATCAATGTCAGCTTGTTACAATCCAGAAGACAAGCTCTACAAATTAACATCCATCTACTCGTAGGAACATCGTTGGTCGCGTAAGCCCGTATTCAATTGTATTATGCTTAAAGAAGTCACTAAATCTAACACTCTTGTCTAAATCTAAATTCAAACAGTATAGTTTTGCAATTGAGAGAAACCAAAATAGGAGCCCACATGGAAGTACAAAAGAGTTGGTAGTAAAACACTCTTCTTAAGCTGGGTGCTACAATTTAAATACGCTAGTTGAAACTCATAGCTGATTACAACTGCTAAACATTTACTTGTTGAAATCTTTACACAATCTGACATGACTGAACAAAAACACTTTGACATGAGTTTTCGTTCAAGGGTTTCCTCCGACTTGTTGAACTGTCGAAATAAGGGAAGAGAAACCATATTTACAACAATAATAAAAAAGAAAAAGAAAAAAACAGAAAAATAGGAAACCTAGTTGCAACTTGAAAAGGTGCAAAAGAAAAGGTTTTCTTCAAGGACTACAAAAAAAAACAAAGCAAAAAGGAAACCTAGTTGCAACTTGAAAAGGTAGAAAAGAAAAAGTTTTATTCAAGCACTATAACATAGCGTAAATCCCAATCTTGCCCCGCTTTTCTTCCTTGTCCAAGTAGGGAAAACAAAAAAAAAAATGTGGGACCCTCAGCGATTTTTAAAATCCCTACAATACCCCTCCAACGCTCCAACAACTGACACAGTCCGGGGCCGTTTCGTAATTCCACCACCAACTCACAATCCGAATCCCTCTGGGAAAAAAAAACCCCACCATAGCGTAAATCCCAATCTTGCCCTGCTTTTCTTCCTTGTCCAAGTAGGGATAACAAAAAAAAATGTGGGACCCTCAGAGATTTTTTAAATCCCTACAATACCCCTCCAACGTTCCAACAACTGACACATCCCGTAGGCCTGTCAATGGTTCGTGTCGGGTTAAGATATTTGTCGTGTCGCAAAATATAAACTCAAACCCAATCCATTTAATAATCGTGTCAAAAATGTAAACTCAAACCCAACCTATTTATGAAACGGGTTAACCCGCTTAACCCATTTAATAAATAGGTAGTGTCTTGTTAGACAAAATGACTCATTTAAGCTTTAACAATGAGACCCATTTAACTAAAAAAATGCATAAATTGATTAAATTCACTAAAACTTCACAAGACGAAGAATATAAATAATTATATATAATTCATAAATAATTAAATCCAATAATTAAAAAGCAAAATATTTCAAATTGTCTAATCCTATGATAAAATACTCTGAACGTCCAAAATTTCAAGAAGAAACATAGCACAATTGGGTTATACGAGTTCACTTCGTGTTGGCGGGTTGACCCGTGGCCGACCCATTTATTAAATGGGTCATGGCGGGTTGACCCACCGTCGACCCTCTTTTTAATTGTGCGGGTTCAACCAGCTTTATTTCGTGATGGTTTCGAGTCTTGTTATCGGGTCGTGTCGGAATTGACAGCTCTAACATCCCGGGGCCGTTTCGTAATTCCACCACCAACTCACAATCCGAATCCCTTAGGAAAAAAAACCCACCGCCTCCATCAACACGCTTTGTGTTCCTTCTCTCCACCGCCTACGCTTCCTATAAAAACCGCGTCCCACAACGGCTCTTATCCATTAACCGTTTTCCGCTCTCTCTCTCTGTTTAAAAATCGATTCTCGTCGATTTCCCAAATCTCCTAATCTTTTTTTCCCTCTCTGTTTGAAAATCGATTCTCGTCGATTACCCAAATCTCCAATCTTTTTTTTCATCTCTGTTTGAAAATCGATTCTCGTCGATTCCCAAATCCTCTAGTGTTTCCCAAAATCAATCCTCGTCGATTAAACATGGACCACATCCAGATCGACGCCGATGAGGTCCCGATGACTCTCCAGAACACCGAAACTCAAGATTCCTGTTCCGATTGCGATACCGTCCGCTCCGAATCGAATTCCTCTTCTTCTGAAGAAATCGAAATCGATCAGGATTCCCAGTCCGATTGCGAATCGGAGTCGCCGGTTTCCGATCCGATTGGGGCTTTCACTGAAAACGAAATTACGGTTAGAGTGGACGGCCTGGAGCGTGAGACTATTACGAAGAGCTTCGTCTCCGGTATGGGACCGCCGGCGGAGAAACCAGAGTGGTGGCTGTGCATAAGAATTCGAGCTCTGGTCTGACACGGCGGGCGAGGTTCGATTCGTTTCGGGTTTTCACGGAGGCGGCGGCCCGGAAATGCGGCGGGAATCCGAATATTAAGTATGGTTGGTACGGCGGATCGAAGGATGAGATTGCTGAGATTTTGGTTCATGGATTTAGTGCTAAGAATGAAAAGGTTGGTGGTGGAATACAATTGGTTCCGGTGAAATTCGCTTTGGATGCTGCGGTGGGTTCTGGTGTTGATGAAGATGGGATGAGGCATGTGCTGCTGTGCCGGGTTATACTGGGGAAGAGTGAGTTGATGCCTAATGGTTCGGATCAAATTCGGCCCCGTTCGATTGAGTTTGATTCTGGTGTGGATAGTCTGGTGACCCCTAGGAAGTATATTGTGTGGAGTAATTTGATGAACTCGCATATCTGTCCTGCTTATGTTGTGAGCTTCAAGGCTCCTGGTTGCTTAGAGAAGTATGCAGCTCCTCCTCAGAAGTCTATTAGCTTCCTTGATCTGTTGTCTGTGCTCGCTAGGTTCTTGCCTCCTTCGAAAATGGCTGTGCTGTGCCAATTGCGTGATGATTACTGGGACAAGAAGATTACTTTAGCTGAGCTGCATCGGAAGTTGAAGCAAGAAGTTGATGGGAAGGTTCTGGCTTCTGCGATGAGATTGGTGACACCTAGACAGGCGAGTGCTGGTGCTTTTCCTGCTCCTGGAACTGTTAATTTTCCACATTTGATGAAAGTGCTGCCGTTGTTGTTACCTGCTTCGGAAATGGCTGTAGTTGCCAAATCGCGCGACGATTACTTGGCAAAGAAGATTAGCCTGGCTGAGGTGAGTCGACAATTGAGACTCATAGTTGATAAAAAGGTTATGGCTTCAGCCATGAAATTGATGAAACCTGCTCAGAGAAGCTCTGGTTTACACCGCGGATCTCTTGTGATGGCCGCGCTGGCAAGGTTCTTGCCTCCTTCACAGATGAAAATACTTGGCAGATTGATCATGGATTTCAGGCAAAGAAGATTAGTGGAGATGAGTTGGATCGAAAATTTAAGCTCATAGTTGATGACAAGGTGTTGGCTTCAGCTATCAAATTGGTGACACCAAGTACTCAGCAGAGGAGTATCACTGCTAGTGATATTAGAGATCTTTTGAAGGTGCCAAATTCTTCAATATATTTCCCTGCTCTGATGCCCGTGTTCGAAAGGTCCCTATCTCCTCAAAAGATGGCCTTGCTTACCAAAAGCCTCAATGATTTGAAGGCCAAGAAGATACCAGACCTCAGCTGCTTCAAAGAGTGAAACTCATAGTTGGTAATGAGTTGTTGGTTGCAGCAGTCAAATCTTACAGAAGCAGCCAGCAACATGTGTGATGGTACGTGCTAATTGTAACGCTTTTGTTCAACAGCAGCCCTTTTAGATTTGGTTGAGACATAGTTATGGTGTGGACACAGAATGGTTCATCATTTCCGCATTATCGAATTGTGAAGACAATCTTTCCTTTGTGCACTTATATCCCCTGATCTTGTAATAAGCACAGGCAGCATGTTGCTTGACATGCTTGGAGTTGTAATGCTACTACTGTCAAGTGGGAATATCAGTGTCGTTCATTTGCGGCGTCAACTTTGGTAGTCATTTCACCTGTGAATAAATATGAGTATTGTTCATTTGCGGCTTCCATGTTTGTAGTCATTTCACCTGTGTATAAAATTTGCTTGACTATATGTGGTTTGTTTATATATTTATTTCTGCATCGAGTGAGACCTGAAGAAGTACTTGCACACAAATAGCAAAGTCCTGGGAGAGACTGGACATATAACCTCGGATGCCGCTTTGCCAACTGGTCGGCAAGGGGCTTTAACCAGAGTTTTGTTTAGGAGGCTTTGCTGACAAAAATTTGTTGGCAAAAGGATTTAGCTGACGACAATTGATCGCCAAATTTGTCAGGTCTCACTCAGATCAACATTAGGAACTTGCAGAGTTAGAGAGACTTCCTTTCTGAAGGATAAGTAAGAAATTGTTCACCGAGTTTCTTAGCTAGAGAGAGCCTACAGGTGACAAACAGAGAGATGGGAGAAGATAAATCAAGGCCATTTTTACTCTTTTGGGCACGTCTCTTACGGGCTTGCATTCCTTCCTCCCAACCTTCTGTCTTCTTCCACACTAGACCCACAAAAGGGCTGTGACGTGAGAGGAAAGAAACAGACCGGCTCGGCTTCAAAGGTCAAGTTTGAATCTGGGTGAGGCTTTTGGTGTTAGCAGTTCTAGCTATGTGGAAATTGAGAAATGTCAACACTAAGAATATGTGTGTCACGATACATGTCCTAAAATATCATTGAATTTGAACAACGTTCACAGTTCAACGATTTTTTTTTTTTTTTTTTTGTGAAATAGAAGTTGAATTTATTAGATCAACAACCAATAGGCTAGAGTCTACCATAACTTACAAAAGCAAAACTAGGCAAGAAAATCCGAACTAAACTATCTAAGCTAGAATAGATCATTAAAATCTCTGCGACGCTCGTTTTTAAGCAAGCCTATCTAAGAATGTATAAACCTCGCCTCTACGGAAATGAAATCATTCAACTAGCCCTTCCTTGCCAATCACGCAATTGTGGTACAAGCAAGAAAGTAGAAACGTCATACAAGACTTATAGAAGTCCATATACTCTCACATAAGCTTTACCCCAAGTAACAGAAACTAAAAAAGATCCAACTCCTTCCCTTTCGGGTTGGAGTGTTTCTCCACAACTGCTTCATCGTTGGAGACTTATTCTTCTCCATACCCTCACCATGCTTTGAGGTCTACTGCTTGCCACTAGACGACGACTTATTTCTACTGCCAGAAGGTCGTCCTCGCTTCCGCTTCATACTCCCAGAATGAGTCTCCTCCTGTATAGGGTCCAGGCCAAGATTTTCAGAATCAAGAATGAGATTTCTCTTACCCACCCCCAAACTCAATTTCAATTTCTTAGGGGAGATAGTCAGGCTGTCTTCTCTGTCTCGAAGCTTGCCAATGATGCGTTCTGGAGTTTCCGGCTGTCCCCTGAAGTTCACGCACCACAACATGTTGCTTCTGCTTTGGAAACAAAGCATTCAAACATGGTTCCCCACTCGGACCAGGATATGGAGTCCGAAATACCAACGGTGGACACGGGGTGGTAACCCTAGCTCTTACACCAATAGTGAGCCCACTACCACTAGCATGCCCCTATGTTGACCCCGGCCAAACTCCCGGCGAGCCCCCACCATTCATCTCCGACACCGTGATCTGGGACCCCAAAACAATTCTCTCGGCTTCATCATCATCTTCATCCAGCGTCGGTCCGGAGCATGGCAAACCCACATGTGTGACTAATCCACATACAGAGCATCTTCCGAAAAGCTTGTCATAACGAAATTGACAGCGAAACTTGACTGCATCTTCCATTAAGTACCACCGCTTGAAAGGCAATGGTTTATTCAAAGGTATCTCAACCCTAATCCGGAGTTTCCCAGTCTTCTTAGCATTCTTATCAATTTCCTGAAAATCCCCCAGCTTGTAGCCGATCATGGTCATGACACGTTCAGACCGAAACGTTAGTGGTATTCCCTGAAGAGTTATCCAATATGATGCCATGGCTAGGGGCACTTTCTCCACTGGCATGATACCATCATACAAAGCTAGAGCCACCGGCGTGTGATTATACCCCCATGGGGCACCCCGCCATATCCGAACTCGATCAGACGGATCCGACAGCGTGAATAACACCCTCTGCCCTTCTGCTTCCTCCACCTGCAACTACCCATTAACCCTCCAGGCGTTGCGAAACATCCCCATGAAAGACTTGACCTTGAAATCCAGAGCGATGAGGAGCTTGCCCACCAAGAATATGTTTGCCTGTCGCAAACCCTTACCCTGCGTAGGTCGCAAATCAATCTGCCTCTTGCCTTCAACGATAGCAAGAGAGGAGGGTAGTCTAGCAGCCATTCCATCAACAGAAGACATCTTATTGACAAGGAGAAGCACTGAACCGAAACCCTAACCCTAGGTTTTTAGAGAGAGAGTTGACGGCTCAAACTAGGTTTTTTCCTACTATTTAGATACATTTCACAGTTCAACGATTGATTGATCGGTAAAGGAGTACTTTTGCATGTCGAATTTATAAACTTTCACTTTTTTTTTTTTTTTTTTAATTTTTAAGCAAGTCAACGCCTTAGGTTAGTGTTCCAAGGAGGATTTGTAAAATCACTTTTGTAAGCAAAAGAATAAAATTACAATTGAAATTTAATAAGGGAGAATTCCACAAATGGTCACTCAACTATGACTCATTCGACACTTAGTCACTCAAGTTTCAAATATATCATTTTAGTCACTCAGTATTACACTGTCATTCATAAAAGTCACCCAAGGGGCATTTTCTCACAACAAAGTCACCCAAATTGTTATTGATTCTGCCAGGGAATGGAAATATGCTAATACTTTCAAGCCTCAACAATCCAGTAAAACTTGTGTTAGTGTGTTGTGGAAGAAAACTCTTGAGCATTACTTTAAATTAAATGTTGATGGTGCTAGAAATCTTAATGGGAAAATTGGTGCTGGTGGTGTCTTGAGAGATTTCACTGGTGCTTGGATTTCTGAGTTTTATGTACGCTAACCTTGGTTGCAGTTCTGTCCTTCAAGCGGAAGCTTGGGGATTACTTTTGGGACTACAAATGGCTCTCTCCCATCATTGTTGTCATCTTCTAGTGGAAATTGATTCTCATGTGTTAGTTTCCCTAGTTCAGCAAGGTGTGGATGATTTGCGCCCCTTAAAAACTATTATTGATTGTTGCCAAGCTCTCCAAAGACAATTGCACAACTATGATCTTAAGCATGTCTATCGTGAAGTAAATCAGTTGCCGACATTCTCTCCAAAACTGGTTTGGATGCAGAGATTCGAGCTCAATTCATGGAGCAACCCCCTCCACAAGTGATTTCTAGCTTGCTTGATGACTTTGTGAAAGTCCTAGAATTAGGATTATAAATTCTGTGATGTAATTTGTTCTTTGCTTTTGTTAGGCCTTTTGGCCCCCATATATCCAAAAAAAAAGGCACCAAAATGAGACAAAGTTATCCCACTTACCCTAGCAACAGATTTTTAATCTCACCTACACAATTTCACATCAAATGACCATTTTGCCCTAAACCTAATTATCAAACTACAACATTGCCACTCCCTTTCCTCTCTCTCTCTCTCTCTCTCTCCAGACGACCTCTCCTCTCTCTCTCTCCTCTATCCAGATGACGCTCTCTCTCTCTTCACTCTCGCACTATTTGAGGTACCTTAATCTTTATATAAACTGTGTAAAACACCAGCAAGTTAAATCCTTTAGTGTGTTCTTATGAAGTATTCTAGCGCATCAGTTCAAATTTTAGACCTGCGATCTTGTTTAAGATGTATGTGGTTTTAACATGCTTTGCTCTATATTCCAGTGCATCAGTTCAAATTTTAGACCTGCGATCATGTTTAGGATTTGCTTTTGGTAATTCTATTTTCATGTGGGTTCCAAACCTCAATAAAAAAAATTAGTGTACTTCTAATTAGCCTAGACAAGTCTCGGATCCTGGATCCGCCACTGTAGGTGAAGATCAATAAAAATTCATTGATCACAACATATATATATATCAATAAAATTTACAAATAAATATTATTTACTATAATTAAAAAAATTCAGTAAGAAAGAAAAAATAATCAATGAATCTCGATGAGATGATGAACATCCATCAGCTTCAATTGATTCATTAATTAGGATAAGAAAATAAATTTGATAAATGAATTGATGGAGGGCCCCTGCGCACTTGAAAGGAAGAAAAAAAAAAACGAATAGCAATGTTTTGAATTTTTTTATAATTAATTTTTCAAACTGTTGTTTTGTTTAATGAAAGTATTTCTAAACGGCATCGTTTCGAGGATCTCTTTTCTAAAAGCCATTTATTGGAATCTGATTGGTCCACGTACGTATAAACCCCTACAAAGTCGGTGGTTCTTGTGGATCAAGTTTTGAGTTTCTATAAATTCACCCCAATTCATAGTGGTTTCCAAAAGAATCAGAGCATCATCTTCTTCGCCATTTTTAACTCCCCAATTCACCCAGAGGTCTTGTTCGCCATTTTTAACCAGTTCAAAAGATTGAGGTTGGGCAACTGCCACCCCCTGAATCCAGGAAATCAGAGCATCATCTTCTTCTTCCTCTGTTATTCCTTTCTGCCTAATCTCTGCCATTTTTAACAGACCCAAACGTCTTCTTCGCCTTAAGCTTCTTAACCTGCCACCCCCTGAATCCGCCCCTGCCGGCGAAGACGCTCGACGGCAAGGCCCAGCGGCCATTCGGACTCCGATCGACAAGGCCCAGCTCCGATTCCGAACCCAACGCCTCCAATTCCGGTCAGCTTCACGACGGAGGCTCCGAGGTGTTGAGAAATCGGCGGCGTCGTGGTTCAAGTTTCACGGTTCAACTGTTGGAAATCCGATTGGGTGCCCGGAGCTTTTCTCTGGGTGCCCATATCAATTTCTAGGTTCTTTTAAAAATAAAAATAAAAAGACCCAGCAGAGATTCTAAACGGCATCGTTTCGAGAATCTCTTTTCTAAAAGCCATTTATTGGAATCTGATTGGTCCACGTACGCATAAACCCCTACAAAGTCGGTTCTTGTCGATCAAGTTTTGAGTTTCTATAAAATCACCCTCTACTTCATAGTGGTTTCCACAAGTCCTTAGTTTCTAAATTTCATCCGCAGACGTCTTCACGCTAATTAGGGCACCAATCTTTTTTAGCAGCGAGTCCCAGTTATTCGATCTCTTTAGGTTTTCTCAAGTCGACGATATTCAGTTTCAGGTTCTTAAAAATTAAAAGACCCAGCAGAAACAACAAACCAACTTCTTCCATTAATGGAGGGTGGCTATGAGCGTTATATGCTTCTTCCGGGCCAAAGATTTTGCCCCATGGAAGATGAACTACTCATGTACTACCTTAAACCCAAGGTAAATGGAGAGGAGGTACCCGGAAAAGAAGCCCTTATTTGCGAGTTGGATCTTTATGGTGAGCAAGAACCTTGGAATATATGGGAAAGATATGCAGCAAGAAGGGCAAACGACTTGAGAAGGAACAAAGATCTCTACTTCTTTACTAAAAAGAAGAAGGTGAGTGCAAAAGCCTCGCGTATAAGCAGAAAAGTTGGGAGTGGTTCATGGAAAGGCCAGGACGCAGCCAAGGAGATTTATCTTCTCGATCAGAATCAGCAGCCAACAACTACTCTTCTTGGTTTCAAGAAAACCTACACCTACAAGAATACGAGCTCTGTGCATCATGGTCGCTGGATCATGTACGAGTTCGAACTTGCTGAGTCGCAACTCCTGCACAAGCAGGAACAAGTAAATAAGAATGATTACTCTCTTTGTTTACTTAGGAATAACGATATACTACCGGAAAAGAAGAAGAGAAAATTAAGGCAAGAAGAAGAGAATCATGAGATGCTCCAAGCGAAGAAAAATGTGCCAGCACCATCATTATTGGATTTCCCTCAGCTAGAAAAATGGTATGATCAACAACAATTCTTGCTGCCAGCTGAACCTCAACCAAGCGAAGAAAATTTGGTGCAACAATGTCAGATACCAACATTATTTTCAGCTAATGAAATAATGAGTGACCAAGATAAAAATCAGTTGCAGCAAATGCCAGCTGAAGAGGGTATCTTGACACCAGGGGAAGTCGATCTGTATGGAGGCAACTTGGGTGATGTTATGGTTGGTGCAAACTGGCCCGACTCTTTTATAGGGGAGCTAGTGAAGGATGACCAGCCATATACCATGGAAGAGGGTGAATGGAATGATTTTCTTGTTCAGATTTTGAGTACTTAGCATTTTAGTTCATATTTTTTTACCAGAATTAATATATGTAATTGTTGACCGGATTTTGGCTTTACGCCCCCCTTGTTGTATCTTCTTCTTCAACTAATAATATGAGTTTGAGGGCCTCACCGCCCCAGCTAGACTCCGTCTTCCAGCCCTAAGTTTAAAAAGTTTCATCTTATGGTTAACCATAATAATTAATGTCATTTGTTATCTGATCGAGATTACTTATCTCTCTGTAAGTAGCAATAGTTATAACTTATAGTTGTTCACTTTAAGTCTTAAAGTCAAATCAATCAACAATATTGATATCAACAAGTTGGATCTAACAAAAACATCAATTCCAATAATAATCTAGCGATATTGAACCATTTCTATATTCAAATAGCTGGCCATTTACTGTATGGGATTTGCCATCACCAAATCCTCAAATGAAGAGTCTTCTATGGGAGGTTGAAGTCAGCCAGAAGAATTTGTAGGAGAGCAATTTCACTCTAAAGCCTAACCAAATTCCTCCTGGACAGGAGAATAATTCAACAAACATTAGGCCGAAACTGAAAAAAAATTATAAGAGCATGAACACGAGAAGAGAAACAAAGTTGATGAAATGTTTGAAAAGCAACAAAGAAGATAGATCAAGGATGTGCAGGCACCTCTATCTCCCAAAAATACAGCTTTGTCAATAGCTGAACTTGAGATCGAATTTGTGAATGGGCTTATATGGAGAAGGGTGATGAAGCCTTGAATGATGTAGGTTTGGGGGTTTCCACTGTGCAGATATGAAGAAACTAAGGACCTTTAACCTGTGAAACTAATATAACCATCTTAAAATCTTCTTCACTCTGATGTGTATGTATAGCCCCGTCACCTGTCTCACAACCTATTCTTAGCCTGGCTTTGAAACACGATATTTAGCAAGCGAAATAGCAGTTTTGTCAAAATCCTCGTCAGTCACAATGGGTCTAATCGTCCAGAAAGATAAGAAATTATAATGGGAAGAATTATGTACTTGTTCCACTAGGAAGAAGCAGGGGCCATTAATCTTTTGATATCGGCTCCCAGCATATGAAGTTGTATATCTACATTCTCATAACCACGGTCAATATGAGCAACACTGCTGATCTCAGTAGTACCTTCTGCAGCCAATGCACCTAATACCAATGATATCCCAACTCTGAGGTCAGTTGCAGCAAGGCAGGAACCAGACAAACCACTGCCAGCAGAATAGAAACCATTAGCGCCATTTAGTTTCCAATTGAAAAAGAAGAGAAAACAGTAAGAAAATAAATAAAATTAAGAGAAATATTTTAAAGGATTTTGCATACCTTGTATTATCTTTCCCGAAAACCAGAGCAGAGCTGGCACAGACTTGAATTTTTGCTCCAAGCTTCCGCAGTTCGTTTACTAGTATAAAGCAGGGAACATGTATGACAATAGGTCAATAGGTCAATGCAAGTAGCGTCATTTGTAATAAATATTATCATCTTTCCAGACAGAAAAACAAAGAAGGAATGTCTATAAAAGAATACAGGGGATAAGAAGTATTTCCTCCTTGTACTCTTTTTTAAAACTATCAAAAATCAATTATAAAAGAAAAACTGGAGACAGTGTAAGGGTTTAGAACAAGACTCGACAACATAGAACATGCCTCATTATGTGTGTTTATTATGTATGTATGCATGTACACAGACACAAACACAGACACAAACATGCATGGACACGTGCATACTATGTGGCTAATAAGATCATGAACCCACAATGATCCACACCTTCATTAATTGAGAATCTGCATATATAATACAAATGCGAATGCACACAGTATATACCACATACCATTTGCCATGCGCTTTTCAAATACAAACTCTTCTACAGGACTAAAACCATTGCACGTGGTTAGCAGGGCCATTGTTTGCGGTTGGAGATCTGTAGGAAACCCGGGAAATGGCCCTGTCTTAACCTCAAAACCTCGCAAATTCTCACCACATTGAGACACTGCTGAAACTGAAGTAATAATGAAATATACCACAGCATGAAATTAAATTACCACAAGAGGTAGATAAGCAGAGCAAACAAAATGGGACCAAAGCTATTTATAAAACAATTTAACATCCAAGGTATCATGAGAGCATTGCCTTATTTTGCAACCAGCGGCCAAGAGTTTTTGCATCAGACAGGAAACTTGGGAAGGAATGACAGGTGAAATTAAAATGAATGAGCGAGCAATAGCTGCAGCAAGCAAAAACGTGCCTGCTTCAATGCGATCAGGTGCAATAGTACATTTACAACCATGAAAATGAGATTTTCCCTTGATGACAAGCTTTGTTGCTTCCTGCTCCTTCCACACAGGCCCCACTTTTAGTCAGAAATCGAGCAAGATCAACCACTGGTTCCTGTGGTTAAATGTTGGCGAAAAGTCCGAAAACAGGTCACTTAATAAAATCCATTAGACAGCAAACAAAAACACTTGAACATTTTCCATTATCATCACAATTGGAAATCAAAACTTCAGAGAGATTCACTAATCATACTCTGGCAACAATGGACAGTATAGTTGTTCCATCAGCCATACATGCAGCCATCAGAAGGGTTTCTGTTGCCCTAACGCTAGGGTAATCAAGTTGGAAACTTCCCCCAACCAATCCTCTTCCATTTAATGCATATGCCTGAACTTTGCCATCCCTGTGTATCACAGAAATTTACTTGATCAACTCATCTCACCATTCATAGATGATAGACCATGTAAATAGTTGAATACCAATGCAATTGGCTAAACTTTACTATGGGTTAATCATAAAAACAAGTGTTACTGACTAAGGAAACAGGCAAGTCATGTAGAATAACAGTCACTAACATAAAAATTTGCCAAAGCTGCCATAGCTGAGATTAGCAATTTAATTTTGTACTTGTAACTGGTTTGCGGTAATTTAACAACATAAATGTGCTTACGTTATACCTTCAACCTTAGATGGCATCTTAGTCTCTTTTCTAGACAAAAACTATATACAAGTGAAACTATAATTCATCATCTCACACGCCACATAAACCAGAGAGTTTAATTCACATGAACATTTAGCAAGTGGTCTCTCTTTTAAGAATGCACTAGTAGCACCCCATGGGCCATGTAATACGTAGCAAGTACAGTGTAACTGTGTAAGACATCAAAGATATATGAAATTAAAACCTTGGTGGTTAAAAGAAGGCACTTTATCAATTCAAAACACAGAAGGGAGAATACAGAAATTATGTTAAATTTAGTGCGGCAACTCCCCATGGACCTCCTGAACTCCTGTGAAGGAGAAATTTTACTCCTGCACAGGAAGAAAGGAGTCTAATAGCCATATCGATTCACGACTTAAATGTAATGAGCTTTGGAGAAACAAAAAAAAGAGAGAGAGAGAGCTTTTAACCCCAAATGTTTTGATCAATGGTATAATGAATATCAAAACATCTAGCTGTTGCATATCCAGTATCTAAACACTAATAAGAACATTTAGAACAGTGAACTCCGAGAACTACAAAAGCAGTTCCTGACAAAAAAGTTGAAAATTATTGAAGATGGTGGACACTCACTATATGAAATTGAAATGGTTCACAGTGAGATATGCTTTTTGAGATGGTTAACAGAAAAAGATATGCTCCGTAGGATGGTTATCAGAAAGAAAAATCATGAGAGGGTATGTTATCATCATAAGATTCATAACACATTTTGTCCCAATCTGCTGAAAGAAAATATGCTTTGCTTCGAGGGAAACACCTTTAAGAGATGAAATTTGTGACCTATCTACCACAGTAACACATCGTTTCATTCCTTACATGGGACTTGGGAGATAAAAAGAAAGAAAAACAGAAAAAGAAATCACCCCTCCAGTTTGTTTCCTTTACTGACTCATCATATTATAAGCAAGCTAGGTACTGCTGGATCTGACAATGAAAAATACCTAAAATGGAAATAGCTTGAACAACAGCATAACCATCCATAACAGTATTGAGTAAGTCAGTTCTAAATGTGCTATACTTCTACACAATGTAGTTAGAAAATCACACACCAGTGTTGCCACGCATATCATACTACATTACTACTCTTACCCCAATTCTTCAAAATAGACCATCTAGTACCACTCCTAACAGTAGCACAAATTTTTGCAACACAATCAAAATTCATAAAAGTTCTAGTCAACTAATTCATCATAAAGTGACCATACAATCTCTGCTACAATCTCCAGTATATATGCTTAATCTCATGCAAATCTTATTCAAAATTCTGTGAGCATTTCTATGGAACTAGCAGATGCATCAGAGCTAAGTACATTTCCGAAATCGGCTAAAGCAAAGAGGAAGAAACTTACTTCATCTCCACAACAGCACCAAGAGCTTGAAGACCCCGAATGTAAAGGTCCACCGGTCTAGCCCCAATGTCACAGCCACCGGGTAATGCAACCACAGCCTCACCGAACCGGGCTACCGGCGGCCCAAGAACGAAAAACCCACCTCGGATCTTCCGAATTAGGCTCAACATATGTAATCCCACAGTGTTAACCATGATTTCGCTGATAAAAAACTTTAGCACCCAGAGAGGCTAAGACAGAAGCCATTGTGCGAGTATCTGACAAATTGGGCACATTGTGAATGACTGAAGTGCCTGCGCAGTAAAGGGTAGCTGCGAGAATGGGCAAGGCTGAGTTCTTGGAGCCACTGATGGGTACAGGGCCGGAGAGCTTGGAAGGACCGGTGATGATGAGCTTTGGTTAAGGGGTTTGGATTTGGGTTTGAGTATCGGGTTCGTGTTGTTGGGGTTTAAGTGGGTTTAGGAGGGAGCGGAGTAGGGGTTTTTGGAGAAGTTGAAAGGTTGAAGACAAAGCAGGTAGCCATTAGTTTAAGTTGCCGCCAAGTGCTGAGAAAACAACAAAAGCTTCAATATTGAGACCTGGTTTTATTTTTTTTAATTTTTTTTGGATAAGTGGGGGTCCAAAGGACCCAAAAAAAACAAAAAAAAAAAAAAACACTGTTACAACTTTCATGTATCTAAGGACTTCACACAAATCATCTAACAACAAACTAGTGATCTGTGGAGGAGGTTGCTCAAAATAGATGGCATCGATCTCAGCAGATAAATTGCATCTTGATAGTGCATCAGCAACTGTATTAACTTCCCGAAACACATAGCTGATAATACACTCTGAAAAACCAGCCTGAAGGTGAAGACAATAATCAATCACAGTCTTCAAAGGGTGCAGCTCATCCAGCCAATTATTCACCAAGTTAACCAAGACTTTAGAATCACATTCCACAACCACTTTGTCCATGCCAATATCAGCCGCCAGTTTTAATCCAAGAAGCATACCCCATGCCTCAGCTTCCAAAACTTCACCATGCCAAAAATGAGCCGCAAAACCATTTATCCAATTTCCAAACTGATCTCTAATAACCCCTCCAGCTCCAATATTTCCATGAAGATTGGATCTAGCACCATCCACATTCAGTTTGACCCATCCATTAGCAGGTTTCAGTCATTTCAGAGCCACAGAAGCTTGTTCATTCACTACGTTCTTCTTCTCTTGGGAAAGAAACCATTCAGTAGCACTTTCAATGATTATTTTAGTTGGATTAATAGGAAACTGGAATCCTTCTTCAAAGACATTTGTGTTCCTCCATTTCCAGATATACCAACATGTAAAAGTAAAGAGAACATTCCAATTCATACCCCCATAACACTTCATAGAGCAGTGACCATTGGCAGCTAACCAGCCTACCCAATCAAGCTGCATAGCCCTCTTGATACTATTAGAACAGTTAAGCTTCTGCCAAATTTTAGTAACTCTAGGACAATCTCTTATCATATGAAGCAGAGATTCAGTATGGACATGACAAATAAGGCAGAACTCATCTCTTGTAAACCTTCTTTTCATCCTTTCAGCATTAGTGAGGAGCTTACCCTGAACAATCAACCAGAAGGAATTTTTTAGCTTAGGGGGTATACACAATCTCCACAAGAACTTCCAACAAAAGTCAGCATTCTCCTCATCAAAGAGGGATAAGTAAGCAGATTTTACTGAAAATGGCCGTTAGATGTTCCACTCCAGATAATCTTATCATCATCACCACCAGTAAAACCCATAGGCATACTCAAAAATTTTATTGATAATATATTCTTCAAAAAATTGTTCCAAGAAGCTAATATTCCATCCTCCATTGGTCCAGCTATCCCTAACAGAGATATTAAAATCAATGTTCTCAGTAGTTCTAGCGAGGTTAATCAGGGGACCATTCTTCAACCAACGATCAGTCCAAAACTTAATAGAATTACCATGACCAATTCTCCATATAACTCCTTTTTTAACAAGTTCAGCTCCAAAAAGTATGCTTCTCCATGTGCTAGAACATCGATGAGGTTTCTTATACCCATTTGTCAAAAGGTTTCCATGCTTCAAATACTTTTTCTGCAATACTCTACTCCATAAACCATTTTCACCTTGAATAAGCCTCCAACTAGCCTTAGCTAACATTGCTTAGTTCATGTGAGTAGTAGATTTAATGCCTAATCCACCAAACTCCTTGGGTTTGCAGATCATATCCCATCGAATTAGATGCCTTTTTTTCTTTCCATTGCAATCACTCCATAAAAAAATCACGATTTAACTTATCCAGAGATCGATGAGCAGATCGAGTTAGGCAACTTGGCAGTTTGCATGGCATAGATAGCTATGGATGAGGTGACAGATTGAATCAGCATAAGTCTTCCTGCAATGCTCAGAGTATTACACTTCCACCCAGCTAGCCTTCCCTGCACTTTATCAACAATGCAAGCATAAGTGTGTTTAGTAATTCTTGAATGTATCAGGGGCATGCCTAAATACTTCCCCATATTCTTTGTTAAGACTGAACCACAAAGTCTACTGATATCGCCAGCCAAATCATTGCCAATATTAGGAGAACAAAAAATCAAGGACTTGTCAAAATTAACTATTTGTCCAGTTAGAACGCAGAATACTTCGAAGCACTGTTTCAGAATACTTGCTTGATGAGTATTAGCTTCAGCAAAGAGAATTAGATCATCTGCAAAGAAGAGATGTGATATATGGGGTCCAGAACCAGAGGCTCTAACAGGTTTCTATTCCCCAACTTCAATGGCAGAATTAATTAGGTGTGAAAGCTTTTCCATACAAAGGAAAAACAAATAAGGGGATAGCGGATCACCTTGTCGTAGACCTCTTCCTGCTGTAAAGGTAGTAGACAGTTCTCCATTTACGCAAACTTGGAAGCTTATGGATGTAACACATTCCATAATGATTTTCACCATACTATCTGGAAAGTTAGCCTCATATAAAACATGCTCAATAAAATTCCAGTTCAATCTATCATAGGCCTTGGATAAGTCAATTTTCCATGCAAAGAAGCCCTTCCTACCTTTCGAGTTCTTGAATTTATGCAGCACTTCTTGAGCTATTACAATATTGTCAGCAATATGCCTTCCAGCACGAAACTAACCTAGTTAGGACTAATGAGCTTTTTTAACATGGGTCGTATTCTGGACGCCAAAATTTTTTAGACAACTTTATATAATGTATTACACAGACTTGTGGGTCTAAATAAAGCCATATCTCTGGGACTAGCAAGTTTGGGAACAAGAGTAATTAATGTATGGTTTAGACCTTGAGGAATCATACCTGATGAGAAGATCGACTGAATAAAACTATACACTTCATTTGCACAGAGACCCCAGTGTTTTTGGTAAAAAATTGAAGGGTAACCATCAGCTCCGGTGCCTTGAGGCTTCCAATACCAAACATGGCAGTTTTAACTTCAATGTTAGTAACATCTCTTTGCATCCAGTTGGTCTCACTTCTAGAAAGCTGAGGGAATAAATAAGGAATAACAAATCTGGAGTCATCACTTCTAAAAGGGAAAAAACTTTTTTTTTAATTATTTTTTGTTTCTCTTTTGTGTCTTTATTGGTAATTTGATATGAGTTGACAAAGTCAACTATCACTTGATAAAAGAAAGAGGTCCAAATGCCAATTTTGGAGATATGAATAGAAGCTCTCTATGATGAATTGTTGGTTTCTTAATTAACTTTCTATGAAAATAATCTTTAGATTGAGGTGCACGATGGTATCCCAACAAAACCAGACTAATCTCCCGCCGCAAGTACGCAATCCAGAAAATCCCTCAAACATGCTAGCCACAAACTGGTGGGAGTTGGAACTCAAATGCTAAACATGAGAGTTCCATGCTAGGCCCTTAATAGGCCTAGGAATTTTAGCCCGAAGCCCGGATTGGACTGCTCCGGACAGTTGGGTCCGGGCCAGGCTTTGAGAAAAAAAAAACACAAAAAAAAAAGGCCCAGAGCATTTGAGTTTTAATGGGCCGGTCCCGGGCCCTAGAATCCATAAACCTCAAAGCCCAAAACCCGTTCAATTTTATACCTATATGCTCTTTCAGTTTTATCCCCATACCTTTCATTTTTTTCCCACTTTTTCCCTCAATCCCTTCTACTCTAGTTTCGAAAAACCTTAGAAGTTAGAACCCTAATTCCTAAATTTTCAGATTTCAATCTCCTTCGTCGAACCCAGCCTTCAATCCCCTTCATGTCTTCGTCGAAAATCTAATTTCTCAATCCTATCCTAAGCCCCAAGCCTCATTTCAGAATCAAAAATCACAAAAAATAAAAATAAAATAAGGATCCCACCTTCCTTCAATATGCACCCCTTTCTTAGCCTAAACCCTATGAACCCTAAATCCCATACCTAGTTCATCAAATCCATCCCTCATCAAATCTCATACCAATGCTTATTCAGCGACCAATTGCCTTCATTTAGATAGAACCCCATTGCCTTCCAAACAGGCTGCAGCAAATGTCGATCACTGGTAAGATCAAGACTACCGATAAGACCAAAAGTCGAGTGCTTCTGCCTATTTGCTACATGCTGGCTCTATCACGCCTTCAAAAGCCCAAATCAAAATAAGTGTTGTTGCCGCAAATGTGCCCCACACACTGAGAACAAAAACCCAGACAAATCTCACCTGGCCTAAACCAGCGCCGGACATGATCGGACACCGCTGCCGTTTTGCATGAAGCCCTAGTCTAGGGTTCTCTTTTTTGACTTCTATTATTCATAATACTTGGGTTTCTCCCCTTTTAGTATACTTTTTATAGAATAAAAGATGTAAATAACATTAATTCAGTTAAATTAAAATAATCTTTTAATTACTGTCTTTACTTCGGGTTTTCGAGCCCAAAAGTCCAATTTTGCTTACCTTCATTTTCAGATTTTCTCCACAGTTTCATCATGATTATAATTTTCTGGGTTTAGAAGAAGAATATAAAATCATACAAATCACAATTAAGCTACAAAATGAAGAGAATAACATCCAAACTTCAATACAACAGAGAAACTAGCAAGCTGATACCACTAGTTTTGTCCCATCAGTCACATTGATAGTCCAATCCAATCCAAAGTCAGTGGCTATGCTTATATATGGCAGTCACAGGTTGCTTGAAGTTATAAGAACAATACAACGCTGCAGGCTAGGCTTAGAATTTGAACATTGTTTACATGAATTGAAAGTAAGACGATAATGATTCTTAAGAGGAGTAAAAACCACGCATCAAGTGTTATCAAACCATAGCATGTACGTGTTCAAATCCATAGTTGAAATGGAGAACTAAAGAGAATAATCCATATTTGATATGGCCACAAGCTGATGCAAAGAATCAAAGGCTGCACAGATCACATTTATAAACAGCAAGCAAGCACAACAAGCAATGTTTAAAGCAAAGTGGTTCCTGCAATGGCCCAACAATGTTTTATTTGATCCCAAGAATTTTCCAAAAAAAAAAAAGTGAGAGGACAACAAGCATTGTAATAAACAGGAAAATGCACCCAAAGCAAGCAAGCATAGATCACAATGCTTCAGGTTCCATTGCCAAAGACCCAAAGTGATCGAAGAAGGCTTGGGGTTTCGAAACCCTGATGGATAACCACAAAGCCCTCACCGCCCTCTCTATTCTGCTCCGGCTCTGAGCTCCCTCACCTGACGAATAACCAAAACCTCTAGGTCCCACAAAGCCCTCTCTGCCCTTTTGATTTTGGTCTGGCTCCGAGCTCTCTCTCCGGTTCTGGGTTCGTGTGATTCGCTGAGATCGGAGGTAAATTGGGTCAAGGTCTAAGATTTGAGATTTGGTTAATTTGTTTGTGTGGGTTTGAGCTGAAGAAGAACTGAAGAATGGCTGCAGGCTGGCTTTTCAAATGGGTCGGGGTCAATTTGTAGAAGAAGGCTGCGAGTTTGAATGTTGGGAAAGGGTCGGAGTCATTTGCAGAAGAAGGTTGTGATGAGTTTGAATGTCGACTGAAGTCTTAGTCAAGGGCTCAAGGCAGTATACTTAAGGGGGACATGGGGTTATATTTCTTCGAGCTTTGGGGCTTATGAATATTATGGCCTGGGACCGGCCCGTTCAAATGCAAATGGTCGGGGCTTTATTTTTTATGGATTCTTTTTCCTCAAAGCCCGGCCCGGACTTGAAGGTTCTGGTTTTCGGGCTAAAATGCCCAGGCCTAGTCTTTATCGTCTGATTTTTTTTTTTTAAGTAGAAAGGAAAGGGGTCATCTTCTTCCCCTCATAACTTTGATTCAAACCATAACCTTGTGCAATGTTGTTTTCCTTCGATGTAGTAAAATAAGAAAGCAAACTGCGATACTATTTTTCACCATTTGATTTACACGGATAACAGTCGAATGCAACTGAGTAATGAATCAACTTACTAGATGAACAATTCCATAATCTCATCTAAATCCCTCCACAAACCACGCGTTTACCCCCTTAAACCTTACATTCCCAACGTACAGTCTTCAAGTCCAATTTCTCGATAACGACGTCGGTTCATGTTCATACGTGGATAAGTTGAAAATTGTGCAAGAAAAAGCGCTTAACACACTATTTGGTGGGAATTCCTGTAATACCCGTAACAATTTTAGTTGCTGCATCTAAGTCTTAATCCTCACCTAGGTCTCATCTCATAACATTTTGAAGATCAAATCCATTTCCTGAAGAAAAGAGAATGTGTATGGTGTACGGTGTACCCAGCAAGAACACTTCTGCCTCTCTCTCTCTCTCTCTTCTTTGAAATCGATTCTAGTCCAGCAAGAAAGAGAATGTTTAGCCAACAAGAACAGTTCTTCCTCTTTGCATTGCTTTCTCTAACAGATTTTCAGACTTCGATTCCTCTCTCTATCTTCTTTGAATTCAATTCTTGACCATTACACTTTTTCTAGCTGCTTCTTCTTCTTATTCTTCTCTCTCTCTCTCTCTCACTTCTGTGAATCACATTATGGAGCAGACCCAGATTGTTGAAAATGAAGCTTCTGGTTCCAATGTGGATATAACGGAGGTCGAGAAGCATCAAGATTCCGTTTCCGGTGCCGGTGTCGCCGAAGCTGATCCCAAGGCTGACAAGAACGATAAAGAATCCGGGTCGGGTCCTTCCGGATCCAGTTCCTTTGCTCCAGACCCGTTTAGGGTTCTCGCCAAGGACAGAACAATGTTGAGAGTAAGGGGAACAAGTGCGGATTTAATAATAGTCAAGAGGAACTTCATTTCCGGTATGGCCTTGGCCTCCGGAGAAACCACAGTGGTGGTTGTGCACAAGTATCCGGCTTCTAATCTGACCCATCGGGCCAGGTTCCAGGCTTTTCGGGCTTCCTTAGCGGAGACGGTTCATAAATATGGTGGAATTGTCCAAAATTCCCATCTCAAGACTGCGCTGTACTGCGGCTCTAAGGATGAGATTGCTCAGATTTTGGTTCATGGGTTTAGTGCTGCCAATGCTAATGGTGGCGCCCATGGTTGTGTTCAATTGGTTCCTGCTGCGCATTCTTTGGATGCTGCATTGTTCTGTGAAGTTGATGAAGCTGAGCTAAGGCACGTACTGGTGTGCTGCGTCATAATGGGGAGGGTGCAATTCGTCCTGATGGCTCGAACCATGTTGGTCCCGATTTCGATACCGGTTGTGACAGTTTTACCGATGCTAGGACACTTTATGTGCCTGCCGGTTTAGCCGACTCTCGCATTTGTGCTGATTTTGTTATAAGCTTCAGGGCTCCTTCTTGCTTATGGGATTATGCGACATATGCTACTTAGGCGAGTGGTGGTTTTGTTGGTGCTTCAAGGCGGCCTAGACCACAAGAACTACCCATTAATTGTTTGCTGTGTTGGACCGGCTTACAAGTTTTGTCACTCCTCTACAAATGACCATTGCGGTCGAGTTGTTTTGGAAGTATAAGGGAAACAACATGAGCCGACATGAGCTGATTCGACAACTGAGACTCATGGTTGGTGAGGAGGCATTGGTTGCAGCGGCCAAGGCATCAACTTCAGTGAACAAGTGAATAGAACGAACAAATGAAGCATTGTAATGTGACGATTAATTGACCGAGTGTATGCATTACTGCATTTGCACTAGTAATTTAGAAATTTCACTCATGGTGACTGTCATTTTCCTTGATTGCCTCTGGATTTACACTTGCTTGCATAGGAAGTTAACTTCTTATTTGTGGTTCTAGAGGGATTGTAATCTTTCCATCATGGCAATTAGTACTATTTAGTATTAGAAATTACTAATTAAAAACTCTCACTAATAACTTAACTTGTAAATGGATCAGCTTTTGATCTATATCCACTCCGGAAACGTGGTTATTGAACAAGTTTGGATTGAAAATTTAATTTGTTAATCCATTAATGGTTCGGATCCTTTAATCTGTTTATTAACGGATCAAAGATGGATTTAAGTTGATCCGATCCGTTAATGTTCCATTTGGTCGGATTTATAATAATTAAATATTATATTTGTACCAGTAAAATATTATTCTAAAATTTAATATAAAATATTAAGAATACTTATTAGTTTTAAATATAAAATAATAAATTTACATGTATTATAACAAAACTTTTACAAAAACCTAAATGACGTAGCTAGTCTTCTTATTAAAAGCATCTTTAGCAGACTCTCTATTTTAGTTCCTTAGTTATTTTAGAGAGCATGTTTAGTTTTTTATTTATTTTAGCAACTGCACCAGACTCTTAAGTGACTCTCTATTATAATTTTTAGCTATCTCGCTTTTAAATATAGAGAGCGAGATGAAGCTCTCTATAATTTAAAACATTCCTTTTAAGTTATTTTATGTAATTTATAAATACATTTAAACTATTTAATCTTCATTTAAAAAATAATATAAATTTAAAACTGGCTAAAATAGACAGCACTGATGCGACATATTTCTAAAGTGGTTAGCTAAAATGACTTTTTAGCTACTTTGGTTAAAATTTGACTCAAAAATAGCTAGCATTGCTAAAGATGCTCTAAGCTTTCAATATTGGAGATATGAGATAATTAAGGGTAATGTGAATATTGGAATTATGGGAATATGATTTTTTTTTTTTTAGAGAATTGTCAACTCATTGTATTGATCACTGAAATTATACATAATGACCCACCTCTGTGGGACTGTCAAAAGTGTCAGTATCTAAGTAATTCAACCTTTTTAAAGATCATGAAGCACTACCAAAATCTATCCTAGAACATCCTAGAGAATCAAAAGGCCAAGACATCTGAGATATATTTGGCGATAAAACTCATTCTTGAGCTAGAACCGGAGCCATCTCCAATAGGAGAGGACTCACACTTACCTCCTCAGACTCCACCTCATCTCCCAAAGGAGTTTCTTTTTCCATCACAGGCAATTCATTCCCCACCTGTTCATCAGTAGGCTCAGCATTGGTGATCATCTTCCGGGCCACTCTCTTACTGCGAACTTTTGGTCCCAACTTATCCTTGGACCCTTTAGGCATACCCCCCTTAGTCTTCAAAGGGGATATTTTCACTATCCCATTATCATTAGGTAACCCAAACCCCTCTTCCACATCCAAGCACATTAAGGCAGAAGAATCATTAAGTAGTTTTGCCTTCTTACCCCTGGACAAGCTTGCACAACAGATGGTGAACGCTTGGCCCCACTCACTTGTGCCGCTTGTATGGCCATAGGTGCCACCGGCAGATCTAGTGGAACTCCAGATTAAATGGGAGAAGGAGCATTCCAGCTTGGTATACCCTTCAACATCTCCAAAGACTGTCAACAATATCAATTAAGTCTGTCATACCGTCAGTTGATGTCAGCCCTATCACTAGTGGTGTTAGTGTCGCAGCAGCACCAGAACTACCTCTAGGGGTCTCTGGCAGAACCACCTGAGCTACTGGACCCCCCATCTCCATCCCCAGCATTCCTGCCATCACCCCAACACCAAATTTCTTGAGCAGAAACTGATCACACATATGACCACCATGATCGAAAAGTCCACACTCCCTGCACCACTATTTCACCTTTTCGTAGTGCAATTCCACCTCCGCCTTGGCCATCTTCGTAAAGTTGAAGGTTCGCTGCCCCCACAGCCACCAGCGAACGTCCAGGAGGACCAAGAAACGTTGTTCTGGTGATCGCCGTTGCACAGGAAACTTGTCTGCTCGCAAAAATCGTCCCATCGACGATCCAATCAGCATAAATGATTCTTCAGTACTCAGACATGGTGGCAGACACCGCACAGTAACCCACGCCTTCAAGGAATTCAATGGAACCATCTATGGCGCACCAAGCTCTTGAAGTGCCACGGGCCGCCGTGTACACTACCACAAAGTTGGGCTTTAGACACCATTATTAATGGTGTGTGTTGAACTTCAGACCACCAATGAATGGTGTATAAAGTCAATAGACATCAGCCTAGTCACCATTATTGTTTGGGTTGCTATAGGTGGCGTGACAAATACTCATGGGCTCACTATCATATTTTTGGTGGTGACTATTTCTTTTTAAAAATAAAAAAATAAATTATCATGGAAAACTTAATTATTTTGAATATTATAACATCTAAATACAAATCCTCCTAGACTAGGAGATTCCAAAGGTGACTACCGTCTTCTTTCATATGCTCGAAACCAGATATTGCTCTCTTCTCTCTCTCATTCCATCACTGAACTGCAAGTACAGTGTACAAAGTCCATATCTTTCTCCTACAAGCAGAAAAATAAACAAGTTAGCCAGAGAGTATCCACCTGCAATGACATTTCTTTCTGGGAAGAAACTTAAAACAAACAATTATCACTCACATTGATTATGTAGTAAAAGCTGGTCCGAGCTCAAAAATTAAACATATATCTGCATGGTTGACACATAGAAGGTAAAATCTGAAGCTAAAAACTAGGTTGTATTGAACAATAGTGTTCTATGCATGAAGTTTTTAAGCACTTGCAATTATACAACATATATATGAATGGTGGTATTATGAACACAGTCACATTTAAGACCATCACAAATGCCAGGTCTACAAGGAAATTCAATAAAAGCTTAAAGTAGTGAGCATTTATGAGAAACCAGTGCTGCAATCCAATAAAATCAAGGTGACATTACAATATGCACAAAAGCCCCAATAAGTCTGACAGTTCTCCAAAATTATGAACTTACCAGGAGGGTATACAAAGGGACAGAACAATGGTAAACAGCAGTCACTTGAACAAAGGGATCACTTACCTTCACTTTTTTTTTTTGTCAGGACAATCAGAAGTCCAGCCACACCGGACACGACTCCGTACTCTGCAATTTCAAGGAAAGTAGACAAAGGTCAAAGTCAATCAAGCTTTGAAGGAATGTTGTTGGGATCAATCAAGAAAGAAGGAAGTTTAAAAAAAAAAAAAAGATCCAGTAAATACAATAGCAAAAAAAGACAACCATTTTGAACTGAAGTACTTTTGAAGATGCACTCCTTTTATTTCATTGTCAGACATATTCTTGAATGGATGAAAAGAATTGCACGACAAGGGATACCAAAAGTTTTGGCATTTAGGAATGAGATAGGAGATGTCAGTATGCCTTGAAATGTTTTTACCAAGCAAGAAAGTAGTTTCTGGTATGAAATTAATAGGTGAAGATTGAGTTCAGAGTTTAGTCTCACATGTATAAAATTGAACAACAATGACCACAAGATAAGAGAAATCCGTGATGGAACGTGACACAAGAGCAATCTTGTTCAATGCCTTGTCGACCCCTAAGCAATTGATGTCATTTTTTATGATAGGAATGTAGAGGAACAAAGGATCCATTAAAACAGCAAGCACACACGATCCGACAAATATCTTTTTCCAGTGACTAGAGAAGAAGCGAAACAGCAAATGCACCAGTTCTTAACTGACCACACAAGACCAACAAATCTCCATTTTGTTGACCTTACAATAGCATCAGGAATACTGTAGTCCTTCACTGATAGCAGAATAGTCTCTGAATCTGAGTCTGGATGGCTGGATATATGACACACAACAAACATTTATTCAGAAAACAAGAAGGAAAAAACAAATATTTGAAGAAAATTGTATGCGTTAATCAATCTCAAGTTACAGATTGAAGCTTAACGCCGTAGCTTGTACTCCGGATTGCTGCTGTTCTGAGTGGTCAATAACATCTGAAGTTATTTTGAGGTTAGCAGCCAAAACTAAAACTACTTGTTCTTGTGCAAAAACTGAATCTGGCTACGAACAAAATCGAAAGAATGAGTTATGGTCTTATGGATCACATTCAAGCTGATCATAAATGATGATATGAACCATTCAATCAACTATTTTTATTGACCAAAACATAAAGTCAGTCAACTTTTTTTCTTTTTTAATAGGAAGTCGGTCAATATCTTAGTGGACCTGAAATAGTAGAATTGAGCAAATGAGCTGTAGCCTCAACCTCTGCATAAGCTCATCTTGACTATACAAACACAAATCATCAAGAAGTGGATAACATCTTCCAAATCGTTCTTCCTCAATTTGATTGCTGTTTCAGAGGTAAACCCCTTCATTCGTTTATTCTACCAATTCTCAAACAAGACAATATGAGACTCTCTACATTTATTTGCTGCTTATTTCACCAACATTAGATAATAAGTGCAAGTTGCAAGCAATGATTAATTATATATTCAAGAGTCCAAGCTTCATAGCTGCTCCCCTTCTTCTTCACAGTATCCTACCAAAGAGACTCATGATTTTGATGGTGTGGCCTTCATCTCAATTCTATCTCGGTCAAGCTATTGATAATAGTCGATACCCATCAACAATCATCCTCGAAATCAATAACTGGAATCTATTTGGAATGCAGCAGGTTGCATAACAAAAATAAAATAAAAAATCAGCAATCCAAAACAAAAACCCAGAATTAGATAAAAGAAAAAAAAGTTACATGCGCAATCCAAAACAAAGCCAGAACCAGATCCCTCTTCTCCTTCTTTCTCGTGAGGGCTACGCAGTCCAAGAACAAAACACCTACGACGGATACTTTCCCCGAAAACCTCCGTCAGGATTATAAGACTCTCGCCATTGAAACCACAAATTCATCCTTTCCATTTGTACAAAGTGGGGATTTGAATACCACGATTATAAAAGCGAACCTGCAAAGCGACTATCTTTCTCCTTCCCTTTCCCTTTCTGTGGAGTAAAGACATTAACGAAGCAGAGACGAACACCGGGGCTAGACAGGTGTCCAGGCAATCCCGTAAAAGAGCGATAGAATAGTCACGTCACTTTTTAATTAAGGAGTGCACCGCAGTCGCATATCATTTTATTACACAATATCTATACTATTATTAAGAAAAGGGAATTTGTTAGCAAAAACTGAAATTTTTGACAAATTTAACCCTGAAATATTAAAAAACTTTTTGAGAATAAATTAAATCACAAGGGTAAATAGGACAATTATAAAATATATTTTTATTCAGAAAATTAAAAAGAAATGATTCCATAACCCCCACTTTTCTCTAACACTATTTTCTCTCTGCAATAACTACCCACAGAATCTATTCCTAAACTCAACCACCGCTTCATCGGTCAGCGCAAGTGCTACCACCTGTCGAGCCGCCATAGCCTCTGCCATCACACCTCCGATCTGCAAGAACCTTCGTTCTCCTATGTCGTTTACCTCAGATCGACGAAACCCTAGCCACCGACCTCTACCTTAGGTTTTCAGAGAAAACTAGGTTTTGGCAAGCAGGTCTTAATTATGCTTTTTTGGGTTAAATACTGTTTACTCCCTGAATTTTTAGGAAAAAAAAACAGTTCAGTCCCTCACTTTTTAATTTCACACGTTTACTCCATTATCTCTCAATTTTGGACCAATAAGTCCATTCCGTCCAATTTCTCGGTTAAGTCACTGTTGTGGTTATCCCTTCCATGTCAAAATATCTCATATACCCCTCAATTATTATTTTTTAGTTAATTTATTTTTTTCCTCTCTCTCTCTCTCTCTCTCTCTCTCTCTCTTCTTCCTCTTCCACCACCGATGGGATTGGGTGGATCCAAAACCACAACTCCATCCTCCACCTCCCCTCCCAACTTCTCTTTCACCCCATCTGAATCCGAATTCATATCGATCACACCTTCTTCAAGCTCAACCTCCAGCTGCTCGACACTGACAACTTCGAATTGGTGAGACGAAGAACATAGATGCCAGATTTTAGGAATTTGTAGACTTGGTTTGCAGAAGCACTCGAAGATCGAGACCATATCAACCTTCATCAAAAACCCAGATTGAAACCCAGCCGGCTGGGACTTGATGGCTTGTGCTCAAATCGGATTTGGAAATACAACCGGCATTTTTTTATTTATTGCTTACCATCTCTCCAAAACCCCCAACCTCTTCTGTCTCCCAACCATCACCTTCCATCTCCCACCCACATGTCCTAATCTCAACTCACACAACTCATACATAAAATCAGAAAATCAAAACCTATAAAATTTTCATGTTCTTGAACCAAACCCAAATAAAAAAGAATAAGAAAAACTGAAATAGTTCCTCCCAAACCCAGATCGATTAGACAAAATGCAAAGAAAACCAAAACGATCCCATCAACAATCCATGAGCTCCATCAAACCTTGCTAAAAAAACCTTCTTCAAAAACCCCAGTACCATCAAGTCCCAATCTCAGGCCAAACAGCTCCATGCCAAAATCTTCTTAAATTCATTTACCAAAACCTCCACAGTAATCTTCTTCTACCTTGACATCGACCTGCTTCAAGCGAAAACTCGACACCAGGAAGACCAAGAATTCGGAGGCCCATGAAATGGTTTGTACGCTCATCAGAAGCTTCAGCAACATAGAGCCTCAGGGGATTCTTCTTCTTCTTCTTTAGCTTCGAACTTGATCAGGTGGATCTCTGTAGGCAAGATCAGAGTCAGAAAGGGTGAGGCAGAGTAGCCGAAGGTGGGGATGGAGAAGGTGGACGTGGAGCTGCTTCCGCTCGGTGGTCACCAAGTGTTTTCTAGCATTTGATCGACCAGTGGATTTGGGGCTATTTTCCGATGGCAGCTAAGCAAAGACGACGCGGGGATTCGACCCTGAATCTGGTTCCTCCATGTCTGACATTGATCGAGACCCATATCGATCTCCTTGATCAAAGAGCTCCGAAATTAAATGAATCGGAGAAGCTCCAGGGGTCTGATCTGCTACAGCGACTTTGCTCGGGACTTGGTGCTTTGGGGTTAGATGGGTTTGGTTAGAGGTATGAGTGAGAAGTGTGGGCTGGTTTAGCTTAGGTTAGGGGGGATAAACAGAAGAAGAAGAGAAAAAAGAAAAGAAAGGAAATAAAAAAGAAGAAGTAAGCGTATAATGGGCATTTGAGAGTGGAAGAAATTGCCACGTCAACTATTTGACAGAGTTTTTAGACGGAGAGTAACGGAATAGACCTATTCGTAAAAAATTGAGAGATGAGGGAGTAAACGTGTGAAATTAAAAGCAGAGGGATTGAACTGTTTTTTCCCTGAAAGTTCAGGGAGTAAACAGTATTTAACCATATTTTTTTTTTATTGGATAATAACATGTTGGGAATATGAACTTTAAGCTTATTGATGTCTATGTTCTTTTTGTTCTCTTCTCCAAAAATATCAATGAAATATTACTTTGAAAATTTAATATTTTGATTATCTAAGTTTGTCGTTCTAAAAAATAGGGCTAAATATTGGTTACTACCCTGTGGTTTAGGTCTAAAATCAATTCAGTCACTGAACTTCTAATTTCATCAAAAATACTCATGCACTTTCAATTTTGATCTAATAGGTCCAATTCGTTAATATTTTGTTATGGGTTCAAGTTATAGTTGGATTATTTGTTGAAAAACTATTTATTTTTAGAGTTAATTACTGGTTACTCCCTATACTTATAGGGTTTCGTCGTTTCAGTCCCTGACCTTCGAATTTCACCTAAAAAGTCCTTGAACTCTCAATTTCCTCTCATTTCATCCCTGCCGTCAAACTCCGTCCAAATTAACTGTTAAATTGCTGACTTAGCATCCATTTTACGCCAAAATGTCTATTTTACCCTCAATTACCTTTTTCCTTTTTTACCTCGTCTTCTTCCAGGCTCTTTCTTCTCTCTCTCTCTCTTCCCTAAACTAATGTTAACGACCTCCCATGTGGGTAGTCCTCGGCGGCGGCGGCGTGACGCTGTTTTGGTGGATCTGAAGTGCTTTTGAAGTACTTGGTTCCATTCCAATCAATACAACAGTACATCAACTATGCTTCTCAAAATCATAACAACTCAATTTCTCAATTCTGCATGTTATAACTAGTTATCCAAGATTGAAACCAAGTCCAATTCCTCAATCTCATAACACAAATTACAGTAAGCATCAACATGAACAACCAGAATTTCAAACACTCTCATGATTCTCAAAATTTCCAAACATAACCCAACTGACCTTAATACTAAATGAAAGCCAAGCAGTACTTTAATTTACCTTCGATTTGAAACACAAACTCCGAGCAGAAGCATCCTAACCAGAAATCAAAAACTCGGCTACTCTTCCACTGCCCAAATTGTGAGATTAACTGGACCAAGCACCGATTAGTGTTCTAAGACGAGAACCATCATAAAAAACAAAGCCCAGCTGTTCCAGAATTCACCGCTGTGCACGGCAACGCCAGCGAGGCCGTAGACACCCAAAACATCAGTCCATCAAACCCAACCAAAATTGAAAACTAATTATACACAAATGCAGAAATCTTTGAGAGGATTTCGTTTCGTACCTCAGACAACCCAGATGGTGGCCGGAGTCGCCGGAAAATCAGAAATTGCCGGAAGAGCTTCACACCTTCTGAGCTTCGAATCTCCCTTCATGACTGTGAATGGATGATCCATCACCATAGGCACGTCGGCGATGACGAGACGAGAAGAATGCCGGTGGTCCAGCTTGGAGAGGTGTCCGGACGGAGGAACTTTGTCCGGGTCGTGGCTTCGGGTCGTCGACAAGCAGAAACGGGTCGAGAGCTCTGATTGTTTCTGGAATGGGTAGTCCACCACGGCGGGAATGGGTCGGGATTGGTTTTGAGGCAGGACAGCACCAGGAGTTCTCGGGAGAGACAATCGTCGGCGGGTCGAGCTTTCGAGTCAGGTTATTGTTGTTGTTGCAGCGTCTGGGTTTGGTGGTTGGCTATTGATAGGGGTGAGCTTTGAGAGAACCAGTAGTAGATGTGGTTGTTGCCATGAAATTGAATAAATTAAGGCGAGAAAAACATAGTGAAATCCGGCAATGTTTATTAGACATATTCATCTCCAAAGAAGAAGAGATAGAGAGAGAGAGAGAGAGAGAGAGAGAGAGAGATGGGTTTGGGTTTACTTTTAGAAGAAGAAGATGGAGATAAATAGAGGAGGAAAGACGGCCTGGAGGAAGAAGAAGAGGTAAAAAGGAAAAAGAGAGAGAGAGAGAGAGAGAGTTAAAAAAAAAAAAAACAATTGAGGGTAAAATAGACATTTTGAAGTGAAATGGATGCCACGTCAGCAATTTAACGGTTAATTTGGACGAAGCTTGACGGCAGGGACTAATTGTTAAGAAATTGAGAATTTGAGGAGTTTTTAGGTGAAATTCGAACGTCAGGGACTGAAACGACGAAACCCTATAAATATAGGGAGTAACTAGTATTTAATTCTTATTTTTAATAGTAGAAATCACTCTTAAATTGACTAGAGGTTCCATGCAGACACCACATCATAAAACATAGGCCATCTATGAGCCACATTAACAAGTTAAATAAGTCAATTGTCGGAAAACTAACAAATTGGACCTATTAGATCAAATTTGAAAGTGCGTGGGTGTTTTTGATGAAATTAGAAGTTCAGGGACTGAATTGATTTTGGCCCAAACTATAAGGTACGTAGTAATCTGTATTTAGCCCTAAAAAATATTTTGGTTATGAAATTTAACTGTTGGCAATTAATATTTTACTAATATGAAGTATTATGATAAAAACATAATAATACTACTCAAAATTTGAAATATTCATTATTATAAACTGATCGTATTAGCGGATATAGTATTCGTTAATTCGCCAAACACAGACTTGGATTGAGCTATCAACGATCCGCCTAATTATTGAACCGGTCGGCTTGACATTTTTTATTACTAGACGGATTCATATTTAGATCGATCTACTCAAAGTCTGGTCCATTCATAGGTCTACTAATAACTAAGATGATATCATGTAATATGATCCAGGAACTATAAACACTATTTCCAAATGTTTATTCCTAATTTCAACAATACTCCACATTCTCACATAAAAATAAAAGGTACTACTATTCCCACCCTATCTAAAATTTTTTGTTCACCTTACATTTGCTTCATTTATTTAAAATCAATACATCCTAGTATAAAATAGTGGGTTTTCGTCTCCGAGCTTCTCAGAGCGAGTGACCTTGGTTTTTTTCTAAACCTAGGTTTCGACTGGGGGCGGCGGCGCTCTTCCTTCAGGCAAGGCGACGATCATGGATGGCGGCGACGCAGGGAAGGCTCTCTGCGGCGATCGTGGGTGCAGCGGGGTGCTTCCTGGTTTGGAGGCTTCTCAGATTGTGTTGGTGGGTTTCGATCCAGGCTGTGGCAGGCATTGATCGCTGCGAGGTCAGTGGTGGTCCACGAAGTTGATCGATCCAGGTGTGCCAGGCTCCGATCGCGGTTGTCTTAGCAAGGAGGCGGTGGCTTGTGTGGTGTGATCCAAGTCGGAGATCTGTTGTCTAGCTTTTGAAGGACGGCAGCAAAGATTTGTGATCGGAGGTTCTGAGGCGGATCGCAGTCTATTGAGGCTCCGATCAAAGTGTGACAGTAGAGGGTGTGAGTTCGGGCTGCTTCGAGAGCTGGTGCTGGTGGTTCCCGGGCTCCGTTGATCGATTTTTGAAGTAGGCGTTCTGACCGGTCTCTAGGATGACCCAGTGATGGTGGAGGAGAGATGGAGGCCGCCGGAATGGTGAACGACGGGGCTGCCTTCTGGGAAGGCCGATCTAGTCTGGCTGGTGTGAGGAAGTTGGATTTTGGTAGTGGGCTCGGGCCTCTGCCATACTGGGTTGTGGTGCAGCCTAGTGATCTGGGCCTTTGGCTCAGGTCTCCTTTTTCCTTTCACTAGTTTGGTTTGGATTGGGCTTTTGGGGAGGTAGATAGTTTATCTTCTATCCCTATTTTGTCTTCTGGATGTTACCGTGCTCTGTGTTGTTGTGTTGCGACGTACACCATTTGGGTTTTAGGCGTCAAGATGCTCAAGACAGTGGTTCAATCTTTGGATAGGGTAGGGTTAGGGGAGTTTTATTTATTTACTTTTCTTTTCTACAGTTCCTTTAGGTTTTCGATTTGTTGGCTAGTAATAATTTAGCTGCTTTGGGCAGATTGGTTAGGAGTTTTTTGGCTGCCTTCCGTAGTCTGTATTGTGCTTGTACTTGTACTATGAGTGGTTTCATGAAACCCTCTAGTTTGATGCAGTGACGTCATAATATATTTGGAACCTGATTCCATTTCCCTAAAAAAAAAAAATACATCCTAGTATAAAATTACAATTATGGATAATATTTTATAAATAACTACATTATATCTTACTTATTACATTCTATGAAACATTCACACTCATATCAAGTTTTCATTATCAATCTCATCATTCGTTTTTAAACCTAACACCTTAATTTAGCACTAACCATCAAATTTCATTGTTTGTGATTCTCGAATCTTAGCTTGCACTTTGTTTAGTAATACTTTACCAAATATTATGTCACTATTCAGTAGAAGTCTACTAAATAAAAATGTATCATTCGGTTGGTATTGCAAAAGACTTTAGATGATTCTGTCATTGTAGATTCATTTGGTAAATCTTCACCTAACTCTAGGGGTGGGTTCGGTTCCCAGCCGAAACAGAAAACCAAATTGAATTTGGGCTCGGTTGGGTTTTTGTGTTTTGAGAAGTTGACACCGAAAACCGAACTGACCTGAATGGTTCGGTTTGGCCCAGTTTAGGTTTTTATTTATTTATTTATTTTATTATTTTTATTATTATTTTTTAAGGAAAACAGATTTTTACCACTTATACTTCTTTGGTATTGTAACTAGAGAAGTTTTTTATTTCTTCAAACCTATAATAATAATAATAAGGACTAAATTCAATTTGTCTCCTCCAACTTTGGGGCAAACATCAGTTTGGTCCCTGAGCTTTTATCATGATGGTCCCTGCACTTTCATTTTCCATCACCTTCGTCCAAAATTCAAACTTGGCCAAAAAAGTGACGTCAGATGCTGAGTCGTTGGATCCGACATTCGGGCCCACATTTCAGATTTTAAATCTTAATTAATATAGATGAAATGTCCAAACTACCCTTATTACCAAAAAACAATGGTTGACTTCCTTTCTCTTCTTCTTCTTCCTCTTCATCCACCCTTGAACTCCTCCTCTCTTCTCCATCAGAACTCAAGAACAAAAGGTCGGAAACAATTGCTGAACTTCATGCTCTATCACACTGATTTCAAGAAACATATTACCTTATTGGGAAGCAGAAAACTAGTTATCACTTTCGGGTAAAACCAATTTCTATTACACTTCAATTTTCCTTACTAACTGACCAGAAATAATGTCCTTGAGTTTCATAACACAAACACACTAACACACACATAAACAACGATACCCAAATCGATTCCGAAATTTCTAAACCCAAATAGCCATACCTAGAACAAAACCCAAACTTTCAATTTCAAATTCAAACTCATTTCCTCAGCTACTAACAACAACAAAGATCTAAGAATCCACAATGCTTATAACTCAACAACCCGAAAAGCAACTGTCGGGAGCTCGACTAGGCTTCCAAGATCTAAGAATCCTGCGGGGGAATTGTAATCGGGTTGGGTTTCTGGTTGGGGGTTTCATCACCGGAGCTCGACTCAGAGGTCATGGTGAACCAACCGTCGAGAGCTTGACTCGGTGTCCAAATTCTGTAACTGGTGTTGAGGCTGCGTAACAGAGGATTGGAGCTGAAATAGCGCGTTTTGGGGGTACGAAATAGGAACAGGAGGTGGAGGAGAAGGCGAGTCAAAATTGGGTCTTTTGGATCAGGAAGATCTCACAGGGATTTGAGTGTGTGGTGGCCTGTAGTTGGTGGGTAGTGAGGAAGAGTATGAGTTTTGAGATGAAGCTTCCATTTTGAGCTTTGGTTTTGCTAAGCCCACTTCTTTGAGAAGTGCAGTGGCCTGAATCTAGAGCTCGAAGGAGGACGAAGGAGGAAGATTGAGAAATTGTTGGATCGATTTGGTTTTAGGTTTTGGATAAGTGAGCAAAAGAGAGAGGAAATACAGAGAAGAAAGAAAAAATAGATTAAATTTTAATAAAAGGAAAAAAAAAGATTTAATTGAAAATGTCCATTTTGCCCTTCTTAGGAGTTTAAAATCTGAAAAGTGGGCCCGGATGTTGGGTCCAACTCAGCATCTAACGTCACTTTTTTGGGCAATTTTCAATTTTGGACGAAGGTTATGGAAAGTGAAAGTGCAAGGACTATCATGATTTAAAAAAAAATCATGGACCAAACTGAATTTAATTAGTCCAAAGTTAGAGGGGGCAAACTGAATTTAGTCCTAATAATAATATATAACCATAAGTTTACAAGTTTACTAATGCATACTTTGTACTTCAATAGACAGTAATCTATAATTCCAAATTCCATACTCCATACTCCATATAATTCAATTGATATAGTCCATCAAGTTATAGTATCAACATATGAAATGGTCAAAAAATATAGAGTCCAAAGTTTATAAATGTCCATCATTACATCAACACTAACCTCACAAATTAAAAATGTATAAGTTCACCAAAAGATTAAACATCACAAAAAGAATTAACCAACTTCAACATATGAAGGAGGGCATGATCTCAAGCTCGGAAAGATGAAGTCTTTAACTTTGGAGGTAACATTCTACTCTGACTACTCCCCACTGCAGCTCCACATGGCATCTTAAGCATCTCTACATTAGTATAAGAGAATAATAAAAAGAAAAACATTAGAAAAGAAATACATACAATCATATATAACATAAATATTACAACTTCATTAACCCAAAAAACTTTAACTAAGAAAATAGAGACAATTACCTCTTTCCGCTTCTTCACACAACTCCATCTCCTCATTAGTAAGCATATGATGTAGATACACATTTTCACTCCTAAGCCAATTTTGTGTACATATCAAGACCACCACTATTCTAGGACTTAGGGAGCTACGGTATGGATCAATAATTCTCTCACTTGTGCTAAAGGAAGATTCTGAAGCTATGGTTGACGCCGGAATAGCTAGAATATTCTTTGCAATGCGGACCAATATAAGATATTTACAAACTCCATTCACCCTACACCAATTCAACAAGTCAAACCCTTTACCATCTCCTTCAATAGGATCTCCAAGATATCTATCCACATCGTTGTTTACGATCTCGGCTTTCTTTGCTCTTCTCATTTTCTCATTCTCTTTCAATCTCCTTTCTAACTCCGTTAGACCCTTACTTGAACTAGATATCCCCTCACTTGATACTTGAGAACCACCAATCTCACCAACACCACTTTCCTTTCCCTCTTCCTCGTACACCTTGTAAAGGTCATACAAGAGATCTTTCACACTCTTTGTGCTAGCTTCCACCTTTTCATCCATATCTCCATCTAGAATCTCAAAGTAGTCAACAACTTCTCAAGTTTATGACGTGAATAAAAAACAATAGCAAGGAATAGATAGTGATTCAACTTATCAAAGCTACCCCAATACTTTTGAAACTTGTCTTGCATGGGTGATGCAATCTCAGACAAACATGGGTTCTCTTGTTCTTGTAAAAGACCATAAATAGAGAGTAAATCACCAAAAATATTATGAATGGTAGGAGAATTAGAACAACATACCTTCAAAGTGATTTTATAAAATGGTCTCAAGAAATCCCCAAATTGCTCCCCATACTCCCAATCAACACTCATAGGTGGCCCTTTTTTTGGCTTTTCACCATTGTCACCTTGGAGCTATGCCCAAAAATTACCCACATCTTCATCCACCATTCTATCAAAAGCTTTTTGAAATTTCAAAGCCCGTTCCAACATCAAGAATTTGGAATTCCACTTAGTAGGGACATCCAAAATCACAAGCCCTTTGCACTCTAGTTTCACCTTTTCAACACATTCCTTGAAAAAATCAAGCCTCTAGTTTCACCTTCTAACATACCTCACTACATTGCGAATGACACCGATGAATATCTTCATCACACCCAACCCATCATTGACAATCAAGTTAATAATATGGGCTACACACCTCATATGGAAATTCTTCTTTCCATGCAAAAGTGCATTAGGGACACCCCAATCATGCACCCATCCTCTTACTCAACTCCTTCAATGCAACATCATTTGACGAAGCATTATCAATGGTGAATGTGAGAATCTTCTCTATACCCCATTCCAACAAACAATCCTCCAATAGTTTAGCTATAGTCTCTCCCTTATGATTTGGAATCACACAAAAATTTAAAATTCTCTCATATATGTAACACCCAATTATCATCAATAAAATGTGCAGTGAAAACTATATAATTAATGTTTTGAATAGAAGTCCAAGTATCGGTTGTAAGAGACAACCTAGATCTACTCAATTGATCCATCAATTTTTTCTTTTCCCCCAAATAAAGCTTAAGGACATCCTTTGCTATTGTCTTACGGGAAGAAATTCTCCAATAAGGAAGAGCTCTACCCATAAAATGCCTAAACCCTTCTCCCTCCACATGAGAAAATGGTAGCTCATCTAATATAATGTACTTCACACATAACATAGATAGCTCTTCTTGAGTGCATTCTACAGTACACAACTCAGTAGTTGGTTCTTTAAAAGAGAAATTTTTTTGCCTGTTAGCTTTCAACATCTCAATATTAAGGGGATACTCTCGACACTTTTCCATATGATTTAGAAGGGAGGTTGTACCATTCTTCCTAGGATCGACATGGAATTCTTTTCCGCAATAATTACATGCACCCTTAATTCAAACCTCCACCACCTTCCTATCAAAATGATTCCAAATATCTGACCTTTCTTTCCATTTCAATGCCTCAAGGATGCTTTCCACACTTCCATCATCTTCAAGCTTGGTTGCTTGACTTTCTTGAGTTCCTTGAAATTCCAAAGTTGCAGTAGAAGTTCCTTCGTGGGGAGGTATTAGTGTTGTAGATTCACTAATACTAGTGTTGATCTGCAAAACAGAACAGAAACTGCAATAAGAAACAAAAAAACAGAAACTGCAATAAGAAACAAAAAAACAGAAACTGTAATAAGAAACAAAAAACAGAAAATACCAACATAAACAAAATACCGAAACTGCAATAAGAGACAAAAAACAGAAACCGTAGTTTTTAAGCGTAAAACTCATCAAAATAGTAATATATAGTCTAGTATAACCTATTATTAGCTATTTAGCTTACTACCTTACTCCATTAACAATATTGAATCTATTAACAACAAGCTTTACTCCATTATTCAATGATTTAATGATAGGTTAAATACTGGTTACTATCCTGTAGTTTAGGTCTAAAATCAATTTAGTCCCTGAACTTCTAATTTCATCAAAAACACCCTTGTACTTTCAATTTTGATCTAATAGGTCCAATTCGTTAATATTTTGCTATGGGTTCAACTTATAGTTGGATTATTTGATGAAAAACTTTTTATTTGATAGATTTCTAATAGTGAGACCCACTCCTAAATTGACTATGCATGCCACCTCAACACCACATCATAAAACATAGGCCATATATGAGCCACGTCAACAAGTTAAATGACTCAATTATCGAAAGACTAACAGATTGGACCTATTAGATCAAAATTAAAACTGCAGGGCTGTTTTTGATAAAATTAGAAGTCTAGGAACTGAATTGATTTTGGACATAAACCACAGGGTAGTAACCAGTATTTAACCCTTTAATGACTCAATCTATGAACAACTCCATTATTCAGTGATTAATGATTCAATTATTCAATGATAATTCCAAAACAACATGTGAAAAATACAGGAAATAACACCTCAACAACTAGTGCAGCAAGCTTTCAGGCTCTATATTCATTAATCACTAATTCACCATGCCCTCAAAGCATTAAACTTGCTTCAAATCAGAAATCCCTAATCTCAAAAACAAACCTAATCAGCTAATCTCAGAAAATGTTACCTCAAAAGCTCAAATGATGAAATTGATTTGTTCTTCGCAGTTCACACTTCACACCAGCTACACTGAGCTTGTCTTCGACTTGAGGAGATTGAGATATTAGGAAATAAGGATTGAAGGAGAAAGAGAGAGGAAACCAATTAGGGAGTAGGGATTGAAGGAGTTCCAAAATTCAAACAGAAGACTGTAGATGCCTACCGGCGAGAGGAGAAGACTTCCGGTGAGGCAGTGAGACACCGACGGCTCAAGAACTCCTGCGAAGACGCGCGGGAGATAGAGAAACAAAGAGCTAAACCGAGGGGTTCGCCGGCAAGGAAGTTAGGCTAGACGTGATCGGTGATGGGCGAGACGGTGAGTGGCGAGGCAAGATGTGATCAGCGCTAGGCGATGGTGAGTGGCGACTGGCGAGAGAGGAGAGAGAATGAGCCGAGTGGCTTAGGACTGAATTGTGGAGGTCGGGCAAGCATCAAATTGAAGGGATTTAGGTTAGGGTTAGTGGGTTACAACCTCCCCAAAACGATGTCGTTTCAATTAGTCTCAGTTCTTGGTTCGATTCGGCCGAAACTGAAAACCGAACCGCCTGCAATCGGTTAAATTCGGTTTTCCCAGTTTGGTTAAGTTGTTTTTTCGGTTCTGTTTTGTCAGCTGCGTTTTGGGTTTCGGTGCGTTTTTTTTTTTGTTTTGGGTTTCAGTGAGTTTTTTTTTTTCGGTTTTCGACCTCGCGAGGCCACACCTACCTAACTCTAAAAGCAACTTCAACAGCTTCTCTATAATTTCTTTATTGTAGGGAAGCAAAAGTCAAAACTCTAGCCTATTTTTCTTCTCCAACTCCAACAGATTCCCTATTTTATAACATTCTCTAAAATCTCCATATTCTTCCTTAAAATTTTAGAAATTGCTATAAATTTAGGGAATTTAGTTTTTTCTTTCCTCATTTTCTCTATAGGGATAGTTATAAGAAATCTGTTAGAGCAAAAGAGGCGTATTTTTTCCTAAAATAAATAAAAAAAATCAAAATACAGGGAAGCTGTTGGAGTTGCTCTAAAGAACTATTCGGTGAAGTACTATACCGTACATCTCATTAAGTTTAAGTAGTCAGAACGAACACATGAGATGATAATTTTTTTTTTTTTTTTAGAGTCGTAAAGAAATTTTACAGTTAAAGGATTTGGGAAAGGAAAGAACTTGGCTGACTAGCCCTGGTCAGGAGGGGCTGACCACAGCCACTAACAATCTGACAGCTGTCCTTTTTTTTTTTTTTTGCCCCTTTCCCTTTCGGTTCTTCCTCCTCTGTTCTCCTTCTTCCTCTTCTCCCCTAGTTTACGTGAAAATTTCAAAAACTAACACTTACCTCCTTTAATCTGAGAAGAAAATCCAGGAGTGGGAACTTCCAAGAGAAATGAGAGATGGCCACCGGCATCGGCAGCTTTAAGAAAATACTCATCAAGCTCCTTAATGATCTCCACCAGATCCTTAGCATTCCTGGACACCACCATTGCCATCGAGCTAGCCTCACTGTCCTTTGAAAACCCACTAACAACCGAAGGCGGCTCCACGGTGCTCGCCAGCCCGGTGACAGTCGCAACCACCGCCTCCGACGCGGTGGTCGTAGCCTCCCATTCCTCCTCGATCACCGACCGAGACGAAGCCGGCACAAAAGGGTCCCAGAAATCCAACGTGGACGACGGCGGCGGCGGCATGGCGATGGAGGCTGTGGAGGTCCACATGGTCTCGGAGCTTAGGCTCCGCGGAGGAGGCGGAGGCGGTTGAAGAGGAGTCTGTGGGGTTTGAGGCGACGGCGGTGAGTGGTGGGTGTGGTTGTTGAGGTGGTGGGACTGGTGTTGGGTTGGGTGGGTGGGGTGGTGCTGGTGGTGGAGGGTAGTTTCGGCATTTGAAAATTGAAGCAGAGCAGCACGAGAAAGAGGAAGAGGAAGAGGAAGAACCAAAGAAGGAGAACCGAAAGGGAAAGGGCAAAAAAAAAAAAGGATAGCTGTCAGATTGTTAGTGGCTGTGGTCAGCCCCTCCTGACCAGGGCTAGTCAGCCAAATTCTTTCCTTTGGGAAATATAAATGAGCAAACTAAATAAATTATAATGTTTGGCCAAAACCAACACATAGCTCCATTATTCATCAAACTTACGTTACAGTAGCTAGTAACATAAAAATAGACAGTTTTATCAGTTGGTTCACGGCAGGGTCACTGGCGTCGAACGTGGGTGCAGTTAGAAGGCCACACTACAGCCTTACCATATGGCCAAAATATATATACACACACACAAATAGTATATACAAAGAAAAAATGGTCGGAGGCCGTCCGGAGCAATCAAAGCCGGCACTAGCTAGATTCACCTTTGAATAAATTAAACGTATCTCACTTGGCTTTGCAAGAGCCTGACACGTCCGCCATGCAAAACCCAGGTGTCATCTTGCATGGCTTTATATGCTTAACTTCCAACACGTATAAAACCTTTCTTCTCGCTAAGCTCTGCATGCATGGCCACTCAACTAACTCCGCCCACCAAGAAAAGTCTCATATGTTTCAAAAAAAAAAAGTCTCAATTGTCGACGCAATTAACGTATCCAACGGTCAATCTCTCATATTGTTTTTATCAACCTACGGTTCAGATAAAGGATAAACAGCACAAAATTTATATTTAACTAGACGTTAAGTACAAACATCTCACTCCATTTTTTTAAAGAAAAAAGTAAAAACATCTCAAAGTAGCGGTTCAGACTGCAAACAAAACAAAGTGTATATAGTACCCAATTAACGTCCGCCAAAGATCCAAAGCACCACCGTCGATCAGTATATATGAATCAGAAATTGTTGCGGTGACGGTCCTGAGTAATTCCCCATCCACGGATTCCGAAATGCAACTCGGACGCAGCAATCAAGAACTCCACAGCTTGCTGCGGTGTCAGCAAATCCACCACCTTCCTCACCGTTCTCAGCCTTAGATCATCCGCCTTCTTCAACACGCTCGTCAGCAGACCCGTCTTCACATCCAGATCGCTACTGCTTCCCATCAGCTCGCTCACTCCTTCTTGCCACTCCGATAACTCCTCCGATATCGCATTCTCCTCCTTCACCTGAACAATCAATTAGTAAGTATGCATCGATATTAGTACATCAGATAACCAAAAGGCGAACATGAAATTCAGAAAACAAATTAAAGAGCATTTTTGTATTATTATTGTTGCATGCATGCATGCATAGGTTTAAGGTTATTGGAGTACAGTTTCGCATTGGAGCTCGCTAACTCTGCGGAACTGGGCGGTGGAGAGGTCGCCAAGGTCGCCGGTTCGAAATCCGCGGAGGATATCGATGATGTGGGCTTCGAAGTGGATGGAGGCCTCGGAGTAGACGAGGTGGAAGGCGGTGGTGGGGCGCCATCCGCCGATCCAGTGGAGGGAGCGCTCGAGGGTGGTGGCCCACGGGGCGATGAAGACGGAGAGGGCGTTGTGCTCGGCAGCCAGAGACTTGACGCTGTAGTACTCGGCGTAGTGAGACATGACCTTGTTGATGACGTGGACGAGGTGCTGCTGGTGCTCGGTGGTGGTGGGGTGTTTGGGGCAGGAGGAGAGCTGTTGCACCAGGCGGTGGAGCTGCTGGAACCACGTGTCGTTGAAGCTAGTGAAGCCGTTCATCGGTGGCGGCGGTTGACCGTTGGGAATAACTGGTTTGGGTTTTTGGGTACGAGGGGTCTGAAACAGTGATGAGCTGAAGAAAAGAGGGGCAAGGTATAGAGGGGTTTAGAACTTTGGATGGCTTCATGCCATATGGGTGGTAAAACCAGTTAGGTGGTTTAGGGTAGGAGTGAGAGGCACGTACCGGCCACGTGGAAGTATTAGGAGGAGAAAAACCTTTTATCCCATGCCAATTGGACCAATTGCCAAATTAAATTTTTTTTATTTAATAAAAGATTGGTGCGGCTGCCTTCAAATCTTATTAATGAAACTGTCAAACATTTTTCTTGAAATGTATTTTTCTTTTGCTTTGTTTCTGTCCAACAAAATATAAAATAAATATATATATATATATATATATATATATTCTTTTAGTAAAGTTTGAAAGAATTCCACGGTACAGTTTCCGATCGTGAAACTTTGAGTTACCTTCTTAATATTTCAATACCATATATGGGTACTTCTGTTAATATTTAGCTTCAAAAGTGCATAGGATAACTTAGAAATGATTAAAACTTAGAAATAAAGATTTATTATTTCAGACTCTATAATCTATAATTAAAGTAATTGTGAGCACACCTAAATGTTAATTTATAATATCTATCAAAATTAATAGATATTATGTAAAAATAGAGACTCAAAAACTAAAATAATGCCCAGTACCATTTGGTTTAGTGGCATAAGTCTCCCATTTGTTAGTGGGAGGTTGTGAGTTCGACTCACAAATTGATGTGATAAAAAAAAAACTAAAATAATAAACAAATATTTTTATTGGGAACTCGACTTAATACAAAGCCTATAAAAGGTTTTACTAAGGTTTTGCCATAGTAAAAGAAAATAAATGTGTAACCTACTCATAAACCTATATAATTGAGGCTAGTGGATTATAGGGTATGTCACATAACTGTTCTTCATATGTGGTGAACCATCTCAAACCCCATAAGTCAGGCAACATGGATAGAGAATATATATATATATATATATATATGTAGATTTTATCCAGAGCGGAGCTCCGTTTTGAAATTAATGTGTGAAGTTTGAGTTTTTGGTTACTTTTCGATCACATATTCACATCTCGACCGTTCAGTTTTTAAGTACTACTGTATAGATCATCCCTGCAAATTTTCAGCCAAATTGATGATCGTTAAGGTATCTAACTCGCTTAAACCAATGGACGGACTGAATCTGTCAAGCTGAACCGTACTAGCTTTAAAGCAGTTATCAATACCTTAACGATCATCAATTTGGCTGAAAATTTGCAGAGATGATCTATACACTAGTACCTAAAAACTGAACTGTCGAGATGTGGATATGCGACCGAAAACTCGAACTTCACACTTTAATTTTAAAGCGAAGCTCCGCTCCGATAAGATCTGATATAGGATCTGAAATTAATGTGTGAAGTCCGGGAATTAACTTGTGAAGTTCGAGTTTTGGGTCACTTTTCGGTCGCATATCCACATCTTGACCGTTCAATTTTTAGGTGCTAGTGTATAGATCATCTCTGCAAATTTTCACCCAAATTGATGATCATTAAGGCATTGATAATTGCTTTAAAGCTGGTACGGTTCAGGTTGACAGTTCAGTCCGTCCATTGGTTTAAGCGAGTTAGATACCTTAGCAATCATCAATTTGGCTGAAAATTTGCAGAGATGATCTATACAGTAGTACCTAAAAATTGAACGGTCGAGATGTGGATATGCGACTGAAAAGTGACCTAAAACTCGAACTGCACACGTTAATTTCAAAGCGGAGCTCCACTCTGGATAAAATTTGTATATATATAGGAACGTTTCAAAGAGGACGTCCGTGAAGTAAGAAAAGTGCGGACGAGATACGTGTCAGTCAGCCAATAGATCGAGTTAATTTCCATGCGGGTCCCATGCTCCCACATACATCTTCTTCTCCATCTCTCACCCAGTTTAATTAGTCAACATTCCTCCTCTATCTCTTACTCTCTTCTAGTTTTCTGAAGATTGAAACTTTGCTCTCGATCCTCATCTTGGTTCTCTTAAAGGAAACAAAGCCGTCGACTATCATAAAAAAACAAAGCCGTCACGATTCTTAACATGAAGCTCCATATCCCTTTGAGTCCTACACAAAACTTCCCTCTAAACTTGCTTCAAGCTTCACTGAGTCAACTCATGCTCGGTGATAAAGCCATCGTCAGGGTTGACATCAACCTTGAGGAACAACAAGACCAACGGCCTGTTGGTGACCTTCAACTTCTCCGGGTCATTCAAGTAGTCCTCGGCGTCCATTAATTCCTTCCACTCGATGAACAAAACCCAGAAAAATAAAACAAACAATTGAAGATTGATGTCTCTAGGCATGAATTCGGGTATTGATTATCTTGGCATTAATCTTGGCAATTGATTTTTGTAAACTAATTAATTTTGGTTTTTGATTGCTAATCTGGGTATTAAGCCGTGCTGGGAGAGGAAGAGATTGACTAAGTCGATGATGTCGACGACGTTGTTTTGGGGGAGACGCGGCCGAGGAGGATGCCATTAACGGCGGAGGTACTCTGTGTTATTTTTGCTTTCCATACCCGCGCCTTGCAACAACTCAACATCAGCCCACACGGGTCTCCAGCCTCACCTAGAGAACTGCAGCACCGCCTCCGCCTTGCACCCTCCTCCGAGCATCGATAGATCACCTAAAATAAAAGAACTCTGAATGCTCAACAAAGCAAACAATCTCAGATAACCAATGAATTAGAAATTCAATTTCCTGCCAAACCATCACGAAATTTGAACAAAGAAACTAAAAATGAATAAGAAATTCAATTTCCAGCAAAACCATTATGAAATTTGAACAAAGAAACTGAAAGAGAGTCAAAAGTCTTGAACAAGAATTTCAGAATAAATCCATCTGGGAGATTCCAAGTTTACAATCCTCCGTCCACCCAAGTAAATCCATCACTTCCTCGTCGTGGCGTTGTCGATCTTCTTGATTTGAATTTCTCCAAAGCAATCACTCAAATTCTTGATCTTCTTCTCTTGGAGACTCAGCGATGGGGGTGGAATCTCGATCCAAGTGATCGTTCTCCCATTTGCGGTCTTTGCGGTGGTGCTCGATGTCGGCGACAGAGGGTTGAAGAGGATGGGATTGTGATAATGGTGGTGTATATGACTATTGAGGCCTTGTCCATTTCAAGGTTTAAACTTTCTAATCAATTTGTTTAGGAGTTTATAGATCAGAGTGACGGAGGAGATCAAGATCAGGAGCAAGTCGCTCCTTTGGAGTCAGTGTTGACTTCCCTTGGACTGAGGGTGAGAAACAGAGCAGATGATGTCGGTGGGACCCGCATGAAAACTAAGTTGATTATCTAGCTGACACGCAGAGGCGGAGGGACACAGGGGCACACTGGGTCATGTGCCCCAGTTTTGATTTTCAAAACTATATATAATATAGGGGAGTGAAATTTGAACACCCAAATTTACAAACCACACACCCTTTTATTTTTTTAATAATATTTCAACTCATATCTTTTTGCACTTCCTAAAATACCCTCAAAGTCAGATTTTTCTTTTTCTTTTTGGGTCATCTCTCTGTGTCTCTTCTCTCTCCAAAACAACGACAAAACTCTTCTCTCTTTCTTCTCCAGATCTTCTCCATTGAAACTTACCAACCTCAACCCGACCTTGTTCTCTGTTGGACACAAGGAATCCTAAGCCAAAAGGTACCTCCCGAAGGGAATCATTTCCGCGTGAGGGAAAAGGTAATGGTATATCAGAAACACGAACAGAATCAGTATCAGCATTAGTATTATGGACAGCCATTACTTCAGCTACATGATTCTCAACGGACATGTCATTAGAACGGGAACTCTCAATCCCTTGTGGAGAAGAACTTCTTGGACACATAATCACCGGACACATAACTACTTCCCAATCAACAGCATGACCCTAATTGAGCAATTTTTCATTAGCCACCAATATTCATAGATACATGATAAACAAAAAGTCAAATTGACGAAGGAAACTACAAAATCACCAATCACAAAGCACCAGCGTATCAAATCATGAAAATAAACCCCAAATTAATCATTTGGGTTTCTCTATTCCACTAAAAAGAACCTACCTTTGCACCAAACAACCAAATCCCAAATCATCCAAAACCAATAAAGATCGAATCTTTCATTCAAATTAACACAAACGAAATAATGGGTGATGAAGATTGAAGAAGAAGAAAGGAAATGGTGCCTCGTGAGTGGTACGTGAGGAAGAGCCTCCATATATGAGAGAGGAGAGTAGGGAACGATTGGCAGTACAGTTGGGTCGGGGCCGAGATGGGCGTGAACCTAGTCGACTAGTGCTCGAACCCATTTCAACAAGAAGAAGACGAAAGTGTCGTGAGTTGTCAACCATGTGCAGATCTAGATCGGAATGATTATGAAGATCTAGATCGGAATGATTATGTCTACCTTTTAGAATTGACAACCGATCTACAACTAGGGCTAATGATTCATTGAGCTGTATGCTATACTTTTGTAATCCTATTTATACTTCAATGTAAGATGAATATACATACTGATTTACTCGATACTTGACTTGGTATCAGAGCAGAGTTTTCTTGGACGTCATATAGCTGGCCTCGTCTTTCAAGACCTCCTTCGTCTTCCTAAGTTCAGTGTCAGTCTCCAGTCGGCCCAGACGCCTGTTTCTGTCCAGATCGGCTGACATCAGCTGACGTCTGTCCCTCACCAGATCGGCTTCATCCTTCCAAATCGCAGTTATCTGGCTCTCACAAGGTTCTTCAATTCCCGGCATCGCTGCAAAGCATTCAGACCGGCTTTCTCAGTTCTGACAACCCAGATCGTCGGCTTTATCTGAGAAGATCGTCATCCTCATCTTCCCTCACTTTGCTCTATCCCAGGTACTCAACCCGCCGTCCTCAACCCAGGTGCCCCGTCGCTTAGATCACCAGCCTTGACGCCAATCAAGATTTGATCGAAATCCGTGCAATTCAATACCAGGATTCGCGTCAAACCAGATCGTCATCAATCCTCCGCCGCTGACTTCTATCTATCAGAGTCCAGTCCGTGGCCCAAGACCGCTTCACCACCTGCTTCCGTCCGAATAGCTGCCATGGTTCAGATCGTTCAGACCGCCGTCGCTGTTCTCTACTCAGATCGACTTCGCGGCTCACTTTCTGTCCAACCGGCGTTAGCTTCCTGGAGTCATCCCTCACCTACTAGATCAGTGTCATCCATCCGAGATCGGCATCATCATCAATCCGGTTCTCTCCAAGCGGCAGCGTCATCCTTCGTCCATCCCAGATCGTCATAGCAACAGATCGTGACTAATTCAAGCTCCCAATTCGGATTCTTCAATCATTGCTCTGCTGCTCAACCAGTTTTCGATGTAGTTGCCGCCTCATACCAGTCGCTGGCCTCTTCTCCTGTCGGCTCGCATCATCTCAACCCTCTATCTCCATCACCGGAGGTCCTCGTCGTCGTCTCGCCTTTTTGTTGTGAGATGTCCTTTGTTCTAGAGCTCTAGTAGTTTTGGGGATCTCAGAAGTGAAAAAATGAAAAAGGGGCGTGTGAATTGAGCCCAGTCAACTCCAACAGTTTAAAAAAAAAAGGTTATTCTTTTTTATTTTTTCCGCTGCATACTCTGTGATTGTGTGATATTCCTACAATGGGTGGTGATGAAAGTGAAGGTCAGAGTTCCAAGATCAATGAGGTCCAAAAAATTGAGGTTTCTGTGCGAAGTTCAGACGGTGGTTCTTTTGGGGGTGTGAAACTCAATGGGACCAATTTCCGAACGTGGAAGAAAATTATGTCTGTCCACGTTCGTGGCATACACAAGATGGGGTATGTGACAGGAACAACCAAAGCACCTAGCGAGGAAGATGTGGATGCCTATACTAAATGGGAGGATAATGATGGATCTGTAATGGCAATCTTATTCAAAGCCAAGACTGATGATGTGCTACAGTTGGTGGAAGCATGTGAGATTGCTGAAGCAATATGGAAGACATTGGGGGATCTATATACAAATGAGTATGATTTTATACAGGTTCATGAATTAATGTGCAAAGCTGCAAGTATGCAACAGAACAGGCAATCAATAGCTGTGTATTTCACCAAGCTGAAGAATGTATGGGCTGAAATTGATCAGAAGCGTCCTTGCAAGATTAAGAATCAGGAAGATCTTGTGTTGTACCAGAAGGAGAAGGAACTTGAAAGAGTTCATGTATTCTTGAGAGGGCTTGATGATAAGCATAGCAATACCAAAGGAGAATTGCTCAGAATGACAGACCCACCTAGCCTAAACACATCTTTAACATACATCCGTAAGGATGAGTCTCAGCAGGAAAGTGCCAAACATGCACAGGTTGAAGTGTCTAGCCTAGCCATCCAGGCTAAGTCACCTGCACCTTTCTGTCAGCAGCAGAGATCATTTCGTCTGCATCAGCAACGTCCTCCACCAGGCTTCATCAACCGCCCCCGTCCTCAATGCTCTTATTGCAATGACCTTGGACATGTTCGAGAGACTTATTGGAAGCTGAATGGGTACCCCAGAAAAGGTTATCGTCGTAAGGCAAAGGCAGCTACGATTCAATTGATCCAAGAACCAGACTTCTATGGAATGGCCGGACATGATCATCATACCCGAGGTGGGGCTGCTCCTACGGCCTCCATAGCTAGTCGTGGTAAGATTGGTATGGCTTTAAAGATTTCTAATTTTGTTGGTTCTGATACATGGATTATTGATTATGGTGCCTCCGATCATATGACTTATGATAAATCGTATTTCACTGACTTGCATGTCTTCCCTACCAGTGTCCTATGTAACTAATGCCAATGGCGAGGCCTTTCCTATGTTAGGTTCAGGGTCAATTCATATTACTCCCACCTTAGAACTTCATCATGTGTTATATGTACCTGACCTTTGGGGCGATGCCGTACAAGCTTCCTCCCATCTTATCAATCGTCTTCCATCTAGTGTCCTTCAGGGAAAAATTCCATTTGAGGTTCTAGCATCTCATGTCTCCTTGGCATCATTGCATAATCTTCCTACCCGTGTTTTTAGTTGTGTGGCTTTTGTCCATGTTCCTAAAAATCAAAGGTCTAAGTTGGATGCCCAGGCAATTGAGTGTGTGTTTGTTGGTTATGGCGGATATCAGAAAGGGTACAAGTGCTACCAATACCTACCAGAAAGTACTTTGTTACTATGGATGTTACTTTCTTTGAGGACATGAGTTATTTTTCCTCATCTAATACTGCTCTTCAGGGGGAGAATTCATACTTTGAAGAGCTATATCAGGGTGAGGGGGAGGAATTGAAAAGAAGTGAAGAAGTAACACAGGAAGGAGATATTTCTGTGGGTCGAGTTGAGATCCTTAATCCATCGAATCCAATAGTCGAAGAAGCAGAAGCTCCAAGCATCCAGGCACCAGTTTCAATCACTGAAACTGAATCTGAAAACACACTATCCCCTCAATCTTTACTTCTACCCCTAACCCACAGATCCCTAGTATTGAAGATCACTCATTTGAGGTATGTTCACCTACTGGTAATAATAGTAGTGAGTCCAATGTTGAACAGTATGTGTTGCCAAAAAGGTCTACTCGAGGTCAACCACCCAAAAGATATGAACCCACTATTCATGCAAAATCAAAGTACCCAGTAGCTAATTACATGTCCACTAGGAGATTATCTAAGTCATATGCATCATTTGTGAATCAAATATCTGCGGTATCAGTACCTAACAAAGTACAGGATGCGTTGGGGGATCCAAAGTGGAGGAAGGCAATGGAAGAAGAGATGGAGGTGTTACAGAAGAATGATACTTGGCTGCTAGTGCCTTCACCACAAGGCAAGAAGGTTGTAGATTGTCGTTAGGTGTTCACCGTCAAACATAATGCAGATGGATCAGTGAATAGATATAAAGCATTCCTTGTAGCAAAAGGGTTTACTCAGACGTATGGTATAGACTACAATGAGACTTTTGCTCTTGTTGCCAAAATGAACACTATTCGGGTTCTGCTTTCCTGTGCTGCTAATTTAAATTGGCTGCTCCGACAGTTTGATGTCAAGAATGCATTTCTTCATGGAGAGTTAGCTGAGGAGATATACATGAGTCTTCCACCTGGGTATGTAGCTGCTTCTCCGAGTGATTTTGTATGCAAATTGAGAAAATCTCTGTATGGTCTCAAACAGTCACCTCGCTCTTGGTTTGGGAGGTTTTCACAGTTCATGCGGAAGTTTGATTACAAACAGAGTAACTCATACCATACCTTATTTCTCAAACATCAATAAGGGAAGGTAATAGCCCTAATCATTTATGTTGATGATATGGTAATTACTGGCAATGATACTATTGAGAGGGATATACTACAGAGACAGCTAGCCTCTGAGTTTGAGATGAAAGACTTGGGCAAACAAAAGTACTTCTTAGGAATTGAGGTAGCCAGGGGGAGAGAATGGATCTACTTGTGCCAGAGGAAGTATATTCTTGACCTACTGACAGAGACAGGTATGTTGGATTGCAAACCTATTGAGCAAAATCATTGTTTAGTAGGAAGTTTTATAGGAAGTTTTACTGAAGGGATTTCGATTTTCTCTGCTAGTGAAAGTAGGAAGTTTTACAAATCCTGAAATTAAGCAAAATGCTGATATATATATATATATATATATGCTGATTCAGGATTACAACAAATTAAGCAAAATGCTAATATATATATATATATGCTATATGTACTGTCTGCGGCATTACAACAAATTATGCAAAATGTTGCTCTGTAGTTTTGTAGCCTAATGCGTAAGTATGTATACATGCTATATGTACTGCAGTAATCAAAAAACGTCAAGGCCTTCCATAAAAAAAATATAAAAAAAAAGTCAAGGTCTTCATTGAATCAACAAAAACACAAGTCCAAGAAGTCGTCTTTGGTATTTTTTTTCTTCAACTGTATTTCATTATAGTTATCTTTGATTGTTTGTTTCTTTTCTCTTTATCTTCTTTTTACCCTATTTGCTTTTAGGAGAAGCTTAGGTTTCGCAACAAAAGTCAACAAGAACATCCACATAATTTCAAACCGTCTACAGATTATTTCACATTAGTAAGAATTGATCCTTTCACACCAACGAGAATTGATTATTTTCACACCAACAAGAATTCTACTGAAGTCAACCTAGGGCATATGGCACAATTCATAGATGATCAAAATATGGATACATATAATAGCAATATGTTCAAGAGCAAAGAAAATGATTGAAACGAGAGAAAGGAGATCCAAGTTTCAATCCAAAACGAGAGAGAAGAAACCCTAGAAAAGAGAGAAGAAGTTTCACGTACCTACGTCGAGCTGCTGTGTGAAAAAAGCATATTGTGAAAATCTTTGGTGGAGAAGTTGGATTTGTTTGGAGCTTTGGTATTTATACCTGAGGCTCTACAATCCACAAGAGTTCACTATTTTATAAATTCTATAAAATTCATAGATTTTTGAATACCTTCATATTTTTATGGAATTAAAATCTCCCTTTACAAATCCACATTGAATACCCTAATACTTACAACAACTCTTTAAAAGTCTTATTAAATCATAATTGTTTTAGGGAATCAGAAATTGAGAGAAATTTGCTGTGTATTCTCATTGATAATAGGGGTCTCTTTATATAGAGGATTACAATGCATAGAGTTAGAATCATACAAGGAAAGAGAATCTCTAGATTCTTCTAATTGAACCCTATTACCACTAGGTCAAGTAACCTAGAGTTTGGATCAAACACAAATAGAGATATCCTTAAACACTCCCCCTTGTGTTGTCCAAACGCGGTGCTTCTCTCATTGCCTCATTAAAAACCTTGCCTAGTAACAAAAACCCAGTGGAACAAAAATAACCTCGGTTGAAGGGGAAAAAGAGCACAACACACCCTTCACGTTTCGAGACCATACATGTCGGCATCTCCCCCTGATGTTTGCGTCTCCCCCTGATGACTACGATCATTGGAGTTCAGATAATTTTTGCAAGCCAATTCTTGCCACATGTTTCTCGAACGTGGATTTGGGCAATGACTTAGTAAACAAGTCTACCATATTTTCCTCAAATTGAACCTAATTCAGTTTGATCTTGAGGAAAGTCTGTTGTTACTGATTATGCTTGGTGTTGTCGCTTTTGATGTAGCCTAGCTTCATTTGTTCAAAACGAACAGCATTATCCTAAATGCTCGTAGGCTCATCTTGTGGTAGACTTCAAACCACAATTGTTCGAACAGGCGTGATTATGGATCCAATCCATAAACATTCACAAACCTACTTCGTGAAGAGCAATAATCTCTGCATGGTTCGAAGATATAGCGACTGTCTGTTCTGTAGACCTCCAAGATATCATGTTCTTTTCCCATGGTGAACACTTAACCAGTTTGGGAGCGACCTTTGTGTGGGTTAGAGAGATACCCAGCATCAGCAAAACCTTCCAAAACACTTATATCGTTTTGGGTTGGGGAGAGGGAACGCAGTCCACCATGTGTAGTGTCCCTAGCACTTGATGAGTCTGAATCCATCATCTCTCTGTAGGGATAGAACAAGCCCATATCAATCGTACCACTTAGGTATCGAAATATATCTTTAACACCAGTCCAATGGAGTCGTGTTGGTGCAGAACTATATCTAGTTAGCATGTTCACAGTGAATGAGATATCTGGTCTTGTGCATTGTGCTAAGTACAACAATGCGCCTATTGCACTTAGATAGGGCACTTCTGCCTCTAGCACTTCTTCGTCGTCATCTTTTGGACGGAATGGATCATTCTTTGGATCAAGACTACGGATGACCATTGGGGTGCTTGAAGGCTTTACCTTGTCAAATGCCTAAGCATCTATCAACACGATGCTCAAGTTCCAAACAGAGACATAATCGTGTTCTCCCATAATCCTTCATCTCAAAATCGGATTTCAAGTATTTAGCGGTTTCCCTTAACTCTTTAAGGGCTTCTAATGAAGATCATGTCCAACATGAACCGCGATGGAATCCGAAACTTGTAATGGAAACGTGTGGGCATATCCCCTCCCAATCAAGTAGTCATTTTAGCAAGCATTTTAACCTCTTTGTAAATGCACTCCATGGTCTAGAGCCACTTGACTTGGGTAAATGAAGTTCACCATGAACCTTCATGTATATTTCATATCTAGATCCCTGTAGAGATACGTAGTGACTATATTTGTAAGTTGCATGTTCAGTTATTCGGAAACTACCAAACTGATAGGGTAGTGGAGTGCAATGACATCCATTACGAGAGAATATGTCTCATCGTAGTCAATTCCAGGGTGTTTTGCGAGAAGCCTTACGCCATAAGGCAAGATTGCCATCTCTTTTTCTCATCACGCTTTCTAACGAAGACCCATTAGTCAATAGGTTTTATGTCAGGAGGTGTTGGCATTACTGGCTCAGAAAACCTTCCTCTTCGTTAGAGAATCTATCTTAACCTGGATCGCATCTTTCCATTTAGGCCAGATTCCTCTACGTTGGCATTCATTCATCAATGGAGCGTGGTTCGATATCATTGGACTCAACAAACTCATGCGCATGTGAAACTACATCATCATTATGATGGAGTTTCTATTCCACGTCTCATGCACACTAATGTAATTTTCAAAGAGCTCTATATTCTCAGGATAGGTTCTGACGTTGAGGCATCCCCCAACGTTAACCATAACCTGAAAGATTCTCATGAGATGGATTTTGAGTGTCGATGATTCAAGGATTGGTTTGTGCCAATGTATCCTTCGAACCCACGGGCCTCCCATGCATCATAGCTGGGGCCATGGCCTATAACGCCAGAGTGCCACTCTCTTTGGCGATGGCACCATGCCTACCTCCGTGTAGGGTGACGCTACGTCCTCTCGTAGGGACGTCCTTCCTTGCACGCATGTTTGCAGCATATTTGTGTGATCTCGTCACTTTAATAGGGATCGAGATGAGCATAGTGGGGACAGGCCACGACAATTTCTGTCGTTCTTGTTGAACATCCGTGTTCTTATTTGCCCTTAACGGTAGGAAGACTGTCTCAGCAAATTGACAACCCGCAACTCTAGCGGTAATGAGATCGCCTTGCAAGGGCATTAAGTGGCGGACGATTGTTGGAGTCTCAAATCTAACTGAGTGGCCCCATTCGTCTGTAAGGACCTATCATAGGGCGCTGTGGCGGTGCAATGGGCACATAAATGGCTCACTCAAATGCCCGTAAGTACAAAATACGTGTACCCAGTCACTAGATGTAACGTAGAGGTACATTAAGTGGCGGTAGGTCGTAGATGAATTAGCATAGCTGCATGCGATATTGCATCACCCCAAGCGGATGTAAGAAGATTGGTGCGCATTACCAATGTTCGGATGACCATCGTAGTCGTTTCCGCTAGACCAATTGGGTGTGTTCATGGGAATATAACGTCCAACATTAGTCCTAATGCAATAACCATCGAAAGTCTTCTATGTAAACACTCTAGCACAGTCAAATCCAATTGACTGAATAGGATGATCTGGGGAGTGAGCCCGTTGTCATATGATATGTGCGAGGAGTATAGCATAAGCAGCATTTATAGGTGGACAATGGCATAACACGTGGCCAGCATGTTTGCGTGTTAACCAACATCATGAGATATTTAAACGTCCGCAAGTTGGTTGAATCAATCCACAAAATCCCTACGGATTATTTGTAAGAACAGAATGAGTATTATCATATCCTTTGTATTGGACGGTCTCAGTCCTAATTTCCCTAAGGAACGAGCTTTGTAAATCTAGCGAGAGGCCTTAGAAGCAACCATTGAGTATTTTGGTTAGGCCTGAGCGTCTGAAACGCTATGTGAAGCAAGTTGGTGATTACAACATCACCTGGGGCACCATCACCATGATGGACGCTATCCATGGCGTGATGGATATGGACTGCGCCAGCCCTAGGCTGGTGGTGAACGGAGGCGGTGCCCTAGGCAGCTGCGTCGGTCACACTTAGTCCAAAAATCAACTTTTGATTCATGCTTCGTTTCGCTCGAAAGAAATGATGTCCATGTGAAGTCTTTTGTAGACGGATCATCATATCATGACCAGAATGACCTATCCTGTCGTGACAAAGCCAATATGTGTCAAAATCCAAGAGATCTTCTCGCATAACTTTATTGGATTAATAGCTCGAATAGTGACATAGAATCCACTAGAGAGACACATAAACTTCTCTAAGATGCGTCTTTGTTCTCAATCATTAGAGGTAATGCAAAGAAACTCATTTATGTTCTCTACATGCATTTTCGCATGGAATTCGTTAGCTATTCATAGGGTACGATTTTCCCTAAGAGCGTAGAGAGTTTCTGTGACAGCTGTAATCAAGGTGCCATTTGGCAAGTGGAACTTGGGCTATTCCATGTCCTTGAATTAATATTGATGGCCTAGCCATCGTAGTCACAAAGTAATATGCTCAGAATCAAAATTGAGTCATAATGAAAAGAACTCGAAATTTTATTCATAAGCCAACGGAGTACATCATTGTTTCTTTGATCAAGAAAATCTAATCCAATAAACTAGTTAATGCAAATCAATGGTATTCGTCTAACTCCTTTCGGTATTTCCAATGCAAATGTGACCAGGTGAGTAGAGAGATGTCGGTGGAGCAAACCTCGCTTAAGTACCACTTATCTCAAAACCTTCCTAGACATCACACTTACATTGAGTACGCCTACTTTGAAGAAAGACTAATATCATTGGCATCTACTACAAAAGTAATATGGGAATCGCCTACATCTCTTGGAAAATTAAAAAGACTTAATCAAAATCGCCAGTTTCTGGGTCTTGATCCTTGTAGTCTTCCACCCTTAGATCGAGATCACCATCTTGATCTTCTTATTCCATGTAATTTGCTTCCCTTACTTCACGATACGTCTTATATGCGTTTGCAACATTCTGGGGTGCTGTACATGCTTTGGCCCAATGTTCAGTTGATCCACATCGAAAACAAACATCATTATGGTCAGGCTCCCTTGATCGAGGTGCTATTAGGGCGTGATTTGGATGACCTATGCTCTTGGTGGTGTTACCACCATGGTCGGAGGCTCCGCCTCTCTCTCTCTTCACACGTTATCCTCCACAGTTCCGTGCAAGCCTCTCTCGACGATTTCCTTCCTCTTTAGGGCGAACATTTGGACCAGAATGTCCAGAATTGTCCCTACTCTTAGGGTTTCGCTCCTTGCGTCCTCCATTGGGAGCGCGACTATGGTTAGACTCCGGAATAGGCTTAGTTCCCACGGGTCTAGCATTATAGTTCTTCACAAGAATATTGTCGTGCTTTTCAGCTATGTTCATGGCGCTAATGAGCTCATGAAACCTTGTGATACGTCTTGCATTTACATCAATCCGATAATTCTTTGAAATCATCAGGGCAGAGACGAGGAAGGTAGAGAGATTCTTCTCGATCAACATTGTATCAGTTATGGTTTGGCCACAAAACTCCATCAGAACTTGATACGAAGAGTTTCCAAGTTATAATCAAGCACAGACTTGAAATCACAAAAGCAGAGGCTATGCCATCGCACTTCTAAATCAGGAAGCAGAGAGTCACGAACATTGCCAAATCGCTGCTCAAGTTCTAGCCATAGCTTTCTTGGGTCTTCCTCATTGAGGTATTCATTTTGGAGAGCGTCATTCATGTGCCTTGTCATGAGAATTATTGCTTTAGCTTGTTTTGCTTCAAAAGCTGTAGCTTGCTCAATGGAGAGCACATTCTGACTAGGCTCTTAGATGTCTTCCAGAAGTCCATCAGCCTTAAGTTGTTAGCGCACATCTCGGACCCATCTATGGTATCCTGCGCCAGTTGTCTCTAGTGGAACAAAGTTCAACTTGTTCATGTAACTCATCCTGAAAAACAACACAAGATTAGGGTTAGTTTCGGAGCGAAAAAGGGCTACCACGAAAAGCTATTAAATTTTTAAGGTAATAGTTTAATAGTTTTAATAGTTTTCGGTCAACTACGCTCAGAAATTTAATAGTTTTGAGCGTAGTTATCCTACGCCCATTCGGTTGAATTTTGGCCTGTTCAGGTGGTGATTTTTCAGATTCCAGATTCTGGGGACGAGGTGCAGCTACTGACAAAAGGTGGCTGTGAAGGGTGGACGGGAAGATGGCGAACTACACAGGAGATCTTTGGATTTTTCTTAGGAGGCCAGTTTGAACACTTCCGGTGGTCGGTTCAAGTTGATTCCGGCCGGTTTTGGGGGTGGTGCCGCCGGTTCTGGATTCCTGGGATTGAGAGCTTCAAGGTAGGCGGCGGTGGTTTCTGATATTTGAAGTTTACGAATTTAGGGTTTCAGGGTTAGGGCTCGTGCTGATAACGTGTTTTAGGAAATCCGAAATTGAGAGAAATTCGCTGTGTATTCTCTTTGATAATAGGGGCCTCTTTATATAGAGGATTACAATGCATAGAGTTAGAATCATACAAGGAAAGAGAATTTCTAGATTCTTCTAATTGAACCCTATTACCACTAGGTCAAGTAACCTAGAGTTTGGATCAAACACAAATAGAGATATCCTTAAACAATAATTGAATACTCCTAGATTTTTCAAATCCAAAAAAGTCTTTAAAACACCTTAGAAATCTAAATACAATACACCCCCCCTAAATTTCTAGCTTCGCCACTGAGGTCAGCTGTGTGTGAATTGTAAATCTTTGATGTTTTACTGTGATAATCTTCATGTTGCTTGAATGTGGTTTCAATTGTGAGTTGATGGATTGCATGCTACCAGAAGAACATATATTAGAGACAGTTGAGTTGGGGGACAGATTTGGATGTTGTCGTGAGTGGTGGATGAATAGTATTACTTGAAAGTGAGCTCAATGTGGTGTAGATCTAGATGCTGTAAAGATTCGCACTAGGAATGATATAAGCATCCTAGGTTTGGCCGTTTAGGGAATGCAATTTTCATCATCAAAGAGGCAAATAAAGCTTCACAACGAATTACTTTTTTAGTAGTCAGATTTTATATACATTTATTAAGTAGAAATACATTTTTTCTGACCTAGTGCTCTGCTAGGGTTTCTTGGCCGTCGAACTTTCTGTTCATCGACCTTGTACCTTCTTCGTCTCTCATGGGGATTTTGCGTTGGAATTTCGGTGGTTTTGTCAAGGGCAGGAATTTCCTTGTTCTTCATTGATTTTCCGTTGGATTCTTAAATCAGATCGATGCCGGATCATGGTACTTTTTCTGGTGGCGGCGTTGCAAGCCAGCGGCGTCATGATGGAGCTACTTCGTAGTTTTTGGGGGTGATGGCTTTGGTGATCTCGTCGGCGGTGTTGTTTGCGGCCGAGTCACAATTGATGGAAATGATTGGAAGCCAACTGATGGCATGGGTGCCAGATGATGACGGGGAAGGGTTTTTGGAGGACGTCGACGGGTGTGTGGTCTCAAAGAAACTGTCTGCTAGGTTTTCTCAATTGGTCTATTGGGCTCCATATGCTTAATATGGGTTGGGATCACTAGGATGTATTGGATTGAAATGGAGTCCAGGTTTTTTATTTTTACTATTGGGTGTGCATCTTTTTTTACGCAAAAGATGCTTGGTTTTCTTTTTCATTTGTTTATTTTGTCTACTGTTTGGTACTTCTTGGACACGGTGTCGAAGAGGACGCAATTTTCTGTGCTGTTGACTACAAGGTATTACTAGGAATCTTGGGATTATATGAACTTTGTAATCTTGAAAAGGGGCATATTGTGGTTAGAGTTTGGGCCCTTTGGCTCGATAGTACCTGTGACCACGGTTTTACTTGGGGATATGGTCTATGTCCCCCCCAATGTATGCTTTCCGCGGCCGATTGAGTAATTGAAATTTCTATTTTTCCTAAAAAAAAAAAAAAAAGAGTAGAAAATGTCGCAAAGAATAATAAGACCATGTTGTCTTTTTTGCTCTTTTTTGGGGTTCTACTCTTCTTTGTTCTGAGCTTGATCCTAAAAGGTGAGTGTGCTACGAGTGTGTTAGGTAGTTTGCTCTGTTTTAAGGGTGGACTTTGTAGTGTACTCAACGTAATGATTCTTACTGTCAGCACCACAATTGTATTGCTTGCTGAATATATATATATGGTTGACCTTTTCGTCTCAAAAAAAGTTGAAATTATGTAAAAATATTAGAGGAAGAAAAATTGTCTATACTTGTACTTGTTAATGACCTGCATGGAGCAATAAATATCAATCATTTGGCAAGCTCAACCTTCCTTACAATGGTATTCTCACTAGATTTAAAAAAAAAAAAAATTATGGGTGAAATTTTCATTGTATAAATGAACCAAATAAGGTCAGAATAGAACATGCACTAAAATAAGTAAAACTAGGCCGACACTGGTACACGACTATTCCGTAAGACTTGAGCGTTTTAGTGCTTATTACAAAAAGGAAAGTGCATCGCTTTCAAAATGAGAAATATATTTTACTAGTCACTCACGTCAAACATGCAATTGTGGTACATGAACATTTAGTACTTCTGAAAAGACTCATAGAAGCGCCAATTGCCAGTATAGGCTAACCAACTTGCAAAAAAAATACTAAAACAAGCAAGGCACACATGGTGCATAGATAGGAACGAATGGTTCAGTTAATCATAGATTCTAATGAATTAATTGGCAAGCCACTCATGGATCACATACATAACTACTATATAAAACCTATAAGAAGAATAAGTATACTTCATTTCATTCTCACAAAATGAGGATGCTTATAATTACTGCATAGCCCTTGGTTGGTAAGATCAGCCATTGGCACCTGAAGGATGTTGACACGAGAAATTCTTACATAGGGCAAAAGTACCACGTGGCGGTGGGACAGCCCAATCAAAACCCATAAAATTTAAAGTGCGTTCCAAAACTATCCTTACTTATTAAAATAAAATACTTGAAACATCTCATTGCATGTTCACTTATTGGGCAACCCTACCAGCTACATGGTATGTTTGTCCTATGTAAAAATCTCTTTATTGACACTATATGCATGATTCAAATTTATGGTCGTAAAAGTTCATTAATTATGGTTTAGGATTTTGGTTACCCTAATATATCACCGACTATCTATACTTTCGTCATAGTTAGCTCATTATACATATACTAAAGCCCCTAGAGCTAGCACTGTTCATAGCACTGTTTGACTGAAAGGACGTTTTTGCCCCTTTTGCTATTGCAGATTTGTCTTTTTCCGCGATAGAACAAAAACAAAACGAAGAAAAAGAAAAGAAGTGATAGCTCCTTTGTAGTGGAAAGCGAGTGAAGGGTATTTGTTTTGTTTTGATAAGAGCGACTTTGTAGCTTGAGTGCGTGTAGGTTCGTAAGTTTTCTCCTTTCTGCTGCTATTGCTTTTGTTAGTTTTTGTGTGGTTTTGGTTTTTGATTGGGTTTTTTGTTGCCGATGGTTTTGAATATCTATGGGTTTTTGATTGGGTCTTTTGTTGTCGGTGGTTTTGAATTTCTATGGGTTTTTGATTGGGTCTTTGTTGTCGGTGGTTTTGAATTTCTATGGGTTTTTGATTGGGTCTTTTGCTATGAGGAAGAAGAAGATCTGTGCTAGCTGCTATATCCTTTCAGTATATAAGTGAATCGAGTTTCAGCTTCGCTGTTCTGTGTAATCAAATTTTGCCATCGACGTTCGTGAAAGCTTGGTGAGATTTTGATTTGGTACCAACACACTCTTAAAATAATGGAACAGTCGCATAGATGATGGTAAAAAAATAGATATTTCTTTATCTGCAAGAGCTTACCACTCCCTCTTCCAGTTTGGTAGTAAATTGTACAATAGCGACTGCTGTACCTCATGATAAAATCTTCATTTCAGGTATTTGTGAAAGAAACTGGGACCCAGAACATTGAATCAAAGTCAATGTTGTATCTGCAAGAGCTTACCACTCCCTCTTTATGCATAACATGTAAGTGGTGAAGTTGATATGATTACATGAAATATGTAAGGCTGCTGCACTTCACAAATGCTAGCTTTTCTAGACTAGGACTCTAATACGTTTACTCTATATTGTTATAATTTAGTAATATTTTTTCTCCCAACTATCGATGACATAACACAGAAATATATTAATTTGGTTAAGCAAAGACTATATATTAATTTGGTTCCTCACTGACCTGTGCTCAAGTAATTTCATTTGTTCATTGGATAAAGTTTTATGCTATCCTTTTATATTATGCAGGGCAAGCATTACTCCTAGAACTGTGTTGATCATTCTGGCTAGAATGTTCAGAGGCAATACAATTATCCTTTTGAAGCACATAAATTGCACTGAAGGAACAAGGGCAATAACGTCAGTGAGCCAAATTCATATGTGAAGGAAGTAGGAGTTTCAAAATTGAAGCTGAAGCAGCAGAGGATAAGGGGTCAAGGCACATCATGATAATTGGTTTTGTTTATTATGCTCACTGTTTAGGTCTGATGTAGTATTGTGAATGAAGTATTGTTGGGAGGTGTTTTGTAAAGTTTCAAAATTTCAATGTTCAGGTGTGCAGATTTTGCAATTCATGATGAGCATGGAGGTTGATTAACTGTAGAATATGCTAAGAAGGATTTGCATATATATGTACTTTCAGTTGCATTACCATGTGAGTTGGTTTGTTTACTCGGTTTGATTTCATGTCTTGTATTGAAATAATCATGATTTGATAAAAATTAATAGGTAGTAAGATTTGATTTGAGCAATATGTCTCATGCAGGAATGATGTAACTGTCTTCGCATGCACATTAGTAGATAACGGATCAATTTTCTTGATATCTGACTTACTGCATTCCTGCAATCTGTTTGAGTCTAATTGGATTCTGTGGTGCTGCAGTTGATTGAGAAAGCAGCCGAGAAAGCCAGGTACAAATTTATTATGTAATTATGCAACTTTGCAAGATACGTACATCTTTTTATTCTATACTTCATATATTTTGGATTGCTTCTTAGTAGGTGAATGTATTTAAGTTTTGATTACAGGGGCTATAACTGGTTGCTTCTTATGAATTAGCAAGCCTAAAGCATTTTTAGCTGATAAATAAGTGGATGGTGCACTTCGATCAGCAACTCAGGTAATTGTCTCTCTAATTTCCAACTTTGGCACCTCACTTTGTAAACTTTTGGTAACAAGTCAAATAATTCTCTATATGTTTCTATATATTACCAGCTTCGACATATTTTGATAGCTTCTGCAATGACCATAAAATGATGCTCTTACAAGATCTACAGAGATTGGAAGCAGTTATATATGTTTCAAGAGTACATTAACACAATTAATGATCTGTAAAAGTTCTGTATCAATGTTCGCGCCTCACAGGATTGTAGTTACAATTGCCATTGATTTTGGAGTGAAACCTACTTTTGTTCTTTGGGTTAAACATAAACATACTACTATGTAGGGTATGTAATATTAAAAGATCAATTGTATTACAACTTTAACTATCATATAATTAACAATGATTCCCGCAACAAAGCGCGGGCTCACTTCCTAGTTGATTGCTATGATCACTATCATCTATCTCAAAAAACCAAAAAAACAAAAAACAAAAAACTCGTGAATTTTGGTTTCCTCCAAAGAATGTTGTAGTTTTATAAAATTCAATATATGCAATAAAATATGAGACGGAATGTTTCAAAAGTTTTACATGAAGACCGTAATCAACATTGTTGAATTTTCATCACTTCTTTACGAAGGTTGCAAAGAAAATTTTGAAAAGTCCAAAAGAAAGATTTTGAAGAGAAAATTTTCTGATCCAGTCATCGACATGGATCCGGATCCTCTCCTTGACTGCTCTCTATCCTTGTTTGTATTTGGCTTTTATTCTTATACATTCATTCTCCGTTTTTTCCATTAACAGAGTCGAAGAAAAAAGTAGAAGATAGAGCGACGCCTTGTTTTCCTATTCCCTTTTCTCTCTTGTTCAGCTCTGTTCGTTGAAGATTGTAATCGAAACAATGGCTACCAACAATGGGTTTTAGATCGATTTAAGAAAAATGGCTTCACTGTGGAAATTTTTTGTTATATATCAAACTTTCGCTGGGTTTTCCATGAGATGAGCCGTAGGAGAGGAAATCATTAATCTGGTATTGTGGATTAGAAATCCAGGATTCAATCATAAAAGATTATCAATTATTTTATTTTTATTGAAAAAATTAGTAAATATAATTGATGGCATTCCAAAAGATACAATAATATATCTCCACCATCGTATGCGAGAAACCATCATCAGCGAGAATGATTCTATATCCTTTCAAATTTAAGAAACCAAGCAGCTTTTAACAGTTTGGTATGGTTTTTCTATGACTGATGACTCTATCTCCTCTCTGTAAATGGATATATTAATTTCAACTTCAATATGACTCTATCTCCTCTCTGTAATTGGATATATGAATTGCACTCAAGTTTCAATGACGACATCTTCTACCTGTCTTCTTCTGATCACTCGTCTGGTGAGTGAGATTCACAAATCAATGAAGTAAATCAACCATGTGTTGCTGAAGTGTGCTACTGTGGCTTGGGATTTTGTAAGTATAATAGTCAGAGGCGAAGATATGAAACAGATCAGAGAGAAGGTGATAGATTGAATTTCAGGAAACTACAGTAGAAAACAAAAACTGCCAATAGAGAAAGTAGAAGAAGAAGAAGAAGAACAGGAACGGGATTGAGGCTCAGATGACGGATACAGACGTCGTTAGTCTTCAAAAGGCCAAAATTGGAGTCATCAAGGGTCATTTGTTGACGTGGATTATTACAGACCCTCATATATTGAATCAACGGCTGAAGCAAAAAGCCAAGAACAAACAGAGGTTGAGGAGTAACCAAGGAGAGGATCCGGGATATGCTTGTAGCTGTGTTTTCTTGAGCTAGACAGGTTAATTGCTAAGTTTTCGTTCCAAATTTTTAATATCAAATTGGTATCTGAACAGGATATCAGAATCAATCTCCTTTTATCAGTGCTCCATCTTATACCCCGATTTCCCTTATTTTGTTGATTTTCTTGTTGTCTTTCTCAAAAGAAACAAAAGAAGAGAAGAAATGATCGTATGTAAAGTCGTGGAGATATAAGTAGACAAAGCATAATAAATACTACAAAATTACAAGGAGCGTTACAGAAGATTTATTCAGGCAAACAGGCTTGCCTTGTTAATGTTCCAGATTAGGCATCACTCTCCAAACAAAGCCCCAACATTAAGACCACTGAAACCAAGCACAAGAATAATCTTATAATCATCTTATTCACATTTAAAACCAGGAGGGACAGTTTTCTGGCAAGCACTAACAATCAAATTCAAAGCAATTGGCACGTCCAAGTTAATACCAAGCACATTGGCCTTAAGCGTGGTGCAAAGACAAAGAGCAGCCTTCAAATCAGCCAAGCCTCCAAGCAGTGCACAGCAGGGACTGCTTGCTAGCGATCCAATTTTAACGTTCACGAGTCCCAGAAGGCCTGCACAAACCCCTAACTTCAGCGAGTCTCTCGGGCAAGTTTCCATAGCTGGTGCTGGTGTTGATGGTACCGGTGTTATTGGTGTTTGTGCCAGTATTGGTGGTGGGTAGAGAAGGACTGAGAAGACGAGAAGGGTTGCAGAGAGATTGGTAGAAGAAGCCATTGCTGAAAGTGATCGAAGTGGGATATTAATAGGTTGTTTGGGTGCTTCACTGGAGGGAGGGGATGCCTTGTTTTATAGGCGAGAAGATGGTGCGGTTTAGCAATGAACTTGTTGTTTTGAGAATCTGATTGATTGATTGGGAGTGAAAAAAAAAAAGAGGTGTGATACTGTACCAGCTGAAATTAGCTAGTTATTTGTAAGTTAGTGCATGGTGATCAAGTGAAGCAGTATAATTTGGGTTCTGTTCTTAGTTGTCGACTAGCTAGTCGTGATGTTTTAGGCACCAAACTAGATATTCTCGATCAGTTTCCCACTACCCTTTAGTGCATGTTGATCAAGTGAAGCAGTGTAATTTGGGTTCTCTTCTTAGTCGTCGACTGGCTAGTTGTGATGTTTTAGGCAATCTATATTCTCGATCAGTTTCCCACTACCCTTTGAATACTGAAATTTCTGTACATCAAATGATTGCTTAGCCACACATTGATTGATAGGTGGATATGTTGGGCAAACTTGTAATACGGGGTGGTAGAATGCCACATTTATCACTTGTGTTGGTGTGTATCCAATTTTTTAACATTTTATTCATAATTGTGGTGCACTCTTGTACTCCACTCCGATTAGATAATGGATTTTTACTAATCAGTTTATCAATTCATTCACTCACTCTCCTACGATATATATATATATATATATATATAATATAAAATAAAAACAAAAACACTCGCTCTCATCTCTCATCTCTCGTCTTTCTCTCACTCCGTCTATTGTCGCCCACATCGCTCTCTCTCCTCTCTTTTGTTATTTCTGGGCAATTCTCAGGTTTGGCTCTCTTTTCTTCCCCTCTCATAGATCAATTTAATTTCTTCGGTAATAGCTAAGTTTTCCCTATCACTATTGAGTATTTTAATTTGAAGTGCTCAAGTTTCTTCATTTTGTTCCCATATCTGATTAGGGTTTGGGGTTTGATTTATTGTTTCCGATTTTGAATTTAGGAGGGCTTGATTAGGATTGGTTCCTTTTTTCTCTTCTCAATCTATTATTTTTGTTGTAGGATTGGTCCATCTTCCGATGATGGGTGGGTTTCGATCATTTCCGTCGTTCAAAGATTCATTCTTTCTTTTCACTGGTTGCTATCTCAGTACTTAATCTATTCTTTTAGCTTTGTTTTATCTCAATTTCATATTGTTCCCTTGTCTATATGCATTTGTTGATGTGTATATTGCTCAATTTCACAGCTTTTGCATGTCCTGTGTGATTTTGGACTCTGATTTTCATATGGTTTTTGGGTGTGCACGTAAGTTTCAATTGATTTGTTATATGCTTTACAGAATTAGATGTTCTTATCTAGCATTTTTTGGTAGTGTGGCTCTACTGGTTTTGTTGTAGATCTTATATGTCATATCTAGTTTTTTTTCTTTTCTACTTTTGTAACAATATAAGTAATCTAACACCAATTTTAATATCCTTGTAGCTCAAAAATTGGGCACTTCATTTTCTAATAAGAAACATAGCTGTTCTTATCTAGCTCTATTCTTTTGGCAGTGGAAAACTAGTTCACAAGGTCCAATGACTAGCTAGGCATAAATTTACGTAAGATTTTTTTGATAGATAAGCATTATTGTACCCCACTAATTCGATGATATTAATTCCAGCATACGTTTGATTTTTATTAATTTGTGCACTTAGTTTATGTCTTATAGAAATATTTCGTCTGACAGTTTGAACTTTGTACTTTCAGTATGCTAGGCATCCAATCAGATGATGAACCACAGTTTACTTAGGTAAATATTTGTCTTTTATATATGTTAACCTGGTTAATCATTTGTTTTTTGCACAATAAGATGGCCAAAGGGTAAGTTGGAGTTCTCTAAGGACTGGAAAGCCAAATCCGATTGCCACCTTGGAGAGAATTAAGCGCAATTATAATGAGTGGTTGGAAACGATCAACTGTAATGAAGCTCAAATTGATGATCGAACTGGGAATGAGCCACCCTCTCATGCCAGTCAGCATAATTGGCTCCCCACCCATTTGTGAAAATCAATGTCGATGGTGCCTGGGATGAAACCAACCATACAAGTGGGGTGGGAGTAATCATTAGAAATCATAGAGGTTTCTCTATTGCGGGTGCAAGTCTACATGGGAACCACAACTCTTCCATAGAAGTGGAAGCGGATGCAGTGGTAAAAGGTCTTCAGTTTGCAGCCCATTCGAAGCTTAAAAATATCATTATGGAAGGTTACTGTCTTGAGATCATCAGGGCCTTGGAGAATCAAGCCAACCATCACAGTTGGAAGATCTCTCCCATAGGGTTTACCTTCGTTCACTGGAATCAGATGGAGCTGGATCCCCAGAGAAGCTAACCGTGTTGCGGATGCAGCCGCTAAGCTTGCTAAAATGAGGTTGTGCTCACAGGATTGGGCTAGTAGGCCCCCAACCTTCCTCCTGTCTATTTTGAGAAGTGATGGTCTTCCTGGCCCTCCCTAACCATCCATCAGTTTGCTACAGTTTGTTTCTGTTTTGTTAGTAGGCTCTAGTTGTAGGTTCCATCTTATGCGTTTGTCTCCTTTCTTTCCCTATAAGTCTTGCCTTTCTGGCCTTTGCAATGAATTTTTCTTCAGACAAGAAAAAAAAGGGGGTAAGTTGGAGTTCATATATGTACAAGTACAACTTTGCTTAACTTAGCTGAGTCAGATGCATTTTGTTGCCGACTTGCCTTTTTATGATGACTCGTTTAGTGTTATTGTGTGCTTCAACTTAGACTAATTATACTCGAGTTACAGAAGTTGGAAACTTTATACTTAAAGTCTGTGCTTGTGAATTCCATTTGTTTCTACAATTACTTCATATTATGTGGCATATGATCCATTTCCTGCCTTACAGGTTTGACTAGGAGTTTAACAAAGAAGTTGCAACTCAAGTAATCTAGCTATTTGCAAGATTTGTAAGTACAATATTTCATGTGTGATATTTTATACAATACTTTTCAAATGTTATATGCTTGTTTTTGCTTTGGACGACTTCATCTGTTTAGCTTTCTTATATTGCCATTATAAGAGCTTTGTATCTCTTACTGTATTATTAACAGAGAATTAAGGTATATTTTCATACTAAAAATGTGTAATATTCATATAGGGAATTAACCTAGTAGAAAAGTTTGAAGTTGAAGGTGGTGTTATATTCATGGCAGCTCCAGTCGATCTGTTGCAACTGGATTTCAGGTCAGCTCATATGTTTCACTGTAATTGCTATTTTATATTTTAGTAACAACTTTTTGTTTAGATATCATATTTATAACTTCCATTTATATACAGAATTTTCAAAAGTTGAAGTTGTCACCGGAGCTTAACCAGAAGTTGAAGTCATTTAGTAGAAGTTGGTTTATAGAGGTAGAGAAGTTGAAGTTATTTAGTAGAAGTTGGTTTATAGAGGTAGAAATGCTCTAGTCATGATAACGAGGCCATCATATAAGGAAATCCTATATTCCTTGGTGAAATATTCCTTTACTTGTTCCAGTGTGTAAGTCTTTGGATTGCTGGTTTGATGAACTTCGTTGGAGTTATTTTGCTATGTATTGCTATTTGGTATGCATTCCTTTGTGGCAGTTGATGGAAATATCAAATATGTAGTTTGCAGCTATGAAAAAAAAAAAAAATTGTTCAACAAATTTTTTTAATATATTTGTTTATGAAGACACGAACAGAAAGCAAATGTGGCCTGTACTAATAAAATAAAAGAAGTCGGGCGGGACCCATCATGTCATGTTTGAAGAGTTTGTGTCTGTTTCCATTGCAATGGATACGACTCTACAGAGTGACCGCAAAGAAAATGGCTACACCGTTGCTGTACTCTATAGACACGCATAACCGTGGCCTTTGACCCTCATACCACGAATCATGAACGTGCCTGTTGCTAAGAATTGTAGTAGTGATTCTCGATCAGTTTCCCACTACCCTTTGAATACTGAAAGTTCTGTACATCAAATGATGATCGATTAACCAAAGGTGATGGAGCTGTGACACGTATTTCATCCGCAGTTTGCCTGCTTCAGAGACGTCCTCTTTGGAACGTTGCGATATATATATATATATATAGAGGGTGTCACATGCACTTAATTTAACATGTGGTGAACCATCTCAGACCCCGTAGGGTGCTAAACATAACTAAAATAATTATTTTATAAGGGTTTATAATAAATATCAAGGGTTGAGATTATTTTATAAGGGTTGGCTCACTTACACCGTCGGTGCATAGAATAATTTCCATTATTTCGCAGCAACCATTTTTCTACGTGAGATAGGACATGCTTATTTATTTGTGCTTCAAATTTCAATGTTTTTAGTTATCTCGAATATCTCAATCAACTAACTAGAATTGAATTATGTCATTAGTTTTCCAACTACAAATTAATTTTCATAATGTGTGTAGACTGTAGACCAAGCTAGTCACCCCGACTCTAGCCGAAACTCTCTAATTCCTTACGAAACATGGAAATTATAAAACTAAAGTCAAAGGCTAAATAAAGAATTATTTCACATCTTTTGTTCACTCATTTATTCATTTATTAATGACTAGCCATAGCCCGACATCTATACAATGGAGCACAATGTGAATGATAGTCTCATGCTAATATGAATATGTGACCACAATATATATGATGTGAATCTTTCAACTTTACTTCACGTTTCAACTCATAATTCAAAATCTGTAAAAGTAAAAATGGATTGGAAAATGGTCTCTTCATTTCATTTCATAGTCCCTTTATATAGGGATAGAATTACAACGGAAATATTAATTACATTAAATACATTAAATGCTGATTGATCTATAATTGTGCTGATTGATGGTAATCACTGATTCCTTGATTCCCTCTCCGTCAGTTGCTTTGACGAAGGCACACAATATGTTTTTCCTTTAACACTCCCCCTTGTGCCAAGTCAAAGACGAAATTGTGCATGAGTTGTTGCCTCACAAAAAAACCTTGCCAAGTAACAACAAAACCCTGTGGGACAAAAATACCCCTTGGTCCAAGGAAAAGAGCACAACGCACCTTCTACATTTGAGAATGACATGTGTGTGTCAGACTCCCCCTGACGTCTACACCTCCCCCTGATCTTTACATTAATCAAGTGAGCTTGGAAAGTCTTCGCATTCCTATGCTTTTCACATGTTTCTCAACTGTGGCCTTAGGCAGTGATTTGGTGAACAAATCTGCCACATTCTCCTCAGATCTTACTTGATTCACTTGAATCTTGAGAAGGGTCTGTTGTTGCTGATTTTAGGAATACTTTGGTGATATGTGTTTTGTATTATCCCCTTGATATATCTTAGCTTCATCTGTTCGATGCAAGCTGCATTATCTTCATAAATGCAAGTAGGCTCTTCAGTGGTAGAACTCAAACCACTAGTGCCTCAAATATGTGTAATGATAGCTCTTAACCATATACACTCACGAACCATCTCAAGTTGAGCAATGATCTCTGAGTGGTTCGAGGAGGTAGCCACAAGGGTTTGCTTGGTTGATCTCCAAGATATCGCCGTGTTCCCAATGGTGAATACATAACCATTTTGGGAACAACCTTTATGTGGGTCATAGAGGTACCAAGTATAAGCAAAACCAACCAAAACGTCATTTGGTGTTTCAGTGTAGTGAGTGGCGCTTTCGCCATCAACATTTCCTTTAGGGATTGCAGTTCTATATGCGGTCCCTCTTGTCTCTCTATAGGGAAAGAACAGTTCCAAGTCAATGGTCCATTTTAGGTATCAAAGATGTTCTTGATACCATTCCAATGACGCTGCATTGGTGCTGAGCTAAATCTAGCTAACAAGTTCACTGAGAATGCAATGTCTGGTCGAGTAAATTGGGCTAAGTACAACAATGCGCCTATTGCACTTAGATGGGGAATTTCACCTCCCAACACCTTTTCGTCATCTTCCTTTGGACAAAATGGATCTTTCCTTGCATCCAACTTCGACCGATCATGGGAGTGCTAGCAGGATGCGCTTTGTCCATGTTATATCTCCTGACTTTTGGACATACGCAGACTGGTGGATTAGTATTCCACAAACTCGGTGTTCTAGTTCAAGGCCTAGAGGGAATCGAGTTTTCCCAAGATCCTTCATCTCAAATTCGGATTTCAAGTAGCTCGTGGTTTCTCTTATTTCATCAAGAGTACCTATTATGTTCATATCATCGACATATACAGCTACAATTGTAAATCCAGAACTTGTTTTCTTTATGAATACGCAAGGGCATATTTCATCGTTCTTATATCCCTTCCCAATCAAGTAGTCACTTAGACGGGTATACTACATCCGCCCGGATTGTTTTAATCCGTAAAGTGAGCGTTTCAACTTAATTGCAAACGCACTCTGTGGTTTAGAGTCACTTGACTTGGGTAATGCAAGGCCATCAGGCACTTTTCATATATATCTCTGAATCTAGATCCCCATAGAGATATGCAGTGACCACATCCATGAGCTGCATTTTCAGTCATTCAGAAATTACTAAGCTAACTAAGTAGCGGAACGTTATAACGTCCATTACGGGAGAGTATGTCTCCTCGTAGTCAATTCCAGGGCGTTGTGAGAAAGCTTGCGCCACAAGGCGAACCTTGTACCTCAGGACTTCATTCTTCTCATTACGCTTTCTGACAAAGACTCATTTATGTCCTACAGGCTTTACACTTGGTGGGGTTAGCACTACCAGACCAAATACCTGTCTCTTTGTCAGAGAATCTAATTCTGCCTGGATTGTTTCATTCCATTTAGGCCAATCTGCTCTTTGTTGACATTTTGCAACAGAGCGTGGTTCGATATCATCGTGCTCTATGATTCCTTGAGCAACAGTATATATTATCAATGTGTATGGAAGATCTTTTTATCAACTCATACGCACTCTCGTAATCGAGATTTCTTTGTTCTCTGGAATCATTTCAAACATCGGAGCGTCCTCCAGTATTGATTCATGGACATAACTATAATCAGAGACAATCTCATGAGAGGGATTCTATACATTGATGATTGGTTTGTGCCTTACTCACCCTCTTCTTCCTTGGGTGAGTGTCAATCGAACCAAGTGACCTCCCCGTCTTCCTTGGGGAGCCACGGCCTCAACCACACCTCCACTAAGTGCGGTTGCAGTGCCTCTATCTGCGGTACCGTGCCTTTTGTTGTGGACTTCTAACCTTGCAGGCACATTTGCAGCTGGTATATGTGATCTCGTCACTTTTACGATATCAGTAAACGCATCAGGCATCGAATCTGCTACGTTTTGAAGATCGATTATTCTTTTCACTTCACTTTCACTTTGTGAAGTGCGGGGATCAAAATGAGACAGAGTGGGAACAAACCACAACAATTCCTATCGTTCCCTTGGAAAATCCTTTTTCCTATCTCCCCCTAACGACGGGAAGACTATTTCATCAAAGTGACAGTCCGCAAATTTAGCGGTAAAGAGATCGCCTGGCAAGGTTTCCAAATAGCGGATAATTGTTGGGGATTCGTATCCAACATAAATACTTAATCATCTCTGAGGACCCATTTTGGTGCACTGTGGGGGCGCAATAGGCACATATACTGCTCAACCAAATATACGTAAGTGTGAAATTTCAGGCTCATATCCAGTTACCAACTGGTACGCAGAAAATGGTTGGCTAGCAGTGGGTCTGAAACGAATAAGTAAAGCTGCGTGCAATATTGCATAACCCCAGGTAGATATAGGCAGGTTTGTGTGCATAACCAATGCCCTAGCCACCATCTGTAGCCTTTTGATGGTGGCTTCTGCGAGACCGTTTTGTGTATGCACATGGGATACAGGATGCTCTACATCGATCCCAATAGACATGCAATAATCATTAAATGCTTTTGATGTAAACTCTCCAGCATTATCAAGCCTTACGGACTTGTTAGGGTGATCAGGGTGGTGAGCCCTTAAGCGTATAATCTGTGCTAGGAGTTTTGCAGCATTTCTTGTGGACAATAAAACGACATGTGACCAGAATGTCGAAACATCCACCAGAACCATAAAGTACTTGAATGGTTCGCATTCTGGATGGATAGGTCCACGGACATCTCTTTGTATCCTTTGTAAGAATGGAATGTTTTGTTTTGTATCTTTAGCATAGGAAGGTCTCGATCCTGTTTTTGCTAAAGAGCAGGCTTTGTAAAACCAGTGATGTGCCTTTGAAATAGTCAATGAGGCATAATGGGAGGGAGGTAGTGCTTCTAGTACTTCAGAAGGCAATGACTTCATTTGAGTAATACTAGAACCGACACCTTGCAGTGTGGCAGATTTTTCTCCCATTTTTCACTCGAAAAAAGGGATGTCCGTGTGAGTTCTTGAAAAATATTGATTATCATGTCACGACCTCGGTGCCATAGGCGGTCATGCAAAAGCTTGTATGAGTCAGTGTCCCACATTTCATTGTTGGTGACAGTATAGGATTCAATGATCCGAATCGTAGTGAGGTACAGTCCACTAGATTGACTCATAAGTTTTTCTAAGATGTGTTTTCTTCCATAGTCATTAGATGTAATATCAAGGTATTCAGTTCCATTCTTACGGTGTGTTTTTACATGATAACTGTTGGCACAAATAGCTTTGAAACTTTAACAAGGTTCGATTAGCTCTTGGTGCATATAGAGCATCTGTGACTTTAAATGTTGTGCCATTAGGCAGCAAAAAATTTTTGGCAGTTCCTCGCCTTTTATTAGTTGTGATAATCCAATCATCGTAGTCACAGACGAATTATAGGCTATTAGTTCAATGAATAATTGCCTATTTCTTAATATTGTGTGGGTAGTCCCACTATCATCTAAGCACTCAAGTTCTCCTCCATTCATTGCTACAAATAAATGGGAGGTATTTAGAAAATATAACTCATATTCTTTAGAGTATTTCTATTTGCGTAGAATGGTATTCTTTTCATTCTAATAATTTTTCTCTAGATGTATTGCTTTACATCTTTATAGTACTATATCGAACCATGTATAGTAAATAAATTTGAATAAATTCAGTGCTTCAGAATAAAATTCAAAATTTATTAATAAGCCAACGATAATCAAGTCAAGGTCTTGTTCAGAAATCTTATTTATCAATCCATGATTGAAAATAAACTTTAAGACCAAACAATAGTCTAATTAAAAGTGATGCATTATGCCTTCACAACTGTCTTTGGAAAATAAAAACAGATCAGTCAAGATTGATAGCATCCATTGACTTAGCAAGTTCCTCTTTGCCATTGAAGTCTGCAATTGTAAGGTTGACGTCTAGATCATGACCTTCTTCTTCCATATATTGAGCCTCTTGTTCTTTAGACTCTCTATACCTCTTGTAATTGGCTTCTACTCTGTTGTTTGCTTGGCAGTTCTTGTACCAATGCCCAATGAATCCACACTTATAGCATGGTTCATTGTCAACTCTTTCCTTTTGCATATTGTTTCCACGATTCCCATGTCCCTTTCCACGTGGTGCATTGTTGCCACGTGGGTAGGGATCAGCACGTCTAAACCCCCCTGCATTAGAGTTAGTTCCACCTTTCATTTTTCCATAATGAGCCTTGAGAATTTTCTTTGTCCCAGTGGGCTTGGCATTGTTATTCAAGAGAATCTCATTTTGTCTCTCAGCCACTTGCAGTAGGCTTATCAACTTATTGAAGGTTGTGATTCTTTTGTTGTCATACTCCAACTGATACTGGTTCGCTAGTATAAAAGCTGAATTAGGAAAGGTGGTAAAAGTCTTGTAGATCATATCATCTTCTGTGATTTCCCTTCCACAAAAATTGAGACGTGCCTTTAGGCGCAACATGTCCTTGTTGAAGTCCTTGACCTTTTTATAGTCAAGCAAGCGGATTCCATTCCACTGAACAGCCAGTCCTGGGAGCAAAGTATCGTGAATGTTCCCAAAACGTCCTTTAAGGGCATCCCACAATGCTTTGAGTGTCTTCAACTGAAGGTACTCCCAGCGTAGGCTAGGATCAATATGTCGCCTCAGAAAAATTAAGGCATTTGCTTTCACCTTATTAGATAGTTCATCATCTTTGGGGTTAGTAATGGTGGCAGTGTAGTCTTTTGCCACAAAGGCAGTTTCCATATCGGAAACCCAACGATGGTACTCAAGTCCTTCTGAGTCCAAAATGTCAAACTCAGGTCGAATTGGATCAGCCATCTACATAAAACAAGAGGGAAGATATAAATTACACAGTCATAAAGACATCCACGTGAATTATTTTCCAAAAATATAAATTAGATTTCAATACCAAGATTCATAATGGTCACATTTTTTTCGATGCTATGTGACAATACTTTATCACAATAAGTGTGTATTTATAATGCGCATGAACTTTCATTATCATGGCAAAACGCAATTCTTTTTTGTATAGCATTCTAAACAAGTAATAATCATAGCACATAATAAATAATAAAAACATAGCATATATTAAAATAAATTAAATGGCATGCTCAAATTTCACAAATGTATACCAAAATATATGTTACATATAATAATAACAATAATATATCATGCATAAAATAAAATACAATTGATAACATAATATAAAGGCATGCTTAGCAATAATTTATATAAGGATAAATAAAATAAAAACGTTCTCAAATTTTCATAAATAAACCATAAACAATGAAATATATAATCATGCTTAAAGGTAATTATATAAAACATAAATAACAAGGCATGCTTAAAATGATCAAAATTATCTAATTAAACATGCTTAATAACAAAATATAATAAAGGTATAAACAATAAGGTATAAAGCATGCTTAAAAATAGAAAATATAAATAAAATTCACATGCTTTAGATTCCATGAATATATATCACATATATAACAAGCAATAAAATAGCATGCTAAAAAAAAAAAAAATCTAATTATAAATAATTAAATATACCATAGTATGAAAATAAAAGGGAACATACTTGGTTTCGAGAAAAACAATCCTAACGCACGCGCGTGTTGATGCAGGAGTGCGTAGCGATGTTTTTTTTTTTTTTTTTTTTTTTTTTTTTTTCGGGTTCTGCTCTGGGCCTGCTGATTTGTTAGGCTGCAGGGCCTGTTTTTTTTTTTCGTTTCTGGGCTGCACAATTTTTCTTTTTTGGGCCTGCAGGTTTTTTTTTTTTTGGCCGGGTCCCTTTTCTTTGGGTCGAGTTTTTTTTTTTTTTTTTCTCTTTTTCCTTCCTCTTCTTCACGTCTGCTCTTCCTCACTTCTAGTTTGCAGAACTGCAAAAGAGTAGCTGACGCAAGTGCTGGGATCCGGCGATGCTGTGATCAGGAGGTGCTGCGATCTGGATGTGCTGCGATTCGGAGGTGCTGGGATCCGACGGTGGAGGCCAAGCGCTGGGTTAGTGAGGTGGCAGCTTGGGTGCGGAGAGCAAATTGCTCTTGGGTGTGCAAGTGATCTGCAAGCGGGATCGATGTAGGATCGAGGTGATGCAGCTGTGTCTGGGAGCTGCTGGAGGAGGCAGGGCAGGGGTGGGCTACCCAGACGCGCGTGCTAGGCTGGATCGAAGGTGGTATTGCTGCTGCTGGGCGTGCGCTGCTGTAGTAGCGCGGGATAATGGGCAGTAGGCAGGTGGGCAGCGCGGGTCGATGTGCTCGGGGCAGTGTGCTGGTGAGCTGGTGCGCTGGGTTGGGCCGGAGGCCACGCGGTCAGATGGTCTGCTGGTGTTCCCTAGGGAGGGCAGAGGGCAGGGCTGATGCAATGGGAGATGAGACCAGTCTGGATGAGGCCGATCTTGGTCGGGGAATTTTTTTTTTTTTTTTTTAGGGTGAGGCAGAAAAGAAGAAAAATATATTTTTTTTCTTCTAGGGTTTTGATTTTTTCTTTCGGGAAGAAGAAAGAAACTATAGAATTGAGGTTTTTTTCTTTGGCTATTGGCTCTGAGCGTGCTGATAACGTGTAAAAGTAAAAATGGATTGGAAAATGGTCTCTTCATTTCATTTCATAGTCCCTTTATATAGGGATAGAATTACAACGGAAATATTAATTACATTAAATACATTGAATGCTGATTGATGGTAATCATTGATTCCTTGATTCCCTCTCCGTCAGTTGCTTTGACGAATGCACACAATATGTTTTTCCTTTAACAAAACCCACATTATATTATACATATATAAAAGATGAGTTAACTGTTCATTCCGCGTTACTGTTCATTCGGAGGAGAAAAGACGATTATGCCCTCAGTTGGATTTTTTTACGCCTCTGCCACTGACCTATGTTTTTTTCCTCTCGGTTCCTCCAGAAGCCTCCCAGACCGACTTTTTTGCTCTCTCTTTTCTTCCTCCTGCTTTCTAAATAGCATCCTTCACTCCCTCAGACGACTGCCTCCTTAACTGCGGCTCTTCCTCCAACGCCACCTTCTTCAACAACTTCTTCATCGGAGATTTCAATTCCGGCTGGGGTTTTGTCTTCAACAACAAAATCCCACCTCCAAACTCACCCTCTCCTTACCACACAGCAAGAGTTCTCACCACTGTTTCAAGCTATAGCTTAAGCATCAGGAAAATTGGAACTCACTTGGTAAGTTTTCATTCCTCACCGTTTTCGGCTCAGGGTTTTGATTTGGTTGATAACCCTTTGTTTTCTTTGGAGAAAAACGTTGTGGGTTTTAGTTTTCTTGGCTATTGCTTATGTATGTGTGTGGAAAGTTTGAATCTTTGGTATGTTTTGATAGAGATGAGCTCGAATTTTGATTGAGATTGGAGATGATGAGTTCGACCATGAATCTAACCCATAACTTTATGATATTAAACCATAAAGGAGGTTTGATCAGGTTTCAATATTATTAACCTCATGATTATGATATTATTAAGAATATATCCTTTTCATTTTTTATTCACAGTAGTTTAAACCAACTTTTATTGTTCATAAATCAATTAAATCAATTAAACACAGTATACGTTTTGTCAATCAACAGTTTTGATGTCACTTAATGTAAAGATTTCATTGATTACTTATATCTCCTACAGTTTCAAATTCCAAAATTTTGTTTTCATATATCAAATACTCATTTATCATTTAAATTTGAATAAACTAATACATTTGTTATATGATTTCAGCTTTGACAATATAATGGAACCTGTGATGATTCGTGCAATGGAATCTTACAAATGCCATTATAAGATCAGAGTTTGAATATCAAGATTGTGGAGAGCAAAAAAGTACAATACTGATAAAAATGATGGTCTGCAATGCGTTTTGGTTGATGAAATGTTACCCTGCAATTATTTTTATCTGTTATGTTCTATCTCGATGTTGTGGAATTGGAAAATGTCACTATGTTCCATTTCAAATTGTCTCGCTGCAACTGATTTTTCTTTTCTTTTCCATTTAATACAAGGTGATGCAGTTCATGCAATTGTAACTGAATCTGATTACCACTTGGTTCACAAAAAATTGCATCAAGGCAAAGTGTATGATATTGATCATTTCTTTACACGAAAAAGCCAGGAGAGTTACAAAATTGTTGATCATTAAGTGCAAGTGTACTTCAATGCAAAGACTGTCTTTGAACCAGTTGAAGAAAGCTTCCCACCAATTCCACAACATCGATTCTATTTTGTAGATTTTGACCAGCTGAGGGCACGCATTAACAACAATACAATTCTCCTAGGTGAATGAACAAACTACAAATAATAAATCGTTATTCATTATATGACATTTAATAATCTTCACTAACAGAATCTTTGTTTGTTTTTTTTATTTTTTATTTTTTAATGCAAGATGTTTATGGCTGTTTGAAGTCAGTTCTACCAGTGCATTAAGCTCCTGTCAAGGATAAAGAGGAATCGAAATGTGAAATTTATCTACAAAACTTAAGGTAAAATTTTCATAAACTAGATCAAAAATTAAATCTGCTATATTTTCCGGAAAAAGAAAAAATGAAACTAACTCTTCAAATTCAAAATCTAGAAGAGAAGATCTTAGAGTCACTCTCTGGGGTAACATTGCCAGATAGTTTGACATACAGAGCATTAAAAAACTTTCTTCACCAGTGCTCATAGCGTTGACCAGTTTAAACTTTAAAGATTAAGGAGCTCATGGGTGAGCATTATTCCAAAAAAAAAAAAAAAAAAAAACTCCTTCCTTTTTCTTTTAATTACAGGCTGCCATCCTTCTATAATCTTCTAGACGTTTCTTCTATAATCTTCTATTTCCTTAATTGCAGGCTGCCGTTGCCGTTAATGAGAAGCTCGATTGCTGGTATCTCTGTCTTAACGCAGTAGAAGGCACAACATTCTGAGACCTCGATGATCGATTGGACCGGTTTCAAGTATCGTTCGAAAGCCTTCTTTACTATTCATTTTGGGAAACTTTTAAACTTTTGATTTTGTGAATTGAGCTCATTTGATCAAATCGGAGGATCCGATTGAGCAATCAGAGATATATGAGAGACTCTAGGTAAGCTTCTTATTTGATCAAATGGTTTGACATTTTGGGTGCAATTGATTGGGTTTTTCAATTTCAGTGCATGTTGGTTTTTATACTTTATAGCTTCCAGAGTTCGTCCTCAATTACAGTATGCCATTCTTCTATAACCTTCTTATTCGATGGCTGCCAGTTCTAAGTGATAGCTGACAGAGTGATTTAGAATAGAAAAGAGAGCAGCAGGCGAAGGAACAGTGATTTTGGGTGATGTCACATCAATCTCCCAGTTTTGGTAGTTGATTGATAGACACACAGAGAGGGTTCGATCGATAGACTAAAGGAGAGGGGTAAAGTACCAGTTTGATTATAGAGATGGAAAGAGGCTTTATCACCTGCTCAGGACATCAAATTGAAGCTTGAACAGGTGAAGGAAAGTACTACCTTTTAGGTAATTTGAGGGATGCATTTATTTCTCTCTGGGATCGATTGCATGTAATTTTGTAACATTTGTTTTGAGTTTTGGGACTGCTTTTCATGTTTTTGGTTTCTGGGTCTATTTACATGGCGAGCTCCTTACAGTATATGCTAGTAAGGAATATGAAGGCAGGGTAAATCGAATTCAAAATTGAATGCCTTTGTTTGAACTTGAGTATTCAGCATAGGAAGATCATATTACTCTGGCAAAACTTGCAAGCTCTGCCTACTTTTTGTATCTTCTCTTAATGATTATGTCTGGGATTTTGGTTTACTTCTTAATATCATACTAGAGGGTCAATTATTATAGTACTAAGCTTTTAAAATCTGATTTGAGTATCTCCAGGGCTCCAGCACATAGTACAAATGGAAAAGAAAAAAAAGCTAATATGTAACTGATGCATGAAAGTTAATTTTAAATCCTAAACTGAATTAATATATTCATCGTATTTAATTTTCCATATATTCATTGCATTTAAACACAGCTGATCACAAGCAAAACAGCAGAAGAAGAATGTAGGTCGTTTCATATATTTGTATCAACTGTAGGTAGAATCAACAATTTGTTTACTTTATTTTATTGAATGATGCATAATGAGATTTAACCTATTTGGAATTTCTCTCATGCCGCAATTCATATATATATTTTTCCATAATATGTATATCAGCCTTTAATTTTTTTTAAGGCTATTATACACTGTTGCACCACCAGGCTATTAAATGGAAGATAATAGCAATGGCATGTTATACTTAAAATCATGCTCTGTTCTGAGTCATATGGCATCATGTTTGCTTGCATTGTCCTGACCATAATCAGATTAAGGAATAACTTTATCAAGAAAAGAGAGGCCAATGTAACAGGAATAACCAAGTGAACCCATTGAAAGTAAACTCTGTAGTTCAAGTTTTGATTGCTCTGTATTTTCTGCCTACATTTTACAACTGAAGTCTTGGCAGTTTTTGTAACGACTTCTTGATGTGCGTTGTTATATCAGGCAATCTGGAGCAGGAAGCAAGGTGATATGACAACACCAACTTAAACTAAGCAACAACAACATGAGATGAATATCCCCTACACATCGTTTATCATTATGCCAACAACCATCAAACACTCATCATTATTGTATACCTTTAGAGTTTTTGGGTTTATCAACTTTGATTTCAAATTATTGATTCTGGGGAGAAATTCGTGTGACATATCCTAATTATACAGCTAAAGAATTCAAAAGCTGTACCGACCGCAAAGGCTACGTAGTTATGATATAACATAAATCCCCGCGGCAAAGTGCGGGCGCTATTCCTATTCTTAATTATGTTCCAACTCAGCCTACTAGCTATTTCCACTGTTCATTTTTCTTTCTGATAAATTGGCGATTTTTACTGATTTTATTTGCTACCCTTCAGCTTTACTAATCATAAAGGATTTATGGCCTAACTTGGTGTGGTAGTTTGGCCAAGCAGTCTAGCATGGAATATTCATGTTTAGCGTTCGAGTCTCAACTCCCACCGATTTGTGGCAGTAGGTTTGAGGGGATTTGGGTTCGTGCGCCTGCGGCGAGGGATTAGTCAGACTTTGCTGGGATATCCTCGTGGACTTCGGTCCAAAAACTAACTAGGAAAGTGTATTGTTAACTCGCTTACATAATCGAGGTGGCTTGTTATCTCACCCCTGATTAAAAAAAAAAAAAAAAACTTCTATGTTATTAAAGTCCAGTTTAAATTATCATGATGAAGTGTTATTGTGACGTTTCTTATGCAGTAATTCGGTAGTCTGTCAAATGAAATACATGTAACAAAAACTTTCTAGTCATCATTGCCGACAAACAGATTTCCTCTCTTTTTTGATGAGTTTGTTAAGAAATGTTAGATTTGAAATGAAGTACTATATCATTCGAGAACAAAAACTTCAATGATCAAATTCTTAGGGGGGTGTATTCAATTCAGATTTTAAAAGATTTTGTTTGAGTTTTTATAATCAATGGATTTACTTAATTCACGGATTGTTTAAATTCTATATGGACTCTAATTGATTTACTGGTATTTGTTTAGATTTTATAAGTCCTTATGATGTTTTTAGTATTTTAATTTTTTTTTCTTTTTCTTTAAAAGCAATGGATCTATGGATCCAACTATAATGCTATATCAATGACATAAAGTATATATATACGGGCCCGATCACAGGCGGATGTCCGCACTTTCGCTAAAGTGCGAACGTCAACGCAGCAGGCTGCGACGGCAGCTCAGGGCTGGCCGAAGGCGTCCCAGACCTCTTCTGGCAATACATTGAGTTTAAAGAGACCATCTGCAAGATAGCCCTTTCCAAATATCCTACCTTTGGTGAGTACAAACTTATCAGATTCAAATACAAGCTTAAATCCCTTGTTGCTTAAAATGGGACCAGAAACCAGATTCTTTCTTATGTCAGGGACGTGCAACACATCAAGGAGAGCCAATTGTTTGCCAGAAGTGAGTTTCAGTATCACCTTTCCCTTCCCTTTCACAGCAGATGTTGATGCATTTCCCATGAACAGATTTTCAGCTTCAATTTCTTGATAGGTAGTGAACAAACTTCTGTCAAAGCATATGTGCCTTGTTGCACTGGTGTCCACCCACCAATCCTTGGTGTCTCCAACCATATTAACCTCAGAAACCACAGCAACAAAATCAGTATCAATAGCCACATGTGCTTGATTATTGTTACCTTGATTTCCACTAGTGTTTTGGTCCTTTCTATGACGACAAACCTGTGCTCTATGGCCTGGTTTCCCACAGACCCAACAGCCTCCTTTGGTTTTGAAATTTTTCCCTTTCGGAGCAAAGGATAAACCTTTTGTTGGGGCTTTGCCTTTGTTCTTCTTTTGCAAAGTGGGCTTAGACTTGGTTGAGTCTCCTTCCACAATGTTTGCTTTGGCTTCAAAAGATGAGACTTCATTCTTCTCATTCATTCTATTTCCTTCTTCAACCCGAAGCTTCAAAACCAGTTTTTCCACAGACAATTCTTCAGTCAAGTGCTTCAAGGTTTGCTTAAAATATTTCCAGGATGGAGGAAGCTTCTCTATGAATGCACCCACTTGAAATTTTTCATCGAGGTTCATGCCTTCGGTGTGCAATTCATGAATGATGATCTTCAACTCTTCAACTTGGTTGAGAATTGACTTGAGATCCACCATCCTGTAGTTCATGAACTTGCCGACGATGAACTTGCCTGCACTTGCAGCTTGTGACAGATACTTCTTCTCTAATGACTCCCATAGTTCCTTTGCAGTCTTGCAAGTCACATAAACGTCATAGAGGGTGTTATCCAATCCATTGAGGATATAGTTCCTGCATAGGAACTCACTATGTGTGCAAGCATCTATTGCATTCAAAGTTTCCTTTGAGATTGGAAGTTCTTCTGCCACAGGTTTCTCTTGAGAAATCACATGGGCCAAGTTCAATGTTGTGAGGTAAAACAACATTTTCTGTTGCCAGCGCTTGAAATCAACTCCCTTGAATTGCTCTGGTTTCTCAGCATGAGAGTTGTTCTTAACAACATTCAGCGATTGATCCATTGCTATTTCTGTCTAAGATTGTTAGAAATAGGTACTGTAAGTGACAGATCAATTCAAGAAACAGAACGTTGTTTGGCAACCAGATATGTATATATATTTACGACTAGGATTGGAAGTAGTTAGCAAGCCTAAAATATTAAAGTAAAATTAAAGGCAGATTGAAATACGACAAAGGATTGTAGTGAAGTTGCAATCCTAAAATTAAAAAACGATAATAATACGTAAAGAACAAATGAAAGTATATCAAGAAAGGAGAAATCGAATTCACTGACTTGAATCTTTGAGAGAGGCTTGCTTTGGTGCAATGTCCTAAGACAGAAATACGTCCCTACACACTTGCTATAGATCTTCTAGGATGTCTGCCCTGTAGGATTCAACTCTCAATCCAAGGTTAGTAGTGTTACCTTGGATTCTATCGCCAACGTCAATCTGTGTTTTCTCTTAGAAGATTTTATGGAAGATATGTGAGTCTCAAAACTGATGTTTTTGAGAATTGGCCTTTTATGAGTCTTTTATAGAGTTCAGATTGAACTGGTATGAGAAGTTACAACTGTTCGATTTGAATTTCAAAATCGAACAAATGTGACCTTTGTAATTGTAACTGCTCTCATATCTATCTGAAACAAAGAAAGACGTCAAAAGACGTTTGTTCGGGCAAGACGACTGTTCGGGACCGAGATCCAAGGCCTAGTCTTTGATCACCACAATGTAATTTGCACATTAGGAGTGATGTAGTCGGCGCATCCTAATTTAGGACTGCAACAATGTATCTATCCTAATATCTGATCACCACAATGTAATTTGCATATTAGGAGTAATGTAGTTGGCGCACCCTAATTTAGGACTGCAACAATGTATCGATCCTAATATCTGCAAATGAACAAAGTACCAACAGATCCTTTGTGGCCTCTATCAAAGTATCAAACCATCACTCCTACTAATTTGCTAAGGACGTATTAGGGAAGGTTATATAGTACATATTCTCTAAAAAGTCTTATCTCTAGGCAAACCGGTGGCCTATATGTACCCTAAAAAACAGATCGATGCTCAGAAGAATATGCATCTTCACATATTTTGCCATCTCGATCAGAATCAACTAGTATGGCACTTATGTAGTGGGGATATCTTCACAGCAACATTACACTAAGGATAATCTTCAGCTAAAAAGAAATTGATCACTAAAATGTGATCAAACTTCTATCGCCTACAACAGCAATAGAGGTGACTAGCGAGATAGCCCGCGCGATGCCGCAGGTTTATTAGCTTGCCCCGGCACTTCTAATCCAACATTAAATTTTCATGACCGATGTTAGTTGTCAAAAAAGAATGTTTCACTTTTAAAGAATTCATTCAATTTGTGAACTCAGGAACTTTCAATCTCAGATCTTAAAATAGGGCCATAAATCAGCTATATGTACAATGAAATAGGAAACCCCAAAAGAAAAAAGAAAAAAGAAAAAAGAAAAAAGAAAAAAGAAAAAAGAAAAAAGAAAAAAGAAAAAGAAAAAAGAAAAAAGAAGAAGAAAAAAAGAAAAAAGGAAAAAAGATAGTGTAGAAGCCAAGACCACTAAACTAATGTAACTCATTCTACTGGAAATGTACATAAAAGTAAACTGTACTAATTAAAAGCAAAGCTCCAGCTTAAGTTTTCTTCAATTTCTTCCTCATCCCAGCAGCTCTTCACGATGGCTTTCTCTCTTCATGCACTTCATTTCCATTTACTCCCCATTTCCATTCACATTAGCATTGCCATTGGAATAAGAACTGTCACCAATCACGACAAAAAAGATCAGTATCTTTTAGTTTGCTCAAACATTCAGGTGACCAAAATTAGCAGTATGGTTACACAACCAATTCTCTTATTTCATCTATCCTATTTTGATGAGAATACCAGAATTTGTATTGAAGAAATTAATTAATAGCATACTGACCTGAACTTCAGCTGCCTTGAAGCAGTCCCCATATAACTCCATATGGAGGTAGAATTTTGAAGCTGAAAACCGAGATATATTTATGCCTCACAATCAATCACAAACCAAATAAACAGAGAAAACCACATCACAAAGAATCAAAAGGAGAAAGACCCATGCAATAATTTTGGTACCCTAAAGGTCAGTTTTTTCTTTCAAATACGTACTCTGATCAAGTAGAGAATGGACTGATTGATCACTCAAATCACTTAAATTTAATAGTTTAAGCACCCCAAAATTCTAGCCATCATTCATCATTGGACCTATTTTTCTAGAAAGAGAGGTTCCCGAATATTGATCCTACTTTCTTTCTCTCTTTTTTCCTTTTTCCCCCAACCAAATAATCCTGAAAAGATTGAAGCCCGAACAATCCTACTCTTTCTTTTCAGCATATTAAGAACATCAGAGGGAATTACTTCCGACTGCAATCAAACCAATAAATCAACAAAAACATTATTGACGATGAAAAATTACCAGCTAAAGAATCCTAGCGTTCCAACAAAAACAGTAGCGAGCAGCCAATTGCAAGACAACCATAACAAACAGAAATTAGATCAATTGAAACTCTTCAGAGCCAATGAAGACAGAAGAAAATTTGAATCCACGCCCAAAACGGAAAAACAAATTATCTTTGCTGCCTGATCAAAACCCAACCTCATCAGCAACCGACAACCAAAATCTCTGCGCTAGAAAAGCTCAAATCTCCAGCCATGCAAACTCCTCGCCCTCTCTCTCTCTCTCTCTCTCTCTGGATGAAAACGGTACTCTACCTCTCTCGCTCTCACCCTCTCTCTTCGTGGCAACAGAACAACAGGACAGATGGCCAGAAAGATACAGCACAACACTCTAGGGGGGCAATCGAGAAAAACTCTAAACAGGCAGGGGCAAAGTCGTCACCACACTGTTCATACGGAAATCACTGTTCATAAGGGGGTATGCGCTTTAGTATATTTAGAATTAGAATGTCTTGCTTTTTTATTTTTTTTCCCCTTTTGTCTTCAACTAATTAATCAAACGATTCAAAAACGTGTTGTGCCCTTTACCTATAATTCTAGCAGGACTCTTGGAGGAAGAAAAGGCCCAAGTTTTGTTTCTAAACAATCTCCAGAAAAAAGCAGAGAGAGAGAGAGAGAGAGTATAGTTGGAGAAAGAAAAGTAGAAAACTAATTCTTTTTCTTATCAATTTCATTTCATTTTTCTCCAATCTCCTTCACCTTTCCTGTCCAACTCTGACGGAGTTCATCAAGCACATCTTCCATATCGATACCAAACATCTTTGAGCCTTGCCAACCACTGGGTGAGTATGCGACTCTTCCTCTGCATCATCGAGCAGTATTGTGATGGTTGATGCTTTTCCCATGCATGCGAAGAAACTTCTTGTGAAGCTTAGGAACATAGCGTACCCGTCCACTTCCTCAGCGATGCTATTGCGAATTCCCCCTGGATGAAGATTTTTAAAGGGGAAAAGGAGTTATGCATCAATATATGGTTTCTCTGAACTGCTATGAACCAATGTGACAATTGACCAAACAAAAACAAAAAACAGAACCGTTGTGACGGATCTTTTTGAAACTACTTGGCTTTGCATCTGCAGGTGTCTTCATCAAGCATGTGACACAGTGAACTGTATTCTATTCTAGTACCCAAACTAATGCAAACAGCTGGACGAGAAGGTTGCAATGAGTATATTCAATACTTGTTCTATTCGTTTGGTGAGACTAAGAGACCATAGTCGCCATATGTATCCTCACTCATCCCTTTGTAAAAACTGCAAGCAATCAAGGCTTTGCTTGCAATAAGGTAAAGATACTAGTCTTTCCAATCTCTACCTCTAGCTCTAAGAATACATTGAATTTCTTCAAACCAATATAAATGCATAAATCTAACATACAAGTGGAGACAAAGAAGAGAAATATGGTGTTATTGAATAATTGATTGAAGCATGTGTTCTGCATTGAACTAGTAACAAAGATTTCAGAGGGATTTCCCCCATACCTCGGAAGAGGGATAAGTAACCCCACGATATACTCTGAAATATTAGAATCACACATTGATGAGCTAGCTACATCTTTTTAAGTGTCATAATCACCAGCCTTTGGTAAAGAACATCTGTTACCAGCAGGAACTTTCTTTCGAGATTAATAACAGCCAGCTGGAAATTCTACACTGAGTATACCATTATTCTCTACCATGATGAAGAGTCTCATCAAACCCACGAAGGGCTCTTACATCATAGTAGCATACTTCAAATTAAGAAACAAATAATTTGTGCTCTTTTTTGCTGTATAATTTTAATAACCAAATTACAAAAATCTGGTTCACCAAATCACCAACACTGCCAAGCTAATCCAACACTCAGCACCATTCTAAAACTCACTCTAACTTGAGCTCATCTAGAGCAGGACATAGCAACTCAATGAAGCTCAAGCTCAAGCTCATGCTTATTCCACAAACTCTATGGCCTTAACTAAAATTGCAACTCAAAATATTCAAAATCACATTCCCAATCACTACAGTTCTTATCATCCCCATCACCAATTTCAAATCAATAAAAAACCTGGGAGATCATTCAAGGGCATTTGCGGTATTTTGGGCTAGCTGCTGCTGCTTCTGCTGCTCCAAATTCAAGGACTTGCGCTGGAGCTCACGCCATTTGTTAACCCCAACAGTGCAAATAACTACCCAAAAGTCCAAAACCACCCAAAAAAAATTCATCAAAAAATTAAGTAAAGACTCAAACTTTGTATCAAAGATCAAATCTTTAAGTGAAAATTGATGAAACTTACAGCCTGCTCCGACGAAATAGAGCAGACGAAGCAGCTTCGGCGCTGGTGGGCCCGCTAGTTCTTCTCCGGTCATGTCTCTCTGCTTCTTCTTCTTCTTTAGAGAATGAGAATTGGGGGAACCCAATTGGGCAGTAAAAACCTTTGCCCCGAACCCGAACCCGAACCCAATTCTATTATAAAATTCCGACCCGACCCGGCTCAGTTTTGACCCAATACAGCTAAAGACTTCGGCTTTTGAGTTGAGAATTTACAGAGAATTAGAGAAGGTCTAAAATGGCGAAGAGAGGAGGAAGCTCAACGTTGAACGTCGCTGTTATTCATCCCGATCTGGGTATAGGTAATTTCATCTTCTTCTTCTTCTTGTTGTGTTTCATCTTACTTTTGTTATTGAAGTTGTTTTTGGGTTCAAGGCGTTGTGATTGTTGAATATGTAGGAGGAGCTGAAAGACTAATTGTGGATGCGGCTGTTGAGCTCGCATCGCATGGCCATAAAGTTCACGTCTTTACCTCACACCATGATAAAAATCGATGCTTTGAGGAGACCATCTCTGGTTTGTGTTTTACTCTGCTTCAAATTTTGATCTTTGCATATGAAAGTGTAAATGGGTATGTATAGTAAAAAAAAGAATGAAGAGATTAAACTGGAGTGTGTTGTTCAACAATTTAAAACTGGTGCCCAGTTTGTTTGTTGCTCATAAAATTGCAAAATGGGGTTGTGAACTTGTGATCATTGGCAGAGTTCAATTAAAGGTTTACATGATGACCCAGTTTACAAATGCAATCCTTTTTCTTCTTTTTTTTTCGAGGAAAAGAAGTCATAGTAAACTTGGAAAGATGTCAGCCTCTTCGGAATCAGAAACCTTAAATAGGATTTGCATGGATATGGATATGGAAAATGAAATTTTCTTTGAGCTTCTTGTTGGATATTTGATAATGTGTAGGACAAAGATATCAGTTTGATTATTTTGCTCAGTTAGTTCATGGTTTGGTTTTCTAATGTCATTCGGTTCTCCAGGTGCCTTTCCTGTTACTGTGTACGGTGCTTTCCTACCCCGACATGTATTCTATCGTCTTCATGCTTTGTGTGCATACCTACGGTGCCTGTATGTTGCCCTCTGCGTGCTAGTCATGTGGCCGTCTTTTGATGTAATACTAGTAGATCAGGTTTCTGTTGTCATCCCATTGCTGAAGCTTAAGAAGTCGGCAAAGGTATTTGCACCTTTTATTTTTCTACTTTTTTTCTGGTGGTGTCTGGTACTGTAGTTGTTTTATGTATTACATCTTTGCTCGCAGGTGTTGTTTTATTGTCATTTTCCAGATTTGTTGCTCGCTCAACACACAACTATTCTGAGGAGGATATATAGAAAACCCATAGACTTCATAGAAGAAATGACAACTGGTCCGATTCCTTACCTTGGCTTTATTGTATTCATTGGATATGTCTTTTTTGTATACTTAGTGTTCCTTTACTGTGGATATACACTATATCTTACCAGATTATAAGATAAATTTTAAATATACCGGTGCAGGAATGGCAGATAAGATTCTTGTTAACAGCAAATTTACAGCACTTACATTTGCAAAGACATTCAAGCATCTTGATGCACAAGGAATTAAGCCAGCTGTTCTTCACCCAGCTGTCAATGTGAATCAATTCGATGAACCTAGCAATTCTCCTAAGTAAAGAACATGCTTATACATCTGTTGGTGCAAAGACATTAATTTTATGTCTTTTTTTTTTTTTTAATTTGATTTGGAGGCTTAGACTTGTTTTATTTTTTTCCTGGTAGGTTAAATTTTCTCTCCATCAACCGTTTTGAGAGGAAAAAGAATATAGACTTGGCAATTTCAGCTTTTGCCATGCTTCGCACCCTTGAAGGAGATATGCTTCAAGGTCTTAATCTGGCTGAAGCTTCCTTGACAATTGCAGGCAAGTTCCTACTTATTTTCTGTCCGACTGGTCTTACTGACAGAGACCCCATACTAACTAGTAGATAAATCTTCAAAAGTAGGTTTTTTAGGGACATGTGTCATACCTGTTATTAATTACTAGGTGATTAATCACCAAGAAGTACGCTGTCACCTGATTCTGTGATTAACCTCTCCCTTTAGGTTCATTGGTGTCTTGAATGATTTAAGTATTTTGCAACTGTAATGTGTCAACATGGAACTGTGGGAGGACTCTAGGTTTAGGGATCCGTATGTGTTAGTGCAAGCACTCGAGGGTTAGTTACCTGTCGGTACTGTCGGTAAATTATTGATAACCATATGAGCCCTCCAATCCATATGATCCTTGGTTTCGAAAAATGTGGCCAACGTTGTCTGGGGAATGTATCAAAGTGACCAGTGCTGTATCAATTCCTTAAGAGGTTGATAGTGGTGTGTTAGTGCAACGTCTTTAGGTTTTGTTGTGTCCTTGTTTTCATAACCCTGACCTAGACGTGTCTGTGCCCTGTACCAATATCAATGCTACTTTTATTTCCGACTTGTTGACATTAGAAGTTATAATTGCAACGATGTTGCAAATTTAATTGGTTGAATTTTTCTTACATGTCCATTGTTTTAGGTGGCTTTGACAATCGGTTGAGAGAAAATGTTGAGTACTTGGAGGAGCTCAGAAGTTTAGCAGAAAGGGAAGGAGTGTCCAATCAGGTTAACTTCATCACATCTTGCTCAACAGCCGAAAGAAATGCACTACTCTCCCAGTGCCTATGTGTCGTTTATACACCAAAGGTGCAAATTACATGCTTTGTTGTCCTCTGTTGTGTCGATCCAGTATATAGTAGGAAATAACATTGATATAAGATCTCTCAACCTTGCAGGATGAACACTTTGGCATTGTTCCTCTGGAGGCAATGGCAGCTCATAAACCAGTTATTGCGTGCAACAGTGGGGGTCCTGTAGAGACAGTTAAGAATGGCGAAACGGGATTTCTTTGTGAAAGTAACCCAAGAGAGTTTTCCTTGGCTATGGCTAAACTCATTCAAGACCCACAGATGGCACAACGAATGGGTGTAGAAGCTCGGCGGCATGTTACAGAGTCATTCTCTACAAAAATATTCGGTCAGCATTTGAATCAATACCTAGTTGATGTTGCTCGGGCTAAAGAAGACTGACAGGATTTTCATATTATGATAGAATGATAACATAAGTTTTCTATTGCTTGTAACATTACACATTTGATAGAATGATAACGTAAGTTTTCTATTGCTTGTAACATTACACATTTAAAACTAGTAATTGGTTTGAGCCAAATTAAGGAGAACATAATTCTGCGGGGATTTCATGTGTAATGTGTTATACAGACTGGAGGGCCCACCAAATCGGTTATTAACTTGTTGTGTAGTCCAAGATCTCATTTATGTCAGAAAGGATTTGCCATCAAGGTTTCTAACTTCACAATTAAAAATGTCTTCCATATAAGGATTTCCATTACTTTCTTACAAAATATTAATAATTACAGGTGAAGACTCCTAGATACAAGAAATAAATTTATCAAAGGGAAAAAGAAGATTACATTTGTTAATCTGTCCAGGGCATGTGCTTTCTATTTCACATGGAATACAACATACATGAGAGAATACTAGTGCAACAAACCTAAGCCTTAATCATCTGAATTCAGTTCTGTGGTCTACATTGCCGTGGCATTCATCTGCTAAAGCTAAACTTAGCATTTCAGTACAGAACTGGTCGTCTGGCTTTATCCACAAAGCCTGCACCGAAAAACAAAGCAGATTCATCAGTGCCGCCGTCAAATTATTCTCTTACATACACCTTAAGTACACCACATACAATCCATTGGCTCCATGTCTGACTTAGAATTCAAAGTTTAATACCACATGCATATGCCAAAAAATGTTATGAAAATCACAATGAGAGAGAGAATTGCTCACTTTATGATAGTGTGTTATTGCTGCAGTAAAATTATCCTGCACAACAGTAGAAAGAAACAAACCATGAGCACAATTATTGTCATCACATTGGACTGGGATACAACACAGAAACTTCATTTATTTATATATTTGTTCGACAAAATACTGTGCTCATGAATTTTGTCATCAACAGAAGTGTTGCTGGTAGTTATCCCTTCAAACTACCATCGCACATAACAAGAACAAGAAGTAATGCCCGGTGAAAAGAGCAAATTAACATGTAAGGGTAGAAGGTAAAATATCAAGTTACAAGCACGATACAGACAAAAATTCTAGCTAGAAGACAATGAGAATCTACTATTTTGTACAGATTGTACACAGGAAGGAATGAGATTCAAGAACCATTTATTGCAATTTACGACAGAAGGTCTCTCTCAATCTTCATATGAGAGAGAGAGAGAGAGCAACATCCAAATGCTTGGTATTCAATTTAACACCCATAAACAAAGTGCGCGCAAACACATGCGAGAAGAGACCTTAAAGTTAAATATTTAATGCAGTAATCAAACAGCCACAAATTGAGACAAACAAATTTATATAATTACTTCAAATGAAAGATTAACAAACAAATTCATTAAAAGCATTATATACCTGCAAATGGTAAGCATATGCAAGACCTGCATAAGTACTCACACTTCTTGTTGATAATGCAAGTGCTTTCTCGTAGTATGAAATAGCTTCATTGTACATCCTGACACATAGCAAGTTTATATAATTAGGCAAAGAAAATTAGTCATACATTGTAGTGCTTGATACCTCAACTTCTCATAAGGTACTAACAAAAGAAATACAAGGAACTATGAAAATATAAATAACATACTTCAATTTTCGGTATACATGGGCGATATTAACTACAGTTGGTTCCCACATTTCACCTAAAGGGGAAGGAATTTGCGCCAAAGTTTTCTGAAACCACCACAGAGCTTTTTTATAACTGTATCAAAAGACAAAAGTTTCATTAAGAATCACTTGACTTGGTAGAAAGAGAGAGGGAAGAGGAAACAAAAAGAAAAACATAAACTTAATGCTGAAGCAACATGACTATATTTTTGTTGTATCCATCCCAAGACCACTTACAAAATCAACAATGTCAGTATTACAAGAAAACAACCATGTACACAAGCATATGCGACTTAAAACCTACTAGAGCCAAAATGTGACAGAAGTGACTAATAAAAACAAACCACTAGGTTATAACACATTCAGGCACACTTGAGGATTATAAATTACAATCAAGGCTCACATAAGCCATTAGCAAAAGTTACATATTAGCAATAGATAACTTTTAATTTTTTTCATAAGAAACATCGAGCCTCTAGGATCATTTTTCTAAGTAATTTGAAATACATATAACCCTTTGGAAAGTCTTTTACTTTAATATTCAACAAATATCATTTCGGGTTGCATATTTCAGGATTCAGTACTTACTCCTTCATTTGATAAGCAACAACTCCAAGTTCGTTATATACGAGAGGATCCAATGGGCAAGTAGTCTTAGCCTGCACCAAAAACTAAGAAAAGCAAAGGGACATTTTAATACCTGTATGTAATGCAATAAAAAAAAAATATTGTTGCAACATCTATAGTTGTTAGGTGGAAAATGCAAAAGAGACAATCAAATGTACGAACTACGAAGTAAATGTATTCAACATGAGGGAGGGGTTACTTCTAAGATCATAGCCAACTCACTTGTCACTACTGTCATACTTTGATATTCTATGTTCTAACTGATATTTTGAGAACTGGAATGGACATCAAACGAGTACAGTGGAACCAGAGGTTGAACCAGTGACATCAACAATCTAATAAGTATGTGAAGCTTAGTAGAAATCGAAACCATTAGACTTTTAGGGATCATGTAAGAATCTAGGTATTATAAAAGGTATAACAGTACTTCATCCAAAACCAACTTATGACACATATATGCTGTGATATTTGGTTTTTATTTCAGGCTAAGAGATACCATTTCAGTCATTTATATTTATAAGTGCTTGAGCTGACTAGTCAGCGCTTCCCTTATACGATCACATAGACGAATAGACGGGGATTGATTCACACTCATACCAAAGTCAAGATCACAAAAGACAATATTCAAATAAACACTTTACAGAACACTAAGTCACCTGCTCAGCAAGTTTGTAGCTGTGGGTTCGCATGTACTCCATCCCAATGTACAAAGTTGGTAAATGACACCTGGAACAGAGAATATCAAGATCTTTGAAATGACAATACATCAACAATACGTTAAGTATGGATTAGTTGAGAGACATATGAATAATGAGATACTATGTACGTTTGCACCCACAGTAAAGACCATATATTGTAAATAAATGTTGTCCAATTTCGGCAAATTACAGTATGTCAGAGAATTACAGCGAAGGTCAGTGCTAAGATATTTCTTTTCTTCTCTTATGACAATCAAAGTTAAATTGTGTTCAATTCTGAATGACAAAAGCAAAGTGTACTTAAGGCTATCATGACTGATGCTAGCCTCTGAGAGAGAGAGCCAAACATGAAACAACATTATATGTTTGTAGTAGAACTAACAAAAAAAGAAAAAGAAATCAGATATATCTTCTTTGCTCTACCATATAACCTCAGAGCAACCAAAGGGGCATATCAAGCAAAGTCAATTAATCATACAACAATTTTCACTCAAATAGCTGTCTTCCCATATAATTTGACAATGACTCCAATAATTTCCTTACATATTTTCTCAAAGGAGTCATACGCTATTAATACTGCAAAGAGAGCTGATTAGTCATCCAGATTAATTATATATTCTACTGAAACTTCAATTTCAACCTAAAATCTGGATCTTGCAAAGCAATTCTAGAAGAAGATATGGTGGGAAAGTGTAGAGAAAGCATCCAACAAGTAGCCGACAAGGAAATGTTGAAAAATACATATAAACAATAAACAATTAACAGTAGCACATATACATAACATAACATCCTTCTTCCATGTATGTCCAAGTGGTGGAAGAAAAGGGAAAAAAAAAAAAAACCATAAAGAAAGTACTGAGAGTTACAATAACTTACCCTGGAAACAAACGAGCAGCAGTGCGATAAATTGACATAGCTTGATCTCCCTCATCTTGAGCAGAATAAGCATTCCCATATCCTATCCATGCAGGTGGAAAGTTTCCATCGACATTGGTAGCCTTACTATAGTATATAATAGATCCAAGAGAAATCAGAAATGATTCATATATTTCAAACCCAAATAAATCAAAACTTCACAAACAGTAAACGTATAAAATTTCAAGTGCTCAAAACTATCTTCAACCATGCAGGGGCAACCGAGAATATAGGACTAATAATCATGATGACATTACCTGAAATAACGGCGTGACTGATCATACTTTTTGATACAATAATAGTAACAGCCAACAGAAAACCATGACAAAGCCCTACACAGAGAACAAACCTGATTAGTACTAAATGAATAACAAGAACAGCACAACAGAGAATTCCTAACGAAAATCCAAAATCCTTCCTTCGAGTGGCATCTCAATGGGGTTTACTGCATTCCCCAAACCCCCAAGAAACCACAATCCTGGTTGCACATCCTGTCTCATGCGCATTACCAGCGAACCACAATATATATGTCTATGCACTTAAGGTTCAAGCAGTAAATGTTTCAACCACTCACTTTTGAGGATAGTCCTTCACTAAATTGCATGCCATAAGATAGAGCTCATTTGAATTCCCAAGTTCCATCGCAGCTGCTAGATGCACTAATGTACTTTTGAGATGGAAAGTGTCTTTTTCAAGTAGGCTGTTAAGAAAAATGACAAAACAGAATATTATTTGCAGGAGCATTTCATAAGTAGAATGTTGAAGTTTGTTCCAAACCAATTGCCAACTTACAAAGAGGTAAGTTCAAAGCATTTTTGATATTCACCACACTGATGGTAGTATTCTGCTTTGCACGCCAGAAGGTCAGTGTTGGTTTTCAGAGTGTGAATGAATGAAAGATCGGAAGTGTTACTGTTACATCCATCTTTTTCAAGTTCTCCAAAGTTTGCTTCTACAACATTTTCTTTGTCATACTGGAAAACACAGCAAGTAAATGCTTTAAAGTAAATCTTTATTAAGGAAAAAGAAGGCCCTAAAAAGTATAAAGATATAGGGATCTTTGATAACTTTCCACTTAAACTGTGGCATATTGGAGTTTCACTTATGTTTACCTTTTTTATCAAGCATGAGTAAAATGACGAAAGCCATCCATCTTGAGGACCAAATTGTATCGATGAAAGTAGACTTGCCTCTGAAATTCAGCAGCAAATCAAAAGGTATAAGTAGAGGATACCATCATCCTCAACCATATTATCGTTTGAGGAAATAAGGCCCAACTCATAAGCATCCTACTGATTACTAAAAATAATATCACAAAAGACCTAAAATAAATTTAAGCTAGTAGACAGAAGAAGAGAACAATGAGACAATCTGGAAAGCAGAATTTAAGAATCAAAATCAATCCAGTATGTTACTTCCATCTATGAAAAGTAAATCTTATTAAAAGAAAAAGATTGTTTTGATGACCCCTACCTTCCTCACATGTCAGCATATGATTGTCAATAAGACATTCCAATGCCTGAAAAGGAATAATTAAGCCATTAGAAAACATTTGAAGAAAATGAAGATGCTTTAGACAGCCCAGCCTGATCTCCTAAACACTCTCACGATCTCAGGGTCCCGCCCCATGTGAAAGAATTGGGGAGAGATATGGGCTCTATTTCTGGAAAATTTAATTCCTTATAGGAAGCTTATAACTACTGTGGTAAAATTCAAATCTGTGAAAGCCCTCAAAAAATCAATTTCACGTATTTTAATCATGTTAGATAGGACAAAGCAAATTATCCAGTTGGATTTCAATACTTGTGTAGGTAATGCAATGCTACTTCCCAACTTTAGTTGGCCATAAATGCTATACAACACAAGAAAAGAACAATTTTAGGCAAGTAAACATCTAAGAGATCCATAAGAAAAATTCCAGCATACCTCATAACACAAAGGATCAGCTTTGATTGCAGCTTTGTACCTTTCAAAACAAAACACAAAAGCAAATAGAACAATTTAAAGTATCTCTTCAGCCAACATGTAGCTTTTCTCAACAAAAAGTCACTCGTATAGAAAAATTTAGGAACGGGCATTTAGTTAAATTTCACAGCTGCTAGGAAAAAAAACCCACAGAGAGCTAGCCAAAAAGACACGTGCAGAATCACAAACACACTTTGAATGGTTACGGTAAGTGAAATAAAATAATTACCACTTCCGCGCCTGGACACGGTTTTCCAAAGCCTCAAATGCCTTACCGCGTAGAAAGCATATTGCAGAAGCTATCTGTTGCAAGTGAGAATAACACATTCAGTGACAAGAAACCTTACAAAAGCATATTAGTCATAGAACCTAAACATGCCTCTATAGTTTGTATCACTAGTCAATACAAAAGCTACCAACAATGAAAACTAGGATATTCACAAACTTCAACTCACAAAGTATAAACATAGTATTGCAAATGAATTAAGAAGATACATAGTACACCAAAACCAGCTTAGACAGACAACTATGATGTCATATTTCAGTCAAGTCATTAGTAGGCATCCTGAATAAGGTCCTCCCAATTACATATAGTTATTGCCCTCAAATTAATAGCAATGTTGTACTGAATTGCTTTAACAATGTGTTTCCTGAGCTTAACAGTTACCGTGTCTTATAGAAACAGTTACCAAACAACATGTCACATAGCAATTAGGGCGTGCATGAGTGTACTGGGAGAGAATCTCACATTGATTTCATGATCTTCACCACCTTTATCCAAGTACATGAGATTAGAATCGTTTCTGTCATATATGTTCCCATGTTCATCCACATTAGCATCACCAAGTATATTAAGGCATTGATGCCAGTCCTTCAACTCTTCCTGATAATAACACCAACGCAACACAATTGAACTAATCAGAACCTAAAACTTCAACGCAAAAGACTGCCAATTCTAAATCATCAAATCAAGAACAGTTGAATATCAACAAAGTAAAGGCAGTAAATGTATCTCAACAACTGATAAAGTAAAAAAAAAAAAAAAAAAAATCTCTTACTGCATTAGAAAAATCACCAACATTACAAAATGTAAAGGAAGAACACAATCCCTCTTACACAGTAGCCGCCCATATAGAAACCAAAAAAGTTGAAAAATTTAGCAAAGCCCAAATCCTGAAATTTGAAAAGAGGCAGTGAGAGCGGGACTCACGAGGCACTTGGCGGCGAGGTAACGGAATCGGAGGTCGCGGTCGACGATCTTGGAGGAGTGGAGGAGGTGGAAGGCTCGACGGTAATGGCGGCCGAGGAAGAGGGCCTGGGCGAGCATGTAGATATCGGCGGGCTCCTTGGTAAAGGCGGCGACTTTGTCGGCGAAGAAGATCGCCGACGAGTAGAGGTGCTTGGTGACGCAGTCTCTGACCACCGCGCGAAGCTTCTCGGTCTCGTGCTCTCTCATTTTGCTTTGAATTGTAATTGGAATTGGAATTGGGATTGGGTGAGGGTTTGAAAGAGAGAGAGAGAGAGAGAGAGAGAGAGGGTTTTGGGGAGAGGGTGAGATTTATTGATTTGAGCGGGAGCAGGGAGGTTTTTGGAGGTGATTGTCTGATGGGCCAATAGCTCAGTTGCCCGGCTTTGTTTGTTCATGTTCTGTTTTGGGTTTTGATTCGGGCCCAAGAATCATTATCTGATATCCATGAATCAATCCATGTTCCAAAAACACACACCCAATAAAAAAAAATTTGATATGATTTAAAAATGATAGATTGTATCTAGGCGAACGAAATTTATACTAATATACATCAAATACAAGCATGATGATTCGACGGTGTGTAGGCCTCTGAAATGAACAGTAAAAATGTTATTTATGACTTACACATAGTTTGGTCATAAGTTGTCTTCGATGAAGATCTTTGAGCAAAATTAAACATTTACCAATTTCCCTAATAAAAAATAAATAAAAAATCTTTTTCCCATTTATGAAGTATTGAACAGTAGGGGCGACCCTGGGGTGTTCAGATGGAGCAGCCGCACAAGTCCTCTGAATTCAATTTTATAATGGCTTTAGATAAATATGTATGTCAAGAATGCTGAAATTTACATAATTGTTGTTTAGTTCAGTTGACAACTCCACCTTAAATGGTCAGCTTGTCTTGGGTTCAAAACCCATGGGTGCTTAGCTCTATTTAATTTTTCCTTTGCCTTTTTCAAACAAAAGTAAAACTTGTGACGAGCCAGTGCAGGGGCGAGGCCAGTAGGCACATATCCCTCCAATCCTCCACCCATAATTACAATATCTTCAGGTGTATCGAATTTCTCCATATCTGCTTTCTTTTTCCTAGCTTCTAAGTTTTTGGCTTTCTTTTCCTTCTGTATAATGAAGGGCATACATTTTCATAGGCATCGGCATCGGCCAAATTACCAAAACAAATTACTATTGCGTACTAACAAACTATAGTTGCATTATCCAAAAACAAACTATAGTTGCATTTTCTCACTTGTTTTTTCCATTTTATGTTTGGTAAGTGTGCGGGTCTGTTACTTGGAAGTTTATATGGAAGCTGCGCATACTACCAGTATGTGGACATCACAGTGAGTCTTCATTTCATGTTTGAGAGATATATTGCTCTTGTGCTACTATGGTTTGGAAGCAAGTTATTGTTCCAACTCAATCTACAGTACCCTCAGTTTGGACGGGTACCGATCGAGAACCGAGGGGCATCGAACTATAACCGATGAAAACCGAGTAAGAATCGATTTGGCATAGACCAATGACCGATGGGTGAAGGCTAACCGGGTACCGGGAAATGGACTGTTAAGCAAGCTACTGTGTCGTCTATGATGGAAGCTTTCCTGGATTGTCAATACTTAGTGAGTTGAGGCTTGAAGGAGAGAATAATAGCGCCGACCAACAACCGATGAAACCGATTAAGAATCGATTAAAACTGATTAGGAACCGACCAAGAACCGATCAAAAACAGACCTGAACCGATGGAAACGGACTGAAGAACCGACTGGCACGGACGGAGAACCGATGGCAACCAACTAAGAACCGATGGGTGATATGTGACGAATACTGGAAAATGGACGCACTGTTAAGCAACTATTCTGTGGTCTGTGACCGGAGCTACCATTTTATCTTCCTTGCCTTGGCTTTTCGATACTTGAGTGACAGAGTGAGTCGAAGTGTTGAAGGAAGCTGGGTTAGTGTAGAAGATGGGAAATGTCATCATATGCGACTTGTGTGGGAGTGATATATGACAAGGGACTAGTTGATCGATCATATTGTGAGCCACGAGCCCACGAGTGTACAGGCAGAAAAGTAGGTCTTGCTGTTTAAATTTTTATTTTCAATCTGGTGAAGTTGCTGATTTTGAATGCATGCATCTGGTAGAATTGGATTGTACATATCATTGCTTACCCTAAATGTACGTCTCTTTCGAAGCCTCATCCCTAGTGATCATTGCTTACTCTATATATAATGCATGCATGTTAACCTTTTAATCCAAAAATTCTATAATTTCATGCCCATTGATTTTTTTAATAAGACTAATGCATACATGTTCTCATAGCGGGAGTGCCCATGCGAATTATTGGATAGGATCCCCTATAATTTGACGAATTTTGATGAAGTTTCATGCATTTTGTCATGAGAGATATGCTTGCGCAAAAACATATTTAAAACTCGCTGCTTTTGACTTTTTAGGTATTCATCAAATATTTCCACTACATTAATCACTAAGCTAATTCTTCTTTCATTTGGAACAATACAAGAGTCAACATCACAAACAAACTACTTCAGATAGACTATCTATTTCACTCCAGAAATTTTGAGAAGTTCGATAATTTTCTTTACGAATCAGAAAATATCCTAAATTTCAACCTCATCACACCTCAAATTACATGCTTACTATCATGCAACTTTAAAATTAGTACAAGTATACTAGGTTTGTTTTTTTTCGTTACCTTGTCTAAGGTAAGTGCCTAGTTAAATTTCAAAACTTTTTGTGCCTTCGAGGAATAAGTTGATAAGTACGTAAAATATATAGGCCAAAGTTAACTGTAGTTTAGCCGGTAGAATGAGAGATCACGTACACACAGATCATAGCAACAATAGTAAATTCTTCAGAAATTCAAGGGAAAAGACAGATTCATATCTTAAGGTTTAAAATAAGCACCATATATGAGTAGAAATAACCAGGGTTGCAATGCATGTTGGGTAATGATGTTGCAACTTATTGGTATAACTATGCCACAATTTATGGTAGTCAGCTCAATAATGGCCACAACTCACAACAAAATAGTTAAAAGGAAAACTTACCAATGGAGGAAGCACTTCTTCAGCTGCCCTGTGAGGATGATCAAAGCCATTAGTAATTTAGTACGTATTACTAGTGTAACTGACTATCAAGGGTACGTACGGTTTAAGGACAGGCACGTAATAATCATAATAGCTAATTAGTGTAATCTAGCTGAAAATGAAGATTACTTACAAATTGAGACAGAATCAATAAGACCAACAATTCCAAAAGGTAAGAGAGAGATATTATGAACAAGAAGAGAACACAATTAATATTAGGAAAATGCTTTGGATCCCAAAATTCCATACAAAAAACCATCCCAAATGACATGGCATTGACCACATCAGCCCTAATGAACCTCAAAATATTTAAGCTGTCATTTTTATATATATATATTTAGAATATGTATTTAAATTAGTTTATTTATCTCTAAGATATTAAAAAACGGAAGAAGAAAATGAGGTGAAGTTAATCAATCCAACAAGCGTGCAAACTCATGTCTTGATAAACCCTAAAAAATGCAAAACTCATCCTCCAAATATCGTAGCCATCTATCCATAATCAGTAAATTCTTTGTTCTATTGTAAACAAAAAAAAAAAAAAAGAATAAGTAAATTTGTTGTTCTCTCTTTTAATTTTTTGAACCGATCCAATGGATTCAAATTTCAAAACAAGTTGGTTAAATTAACTTCTGTATTGATTTGTATCTTTCTTAATATTTTATTAAGAGCTAACTCACAGTTTTTCATCATAATCCCTTGTGATTATGATTTACAAAGCCAATTTATGCCTTGTGGTTGCTATATTCATAATCATCTTCTTTATTTTGTATTTTCATACGCAAGACCTTTTATTTATTCAAATCCTAGATGATTTTTCGTCCCTTGAGATCCAAATTTTGGTGCAGCATGAGATGAGGATGATGATGACAGGTGGTATATGAGAGAATATCCCTTGGTATTTGAAGATCTGTTTTTGGGATTGCAGGAAAACATTATTTTTCTCATTTAATATAATATTAAGTAATATATAATGGAAACTATATAAATGAAAATTAATTGACATAATTACATGTTGGAAATAACTAATTCATAGGTGGCAATGCCACATCATTTGGGATTGAAACCCGAAATCCGAAAACGGATGAAGTTTAAGTTGGAGAAAAAGGAAGGTGCACGTACGGTTCTCGTTCCGCGGCCAAGTCCAAAGAATCCCCCTTAAGAGAGTGATTACTACAACTGTCATTTTTAATCATTTCCCAATTTACTGCTCTTAAAATTTAGAGCATTTTATAAGGTTTTAACTGTTGCCTGGCTCATTCCGAAAAAACTATTGCTGGTTCTTTTTGTATATGTTCTGATGTGATGAGGACATCTTCCATATTCTTGACTATGTTAGAGACAACATTGGCTGTTGGATCTGAATTTCAAATGAATGAACCATTACAACCAAATATGTGCTTAATGTACCAAACATTTGCTTAATATGTTCATTGACTCCATTTGGTTTCTTTACATTGGGACCTTTGAGTACACAGTTTTTGTAGTATAATTTTGAGGACAGATTACTGTTGTTTTTCTAGGGATATCATCATAATGAAAGACTGAAAGTAATTGCATAAACAGAATAGAGTTTCCCTTTGAATTTCATAATTATAAGTAACTCTTTTCATTGCATAATATCTTATAAACGTAAACCCCACTTGCAGAATAGAGCATTACGTGCGTGCTAGCTATACGCAATTGGTACCACTAATTGCCATTCTGTTTTGTGTTCGTTCTCATCTGATTAACTCTCTGCACGTAAGCTGCATGCATATGAAATACTGAAATAGAACCCCAACAGGATCTGAGGCCGCTACAGTTGCCGGAGAAGGGGTGGGTCTGCTTTTGGGTGCACCAAACAATAACCAATGAAAAACCGACCAACAGTCGATGGGAACCGAACAAGAACCAATGAAAACCGACCAAGAACCGATGCGTATCGACTAAGAACCGACGAAGGACCGATGGATGAAATCTGACGGGTACTGAGAAATGGTTCGTTAAGCAAGCTGTTGTGTGACTGTGTCGTCTGTGGCTGCAGCTTCATGGATTGTCACTATTCAGTGAGTTGAAGTCTTGAAGGAGAGTGTAAGAGCGTCGCCGAAGCTTTTGAAGCTAGCAGGGTTAGTGTAGGGCCTCGATCAACAACCGATGAAAACCGATCAAGAACCGACGAGGAACCGATTGAAACCGAACAAGAACCGATCAAAAACTGACGAGAACCGACCAAGAACCGACTAAGAACCGGTGGTGATATCCGACGGTTTCCGAGAAATGGATATACAGTTGCGCAAACTACTCTGTGGTCTCTGGCCGCGGCCACCATTTTAATTGCCTTGAATTGTCGATACTTGAGTTCGTTTAAGTGTTGAAGCAAGCTGGGTTAGTGTAGGAGATAGGTATGTCATCATATGTGACTTGTGATAAGATCGAACAGGCTAGTTGATGAGGGATGAACGTACGTACTTGTTGAAAGCTAGCTAGGAGTGTAGAGGCAGGAGAGTAGGTCTTTCTGTCATTTAAATCTTTATATTCAATCTGCATGTGAGTTGCTGACTTTGAATCATTGAATGCATTTTGTTTGGCCTGTGTTTGAAACTTTGAATGCATGCATGTTGTTTGGTCTGTGGTAGAATTGGATTAATTATATGGAAGCTGCGCAAACTACCAGTTTTGAACTTTCTCTTAGCTTATTTTCCATGGAAACTTCTGACCAATTGTTCAAATTCAATCAACAGTACCTTCGGTTTGGATCGACGGATACCGATCGAGAACCGATGAAAACCGACCCACAACCGATGAAAACCGACCAAAAACCAATGGATACCGACCAGGAACCGATGAATACCGAGTAAGAACGGACTTGGCACCGACCAAGGACCGATGGGTGAGTTGAAGCTTGAAGGAGAGAGTGATAGCGGTCTCCGAACCTTTGAAGCAGCCTGGGTTAGTAGGCCCTCGACCAATAACCGATGAAAACCGATTAAAACATATTAGGAACCGACCAAGAACCGATCAAAAACCGACGAGAACCGATGGAAACGGACCGAAGAACCGACTTGCACGGGCGGAGAACCGATGGGAACCGACTAAGAACCGATGGGTCATGGGTGATATCTGACGAATACTGGGAAATGGACCTACCGTTAAGCAGCTATTCTGTGGTCTGTGACCGGAGCTACCATTTTATCTTCCTTGCCTTGGCTTGTCGATACTTGAGTGAGTTGAAGTGTTGAAGGAAGCTGCTGGCCGGGTTAGTGCAGGAGATGGAAATGTCATCATATGCAACTTGTGTGGGTGTGATATATATATATATATATATATATATATATATATTTATTTATATATAACAAGAGACTAGTTGATGATACTGTGAGCGACGGGTCTACGCATAAAGTAGGTCTTGTTGTTTAAATTTTTAATTTTCAATCTGATGAAGTTGCTGATTTTGAATGCATGCACCTGGTAGAATTGAAATTTATATCTCTTTCGAAGCCTCATTCCCTAGTGGTTATTGCTTATCCTATATAATGCCTGCTAATTAACATGCTAATCCAAAAATCATTAATTTGATGCCCATTAATTGATTTAATTGATTTTTTTTAATAAGACTAATGCATACATATTCTCATAGCGGGCGTGCCCATGCGAACCACTTGCTAGGATCCCCCAAGAACACAATTTGATGAATTTTGATGAAGTTTTCTCATTTTCCAAGAGAAATATATTGCGTGCAAAGATAAATTTAAAATTCGCGATTTCTGATTTCTAAGGTATTCAACGATTCATGAAATGCTTCCGCTACCATCACTTTTCTAATTCCTCTTCCATTTAGAACAATAATAAAAGTTGGCATCACAAATCAAACTACTTCAAACTACGTATTTCACTTCAAAAATTTGAGAAGTATGAGTGAAAAAAGTTCCTAAATTTTAAACTCATCACAACTAAAATTTCATACTAACTATCATGCAACTTTAAAATAGTACATGGTTTTTTCCCCCCATGGCCCCATATATTAGACATGGTAAGTGCCTAATTAAAATTCAAAACTTCATTGGCTTTGAGGAATAATTTAATGAGTAAAAATGTAAAATATATAGCCCAAAATTAACTGTAGTTTAGGCGGTAGAATGAGAGATCATGATTTAATAAGTAAAACTAGAAAATGTCCACACACCCGATGGGTGTGAGAGTAGTGGGGAGTTATAATTCTGAGAGTTGAGAGTTTGAAATAGTTATTTTCTTTTATTTATTAAATTTTTTTTTGCTTTTTACATTTTTATCCCTGATGTTAAAATGTAATCCATGATATTTTAATATTTGAGGGTTATAAAGGTAAAAAAAATCAGTTTTGGCTAACAACACCTCTTCTCTTAATAATAGTATAGATATATATATATATATATATATTTAATAAGTAAAAAAAATATATATATATATAAATAAATAATATATATATATATATATATATATATATATAGCCGACAGCAACAACTGAGGTGCACCGAACAATAACCAATGAGAACCGACCAACAGCCGACGGGAACCGAACAAGAACCAATATGGAAACCGACCAAGACCGATGAAAACCGATTTGGCACCGACGAAGAACCGATGGGTGAAGGCTGACGAGTAATGGGAAATGGACCGTTCAGTAAGCTGCTGTGTCGCCTATGGCCGCAGCTTCGTGCATTGTCAATACTTAGTGAGTTAAAGTCTTGAAGGAGAGAGTAAGAGCGCCGTCGAAGCTTTGAAGCAAGCTGGGTTAGTGTAGGGCCTCGACCAACAACCGATGAAACCGATCAAAAACCGTCATGAACCGATTAAAACCGATCAAGACCGATCAAAAACAGACTAGAACCGACCAAGACCGATAAAAAAAACCGACTAAGAACCGATGGTGATATCCAGACAGATTCTGAGAAATGGACATACTGTTACGCAAACTACTCTGTGGTCTCTGACCGCAGCCACCATTTTATCTTCCTTGCCTTGAATTGTCGATAATTGAGTTTGTTGAAGTGTTGAAGCAAGCTAGGATTGGGAATGTCATCGTATGTGACTTGATGAAGGTGGCAGACGCTCAAGGGATGAACATACGTACTTGTTGAAAGCTAGCTAGGAGTGTAGACGCAGGAGAGCAGGTATATCTATCATTTAAACTTTTATTTTCAATCTGCGTGATTTGATTGGATTGCAGGTCTCTTTTGAATCCTCATTCCCCACTCCCTACTTCCCTACTGATCATTGGGATTCATCGCTTACCATATAATGCCTACTTATCCAAAATTGCTATAATTCCCTGATTAGTTATTGTTTAATAAGACTAATGCATACATCTTCTCATAGCGGGTATGCGGTATGCCCATGTGAATCACGGAATAGGATCACCATTATGAACATAATGCAAAAGAATTTGATAAATTTTCATCAAGAATATTCAGGCATTTTTCCCATCAGGGATGATTGCGCACAAAGACTGCCTCAAAACTCGCGGTTTCTGCTCTTTTAGGTATTCATCAAATGCTTTTGTTAGCATCATTTTGCTAATTCCTCTTCCTCTTAGAACACCGATCGACACGAGTCGACTTTTGCACCAGCCACCTAGCGAGCACAACTGATCTTCCAAAGAGGCTGAGCCACCCTGAGCAATGAACAGAGTCACTACGTGCAAGGCATCTCTTGCGACTGTCATTATTCCCACCCGAAAGTATATGTCCCTGAACTACACCAAAAATGAGTATAAAAAGGCTTTTACGGCGCATGAAAACAGGTTGTAATAGCTCATGTCGTAAAAGCCCAATCACATTCACGGAGCGCATTTGTGAGCCATAAATGTGCATCTAAGTCACTACAAAAAAGAATTCATTTTGCCATTGTTTTGTGCCGTCGCGGAAAGTCTGTTTGCCGTCGCAAAAGACCAATGGCGACGGCAATTACACCGTTGTTGTTGGTGACGTCGCCACTACTCGTGGCTACGGCAAAACGCCGTCGCAACCAGATTTAGCGACGGCCACGAGCGTAGCAATGATTTGGTCGCTTATTAGGCAACGACATGTAGCGACTGAAAACGCCGTCACAAGTAACCTATTTGCTACAGCAAATGCTGTTGTTTGCAATAAACTTTTTTTTTTCATATTTTTTTATTTTTCCAGAAATTTTCCCTCCAAATTTGATTAGAAATAAGCGGGAAATTGATTTCCCTCTAAAATTGCGACGGCGTCATTGCCGTCTCCACCCCAAGTATTTTTCATATGAAGCTTTAGCAACAGCTAATAACCGTCGCAACCAATTGGCCACCCAATTTTTTCAAACCAAATTTTTTTTTGCCATTTTACACACTTAATCAAAAGATATTGTAAAGCAATATAAAGCACCAAAATAATCATTTCAATTATAGCTATCTCACAACTTAAATTATATAATAATCAAAAGATAAGTGTCAAGTTAATTAATTATATTCCACTACCGAGTACAAACTGAAATTAACCAAACTACAGTCTTTCATAATTATAATGTCCTACCATACTATATAACTAAAAGGAAAAGTTGCCAAACTTAGGTGGCGTTCGGTAACGTTTTCAAGTCATCTTTTCCATTTTATAAAATGAAAATAACTTGAAAATGCGTTCGTTGGTCTGTTTTCAAAAATGCAGAAAATAATTTTTTAAAATACATTTTTTTTTACTCGTAAAACAGGAAAACGATAAATAGACGTTTTCACCTTTTCATTCTCATATTTTAGAAAACATGGAGATACATTTTCCAAAACAAAGAAAAAAAAGAATGTGCTCTCTTCTTCCATATTCTCACGTCGCTATCTTCTTCTCAGGTCTCTCTCATCTCTAGTCGCAATCTTCTCTCGTTTTTGAAAATTGTTTTCGGAATAAGCTACCGGACACATTTTCGGATCTCAAAATCCAATCTTGTTTTCTTGTTTTTATTTTCAAAATCGGTTTTCGAAAAATCATTTTTAAAAACGTTACCGGACAAGCCCTTAATATTGTTCAAAAGCATCCTCGACCACAATACTATTTATCATTAACTAGAGGGGCTTGGTGAGTACTGGAGCATGCTCAATTTTTTTATCACTAGTTGAATGTGGATGAACTCCCTTCTAATTTCATGGCCATTGGTTGCATCTTGAACCTATCACATAATGCATAAGTTTACAAATATCAAACCGGATTCACATGAAAAATGAAACATGAACAAATCGGATATTATCACACGTAGTTTGAATTCAGAATCTGGGAATGTTAAAGAACTGCTGCATGAATGTTATCCTCACGATATTTGTTACAGAACATGATGATTTTGGCTTACTCCATACTCACATAACATGCATTTGTTATGAAACGAAACACATAACAGATAATACAAAATCATTGAAGCACACAAACACAACTTCCCTTTCTTTCTTCAAAACTGGGAAAGAAAAAAATAACTTCCAGCAAGAGTTTCATCTACTGTCATACAATAAGCGAAATTGAAATGATATTAGACTCATACTTTTATCCTCTCAGCCATATCAAAAAGCTAAAGCTAACACAGTTTGTTCATAAACTCAAATCAACAACCAAAACTGCAGCCGAAGTCTTCAACCTATTTGAGCTAGCAATCTCAATATCTACACAGATCGTTTTATACACATTGAATATTTACCTAATCATGCATATATATACACAAACATGTATATAAACAAATTTTTCGAAGATAAAACTAGAAACGATATAATCATGTCCATTTTTTCCTTTATCAATATCTATGTCAGCTGGAAAAATAGTAACACAAATAGCTAAGTATGAAAATATAAACCAACTATACTAATAATATCTACATTAAATGAACAACGTCACATCAAGCAGAAATAAACAAAACAAAAATTTAATTAATGAACACACATGATACAATATGTATATTAGATTAACATCTAATTAATCCAATGTGCACAGATATATGCAAATTCCTAAAACACATGCAGGATAAGGGAGCTTCATTACTTTGGAGAAGACATTGAGTAATAAAAATAATAATAAGAATTATAGAATTCATGTCATAGATTTTATATCAGAACCCCAACATACCAATTAAAATAAAATGCAACAGACAAAGATCAAGGGCACTTTCCACTACATTTACAACCAAATATTATCATTGACAACAATATAATGAAAAGATGAGCCTTACCTGGAATCAAAACCAGTAGATAGAGCTTATGATAAGAGGAAGACAAATGACACAGATTGAACAACGAGATTATAATGCAAAGAACCTGTAACCAAAAACAATAAAAAATAATTCAGGCAAACTCATATGTATGGAAAAACCAAATTGGCAAAGTCTCTTCATCAAAATCAAAAACATCAAGATATACTGAAGGGTCATAACTAAGGTTTTTCTTTTAACATGGTGAAATAATGTTCAGACAAGAAAAAAGATATGTTCTCAAACTTGAAATATACATAATCAGACAATCCTTAGATTAAGCACTTAATTAACTAGCTAGTTTGACAATCTGACAAGTAAGGTATATAGCATGAGAGATTACATAAGTACAATAGAGAAATATAAAAGGCATCGTACATACACCAGTTGTACTATAAGCAAGATAAATGCTAGCTGTTCAAATATAGTGACATGAACTGACAAGAATGACAAAGAAGACGAAAGCTCAATTGGGGCATATATTCCACCTTGATCAAGAGGCATTAGAGACCAAAAAGCTGGAGACCAGTAAAACCAACACATCAGTTGCATGAAAAAGAAATCCAAGAAAAAAGGCAAAACTTTCTTCTTCTTATCTTAGTCATCCTTATTCTTAAGGCAAGGTTTATTGGCAGTAAGAATAATATATATATATATATATATATATATATGATGACCTACATTATCATTCTTCTTCAGAAACTTCTTTCCAAAAATAATTTTGCCTTGCAAATTTAGAAGCAACTACAAAGGTATCGGTATGACAATAATTAAGCCATGCCTATTAATCTAAAAGGAATTTGAGAAAAACAACCCAAATAAATTACCAAACCATCCTGCATAATGAAATCAGCATAATTCAAATTACATTCAATTATCTACCATTTGGTTCTAATGCTCCAAGTACAACATGTCCCAAAAAAGTTAATGGCAAAGAGGCCCATGCAAGTTGTTTCTGGTAACTCAATTCCTATAAAAATATTATGGCTCACCTCTTCCATATGCTAAGACACATCATGAATCACATCTGCATGACACAATCACATAGTCAGATGAATATAGCAAGCAAGTCTTTCAAACCAGTCCAATTCCATCACTTTCTTCATTCCAAACTAACAAAATTGAACTAACAAGGAAGATAATTAGATATGATGCAGTACGAGTTTGTCACTAGAGGCAATTAGATATGAAATGAACTGCTCATCAATCTCATAATTCTAGACTTTTTGTTTTCATTCAGCTTGTAGTAAACACAGATCTTTGGGCATCTCCGTAGAAATTTCTGTGGGATTTTGAAAGCTCCTTATGACAAAAAAAGAATTTGGGAGCTGACTAGTAGGTACCTCAGCGGGAATTAGTGTTCCAGGAGCACCCATCAGATCAATAATATATTCACTGCATGGTATGGCAAACACATTCACTCAGATCAACAACAGTTTCAGAAAATTTTAAAGCATGCATCAACCACCTTAATCTGATGGAAATGTGAATGGAATTGTACTAGCAAGGCAAAAACAAATTGCATGTACCTTTGATCTATTATCCTCATTTAAACATGATCGTAAATTCAAATCCTAACAACTTAAAACTAGACAGGCATCAAATGAACATTAATGCAGAGAATACATGTAAAACAGAAAACTTAACAAATCACTTTCACCAGAAAATTATGCATAAAGAGAGATCAAGAGTTAGAGGACCTTACCTTCCAATTCCACTATCAATTTTAATCAAGTTTACAGCTCCATCATCACTACCTATGTAGTAGCTTCCTTTGACCAGCTAGTACCTAAAACCAGAGGCAAGAAAGAATTAACTACGGCAAAAATTTCTTCAAAGGCCTAGAAAACCTTCATAAGATTTAAGCATAAGGTAATCTACAACATTATGGCTCTGCATCATAACACATAAATGGGATTATTAAGAACCCACTTTCCTCAGAATTGACAAAATATTAAAGAACCGGATACATCATTTACAAATGTTCATCATACAAACACACAACAAATGCACATTTAAACCTTCCATGATTGATCCTTCTCACTTATACTAGTATGCAATGCAATCTTTTTATCTACAACATTCTTTTCGACTTAATAACCGAGTAGAATCCCAAAATTAACAGCAGGCACACACCTAACACCATTTAACTAGGAAATTGTTAACTAAAATGGAACCGTAATCCACAATTCAGCTATGCAACTCCATTTAACCACAATCCTAACACCATTGCTATCTCCCCTACGAATATTTCTTGTGTACTTCAGCTTGTCCCCTTGGGGATCTTTTCAATTTGCACAAAATTAACCAGTCCATAAGGCACTGTTGAAACATTTTTACCTCATAAGATGAACTATGCTGTACATTATGAATGAGGTTGATTAAAAAGAAGAAGAGTTCAGACTGCGGAAAGTCTAGCAATAGCATTTACAAAATTCAACACATGTATAATAGGGAACACACATTCTAGAAAAATGGTTATAACCCCCACCCTCACCGTAATGAGACTTTCCTTTTGTCACATCAAAAACCGACTTGATCAAAAAACACGAATTAGTTTCTAGGAATCACCAAGTCTAAGTTCACAGACAATTAGTAATCATATACACATCTGAACAGAGAGAAAGCAAAAGGATACTGGAGAATTACTAACAAGATTGGCAAACTTTGATCAGTCCCATTGTACAAAGCCAATTCTTCAACAGTGAACAATCTCTGTAAATATTAGCATCATCTAGATTATATATCCAAATATTCCAATGCAAACCAAAGTTACATAACAAATCAAATATACGCTATTTGTGTTAGTGCGCAAAGCCCAGAAAAACAAATATCCCATTTGATTTGTTGAAATAAAAGACCAATTCCCTGGAGTAAACCCAAGCCAAATCAAATCTTGATTTTGATTAGCTCCCAAAACATGAAAAGAAGTGATGTTCAAGCTTCTGACCTGTTTTGACAGTGGAGATCGACAAGATGCAAGCCACAAAGCTAGAGACGGACAGATCTGATTGATTTCTGGGTATTAGGGTCTGAGGGACTGATTGAATATGTAGAAAGAGGAAGAAAAATAGGAAGAGGTGGAGCTGAAGTAGCAGATGTCGACTTCGCGGATTGCTATGGTTGACTTCATTGTCGGGACTAGATGGAGTGAGCGGGAAATAGCATATGGAAGGAGCGGGAACAAGAACAATGTTTCTGAACCCAAAAACCTAAAAAGCTTTGCCGAAATGTTTAATTTTGGTACCTATATCCACCCAAAAGTCAAAAAATAAAACAAAAATAAATGTATAAAATGAAAATACACGATGGCACATTCTACAGTAGTTAAAAGTAGAGAAATTTAGTGACAGAAAGAACATGCCGTAGCAATTGAAGGCATATTTATGCGACGGTGAAGCCATGCCGTGGCAAATAATTTTTCTCTTTGCGACGCCGCATTTGGCGTAGAGAATTTTTGATTAATGGCGACGGCATTCTGACGCCGACGCTAACTGGTGAAGCCAAATGAATTCTTTTTTGTAGTGAGTGTACCGTTAATGTTCAACTAAGCGCGTTGTAAAAGACTTTCTGTTGTAGAACTAATTGACGAAGCACCTAGCGTGCCGTAAGAGAATATCTATAGAGTCACTTACGGGTCAATTTGGCATGCCGTAAACGACCTTAGCCATAATTTTAATGTCATTTTTGACACACTCTGCACGCCGTTATTGGCATTTCTCACTATGCCAATATTGCCTTCAGACGACACATTTCAGACGACAGAAAACAAGTTTTCTGTCGTCTGACATGTTTCAAGTTTTTTAGACGACAAAATAAACTAATTGTGTTGTCTGAATAGCATGAAAATCCACACTAGTTCATTTTTTCCAGCTTTGAAAAATTCAGACAACAGATAACTGTTGTATGAATAAACCAAGAAATTCTCACTTTCAATTGAAAAAATAAGATAACAGATTTATGTTGTCTGAATGAAACACATAAATTACTTCTCATTGTGTGTCCAAAAACTATTTTTTGTTACAACATAAACTTATCAAATTGATGCCCGAGCAAGCCCCATGTTTTTCCCACTTAGTCAAAAACTCAAAAACATCAAAAACACATTCTCTCGCGCCTAGCTCTCTCTTGACCCAGCAGCAACCCTAAGCAACCCAGAGCAACAAACCTAGCAGCAACCCAGAGCAACATCCCGTCCATTACCAACAACCCAACCCAAATTCCCTTGATTCCTCTCTATTAGAAGAGACAGAAGATTCCTTTTCACCCCGAGCTAGAAGAGACAGATCAGATTCCTTTCGTAGAACTGGAGTTCTTCGATTTCAAGAGCTGGAGTCTGAAGTATATTCAGTATTGTTAATTGCATGGTAAGCTCGTTCTTCCTCTTAGGGTTTCGACTTCGATTCGTTTTGGATTTTGGGGTTTTGTTGGGATATCGATTTGGGGGTTTTGCTCAATTGGGGTGTTATGGCTTATTCTTTCTGGGTATTTCAATTTGGCTTTCTCCTAGGTCGTTCGTCTTATTCTCGTTGAATTCGATTAATTTCAGATGCTTCCAATTCAGTGGTTGGATCACTCGTGCGCGATTTGCTCTGTCTGAGCGTCCTTTGTTCGTGCAGAAGAAGTGGTTCATGAAAGCAGTAATAGCAACATGTTCCCCTAGCCTTCTACAATTGAATTCGTTCTTTATGAGATGTTGGATTCATCAGTGTTAAATATCGGTAAAGCAATTTTATCAAGATGAGGTTAGTAAGTACCAAGTAGCATTATAAATACTGATGTTAGTGTTACATTGTTTAATTGCAATTTCATTCCATGGGCAAGATTGCAGGTTACAAGTCTTCACTGACTTGAACGGAAAAGCTGAGTAAGCGTTGGAAACTAGTACAAGGACTGATTATATTGTACTGATGTCCGGGTTTTTGGTGCCGATCCTAATAAGAAGATAGAAAGGTATGCTCAAGCAGCGGCCTTGGATGCAGGTATATATGCTACTTTTGATATTCAAGTTTATATAAGCAATAAGTGATTGTAGGAGTGTATTACCACACTAGCTATTATGGAGGTAGCATCTACTGTACTGGGCATCGTTTATGCTCATTCCCTTTTTCCTCAAACTTTTTAAGGTGGTGGTTAGTAGATTAAAGTGGTGCTTTGGGTGAAGTAAGACTTCTGAATTCTTTGGCAGCTTATCTCTTGGTTGAGCTAAGCTATTATTTTGAGCAAATTCGGTTGAAGGACTAGATTGTGGTAAATTGCAGTTTTTGTTGATAGTGTATGTGTACAAAGGGAAACTTTGAAATCTAGTTACCTGGGTATATATGAACAACCATATGGGGTTCTATGTTACCCCTTTTCATTTGTGTTGTATATTATGTTATGTTTTCGTGGAGCAAGTCTAATGGCAATTGCAACTTTTGTGCTTGTGTAATGAACTTAACTTTCTTGAGGGTCTGTTACTAAATTCATGATTTCAGTTTGATTGAGTTTGAAAAATACCATATGCAGGAGTTTGAGAAAAGCTTTGCAATAAAGTTTCCGGCTTGTATTATTGCTGACTGCAAAGAGACACATATAAATAGCTTTTTTTTAAAACTTTCTTACAGTTTCTCTTTCTAGCTTTACTTTACTAATCGCTCTGGCATTTTCATATGCAACTATAAATTTGAATTCCCAACTCTAGGCGACAGAGCTGGTGCTCCTATAATAAGTTTCAGGTTTGTAAAAGCATATAGGCCTAGTTGTGCACACACACCATCCCCGGGGGACTCTTGTTTTAGGAGTGCTTTAATTGTAGCTTTCATTTCTTTTCTGCAAGTAAATCCTTTGCGTACTTCAAGTTTTTTTTTTTTTTTTTTTCAAGTTTATTCTGCCTTTCATTATTCCACTTCTACCTTCAGTCCATGGACCGAGTACTTATGTTGTTGATTATATGTATTTGCAGTGATGCATAATTTGGTTATCCTGGTGGACCCCCGACCTTTGTTTAAAAATTTAAATTTTGGAATTGACCTAGACAGCAGCATTGCAAGTAAGGATGCTTCTCCATTTGAATTTTTAGTTTTTCTATTTGAAAAGATCATTATTTCATTTGAAGTTATGGACGATGTTATTGTAATTGCAAGTTCCCATGCAATATGTCAATATTGATAGTGTGTCTTCCCAATGATGTGTCTCTTCTAGTAGTTCCATTTCGGCGCCTCACGAGCTCGGTGGAGGTGGCAGCAATTGGTCTCTTCTTCTTCCAATTCCAGTCAATTAGATATTTGTTCGTATAAGTATCTATTTGACATTAGCCTTAGTTTACTAAATAAGTATGATCACATTCATCATTGTGAAAGAGAAAAGTGTAAGATAGAAGCAAAATTTGATGGAAATATGTTACATGAAATTGTAAAATTTGGAAATGTTGTGTCTTATTGTAATATCTCTTTGGTAAGCCTCATTGTGGAATAGTAAAGGTTGGGCATGCCTCATTGTTCATTATAACGGAGTGGAAAGCTCCATTTATCAATTACCACCCTTTGAACTGTGTTGTGCAGACACAGATGTGCTGCAAAGAACATGGCCTATGGTGGAATTTGCCTTAGAAGAGTATGACCTTTTATGCACTCTGGATCTGGTAAGTGTCATAATAGATCTGGTATATGAATATTATCCTGGAAATTTTAGTATATTAATTGTTAATCATTGTTAAATGAAATTTATCTTTCACTTCACACTTTGAACTGCTTCTTCTCATTACAAGTTTATCAGTTCAGAGCTATATGCTCATTTGAATCATTGTAAAGTCTGTCAACACTATAAGAACGTGCAAATTCCTTTAGGCGGTTTGTAATATTGAAACATAAGCTGACAAATACCTTGTATGTGACCCATGTTAGCAAAATCACATTGCATCATTCAAGTTAATTTTGAAAAGATAACATTATATGGTTCCTGGATATGAGAACCCTGTTGAATTTGGTCTTTTGACTTTATAACATTATATGCTGGAATTGTTCATATTCTATTATTGTGTTGGAGCAGACCATATGGGCAAGGTGATGTGTATTAACTACTCTACTTTAGTGGCCTTCTCAATGAAATGTATGAGTTATAGGCTACCTAATGCAAGATTTGTTATTGATTTCATGCATTAGCTACTCTAATTTGTTCTATAATGAGCATTAATTTGGTTGTTTGGACATGAAAAGTTGCTGGGTTTGCCTGAAGGCCTATGCACAAACACGTTAGCCCTATACATGGATTAATCTATGCCTTTAGCAATTACTCTATTTTCCATGTTATTTCACTCTTTTGTTTGTTTTATGATTGTTGTAGGATAATACAATTAATGTGATTGTTCAGTTGCAATTTCTTAGGACTGAGGAGGATAACAGCCAACTAGGTGGGATCTAATATCATCACTTGTGCTCATGTAATATTTTTGTTTATATTGTTCTTATAGAACTATGCTTCCATAATGCCTTTTAGTTGTGTATAATAAGCTATTATGTTTGGCATGTAGGGAGGAGCTCATATTGAGTGCAGTTCTAAGATGAAATAGCTCAATAAGATTTTTCTTTTTGTTACTTTTAGTTTTGCTCATCATTAGCTTGTCTAACTTTATGATATTTCTGTATTGTTCAGGTCCTATCAGGCAGAAATAGCATATTTAGATGTCAAATCAGAAGAACGAGATTCAACATCTGAGAAAGATGATCTTGGTGGTCGCAAGCGACCATTTTGGAGCTCAAATAAATCTAAAAAAGTGATATGCTGTGCCAACTGCAATGTTTGTTGCACCAAGCCTATTCACGGGTTCACAGATGATTCCCATACGACCCCTACTCACATGCAGGAGAGACAAAATGGTCTAGTTCCAAGGGAAAGTTTCTCAGTGTCGGTGCTGCAATAATTTCTTGTAGAAATGAAAAAGCACCTGATGGTTACATGAAAGAAATTGTGGAGGACAAGAACTTGGATTTTAGTATTAAGGTAAAATTGATCAACTGCTTACCTATGGACTTTATTGTTTAATGATATGGTGCATGCTTTGTGCATATAACTTTCATATTTAATTTGCTGCATTTCCTTATTGCAGTGGGGAACGAGGTCAAATTTGGTTTACAAAGACAAGGATATTGATGAGATCCGAGCGGAATGGGCTAAGCATGTTTTGAAGTTCCCAGAAAATTAAGTATCAACCTATATATCTGCTTTTGTTTCTGGTAGCTTGATAACCTGCAATAGTAGTGTCTAGGAACTGCTTTTGTGCATTTTGATAGAACTGATGGAAAGTGTTGAACAATATAATGCATGCAGCTGCTGTAACTACTATATGGATGCTACTAGGTTTTTGTCTTAGTTAGATTAGGATCCATGCAACAATGGCAGGGGTTAATGTAAAGGCTAGCATGCTAGCTAGTTTAATTAGTATTATGCTACTGATGGGAATGTATTTTGGTGGGTTAATTGATGCAATGAGGAATTTGCTGATTTCAGATCTTATAATATGCCTTTTTGATGACTAGTGTACAGAATGAGGTTTGCTATATGGTTCAAATCCAACAAATGCAGGTTTATGATATGTTGTATCACAAATACAGTAACAACATAAAAGAATATCTCTCTGTTGTTCCTTCATACTTGTAATAACATAAAACGTTTATTTCACTATCAAACAACAGAAAAGTGAAGTTTAATTCATTATCAAACAACATAATACTTTTACCAGACAACAGAAAACTGAAGTTCAATTCACTATCAAACAACAGAAATACTTCTAACATATAACATAAAACTGAAGTTCAATTCATTATCAAACAACTGAAGTTCTTCAAACAAACAACAGAAAAGCGTAGTTCATTTAATTATCACACAACAGAAGAGTGAGTTTTCGACCTCAATCAAACTATAGAACTACATGATTACATATAGTTATATTGTCTATCAGACAACATAAATACTTAAAACTGTGGTTGGAATACAAGATAAAAGACATAAAAATAAAGTCTTAAAACTATTTAGACGACAGATGAGCATAATTTAACCAGTTATAAGAGATTTTCAAACAACAATTAAATGTCTTTGAAAATGCATTAAGACAACAGATTGTTCAACAAGCCTTTATTTTGGTAACTTTAGACGACATATAAATGTGTTCTTATTACATGTCAGACAACAGCAGATTTATTAAAACTGTAGTTTGTAGTTCATTTGAACAACATTAGTCATTGTATGTGATTATTAACGACAGAAAGTCCCAAATCCTTCAGTGTTGGGTTGTTCAGACGACAGAGCCTTGTGAAACTTCTGTTGTTTGAGTGAGAAGAGACGACAGAGGATATCTGTCGTCTGATGCCGTAAGAGACGGCAGCTGGATACACAACAGATAATTTACATATCAAACGACATATATCATCTGTCATCTGAAGGCTTTATTGGCATAGTGTCTTGTTTGCACGAAAATTTTATATTGCTGCTCATTTGCCAAAAATAACAATACATTAAATGTAGATGCTCAACTAACAATAATTCATTTCAAAACCTTATGCAAGAGTAATAATCTAAGAGAAATGTGAATTAACAAATATATCATATATGTTCCATTAATTGTAATTGGATGTCTGAACTAACTTGCCATGCCATATGCAACTGAACTACAAAACAATTGCATTTCTCCCTACAAACTTGACTTTACAACATTACGTACAGTTCAAAAATATATTATATTGCAGAGTAATTGCAAACTTTCAAGTGCCACAATCCAACTGCAAAATGTCCCAATCCGTTAAAGCAATTAATTTACCAGCAATAGCAACATAAGGCACTAATCCTCATACACCTCAAAATTTGACAGTACCTGCTAGAAACAAGTTTGAGAATATATGTTACAAATTGGTTGCATTCTTTTCTTCTTTAAACTAGAATTAAAAAGATACTAGCAAAGGATCATAACAGAATCTAGAGGTTGCAATATAAGCAAATCCAGAGGTTGCAATATAAGAACAACTAAGAACAGAGAATATACATGGATGTTAAGTTTAACTTAACCATTGATAACAAATTACAATACTCAAAACAAAAATAAGAGGTGATTAATGTTAGAATATGTTACCTAAAAGTTCATGGACTAAACCCTGTTTGATGTTCTTGGTAGGCCATGCAATTATACTTCCTTGGTTATACTCAGTGTTCCAAACTCCCTAATTGTCGATATAAAGCTATATCCTCCAAAACATCGAGCAACCAAACTTTGAAGCATTCATGACCAAGGGGCACATGATGGACCTTTACATTTGGATCTTTTGACTCAAGTTTTGCAATTGCAACAACCTCTTCTCCCATATCAAACCAACTTAACAATTCGACTCTATTCTGATCATCCTTTGTACCTTTGGCCCTGTACCTTCCTTGTCTTTGCTTTGCAACCCACGATCAGCAGAATTTTGAAGACTTAAAGTTTTCTTTTGCTTGCTCTGCTTGGTTTATGGCCTCCCATTTTCAGAACTTTGAACACTCGCAATTTTTTGTTTGTTTTGTGCTACTTCACAGCTATGATGTTGAACTTGGATTTTCATTCTCCTTTCATTGGGGAAACTTTTTAGCGGAGTGTTGGTGACGCAGTCGAAAAATTAATTTTAGGTTTACAAGCAATAAACCTAAATTAAAGAATCTAGAGTCCACCAGAGATAAATGAGAAAACTCTCAATTTGATTGATAATATGATAAAAGATAGGTTATGCAGTTGTTTAAGGTTGCTTATATATGAGAAAAGAAACCCTAGGGTGACTAACAATGAAACCCTAAAGCCCACGAGTTAAAACAAAACAAATCCAAAACAAACTAGAAAACCAAAAATTTTGAAAAATAGTAAATAACAATTTTGAGGCTCGAAACTATCCCGAAAGCCCAAAAGCCCATACTTTGTGGCAACGCGACAAGTTGTTCCTGGTGTCGTTCCCTTTCCGAAAAGGCCATAGCAATCATGATTTGGACACCGAATGCCAAATTTGCAGCAAACCGGGTTTTCCTTTTGACTGATCGAGTTGTTCTTCAATCATTCTCGTCATCCGTTCTACATCAATCTCCTCCACCTCCGAAGAACTCTATCATGAGTTCTCTTCAGGATAAAGAACCCCATCACCACGAAACTCATGCAGATCAGCAACATTAAAGGTGTTAGAAATGCCCATGAAATCAGGAAGTGTAACAACATAAGCATGGTCGTTGATCTTCTTCAGCACCTTAAAAGGTCCATATTTTCTTGGTTTCAGCTTGTTGTCGGTACCAACAGGAAACCTCTCCTTCCTTAGAAACACCATCACATCATCGTCCTCTTAGAACACTTTAACTCTTCGATGCTTGTCAGCTGCAGTTTTATACTTGGCATTAGTTTCTTCCAACTTGGCCTTAACTTCTTCTCTAACAGCCTGCACATCCCTACCCATGCCCTCAGTAGCAACACTAACACTAGGAACTTTAGAAAGCTTCACTAAATCAACCACATGTCAAGGAACAACAATATAAACTAATGAGAATGGTGACTTCTCTGTGGCACTATGCACAACACTGTTATAAGCAAACTCCACCTCTTGTAAAGCATAATCCCACTGTTTGGGCCTATCTCCGAAAACACTCCTAACCATGTTGCCCAAAATTCTGTTAGTAACTTCTGTCTGCCCATCAGTTTGAGGATGAGCTGTGCTGCTACGATTCAAAACTGTTCCAAACATCCTCCACAAAGTAATCCAGAAGTGTCTAAGAAACTTTGTGTCTCTATCAGAAGTAATGGACTTGGGCACTCCATGCAAACGAACCACCTCCCTGAAAACAATTTGGCTATATCAGAAGCATCAGCAGTCTTCCTACAAGCTATACAATGCGCCATCTTGGAGAACCTGTCAACTACCACAAACATAGAATCCACACCCCTTTGGGTACGAGGTAATCCCAACACAAAGTCCATAGCAAGATCCTGCTAAATATCTTTAGGAACAGATAAAGGTAAATAAAGACCAGTATTTTGGGACTGACCCTTAGAAACCTGGCATGTATAACACTTCCTTACAATAGCTCCTACATTATTCTTCAGCTGTGGTAAGAAATATCTCTCCTCAAGGCTAGCAATAGTTTTATCTCGGCCCAAGTGTCCACTCAAACCCCCTCAATGCAGATCTCTGACCAGTTTATCCCTCAATGATGAACTAGGAATACAAAGCCAATTGCTCTTGAATAAATAACCATCATTCACATAGAAATATGCAACTGCACTTGGCCCAAATCTCCTTAAAATCAACATCTTCCTCATATAATTCCTTCAAGAGATCAAAACCCATAATCTCCTGAGCTAAAGTGACCAGCAAGGAAGCCCTCCTACTCAAAGCATTTGCCACCCTATTAAGAGTACCAGATTTATGCCTAATTACAAAAGGAAATTTCTGCATAAAACTCACCCATCTTGCATGCATCTTATTCACAGTTCTTTGATTAGTAAGGAACTTTAAGGCCTGATGATTAGTGAACAATATAAATTCTCTCTGAATTAAGTAGTGCTCCCATTACTTCAATACCCGGAACACTGTATAAAATTCCTGATCATAAGTACTCTACTTCTGACGAGCTTTGCTGAGTTTTTCACTAAAGAAAGCTACTGGCCTATTTTCTTGTGACAACACAGCACCTACTCCCACCCACTAGCATCACATTCAACCTTAAACACCTTGTCAAAATTGGGAAGACCAAGAACCGGTGCAATACAAATTTTTTTCTTGATTAAAGCAAAGCTCTTCTCTTGTTCTTTTCTCCGTTAAAATTTGCCCTTCTTTAAACATTCAGTAGTAGCAGCAGTAATGGTACTAAAATTTCTTACAAATCTCTTATAGAAAGTAGCCAAATCATGGAAACTGATTTTTGGAGTTGACCATTCTCTTATAGCTCGTACCTTTTCTTCATCAACCTGAATGCCTCATTCTCCAACCACAAAATCCAAAAATAACAGTTATAGCTTGTTGGTACAGAAGATACACTTCTTCAAGTTGATTTACAATTTATTTTCCTGTAAAGCTTCCAAAACCTGCCTCAACTGTACCAGATGTTCTTCTTTGGTCTTGCTATATATCAATATATCATCAAAATACACCACAACAAAAGAACAAATATTAAAAGGATGAAGAACCTAGTTCATAAGCCTCATAAAGGTGTGGGTGCATTAGACAACCCAAATGGCATCACCATCCACTCATATAAGCCATCCTTGCTCTTAAAAGCTGTCTTCCACTCATCCCTTGGCTTGATTCGAATTGGTAACCACTTCGAAAATCTATCTTTGTAAATACCTTGGAACCCTCCAGCTCATCAAGCATATCCTCCAAACGAGGAATAAGAAACATGTACTTCATAGTTATCTTATTTATTGCCCCACTATCAACACACATCCGCCATTGATTGCCCTTCTTAGGAACAAGGAGGACTGGAACTGCACAAGGACTTATACTCTCACGAATGAACCCTTTCTTCAGCAAGTCTTCAATTTGCTCCCTCAAAATCTCATTTTCCTTGGGACTCATGCGGTAATGGGGCAGATTAGGTAAACTAGCTCCAGTAACCAAATCAATCTGATGTTGAATGTCCCTTATAGCTAGGTGGTAACTCGTTGGGCATCTCATCTGAAATCAGCTCCTCATATTCTCCCAACATCTTCCGCACTTCCTTAGGGATCACCACATATCTTCCTTTTTTGCAATCAACAACCACTAGACAGATAACCTCAGATTCTTTAAAAGCTTCCTCCATCTCGAATTCACTGCTAGACAAAGTCAGAAAACTCTCCATTTTCTTTCCACCAGATTTCCCAAATTTATACACAGGAGCCATAGCAATTTTATGACTATTCCACATAAACATCATCACATTATCTCTACCTTTGTAAGTCATATCCACATCATATTGCCAAGGTCGCCCACATAAAATATGACAAGCATCCATATCAATAATGTCACACAACACTTCATCTTTATAATGCTTACTAATGGATATAGGAACTTTGTAGGATTCAGCAACTCAAACTTGTGGACCTTTCTTAACCCACCCCAAAGAATAAGGTGCCTTATGGGGCTGTGTAGGTAACTGCAAATATTCCACCAACTTCTTGGCTACAAAATTTTCGCAGCTCCCATTATCTATAATCAAATTGCACATTTTGTTATTAATGGAATATAGAGATCTGAAAGTATTACGCCGCTACCCATCTTCCTTAGGAGATAATAAGATCCACTGCAACACAATATTAACCTTTTCAAGAGACTCCTACACCGCAAACTCAACCCCTTCATATTCATCACCTCTTCCAACTTCTTCATCATCTTCATCAGAATCATCCATAAGGGCAATTTGTCTCCTCTCAGACACACATTAGACTTATGCCCAGGCTTGTTGCATCTATAGCATTTCTGTTGTAGGCCTAGCATAAGGATTATTAGGCTTCTGATTTGGGACCTTATTTTGAGCACCACTAGAACTGCTAGAACCGCTAGTCCCTTTAAAAGGAGGATTGGAAGCCCCAGAAGCAATCTATGTATTCTGCTGTATGGTTTTACCCTTGCTAGCTAAGGAGTTTCACCAACTTGGTGCTCCTTTGATAGGTATACCTCTGGAAAGAAGAAGCTTGTGAAGGCTTCTCTAATAATTATGCTTTCAATGCTAGGCTTGAAGCTTCTGTCACAGTCCACACAGTTTGCAACCCAATTTTCTCCTAAATGGTAGTTTCTCCTAGTTCATTATGCTCTGAATAGCGTAAGAACTCAGCAGTGTACTCAGCCATGGTCCTAGTGCCCTCGACACAATCAATGTAAATCTTGTACCGACTCTACTCATAATCATCCGTCAAGAACCTCTCCATCATCATCTATTTCATTCTTCGCCATGTTCTAATGCCCTGCTTCCTTTGCTTCTGCCAAGTATGTTGCAACTTATCCCACCAAACTGCAGCAGTACTCTTCAAACGCCAGAAACGTGCTTAACCTGCTTGTGTTCAGGAACCTTCATAATCTCAAAGAACCTATCCGCCTGAACCTGCCAATCCAGATAATCTCCACGCCCAAGTTGCTGAAAAGAAGCGAATATCAGCCTTGACTTTGTAATCCTGGTCAGCTTGTCCTTGTTATTCTGGTTGCACAATTTCTTCTTCGGAATCAGATTCTGAATTATTATTAACAATAACACCACATGGAGCCCTGGCTCGCTGGCCTCCTTCCCCGCCTATATTCAGATTGTTGTTGTTCCTCCCTTCCAACAACCCATGAATTTCTCCAATCTGATTGTTCACGGAGGTGTTCACGGTGTTGATGGCAGCAATAAACACTGCGGTAAGAGAAGCGGTAAGAGCATCAAGATCCGCTCTTGTAACATCACCCATTGCTACCAAGGTAAATAGGAGAGACAGGGAAGACCTGCTCTGATACCACCTGACGCAGTCGGAAAAGTAACCCTAGGTTTACAAGCAATAAACCTAAAATAAAGAATCTGGAGTCCACCAGAGATAAATGAGAAAACTCTCAATTTGATTGATAATATGATAAAAGATAGGTTTTGCATGTCATTTAAGGTTACTTATATATGAGAAAAGAAACCTTAAGGCGACTAAAAATGAAACCCTAAAGCCCACGGGTTAAAACAAAACAAATCCAAAACAAACTAGAAAACTGAAAATTCTGAAAAATAGTAAAGTTTTGAGGCCCGAAATGATCCCGAAAGCCTGAAAAAGCCCACATGTTGCGGCAAAATGACAATTTTTGTTCCTAGTGTCGTTCCCTTTCCGAAAAGGTATAGCAATCATGATTCGGACACCGAATGCCAAATTTGCAGCAAACCGGGTTTTCCTTTTGATTGATTGAGTTGTGCTTCAATTCTTCTCGCCATCTGTTCTACATCAGTTGAACACTAGTATTCTACCCTATTATTATAACATTAAGGAAATCAGTAACACAAGCACATTTATCGACCCAAAGTTAATAATAACAAATAAAAAAAAGTTAATAAATGTATTTTAAAGACTTATATGGTTATTCCCTTCTTTCTCAGATCGAGCTAAAAGAGTTGCAACCACTTCTTTCAATTCTTCAATCTCTTTTCCACGTTTTCACACATTTCTTGTTGTACATAATTTTTTGGCTTGTCCCCATGAAAGGTACAGTTAGTTTAACTCTCATATAAACCATTTGACATCAGGTGATCTAATACTTCATTAGACTGATGTGTGACGACCTGAATTTTAAATTTATAATTTTTAAAGTCAAAAATTATTATTGAGAATTTTTTTTCGATTTTACTAATTTTAAAGCTCTTGAAAAATATGTGAATTTTGAAATTGGTCAAATTTTATTTTTAAGGTTGAGAGTGGAAAGTAGAGGTTTTCACGAGTTCGCAGCATTTTTCGGTGAATTTTTCGGATTCTCCAGCTATTTTTAATGATTTTTTTTTAAGTTATAATAATAGGAAATTAATTAGATTTAGTGACGTGTTGCAGTATTACTAACTTAGCAGTCATATGGCAGTGATCTAGTCGTGGTTCATGGCCAAAGTGGCTGCTAGTCTCTTTAATAGGTTGACAAGTGGCTGCAATGAATTTGTTATTGATTTGCTTGCCAACACGTGTCCAACACTTGTCATAATTCTGTTAGTAATTTGCACATGTTGCTAAAGCACTTGTTCACACTTTACAACTGACCCAATTGCATCGGTTATTCAGCCCTATAAATAAGACCCAACCAGATCATTATTTCTCCACATTTTTTTGGAGAACTCTCTCTCTCTCTCTCTAAAATATGTTTTTGACATAACTTTTGAACGGTAAGTCCGATTTAAGATCTGTTTTCTCCTACGGATTCATCTTGACGAGCTCTTTCTATTAGTGGAAAGAAAAGTCTGATTTGGAGAAATTATTTTTGACGATGTAGGAGGTTTGATTTTATTTCATATCATCCACGATTGTCGGAAATAAGGTAGGGGGATCTCGGGGAAACTTTTTATGATTGGATGTTGATTTTATGTGCTTCGTGTATATGTTATTCTTGTTAATATTATTTTTGAATGATTTATTTGATAATATTTGAATTACATGTACTAAATGTACGTTGATCGATGTAAGTGCATATTTTCATGGAGGTTGTTATTTATCAAGTGTAAATTAAGGAGTTAGGGAGAATTATGGTTATTTGGTGATTGTGGGAATTATCTTTTGTGTAGTTGAGTCTGAAAATTGTAGGGATCAAGCTCAGGCGAGCCCGTGTGCACAAATATGTTTAGAATATCGGCGGTATAATTGTCGATATAGTTGGGTGATTTGGGCTTGGAGATCAATGTTTCGGACAAGATGACTAACAAAAGGGGTTTGGGGGATTTGATTGAGTCACGGGATTAATTTATATGTTTGGATATCCAAATCACAGTTGCAAAACTGTAAAGTACATGGTATGGGACGTGTAGGCTTGCGTATTCTGGTATATGAATTAACAGGTATATAAATGGAGTTGGATTGCATCATTGTTTGATATGCATGTTATAATTGAAATATATGATGGTATTATCTTTGGTCAATTATCCATGAGGAAGTTTTATGTCCCTACTGAGCCACTGGTTGAGCTCACCCCTTAACAGATTTTGCAGGTATGGAATCAAGATACTAGAGCAAGAAGTTCCGATATGTATATAATGTCAAATGGGTTGTGAAATTTGTGTTTTCTTTATGTTTGTTTGGAATAAAGAATGAGTACTAGTGTACTATGTGATAAAGACTATGTAATATATGCTTCCGTTAGAATTTTGAGATATTGTTATCTAGTTGTTAGTCCACGATTTATTTATTTATTTTTGTCACATTTTGATTATAGAGATTTTAGTTCTATCTCGAGTCAGGGCGTGACATGATGGGACCATATGTTTATACAACCACTACAAGGGCTTTGGATCCTCTTCGGATAACCCTTACTTGCATGAAAACTATTAACAAACTTTCATGCTCCATCATAAAAAGGCTCTAGGATAGCTATGAAAAAAAATATCAATATGTTTTTAAAATGTTATTATGGTATTAGGGTTTGTGGTTTTAGATGTAACCTATTTTTACAATGTGCCCATTCTGTATCCATGTTGTTTCATCTTCGTTTTCCGTAGGGTTACGTTCTAACTTGTATTTAGACAGCAAACATTTTACAACATAAATATTATAGGGATAAAATCTGTTTAGTCCCTATAGTTTGCATCTCTTATCTTTCAGTCCCTGACATTCTAATTTAATCTAAAAACTCTCTGACTTCACAATTTCCCTCCAATAGGTTCCTTCCGCGTTAAATTAGGAGTTGGCCTTGGGTGAAATGTCCAATGCACCGCTATGTTATTTCTTTTTCCTTTTTTTCCTTTTTTTTTTTCCTTTTCATTCTGCCTACTTTCTCCTTCCTCAACCCACCAATCCCATTCCGATCAAACTCTACAACCCATCTGTTTCTCTCCCCAAATTGAAACCAAACCCAGCAAAGACCTAGCTTGGCGGTGTATAGATGGACATCGAGCAAAAGCAAGAGGTTAGGAGCTGATCGATCACTTCTTCACCTCCTCTGAAGCCATCTCCCTTCGTTGTCTCTTAGCGGATTCGCCCTCGTCTCCATTGTCGCCGACGCCATCTCTCAAACATAAGCAGATCCCAATTAGCTTAGAAATTCGCAGCTCAACCACTCCCCTCTTGTTTTCACAACCTACTTCTCTCTCTCCCACTCAAATCCCACTTTCTCTCTCCACATCAGGCCTCAATTTAGAAACTTTTCACTGAAAACTACCATTTTTTCAGATTCTGAGGTTTTTGGGTCTTGCTCAAAATGGTGATTTGGATTTTGGGTCTGGTTGAAATAGTGGTTTTTGATGGCCAAGTTGACCAAAACCAGAAGTGAAGAAGAAGAATAGTGATGGAAAAGAAAAATGGCCGTCGGCGTGGAGAACAATAATTGGGGTTTCAAGTCGATCTGGATTGGTTCGCCGACATGGCGCTACTGATGCAGCAGGATATGATGGTCATTAAAAAGGAAAAAGAAAAAAGAAATTAAAAAGGAAAAAAGAAAAAAGAAAAAGAAAAAAGAAAAAAGAAAAAAGAAAAAAGAAAAAAGAAAAAGAAAAAGAAAAAAAAAAAAGAAAAAAGAAAAAAGAAAAAAGAAAAAAGAAAAAAGAAAAAAGAAAAAAGAAAAAAGAAAAAAGAAAAAAAAAAAAAAAAAAGAAAAAAGAAAAAAAAGAAATTAAAAAGAAAAAGAAATTAAAAACGAAAAAAGAAAAAAGAAAAGGACAATAATAAAAGAAGTCATTTTAAAGTACCTTATTATAATTCAGGTAACACAAATGTCTTCATGATAATTAAGGTCACCTTTTAACAATCTGACATTAAAAATAACAAAAATTACAACTTATGCCATCACCTCTGTCTTCCCCAATCTATTTCACGATATAATTAACCCTCTCTCTCTCAACTGACTTCACCGTCTTATAAAAAAAAAAAAAAAAACTGACTTCACCGCCATGGCTTCTTCGACACCGCCGACGGCGTCTATGCCGCCACCTGGTCTGAATCTCCGTCAAGCTCTAAAACCTTGCCCTCCCGCCGACCTGCAACCTCCTCCACTCCTTCCACGAGCACACGCGCGAGGTTAGCTCCGCTGACTACAACCCACGCGCCACGAGTCGTTTCTCACGAGTCGCGTGGGACGACACTGTGAAGCTCTGGACCGTTGACCGTCCCGCCTCTATCAACACGTTCAAGGAGCACGCCAACTGCGTCTACTCCGTCGTCTTTGGTGTGAAAAGCTCGGAAGCTCGTTCCAGTCGTCAATGGAGGCCTCCAAGACCTCCAGCGGTACAACCTAGAGGAATGCTTTCGGTAATGTTTTCTCCTTCATCCTCATCCTGATCGGCGTTCTCGCTTTTTCGATCCATCTCTTCTCTGTATGCCTCCATGATCTTCGATTTTTCCAAGACCTTATCGTCTGTTACTATTTATATTTAATGTTACTGGTATCGCTGCCTCGAAAATGCATTTATACTACAATCTCTATTCGCTTATGTTCATGAAATTGTAGATTTCTCAATGTTTGAATCATAGTGTTTACGTTTACCAAATCAATTGTGATTCGTTTTGGCTTAGTTTTGTAAAATGGAGATTTAGAATTGTGATTTATCAGTGATTTTACTGGTAATGCTCACGGTGTTGTTGCTTTGTGAAAATTAATCTACAGGTCCTAAATCACTGATATTCACAAGTTTGATCCTTATTTCAATTACAGAGTCACTCAGGTTAGTTTTGTTCTCTCATTTGACATCAATTGGCATCGGGTAACCTTCTATTGAATTAAGTCTGCTTGAAAGATAGGAAGTTATTATCATATGGTGTATCGGTTTATCTTATCATATTGCAGTGATGCTAAGCTATATAGAAGATGACAGTCTTGTTTGTTGGTTTTAGTTTCTGATATCTATAGAAGAATGGGAGCATATAACTTGCATTCAAATATCTCATAGCTGGATTTTGGCATTTGATAATTCCAAGAATTGTAACTGTTTTTTTTTTCATGCTTCTCAATTTAGACATCTATTTTCTGAATGCTGTAGTAACATGTTGTTGGTGTTACTATTTGTAGGTTGCTTCAACAAGAACTTTGACTGGTGACCTTTCTAATCCATTGTTGGTTAAACCTCTTCAACCAGTTGTTGCGCCAGTGGCTCCAGTAGCTCAGAAATCTGATGCACCTGATCGTCTTAATAATTTAGTTGGCGCTGGGTATCAATCATTTGAGAATGCTGTTTTGAAGAAACTTGCACAGGTTTGACTTTAATTTAACTAATTTTTATTCTACCTCATCAATTAGTGATGAGACTTCGTAAATTGAAGTAAATATACTTGTTTTTGTGTGATGACCTCTTTGTTTTAGAAACCCAAGTTAGATGTTTCTGTTATACAATTTTAAATATGTCTTCTTAAAGCAGATAAATATCACCAATTGGATTTATATGATATTATACTTGCATGTGGTAGTTGTGTCAACCATTTTCCCCAGTTTTGATTTAAAAGGAGTATATGTCAACTTCTTGGAAAATGAAAGTTGTATGAAATTTTACACCGGCCACATTGAATAGGAAACTACTTTTTATCTTATTGCCCAGTTCTATTAGATCGGTTTTAATCTTTTGTGGGTTTTTTGTGTACTCTAGTCTGCCCAGAAGCAAAAAATAATATTCAGAACTTAAGAAGCATGAAGGGATGGGTGATCTCAAAAGCAAAGTTCATGATCTCAATGGTTTCAGTTTATAGGTAAGCAAGAGCTATACCTCTTATTATATCTCTTTTTTGGCATTTCCATTTTCATGCTAGTTTGTACCATTGTCACTTTACTTTCTGAACAATAAGGAATGCTTTACTACTGCTTTTTGAAAGTGCTTGAAAGCACATTCTAATGAAGTACGAATATGCTTTTGCCAAGGGTGATCCAGACCACATGGCAAGTGAACTCTATAGACACCCATTTGATTGGAGCCAAATTGTTTTTGTTTTTTGGGTTAAGGAAGCAAAGGTTTCCTTGAAAGGATTTTTGGACCTTATATTTCTCTAATCGAATCAACCGTTTTGTGAAATTGTATCAATATAGACTTACAGCCCCGGCTGATATCGGTTTGTTGTTGGATATGCAGGGAACTGCTGTGGAGTTTCTCTCTCAACTATCTCAAGATAGCGCAGAGGAAGAACTCTTGGTGTTAACAGTGTTGAATAGTATTAGATACTAGGCATTAGGTCTAGTAAGGGTGGTTGTTCTATACATTTTAAATTTCATATTTACAGATGAAATTCTATCAGCCATAACCATTTGTACTGAGGGAGGTGACATTTAGAGCCCCTTGCACATTATCATTTTAGGCTTGTAACTTGTATCAAATAACAAATTACTGGTGTTTTCTTATTTTATCCAAAAAAAAAAAAAGGTCTTGATGCTCATTATGTTGGCGATCATGACTTGTGGGATTGAGTGTTTTGTTAAATTATTGCTCCTATAGCTCATAACGCTTAGTATTATTATTATGAAATCACATCTAGGCCAGGTTCTGTTATACATTTAATACACATGTCAAGTTATTGGCCAAGTCACATTGCATGTCAGTGGCCAGTAACTTGATCAGTGACCATGTCACTGTTAGATACTTATACTCATGTCACTGACTAAGTCACTGGCCAGGTCAGGTCCCTAGTTAATGAGGTCACTTTTAAGCCCAAGTCACTGGCCAAGTTACTAGCCATGTCATAGTCATGAATATATCACTGATTAAATTACTAGCCAATTCACATTGCATGTCACTATCAGTGTTAATCTCAAGTCACTGACCATGTCACTGTCAATTACTGGCCAAGTCATTGGCTAAGTCACTGTTAATCTCTGGCCAAGTCACTGACCAGATCAAGTCCCTAGTTAGTGAGGTCACTGCCCAAGTTATTGTTAACCTCAAGTCATTGGCTATGTGATTAATAGTGACTTGGCTATTAACTTGTGACTTGGCTACTGACAGTTACTTGGTTAGTGACATGTGATTAACAGTGACTTGACTATTAACTTGTGACTTGGCTACTGACAGTTACTTGGTTAGTGACATGGTCAGTTACTTGGTTAGTGACATGGTCAGTTACTTAGTTAGTGACATGGTCAGTTACTTAGTTAGTGACATGGTCAGTTACTTGGTTAGTGACATGTGATTAACAGTGACTTGGCTATTAACTTGTGACTTGGCTACTGACAGTTACTTGGTTAGTGACATGGTCAGTTACTTAGTTAGTGACATGGTCAGTTACTTAGTTAGTGACATGGTCAGTTACTTGGTTAGTGACATGTGATTAACAGTGACTTGGCTAGCAACTTGTGACTTGGCTAGTGACAGTTACTTGGTTAGTGACATGGTCAATTACTTGGTTAGTGACATGTGATTAACAGTGACTTGGCTATCAACTTGTGACTTGGCTAGTGACAGTTACTTGGTTAGTGACATGGTCAGTTAATTGGTTAGTGACATGTAATTAATAGTGACTTGGCTACTGACAGTTACTTGGTTAGTGACATGTAATTAACAGTGACTTGGTTAGTGACAAGGTCAGTTACTTAGTTAGTGACATGGTCAGTTACTTGGTTAGTGACATGTGATTAACAGTGACTTGGCTATCAACTTGTGACTTGGCTACTGACAGTTACTTGGTTAGTGATATGTGATTAACAGTGACTTGGCTACTAACAGTTACTTTGTTAGTGACATGATCAGTTACTTGGTTAGTGACATGTGATTAACAGTAACACTGACCATGTCACTAGGCAAGTTACATGTCACTTACCATGTCACTGTCAATCTTTAACCAAATCACTGTCAATTCCTGACCAAGTCACTGGTCATGTCACTGTCAATCCTTGTTGTATTACTTGCAATGCATATGTTCTAATGGCTGCATTGCATTCATTATATGTCAAAACAAAAAACTGTACAACCACCAACATTATCCACGAAGGATAATGGTACACAATAGTACATAGTCAACAACTAGGAACCTTATAGATTCAAATATATAGTAACACAATTCAGCCACTATTCATACATTGAAGGAGAAACTTGCTCTATAAAGGGTTAAATGAAGCACATCACGTACTCATTTCTTTGCCAGCAGCTTCTTTGGAATCTTCTCTATGGGGTAGATTTAAGCACAAAAATTCTGGCATCACGCTCTCGCAGAGTACCCCAACATTTTAATTAACCCACCATGTTGCAATTTCGATTTCAACATTTCTGGGCTAAGAACCTGCCACAATGAGTCAATCATGGTCCAAAGTGGGTTAACAAGGCTTATCGAAGATTTTAAGTGATACCAATATAAGCAGTATAAGCACAGTACAAGAAATGGTGGTGAAAGCTATGATGACAAAAGTTATAAGACAGGTATATAAAAAGCAACCGGGAGTATATAAAAAGAATTTGAGATTTTATCTCACTTTCAACTAAGCAGATAATCTGATTCATGTTCGAAGTGGACTACAATATAAAGAAAAGAAGCTACACTCCTGCCCAAATTTTTGCTCATAGTACTCTCTTATCAACTCTTTCTTTAGGGGCATTAGGATTAAGCTGATATGTGTGCCCTCTAATCTACAAACATAAGGAAATAGAAATGAGTAACATCATCCACAATAATAAGAGTTTGAAAATTGAGCACACGAAACTAGTAATAATCTGCTAAATTTCCGTCATCAAATTCGTACATTTTCTCAATCTTAATAGCATTTAGATAAGCATCCATAGACAAAGATTTTGCAGCTACCCTTCTTTTCCTTTTCCTGGAAAATGTCATTCATCCTCGATCGGGTTCATGAATTGATGAAGATGATATGATGAGGACCAGTTTTTAAGAACACAATCATCATCGAACTATTTTTGGTTGAATTAAAACTTTATTAAAGAGCTGCAAGTAGCAAGAACCAAACCAACAAGCCACACAGAAAAGCCAACATCATCAACATGTAACTATGACGTTATCAGTAGTCTATATATAAAACTAAAAGAAAAGAAGAGCTTAATTGGTGTATATGTTTGCTATGATAGCTTGTTACTGTACCAATTTCCAAAATGCAAACCATCAACATGTAACTATGGCGTTATCAGTAGTCTATATATAAAACTAAAAGAAAAGAAGAGCTTAATTGGTGTATATGTTTTCTATGATAGCTTGTTACTGTACCAATTTCCAAAATGCAAACCATGTCTAACCATGGCTACTGACTTAAAAACCCAAACAACAACAAAAGGAACAATGATTCCCCAAGGCTTATTACCATCTTAAAGCCCACTTTTCAGAACAAGTTATGTCACCCGTGTACAGATTCACGGTGTTCAATTAGGAAACTTCATATCATTGATAATTCATAACTGATAAAACTATTTAATCCTACATAATTGGCTTGACTAGTAGTGTTTTCACAAATTGGTACTGGGCTGCTACTGACATTGCTTTTGCATGTGATTTCTTATATAATGCAAGATCTTGCAGCAAATCTCATGTCCTCAACTAGTTGCAGGAAACAAAATTATAATTTAGAAAGCCTTGCATCATGCATCAAGTAGAAATAAAAATGACTGAATATGGTATTACGCATGATTAATAACATTAGATTGGCAACCTTGACTGAAATACAGAAAATACCATAACCAAATTTATATAAATAGGTCGTTATCAAAAGCATTTGTAAACAAATTTCCCTTGTTGTATTTAGTCCAACAGTTATGGCCTGTCAAAAGAAAGTGATCAGATATATAGACAGGGGACTTGCGAAGGGGAAAATAAAATAAAAGAAGATAGCGCTTATGGAGTAACACCTCTGGCTGTGCATGATCATCTATAAATTTGTTCACCATTTGTTTGAAAAGTGGTTGAAGAGCATTAGGACAAACCTGCTTATAAGCAAGTGCTCAAGTTAAATTGAGTCAACTGTGAAACTAGTAATTTGAATAATGCTTCATTTCCAATAGAAGTGGGACTTAAGTTAATGGAGGGACAGAAAAAAAAATGAACTTCTACTGAGGTCCAATCAAATATAAGAGTAGCTAACTGACTATATCATGATTCATGACAGGCCTGGACTGCTCCAACGAGTAATTCATGCAGTGACAACATTTTGATTATCAAGAGAAAAAGACATTCATTGAATAGGTCAGATAACATACTGTAATGTAGTTGATAAAATAAGGATAAAAATTCAACAGAACAAGCGATGAAGCCCAGTAGTTCGAGCAACTACTTTCAACATTATCATCTTGACCTTTAGTAAAACAAATGAGAAATTCACTTTCCGGTGTCAATTTTACAACAAACAACATAACTGTATAGAAAGAAAAGAAACACAGAATTGTTATCTAACAAAGTGGTTTGTAATTGAATCTCTTCTTTCCAGGTACTGTTGAAATATGATGGTGTTCCAATAATGGTGAGCAATAAATTTCTCTACAAATCAAGCATGTCTAAGTACCTTTTGAGTTCTACAAATGTAAAACATCAATAGTTAAATCCCAAAACCCTAGCAACTAAATCAGCACACACCAGCTCAAATCAAATCAAATCAAATCAAATCAGCCGCAATCACATTCAGATAGAGAGAGAGTGATGAACATCAGCAAACACAGTGCAATAGATAACCATAGCAGCAGAGAGATGAACCTGCAATTAGCCGCAATGGAGGCAAGGCCATCGGTACTGAATCCCTCACAGGACGAAAACACAAGGAGCTTGAAATTCTTGAAAGACTTGGCAATCAGCTCCAAGCTCTTGTCAGAGATCATGATTGAAACCGGTTGTTGGCTCCGATCATGTACATCGCAGCAACGGAACTCCCCCTGCGGCACGAATCCACGTGGGCGGAGCGGGCCGGGTTGCCAATCTGCTCGAAGAAGCCAATGCCGCAGTCTGGACACACCGTCGGTGAGTCGCCGGAGCTGGTGAAAACCATAACGAAACCAAAAACAAAAAAGCCACTGGAGGTCATTGGACCAAGCGCAATCAGAAGCTGGCGCAGGCAACGGTGGTTAATCAATTTGGCTGGAGGAGAAGTAGTCGTTGATGAACAGAAGCTGCATCACCTTCGATCTGAACCAATTGAAATCTGAATCAAATCGGAGAGAGAAACTCCGATCAAAATCGAATCAAGCTTTTAGGTTTTGGAATTTCTAATAAAAGAGAGAGAAAATTTGAGCTCTGGGATTTTGAATATAAAGTTATAAACGTGGATTGCTTTAAGGGTAGAATCGGAATCAAAAAACTGAAAAACTGACCTTTTTTAACATCATCTTACTATTCATAAGGACTAAATTAATATTAGTAACAATTTATTATGGACATTTCTATCAACTGGAAAACTAGGTGACCTTTTTATCATTTCACACTCTAATGTGACATTTTGCATCATTTTCCTAAAAAGAAATTAAAAAGGAAAAAAGAAAAAAAAAAAAGGAAAAAAGAAAAAAAAAAGGAAAAAAGAAATTAAAAAGGAAAAAGAAAAAAGAAAAAAGAAAAAAAGAAATTAAAAAGAAAAAAAGAAAAAAGGAAAAAAAAAGAAGGAAAAAAAAAGAAATAATAGAGGGGTATATTGGACATTTCACCTAAGGCCAACTCTTAATTTGACGCAAAAGGGACATATTAGAGGGAAATTATGAGATCAGAGAGTTTTTAGATTAAATTAGAATGTCAGGGACTAAAACGATGAGAGAGGTAAAGTACATGATTAAACAGATTTTATCCCAATATTATATATAACTATAAGTCTATAATTATCTAGATTATAATAAAACTACAAGTAATAGAAAAGAAAAATAACCAACTAAACACAGAAATACATAACTGCAATTGACAAGGAGAGAGGAGAGAGGGAGAGGGAGAGAGAGAGAGATCTTACGTCTTAAAGCATTTTACGGAAAGCATAATAATGGATCAGGTGGTATTTTGATCTAGAAACTCCACACAATGTTGCCTCTAATACCAACTCTACTGAATTGTCAATGTTGATATCTCCAAGTGTTGAAAGAGTGTAGCTGGATAATAAGATAACTACATTAGAATCATGTTTCTAAGTCATCATTTTGCAAAGTGAGGTGCCTCTTATGCTAATATTGACATTTATGTGGATGTGAAATGAAAATTTAGAGTCGGAAGGAAATCGATCATATATCTTAATATATTGCTAAAAATGACCTAAAGCTACAAACATTTTAACAATTTTTACTTTTCTTATGTTAACAAACACCGGAAATGAAAATTTGTCGGAAATTTAATTTCCTTTCCCATAAAAAAAAACAGGAATATATTATTTTCCTTTCCGCAAACTAAACGTTGTTTTCTATGAAAATCTTTGAGAAAATTAAAACGTTGACCAATTCCGGAAACAAAAAATAAAATAAAAAACTTTTTCTTATTTATGAAGTGTTGATCAATAAAGATATTCAAACAAAAGTAAAACCTGTGACGAGCGAGAGCAGTAACGAGTATCCCTCCACCCACAATTACAATATCTTCAGGAGTGTCGACTTTCACCATATATCTGTAGCTTCTAAGTTTTTGGCTCTTTTCCTTCTGTATAATGAAGGGCATACTGTAATTACCTGATGGAACAATTGTTTGAAGTACCGTTATGTATAGAAATTTATTTTAAAAGAAATGCGATACATAACACGAAGATTTGCTAACGCAGTGTAAACCTCTCCACTGAGGAAACTTCACTGCGTGGCTTTTGACGTAGCCAACACGAAAATGCAATCCAATATGAATCACTAGGGTTTACAGAATACAAGTCGTGTTGTTCTTAACAAACACTCTCACTTAGCAACACATGCTAACTTGTTTTACAACTGCTCTAACTCCTAATACAACATTCAAGATACTCAACCTTTTCATGCTATCAATTTAAATCACGATCTTGAGAATAAGTATGAAATGATTTTGCAATGGAATTCATGAAACACATAAAGAGGTTTTTTCTAGAAAAACGATATGAACGACTCTGATAAATCAATCTAGAGCAATTTTATGTAATCAAAAAACCCCACAGCTAACTTTCGTTTAGAAACCTTTTATAGGGAAGAAACTCTCCCCCTCAATCAAATCTTTTCTTAATAAATAATTAAGAAAAATATAGAAAGGTTTTAAAACAATTTTTGAAAGAGCAATCGAAACTTTCCTAACTAAGATCTCAAATTGATATGCAAGTTTAAATCCCTCTTTAATGCATAATATATTATTGAATCAAATTGACTGATATGCATATCAATCAAAAAGCATCAAAAAGATATGGAATCAAAACATATTAAACTCAAGATCAATGACTTAATTTGGCCTAATCTTTTCTTCAAGATCCGATCCTTTGATCCTTTATCTTTGTTTCCTTAATGCTCCGGTTTCCTTGTGACAAAGGGAAATCATGTATTGAATGGTGAACAGCCCAAAATACTTACACATACATTTCTACAGGCATCGGCAAAATTACCAAAATAAATTATTATTTTCCAGTTGTGATTACTAGAGTACTATTGCATACTAACAAACTATAGTTGCATTTATTACCTGCAATTCTCCATCTAGCAAAATTCTTAATTAATTCTCACTTGTTTTTTCCATTTTATGTTTGGTAGTGTGCGGATCTGTTACTTGGAAGTTTATATGGAAGCTGCGCATTCTAACGGTTTTGAACTCTCTCAGCTTATTTTCCATGGAAAACCTCTGATCGACCAATCTGGAAAGGTTCAAAAGAAGACTCACTTCTGATGCTCTTTGCCCTATATGTGGACATCACAATGAGTCTTCATTTCATGTTTGAGACATTTGCTCTTGCATGTGCTACTATGGTTTCTAAACAAAGTTATTGTTCCAATTCAATCTACAGTTCCCATAGTTTAGATAGACAGATACCGATCGAGAACCGAGGGGCACCGATCGAACAATAACCGATTAAAACCTACCAACAACCGATGAAAACCGACCAAAAACCGATGAACCGAGTAAGAACCGATTTGGCACCGACCAAGAGCTGATGGGTGACGGCTGACAGGTACTGGGAAATGTAAAACCAAATGATGCAATGAATCATAATCATATCAATACCAAGTCATGAACTAATCCACGAGAACCATCTGCACAATCAAAGAACTTTAGTCTCCAACCTTGTCTTAGGAGATTACCATTGTTATGAAGATCAATGCTTTGTCCTGCCATCTCAGCTATAGCTTCAGCAACTAGGATCCTTCTTCACAGCAAGATAAGGACAGCAGCAGCTTGACACCACAGCAACACCAGAAAACTCGAGCAACACAAAACAAGAACAGTAAGGAAGAAGATCTTCTATGTTATACTACTAGAGCTTTCAGAATGGGACTGATCTTAATGCAAGTCGTAGTTAACATAGGGACTTTTCCTGATATATATAGAGGCCTAAACTGACCTTTTGCTCATCCCATAAAGAGTCCAAGGTTTGCATAAGAGTTTATCACATACACTCGATGTCAATCAGGTTATTTGACAGATAAGATTCCTACTTCAATCGAGAGACATATACCTATGTATTTCTATTGTTCAATTTCCAGATTAAATCAAAGCTTATTAACTTAATGCATTTTAGATAATGACAAGTCCAAAATGTTTTCCAACAGGAAACGGACTGTTAAGCAAACTACTGTGTCGTCTGTGCTGAAAGCTTTCCTGGATTGTCGAGACTTAGTGAGTTGAAGCCTTGAAGGAGAGAGTAATTAATAGCGCCGCAGAAGCTTTGAAGCTAGCAAGCTGGGTTAGTGTATGGCCTCGACCAACAACCGATGAAAACCGATTAAGAATCGATTAAAACAGATTAGGAACCGACCAAGAACCGATCAAAAACCGACGAGAACCGATGAAAACAGACTGAAGAACCGACTGGCAAGGACGGAGAACCGATGGGAACCGACTGAGTACCAATGAGTGATATCTGATGTATACTGGGAAATGGACCTACTGTTAAGCATCTACTTTGTGGTCTATGACGGGGGCTACCATTTTTATCTTCCTAGCCTTGGCGTGTCGATACTTGAGTGAGTTGAAGTGTTGAAGGAAGCTGGCTGGGTTAGTGTAGGAGATGGGAAATGACCGAAATGTCATCATATGCATGCGATTTGTGTGGAAGTGATTAATATATATAACAAGAGACTAGTTGCAATTGATGATATTGTGAGCCACGAGTGTGGAGGCAGAAAGTAGGTCGCTGTTTAAATTTTTATTTTCAATCTGCTGAAGTTGCTGATTTTGAATGCATGCATCTGGTAGAATCTCGAAGCCTCATTCCCTAGTTATCATTCCTCATCCTATATAATGCCTGCTAATTAACATGCTAATCCAAAAATCCAAAAAAATCTATAATTTGATGCCCATTAATTGATTTTTTAATAAGACTAATGCATACATAGCGGGCGTGCCCATGCGAATCACTTGCTAGATCCCCCAAGAACACAATTTGATGAATTTTGATGAAGTTTTCTCATTTTCCACGAGAGATATGATTGCGCGCAAAGATAAATTTAAAATTTGTGGTTTATGATTTTTAAGGTATTCAACTATTCATGAAATGCTTCCGCTACCGTCACCGGAGTCCGCGGCCGGCCACTGGTCCCGGAGTCCAGCAAGGTCTCCGATGACTTCTCTCTCTAAGTGACAAAGAAGGAGATGACAAAATTGTCCCAAAAATAAATAAAAAAGAATATAAAAAAAAACTTAATTGGGTATTAGGTAAATGATCTCTTAGAGTGTTTGGCTAAGTGAGCAATGTCTTAGAGTGTTTAGGTAAGTGAGGTTAATTAACCCCAAAACAGGGTAAATGATCATTTTCCCATAAGAATAACAAGAGTTGACATCACAAATCAAACTACTTCAAACTATGTATTTCACTTCAAAAATTTAATAAGTATGAGTGAGAAAAATTCCTAAATTTAAACTCATGACAACTCAAATTTCATACTTACTCATACAACTTTAAAATAGTACAAGTATGGTTTTTTTTTTTTTTTTTTCATTCATCTATTAGACATGGTAAGTGCCTAATTAAAATTCAAAACTTCCGTGGCTTTGAGGAATAATTTAATAAGTAAAATATATAGCCCAAAGTTTAGGCGGTAGAATGAGAGATCATGATAAATATAGCCCAAAATATATTGCCGACAGCAACAACTGAGGTGCACCGAACAATAACCAATGAGAACCGACCAACAGCCGACGGGAACCGAACAAGAACCAATATGAAAACCGACCAAAACCGAGTAAGAACCGATTTGGCACCGACGATGAACCGATGAGTGAAGGCTGACGAGTACTGGGAAATGGAGCATTCATGGTAAGCTGCTGTGTCGTCTGTGGCCGCAGCTTCATGGATTGTCAATATTTAGTGAGTTGAAGTCATGCAGGAGAGAGTAAGAGCGCAGCCGAAGCTTTGAAGCAAGCTGGGTTAGTGTAAGGCCTCGACCAACAACCGATGAAACCGATCAAAAACAGTCAGGGACCGATTAAAACCGATCCAGACCGATCAAAAACCGACTAGAACCGATCAAGACCGATAAAAAACCGACTAGAACCGATGGACCGGAGCAAGAACCAATCGAAACCGACTAAGAACTGATGGTGATATCCAGACGGTTTCTGAGAAATGGACACACTGTTACGCAAACTACTCTGTGGTCTCTGACCGCAGCCACCCTGTTATCTTCCTTGCCTTGAATTGTCGGTAATTGAGTTTGTTGAAGTGTTGTAGCAAGCTGGGTTAGTGTAGGAGATGGGAATGTCATCATATGTGACTTGTGATAAGATCGAACAGGCTACTTGATGATGGTGGCAGATGCTCAAGGGATGAACGTTCTTGTTGAAAGCAAGCTAGGAGTGTAGAGGCAGGAGATCGAGTAGGTCTTTCTATCATTTAAACTTTTATTATCAATCTGCGTGAGTTGCCGGGCATTGGCTTGTGGTAGAATTGGATTGTAGGTCTCTTTCGAAGCCTCATTCCCTACTCCCTATTTCCCTACTGATCATTGGGATTCATTAATTGCTTACCATATAATGCCTGCTTATCCAAAAATGCTATAATTTCATGCCCATTGATTATATATTATTTAATAAGACTAATGCATACATCTTCTCATAGCAGGTGTGTCCATGTGAATCACTGGATATGATCACCAATATGAACAGAATGCACAAGAATTTGATAATTTTTTATCGAGATTTTCATGCATTTTCCCCATCAGGGGTGATTGTGCACAAAGACTGCCTCAAAACTCGTGGTTTCTGCTCTCAAGTATTCATCAAATGCTTCTGTTAGCATCACTTTGCTAATTCCTCTTCCTCTTGTCTTGGAACACCGACACAAGTCGACTTTTGCACCAGGCACCCATCAAGCACAACCGATCTTCCAAAGAGGCTGAGCCACCCTGAGCAATGAATAGAGTCATTGTGTGCAAGGTATCTCCTGCGACTATCACTGTTCCCACCTGAAAGTATGTCCCTAGTATGTCCACATGGCACTTTGTCCAACCAATGTTGTTCCTCTTTCTGAAGCTATAGTCTCATCCAGGCTTGGATAAAAGACCTACGTCACATTTTTGTGGAGACTTCCAACTAATTAGTCATTAATTATGTTATGTCAATGTAACATTAATTCTTTGGAGCTGAGAATCATCATTCATGATATATATAAGATGCATAGCCAGTTCTTTCTCCTCTATTGCTTTCAACCACATCTTTCAGCAAGCAAACTTTTACGCTAATGTTGTAGCCAATTTGGGTCACTCCATCTCGAATGAGCAAACTTGGGAAGAAGACTTCCGCCAAATATGCTGGGTGATTTCGGTGTCAACCAGTTTGTGTCTGGTTGCCTGGCATCGCTTTTGTATTTAGTTTCTCTGTGTTAAGTCTTTTCTTATCAGAAAATAAAAAGGGAAAATACACTACTACAAAAAGTTAATCACACAACACTAATCACACAACGGAACAGAAATCATCCGTTGTGTGTTTAAGTAAGCTTTATTGCACAACGGTACTTGTTATATTCTGTTGTGTGAATGCCAACAAAGTGATAACTTTTTTATCAGAACTACATTGCACAACGGATTTAAGTAATGTCTGTCATCTGAGTCTTAAAAAAATTAGCGGCAGATTTCCCTCCACTTTGGAGCCTTGGTTGCCTCTTGAAATCTGAATTTTGTGCTACTTGATACAACGGTGCTTTATAATTTCTGTTGTGTGATGGAAAACTGGATGCCAAATTTTGAGGAAGCTTGATTGAATGTCTTCCACAAGGTAAACCTAGTGCAAGCTGTAGAAATCAGACAACAGAAGTTATACTTTTCTGTTGTGTGAAGAACATATAGGCGGCAACATTTTTAGCCAAATGCTGTATGCGGCAGATTTCCCTCCATGTTTTTGACATTTTGATACTCTTACAACAGTTTGTTAGGTTTCTGTTGTGTGAGCAACTTGAAGTTTAATTGTTCCTCCCACCCAGCCCAAGCCACATCGTGTCGAAAGAAAAGTGAAACAAATTCTCTCGATCGAGCTCTCTCAGTTGTGAAACCCCGTCTCTCTCCACCACCCCTCCCCACGACTCTCCCAATCGTGAAACCCACCCCCCCCTTCTCTCAGTCTCTCGATCTCCCCCCCGAACCCCCTCTCTCTCAGTCTCTCGATCTCCCCCCCCCCTTCTCTCAGTCTCTCAGTCTCTCAGTCTCTCGATCTCCCCCCCAACACCCCCCCCCCCCCCCCCGAAACCCCTCCCTCTCAGTCTCTTGATCCCCCCCCCACGAAACCCCTCCCTCTCAGTCATTGCCGGCATCGGCATCATCATCACCATCACCATCACCATCACCGCCTCCATCACTCTTTCTCCGGATCTGAAATCCAAGCCTCCGAGTAGTACCGAATCACTGAATCGGTGCTCTGCAAGCAATTCCGAATTTCAAAGGTAATTATTGATCTTATGCTGCACAATGAAATTGATGCGCGAGTGTCTTTGATTTTAGCTCTAATTTAATTTTCAACTATTCTCTCTGTGATTCTATTCCTCTTTCTCGATTCTAGGTTTTTGAGGTTGGTAAACTTTCGGAGGCTGAAGCGCGAGGCTTGGAAGAGCTTCGGGATTAAACCCTAGGTCGATTTAGTAAGCATTCTCTTTCAGATTTCGTGTGGCAGTTGTTAGGTTTCTATATTTTGTGGGCATTTTGGTCGTTGATTGGTTCAATTTCACGATTACTGTTTTCCTTTCGGTTTTTGAAATTGAGCAATTTTGGTACTTTATACAAATGAATGAATGGTGCTTCAGAAATTGATGAGTATTTGATTTTAATCCTTGAGAGTGAAATTTCAGATTGCATTTTCAACAATGTTGCTATGGATGAGCGGTTTAAGGAGGAAAGTGAATATTGTAAGTTTCATTTCCACTTACAGTTAGCATATGAACCAGTTATGACTTCAGTAGCTTTTAAGTTTCAGCTTTTCTCATCTCTTATTCTTCAGGCAGGCTAAGAAGTTCATGAAAAGTATAGAGTCAAAATGAGAAGTGAATCCAAGAGAGTGGATTTAGTTTGCAGGGGTAGCATCTAGAGCAAACAGTAGTTGTTTTAGAGAATAATAAGGATCTCGACAAACCTTTTTCTCCCATATTTTAGAGAAACTGATTACATGCCATCTGTACCATTAGATTTGTCAGAACTTTCCCTAAATTTTGTTGATGAAGATTTAAGAACAAATCATTGTGATGTGATGAGTGAGGCATCAGTAATGCATGTTTGTATAGCATAAACATCTATAAATGACCTATTTATATGAGATAATTAATTCTTTATACCATTTATTTATATCTAACTATATCACTTTGTTTCCTAACAGACTGACAACGAAGGTGGTGATGGTGAATCCACAGAAATCTGATTTGAAGACCATTTACCTTTCTTTGTCTTCATACTTGAGAATCTGCCAATTCAGTACTATGTCTACTGGAGAAGTAAGATCAATCTTAAGAACATGTCTACTATGAAATTGAATTTTGCCGCATCTAATTATTAGTTATTCTTTAGCATCTATACAAATTCTGTTCTCAGTACTATTAGTACTTGCTAGGTTTTTGGGCAAATCTACTATGAAACTGAATTTGATATTTTTTAATGTTTCTTTTGAACTTCGTACTTGAGAAAATAAAAACAATGATGTTCAAGGTTACTTCATTGAGTATTTGAGTAGTTAAATATGGTTAATCTGTGATGAATCTCTACTCAATTTAATATTTCCCTCCACCAGGCCTTGCCACTTGAGAAGCATCAACTTTTCATTTCTTATGTTATCAAGTTTTGTTTTTCTAATGTTGGCCTGAATCACCTTCCATTATGTTATGCTTTTCTGGTTTCCATTAAGAATCCCAAACCTGGCCTTTTATACCAAAATGCATCCTCACTTCACTTTGCGTGCCTCTGGAGAGCAGGATCTATTGTCATGGTTCTATTGGTTTCCAAGAAAAAGAACAAAATTTACACAAACATACATACAGGGCATCCCACCTGCACAACACAGATGCACAATACTCTCAAATGGGTGTTGGTCAAGGTAACTTCATTGTGCACTTAACATGATAATGGCCGGCTATTCAAAATTGGTTATGGACATAATTAGATTTGAAATTGATCAATGAGTGTTTACTGTAAGTTATTTGACCCTGATCATTACTGATAATAGTAGAGATGGTCTTCTGTTTGATTTGTATCATGAATGCGAGAAGATTTTCATTCCTTTTCATTCTTTATGGTTTATCTCTTCATTTCCTCATGTGTATCAGCAGATAAGACAAACTTGTTAGCAACAGTATTTTGGTTTGCTAAACCTGTCACCATATCAAATTACGAGTGTCTGTTTTTCAGGAAAAAAATTGATGATATTCCCCAGGAAAGGTGCCGTCGGCTGCTGCACTTGCTAGAGCCTAGGTAATCCATTCATGCTATGCTTTAAAATGATATGATCCATTAGATCTCCTTATATTGTCTTACTATAGTAGTTATAGACATACTATGCCATGAGGACATAAAGCTCTTCAAATACACTCATAAGCAGTTTTCCTTATGAAATAGATGGATGGAATTCAGGATCATTGATGTCTGGACAATGGTTATGCAGGCTGATCTCAAGAGCTTGGGAGATACCTAGCACACGATATGAAGAACCCAAGTTGATGAACAGAAGCTCATTTCAACTGTTGTCTAATGAAGATGGTGTCTCTCTTGAATATTATAATTGCCCAACAAGTGGAGGTAACTCAAGTGCTCACTATTATACTGGTGTAGTTTCTGCAGCTCTCACAGTTTGGGGTTATAGAGTAACTCGTGATTCTGAGTTTCACTTAAATCTCAAGTTTCTGACACTTATTTTCAATCATTTAATAGGATCAATGCCCATTTCTTGGATAAACTTTTCAAGACGGTAAACTCAGCACCTGTATTGATTTCTTTCTTTAGCTTCCCCTTTTTTTTATAAGAATGTAGTTTAGACTCTAATAGGGTATTATGCAAATCTCAGGCAATTTTTCCTTGCAAGGATGGCAACGTATATGGACGATTTTTGGTAATTTACTTTACCCTCTATGATTTTTCTGATTTTACTTTGCACTGTTTACATATAGGAACTAGGGAGCTTTCATTGAAATTTTCAATAGTCAACTTGCATTCCCCATCTTGTTGTTAAATGTTGATATCATTTGATCAATGTAATCATCATTTTTTCTCCTTGATTTACTCAAAACTTTTAAGAAACCCACTTTAATTCCAGAGGTTGATGCAAACCAATCATTCAGCTCCATTACCTCTGGCCAGAAACTCATTTGCTAGTTAGAGTAATGACTTGGATTTATTTTAGATATTTCAAACCAATTGGATTATGGAACTGTTTAAGTAACTGCTGCACTCTTTTGATACAAATGGAGATGGTTTTGGTTTTGTCCTGTTGTGGGAGAGAATTACTAAATATGAACAATGATAGTTAAATTGGAAATGAAATGAAATTTATAGGGAAATTTTGTTTCGTGTTTGTCTTGATTGTATTCTAATTTCTGGATGAGTTCGCATCAGTATTATCCTGGTGACTATGAAACTTTAATTGCCAGATACACATACCTTTTGAGTTCTGTGAGTAGATTATGCTTCTAGAAAGTTAGAAAACATAGTTATGTAAGGGATAAGGGGAAATTATGATATCAAGTGCTTATCGGAAATGTTTCTTTTTTGAGAAAAAAAGAGAGTATGTCTCAGTTCTGATACTTTTAGTGATTAAGGTCTCAGGACCATGAAACTTATAAATATTCTGATGATGACAGGCTGTTGCTGACATCATCCGTACAACCTTGGGACCAAGGTCCATGTTAAAGATGCTACTGGATGCTAGTGGAGGTAATCCTTTTGCCTTAAGTGGACAAATTTTACTGTATTTATCTGTGTCTAGCCTCGTGTGCATCTCTATTATGCGCATTTGCTATCCTGAAGGATTTTGTTTTCGGTGTTAATGCATTTGCATAACTCTAACAAAGTTGTTCTCCTCATTGCTAACAGGTATTGTAGTAACCAATGACGGGAATGCCATTCTGCGAGAATTGGATCTTGCGCACCCAGCAGCAAAGGCACGATAGTCTTCTTGAATTCCTCTTTCTCCAAGTTGAACTGCTTTTGTTTAACAGTTACTTTATCCTTTATTTTTCTCTATTGGTGGCTCTTGCATGAAATGATAGTTTCTGCTTCTTGCAGTTTTCACCAATGATTAAGCCATTGCAATCCCAAACTCACCTGTAATTTGCTCAAGGAAAAACAAAGATACCAATCTAAGTCATTTTACTTTTCTCTTGGTGGTGTCATTTTACTTTTCTGTTGCCTTTTTTCTTTTGTTTTTTCTTCGTACTTCTGTGAATGTGAATGTGATTACAAATGAAGAAAAAGTGAACAGCACTTAATGTGAATCTGGAAGAAATAAACATGAGAATTTGCTAGAGGTGGTGTATGTTCTGAATTATATGATTGTCATTGTAACAAAGCCTTGGTTTATTTTCAGCTGGACTACATGGTATTTTGTTGATTTCATATAGCTTAAAATATATTTGTTCTGTGAATAAAACTGTGAACTTCAAACTCTGAAATATCTGTTCTTATTTTATGATTGGTTTATGATGCAGCTAGCATTGGGTGGAGAATGCAACTTGGGAAGAGGTAAAGTTTTGAGCTTTAATGGTTTTGCCTCGGTGGGTTTTGATGCATTTGGAATGTTGACATGTTGGTTGTCAATATTGAATGAGAAAGATTGGAACTTTGAAGTATTTAAGGACCTATGCATGTTTTTAGAGATTTTGGGTGTGGGTTTGTGGATATGGATTTGGACTTGCATTTTTACATTGGCTTTGAATTGCATTGTGTTGTTTTGTGATGAAGGTTTTGGCTGCTGATTCACAAAGCTTAGAGAGTGCCATAAGATGTGGTGGTTTAGCTAAGACCAAAGCTTCTTGCATTAAGAACATGCTGAGTTGTTTTGCTGGAGAAGAAGGAAAAGCTTTGCTTGGAATACCTGCAAGATTTGTCGTGTAATCAACACTAGTACATAATGGACTAGTTATTAGCCATGATGTAGTTTTTCTGCGTCTACAACTTTGATTTCCATTTGAATGGGTAGAATTAGAAACAGTTCTGTTATCTCAGTGAATTACGGAGGCCAATCGACTTTTATATATGTTAATATTTGCTTACAGCATCAAGTATTGAATTGTATTTGCATTGTGTTTAAAAGTAATGCTCAGATATCTAACAACCAACAACATAAACCAATGCTAGCTGTTGTGTGAACTAACAACCAACAACAAAAGAAAATAAAATTATGTGTGTGAGATTCATAACACACAACAGAAATAACATTATCTCTGTTGTCTGAATAATCAACAGACAAGGGTGATAATTTCACTTCAGTTGTGTGAGATTCATAACACACAACAGAAATAACATTATCTCTGTTGTCTGAATAATAAACATACAAGGGTGATAATTTCACTTCAGTTGTGTGTTACTAGCTCAAAACAAAAATCAGTTATAATCTGTTGTTGTTATTAGTCTCAGACAACAAAAAATGATTATACCTGTTGTGTGTTATGAATCTCAGACAACAAAAATGAGTTATATATGTTGTGTGTTATGAATCTCAGACAACGGCAAATTCCTTCTTCTGTTGTCTGAATGTATCGACACATCCGCGCGCATGCCATGCCAGGCAGATGCTTGCGCAAAATTCACACAACGGAAACAAATATTCTGTTGAGCAAAGTATTGTCACACAACGGTGAAATCACCGTTGTCTGATTTTTCAATCACACAACACTCGTTTAGACCACGGTTAGTTTGGTCATCAGACAACAGAAAATCACCGTCGTCTGATGACCTTTCTGTAGTAGTGATAGTCCGTACGGTACCCCGTCTTTGGCTCCTTATAACTTTTGGTACCTGACAAAAAAAATATATCAATACGGTACCTGAAGTTCTATGCCCGACCGAGGATTGGTACATATGGCCGTTAGCTCCGTTACATCGTCTGCCAGCTGGCAATTTTTGAAGGGTATTTTCGTCCTTTCATGCGTTAAATTTTTTTTTTTTCTAAGCATCTCACACACACACTCTCTCTCTCTCTCTCTCTGCATATCTATGTGCTGAGGAGTAATAACTTCCTCGTCTCCTCCGGTGTGGGAGGACGGCGTCGGCTCAGCACATTTTCCGATGAGGCCATTATAAATATTCCCGAAACTCAGATCCCCGAGCACAAGCTCAGGGCCCTATCAGAATATTATGCACAGCCGAATCAAACCCCCAGAACCCAAAATCCAATTCCGACTCGTCTTCGAAATCATTCACCAAATGAACCCCAAATTGGGGAGTTTGGCTGTTTCAAATACAACGTTTCACAATCAAATTCCCAATTAGTAAACACAAACACGAAAACAACGAAGCTCCTCATCCACCACCTAAAGAAACGGCGATGGTGGACGGAAAGCCACCTAAAGAAACGGCGCTCTGCACCTTCCTTTCACTTTTCTCAGTCCTCACACTTCACCAACTTCAATGGCGAGCCGTTGGTCCTTCGCCGGTCTGAAACGGTGGCTCCTACATCTGGACGCGTGGAGGTAGATTTCATCACTCAACTCTTCCTCCTCGCCGGCCGGTAGCCGAGCTCAAGAGCAAGATTTTCAAGCTAAAAAATATGGGGCACCCAATCACTCCCCCCTCCCAAAACATAGCCGGGTCAGTTTTGGGTTGTTTTTGTTTCTCAAAATTGCATCTTGGATCTTTGATCTGGAAAGAGGAAGAACGAAGAACACACAGAGAGAGAGAACCAAGGTGAACTGTTTGATTTGTATCTTGGATCTGCATCTACATCTTGGATCTTTGATCTGCTTCTTGGATTTCAGCCTCTGGTGAATTGTTTCTTTTCCTCTTGGGGGTTGATTCTGTCAATGAGCTAGTTCTCCGACTTGGCTTTGGAATTTATGTTCTTTACGACCTTGACGCCATTTTCGTCTTGCTCGATTTTCTCCGGCGTCGGAATCACCGGCGCCATTGAGAACAGGGAGGCGTTGAAAGTGGTGACCCGAATAGGCCTGGATTTCTCAGTTTCCGACCTACCCAGCTGGCCGTTCGGGTGAACCGTCGCCGACGAAGACTTGTTGGAAGTGGGTTCATCCTCGAATTGGGACTTGGAGTTCGTTTTCCAGAACCGTTTGATGACAACTCTGTTCCGGGACCGGCGGCGGGACGGCCACCAAAGACGGGAGCAGAGGTGGCGGAGGTTTCAGAGCATTGCAGGTGAAATGGGTTGGGGTCAAAAATGGGTCTTGGGTTGTGGGTTAGTTGGGGGAGGAGAAAAGATGGAGTCTTTTGCAGAGATGAAGAAGAAGAAGAAGACACAAAAGTCTCTGGGGGTGAGGAGTTGGGTTTGGCATGAATTTGATGGAGGATTAGTTAAAAAAAAAACCAGAGGAACTAAGGAAGAAGAAGAAATGAGGAAAAAACGTTCACAAAAAAAAAATCTAAGGAAAAAAAAAAGTATTAAAAGAATAAAGGGTAAACTTGTCATTTTATGATCAAAATTGCCAGCTGGCAAGTTCTGTAACGGAGATAACAGCCATATGTACCAATCCTCGGTCGGGCAAAGAACTTCAGGTACCGTATTGATATTTTTTTTTTGTCAGGTACCAAAAGTTACAAGTAGCCAAAGACCCGTACGAACCATTTTCCCAAATAAAAATGACAGAAACAAATCAAAAGGATTGGTATTGAGATTGTAGTCGAGACTCCAAACTTTTAGTCCATTGAAATAATAATCCAAACAGCCCAGCCTTATTTCCTAAACGCTCTCACGATCTCAGGGTCCTGCCCCATGTGAAAGAATTGGGGAAAGAATGGGCCCTATTTCTGAAGTGTTGAAAGAAGCTGGGTTAGTAGGAGATCGGAAATGCCATCATAGGCGACTTTTGTGGGAGTGATATATAACAAGAGACTAACTGATGATATTGTGACCCACGAGTGTGGAGGCAGGAGATTAGGTCTTGCTGTATAAATTTTTATTTCCAATCTGCGTAAGTTGCTGATTTTGAATGTATGCATCTGTAGAAATATTGGATTTTACGTCTCTTTCGAAGCCTCATTCCCTAGTGCATGTTAATTGCTCAACCTATATAATGCCTGCTAACCTGCTGATCCAAAAATTCTATAATTCCATACCCATTGATTTTTTAATAAGACTGCATCATACATGTTCTCTTAGCGGATGGCCGGACGTGCACACAAATTGATGAATTTTAATGAAGTTTCTTGCATTTTCCCACAAGAGATATGATTGCGCGTAAAGACAGATTTAAAATTTACTGTTTCAATTCGTCAAATGCTTCCGCTACCATAACTTTGCTAATTTCTCTTCCGTTTAGAACAACAACAAGAGTCAACATCACAAATCAAACTATTTCAAACTATGTATTTCACTACAAAAATTTGAGAAGTTCAATATTTTTCTTTATGAGTCAGAAAATTTAGGAACTTTCAAACTCATCACAACTCAAATTTCATACTTACTATCATGCAACATTAAAATAGTACAAGTACAGGTTGTTTTTTTTTTTTTTTTTTTTTCCGCTAGACAAGGTAAGTGCCTAATTAAATTTCAAACTTTTGCGCATGCCTTTGAGGATAATTTAATAAGTAAAATATTGAGGACGTTACTCTATGAATACATTAAACCTTACTTATGAGGGAAGTACGTTTGTTTTCTATTTTTTCTTTGTAAGGCTATATAAGCCAACATTCAGCATTTGAATAAAGATGTGAAATTCTCCCAGATATTGTATTGTGTGAGTGCTAGGTTTATACAACAAGTGGTATCAGAGCCCCTCACAGGGCCTGATCGAGAGTCTGAGAGTTTGAGAGCTAAGAAACCGCAGTTTTCTTAGAAGGATAAGGGGTTGAGGGTGAGAGAAACACAGAGAGTTAAAGTGTGAGGAAAACACTCGGAGTTAGAGGGTGAGTTTGAGATGGCGACAGAGAACAATTATGTTCAGCCTGCCATACCTAGATTCAATGGTCATTATGACCATTGGTCTATGCTCATGGAAAACTTCTTGCGATCAAAGGAGTATTGGGGCTTGGTAGAAAATGGGATTCCGGTAGTAGCAGATGGGATTGAACCCACTGAGGCACAGCGCAAGGCCATTGAAGATGCAAGATTGAAAGACCTAAAGGTGAAAAATTACCTTTTCCAAGCCATTGACAGAACAATTATGGAGACAATTCTCATCAAAGAGACAGCCAAAAACATTTGGGACTCAATGAGGCAGAAGTACCAAGGTTCTACAAAGGTGAAGAGAGCTCAGCTGCAGGCACTTCGAAGAGAGTTTGAGGTGCTCCAAATGAAAGATGGAGAGACGGTAGATGAATACTTTGCTCGGACATTAACCATTGTCAACAAGATGAAAGCTCATGGTGAAAGAATGGAGCAGCTTGTGATTGTGGAGAAAATTCTAAGGTCGATGCCTGTCAAATTTAATTACGTGGTGTGCTCCATAGAAGAATCCAACAATCTCACCACAATGTCTATTGATGAACTACAAAGCAGTCTGCTTGTTCATGAGCAAAGAATGCGTATCCATACCGAAGAGGAGCAAGCTCTGAAGGTGTCCTATGAAGACGGAGTTGGAGCAAGAGGACGAGGCTTTAGAGGAGGCTTTAGAGGAGGCTTTAGAGGCAGAGGTAGAGGAAGGGGCAGGCAACAGTTCAACAAGGCACTGGTGGAATGCTATAAATGCCACAAATTAGGACATTTCCAATACGAATGTCCTGATTGGGAGAAAGGTGCACATTATGTAGAGTTAGATGAGAGTGAAGAGATGTTGTTAATGGCACATATTGAGCTCAAAAATGCCACAAGGGAAGAAGTTTGGTTTATGGACTCAGGGTGTAGCAATCACATGAGTGGTGACAAGCGGTGGTTCACAAGTATGGATGAGCAGTTTCGACAACATGTGAAGCTTGGTAACAACTCCAAGATGGTAGTGATGGGGAAGGGAAATGTTAGACTACACATCAATGGAATCACACATGTGATCACTGATGTCTATTATATACCGGAGCTGAAGAACAATTTGCTTAGTCGGTCAACTACAAGAAAAAGGGGTTGCAATCTTGATTCAAGATGGGAAGTGTCGTGTTTATCATCCAAAGAAAGGTTTGATTATGGAAACCAATATGACCGCCAATAGAATTTTGTGCTCCTTGCAGTCATGTCTGAGACCTTAACCTGCTTCCAAACTGCGTCTGAAGACAGTACTCAATTATGGCATTGTCGTTACGGCCACCTTGGCTATAAGGGATTAAGAACTCTGCAATATAAGAAGCTTGTGAAGGGTTTGCCGGAAATAAAGACACCAACCAAGTTGTGCACACACTGTATGATAGGCAAGCAGCACAGGGAGTCCATACCAAAGAAAAGCTTATGGAGAGCCTCACACAAACTTCAGCTAGTGCACTCGGATATTTGTGGACCGATCACACCTCTGTCAAGCAGTGGAAAAAGGTACTTGATCACTTTTATAGATGATTATAGTCGGAAAATTTGGGTGTCTTTCTTATCTGAAAAGTCTCAAGCCTTTGCTTCATTTAAGAACTTCAAGAGTTTAGTTGAGAAAGAATCAGGGGCTTCAATTAAATGTCTTCGAACAGATAGGGGAGGAGAATTTACTTCTCAGGAGTTTAATGCTTTCTGTAGTTCACATGGTATAAGCAGGCAATTGACAACTGCCTTCACCCCTCAACAAAACGGGGTGGCTGAGAGAAAGAATCGAACCATTATGAATATGGTTCGAAGCATGTTGTCAGAGAAACAAGTTCCAAAGTTTTTTGGCCTGAAGCAGTCAACTGGACTGTATACATTCTCAATCGAAGCCCCACCTTGGTAGTGAAGGAATTGACTCCAGAAGAAGCTTGGAGTGGCATCAAACCATCGGTTCACCACTTCAGGGTCTTTGGTTGCATTGCACATGTCCATGTTCCAGAAGCTAGAAGGAAGAAATTGGATGATAAAAGCTTCAAGTGTGTGATGTTGGGGATTAGTGAAGAAAGCAAAGCCTACAGGCTCTATGATCCTACTAAGCGCATTGTGATTAGTAGAGATGTCATTTTTGAAGAAGATGCAAGCTGGGACTGGAAAAGAAGTGCTGAAGAAGTGAAGCTTGATGTGTTAGACTGGAATAATAGTGAAGAAGAGAGAAATGAGTCTGGGGAAAGTGACGAAGAAGAAGGAGCTGAAGGAGAAGGAGCAACTAGCAACGAAGAAGAAGAAGCTGAAGGAGAAGGAGCAACTAGCTCTTCCTCAAATCAGTCGGAAGAAGAAGCTCAACAAGAAGGGAGGACAAGGAGATTACCAGTGTGGATGCAAGACTATGAAAGTGGAGAAGGGCTGTCAGAAGAAGAAGAGTTGCACAATCTTGTGATGTTCACCTCTACGTCCGATCCAACTACGTTTGAAGAGGCACACAAAAGTGAAAAATGGCAGGCAGCAATGGTTCAAGAAATAGAGGCAATCGAGAAAAATGGTACTTGGGAATTGACCGAGTTGCCAAAAGGAGCAAAAACTATCGGAGTAAAATGGATATTCAAAACAAAGTTGAATGAAAGTGGAGAAGTGGATAAATGCAAAGCACGGCTTGTTGTTAAGGGGTATGCTCAACAGTATGGGATCGATTATACTGAGGTGTTTGCACCTGTGGCTAGGTGGGACACCATACGCATGATAATTGCTCTTGCTGCTAAAAGGGGATGGTGTGTGTATCAAATGGACGTGAAGAGTGCATTTCTGCATGGTGAGTTAAATGAAACTGTTTTCGTTGATCAGCCACAAGGGTTTGTGAAGAAGGGTGATGAGTTGAAAGTGTATAAATTGAAGAAAGCCTTGTACAGCCTCAAACAGGCTCCACGTGCGTGGTACAGTCGTATCGAAGCCTACTTCACTAGGGAAGGATTTGAACGGTGCCCACATGAGCATACCTTGTTCGTGAAGTCAGGAGAAAAAGGTACCATTCTCATTGTTAGTATTTACGTTGATGACCTTATATTTACTGGCAATGATGAATACATGTTTGAGGAGTTTAAGAAGTCTATGAAACAAGAGTTTGACATGACGGATCTTGGTAAGATGCGTTATTTCCTTGGAGTCGAGGTTGTTCAGAATGAAGATGGGATTTACATTTGCCAAAGGAAGTATGCAAAGGAAGTATTGGAGAGATTCGGAATGGAGAAGAGCAACTCATCTAGAACCCTATTGTCCCTGGATTCAAGTTGATGAAAGATGAAAGTGGTGTGAAGGTGGACGCCACTATGTATAAGCAGGTTGTTGGCTGTTTGATGTACTTGACAGCTACTAGGCCAGATCTCATGTATGTGATAAGTCTAATCAGCAGGTTTATGGGAAGTCCGACTGAGCTACACATGCAAGCAGTTAAAAGAGTCCTCAGGTATCTCAAAGGCACTGTTGATTTGGGGATTCTGTACAAACGAAATGGGAACGAAAAGCTTGAGGCATACACGGATAGTGCCTATGCAGGTGATCTAGATGACCGGAGGAGCACATCCGGATACGTGTTTCTGCTTAGCACTGGTGCAGTTTCATGGTCTTCTAAGAAGCAACCTGTAGTTACCTTATCTACCACCGATCTGCAGCCTCCTGTGCTTGTCAAGGAATTTGGATGCGCAGAGTTCTTGAAAAGCTTGGCCATGCTCAGAATGGAAGCACAACCGTGTATTGTGATAACAGCTCCACTATAAAACTTTCGAAGAACCCGGTGCTGCATGGAAGAAGCAAACATATTGACGTACGTTTCCATTTCCTTCGTGACCTTACCAAAGATGGAACAGTGGAGCTGGTCCATTGCAACTCACAGAATCAGATAGCAGACATCATGACGAAGCCACTGAAGCTTGAAGTGTTTGAGAAGCTTCGTGAGCTGCTTGGGATGTGCACGGTACCAGGTATAAACTGATTGCACAAGTGCAAACAGTTTAAGGGAGGATATGTTGGAATAGCTGGGGCTTAGCTGTTATTCTGTGAGGGTTTTGTTTTAGTTATTGCAGATAATAAACCATATTCATGAGGGCAGTACGTTACTCTACTTATGAGGGCAGTTACTCTACTTATGAGGACGTTACTCTACTTATGAGGGCAGTTACTCTACTTATGAGGACGTTACTCTATGAATACATTAAACCTTACTTATGAGGGAAGTACGTTTGTTTTCTATTTTTTCTTTGTAAGGCTATATAAGCCAACATTCAGCATTTGAATAAAGATGTGAAATTCTCCCAGATATTGTATTGTGTGAGTGCTAGGTTTATACAACACTTTCAAACTCATCACAACTCAAATTTCATACTTACTATCATGCAACATTAAAATAGTACAAGTACAGGTTGTTTTTTTTTTTTTTTTCCGCTAGACAAGGTAAGTGCCTAATTAAATTTCAAAACTTTTTGCGCATGCCTTTGAGGAATAATTTAATAAGTAAAAAAAAAAAATATATATATATATATATAGGGCTAAATACTAGTTAGCACCCTATGGTTTAGGTCCAAAATCAATTCAGTCCCTGCACTTCTAATTTCATCAAAAACACCCCTGCACTTTCAATTTTGATCTAATAGATCCAATTCGTTAATATTCTGTTATGGGTTGAATTTATAGTTGGATTATTTGTTGAAAAACTACTTATTTTTAATAGTAGGACTCACTCCTAAATTGATTATGCAGACCATCTCGACACCACATCATAAAATATAGGCCATATATGAGACACATTAACAAGTTAAATAACTCAATTGTCGGAAAACTAACAAATTAGACCTATTAGATCAAAATTGAAAGTGCAGGGGTGTTTTTGATAAAATTAGAAGTTCAGGGACTGAATAGATTTTGGACCTAAACCACAGGGTAGTAATTTGTATTTAGCCCATATATATATATATATATCCCAAAGTTAACTGTATTTTAGGCATTAGAATGAGAGATCACACACACACACACACAGATCATAGCAACATTAGTAAATTCTTTAGACATTCAAGGGAAAAGACATATTCATTTCTTAAGGTTTAAACTAAGGGGGCCGTGACCACTTACCCAATTTTAGACTAAAAATTGCCTACTTACTCCACTAAGATTTTTTTAAGCCCATTTATCCAATCTAACAGTGTTTGACAGTATTGCCCTCATACTCTCTCTCTCTCTCACCTCAACGATCTGATCAACGACCCAGAAACCTCCAGAATGATTCAGAGCCTTCGAGACCCAATCGACGACCGTTGACCCAAACGTGCAGCCCGATCGGAAATCTCATTTCCGGCAACGATACGATGGCGGACTACTGGCGTTAGGTTTTTCTCGACGACGTCGACGTGCCACTAGTCACAGATCGTCCATGCATGGGTCGTGGAGAGAGAGAAATAAGCCTTTGATCTGATTAACGACCCAGAAACCTTCTGGAGGCTCTGAATTCTTCTGGAGACCGGCGATCATCGTGCTCAATAAGGCTCTGAATCCTTATGGAGGTTTCTGGGTCATGTCCTCCGGGATTCGGTGGTCGTACATGGCGATCAGTAGTGGAATTCCCATGACCAGAGTATTGGGAAGCGTGGAGAGCGAGAAAATAGTGATCATCCACTTAAGGCTTCCGTTTCGGGTGAAGTTGGTCTAGAGGGCCAGGGTGAAGAGCATGATGATCTTCTGGAGAGTGTCGGCGGCGATGAAGAGGAAGTTCATGGTGTAAGGGTTGTTGGTGGAGATGAAGTGGAAGGAGAGAAGAGGAACTGCGAAGATTGCGACGAAGCGGTTGATTCCGGAGCATTGGTCCGGGGAGAAGATCTTCCACCACCGGACGGAGCCGTTTTTAGTAAACTATAAGGAAAGAACTATAAGGAAAGAAGAAAGAAGAAAGAAGAAAGAAGAATGAAGAATGAAAAAAAAGGTTTTATTGAGTAGTTATACATGTCTACTGCGGGGCAATAATATGATTATTAGGAGCCAATAATATGAGTATTGGGGGGCAATAATATGCATATAAATTGATCAATTGTGCCTGTAGTGTATTCATTTTGGTTTTGGGAGTTTATGCAATTCACTGGAGGGCAATAATATGATTATTGGAGGCAATAATATGATTATTGGGAGGCAATAATATTAGTATTGGGAGGCAATAATATGATTACTGGGGGGCAATAATATGGCTACTGGGTAATATTATGGGGCAATAAATTAAGACGCTAGAATCCGGTCACCAATCTGGCAGTCGGATTCGGGATTCCTGTGACTGGTTGTCGGATTCAGGTCACTGGATGCCGAACTCCGGTCATCAGTCGCTGGAGACAACGGCCGACCACTGGTCACCGGAGCACAGTAAGGTGGAGGATGACTTATCTTTCTAAGTGAGAAAGAAGGAGAGAGCAAAAAAGTCCCCAAAAAAAATAAAAAGAATAAAAAAAGAATTAATTAGATATTAGGGAAATAATCTCTTAGAGTGTTTTGGGTAAAAATGAGGTTAAAAAACTGTTAGTGGAGCAAGTGAGTAATTTTTAAGCTGAAATTGGGTAAATGATCATTTCCCCTAAACTAAGCACCATGTTTCTCCTCGAAACCAGGGTTGCAATGTTGGTGTAATGAAGGTGCAACTTATTGGTGAATTAAACTTTCCGACAATTTATGGTAATCAGCTCAATAATTGTCACAACTCACAATAATACAGTTAAAAGGAAAAATTACCAATAGAGCTAGGAAACATTTCTTCAGCTACCCTGTGATCGAGGATTCATTGGCTATCAAGGCTTTACATAATTCATTGGTTATATATAAGGACAGGCACGTAAGAATCATGATAACTAATTAGTGTACTCTGGCTGAAAATGAAGATTAATATATTACAAATTGAGACAGAATCAATGAGACCAACAATTCCAAAAGCGAAGAGAGAGATATTATGAAGGAGAAGAGAACACAATTGACATTTCTAGTGGTTGATTCGGTACAGAGATTCGAAGAGGTGGGAGAAGAACCTACCAAGGAATAATTGTACCTTTAGTTGAGGCAAGGCTTGAAACCCGAAATCCAAAAACGGATGAAGGTGAAGTTGGAGAAAAAGGAAGGTGCACCGTGCACGGTTCTCGTTCTGCGGCCAACTCCAATGATAGAAAGAAGCTCCCGGCCCATGATAAGAGAGTGATTACTAAAATTCTACGTCAATTCCCAATTTATAAATGCTCTTAAAATTTTAAGCATTTAATAAGGTTTTAACCGTTGCCGGTTCTTTTTATTGTATCTGTACGTTGTGATGCGATGAGGACATTTTCCATGTTCTTGATTCTTGACTATATTAGGGACAACATTGGCTGTTGGATCTAAATTTCAAATGAATTAACCAATGCATGCAACCAAGCATTTGCTTAATGTGTTCATTGGCTTCGTTTGGTTTCTTTATATTGGGACTTATGAGTACACAGTTTTTGTAATATAATTCTGAGGACAGATTACTGTTGTTTTTCCACGGATATCATATCATCATAATAAAAGTAATTGCTTAAACAGAATAGAGTTTCCCTTTGAATTTTATAAGTAACTCTTTTCCTTGCATAACATCTCTTAATTGTAGACCCCACTAGCAGAATAGAGCATTACGTACGTACTCTACGCAATTGGTACCACTGAGCCATTCTGTTTTGTTTTGGTCCTCGTCTAATATTAACTCTCTGCTCGTAAGTTGCATGCATATATATGAAATACAAACCCAACAGAATCGGAGGCTGCTACAATTGCCGGAAGCGGCGTGGGTCTGCTTTTAGCTAAAGTTTATTATGAGATTGCAGAATAAGAACCGACAGCAACCACTGAGGTGCACCGAACAATAACCAATGAAAACCGACCAACAGCCGACGGGAACCGAACAAGAACCAATATGAAAACCGACCAAGACCGATGAAAACTGAGCAAGCACCGATTTGGCACCGACGAAGAATTGATGGGTGAAGGCTGAGGGGTACTGGGAAATGGACCATTCAGTAAGCTGCTGTCTCGTCTGTCGCCGCTGCTTCATGGATTGTCAATACTTAGTGAGGTGAAGTCTTGAAAGAGAGAGCAAGAGCGCCACCGAAGCTTTGAAGCAAGCTGGGGAAAGTGTAGGGCCTCGACCAACAACCGATGAAACCGATCAAGAACCGCCAGGAACCGATGAAAACAGACAAGAAACCGATTAAAACAGACCAAGACCGATCAAAAACCGACTAGAACCGACCAAGAACTGATGACACGGAGCAAGAACCGATCGGAACCGACTAAGAACCGATGGTGATATCTGGTTTCTGAGAAATGGATGTACGTACTGCTACGCAAACTACTCTCTGGTCTCCGACACGTAAAATATATATTACCTGCAATTCTCCGTCTAGCAAAAGTCTTAATTAATTCTCACTTGTTTTTTCTATTTTATGTTTGATAAGTGAGCGGGTCAAAAACTCACAGAATCATGAAATAAGTTGATAAAGCAGCGAAGACGACTCACTCTTGTTACTTGGAAGTTAATTTATATGGAAGCTGCGCATACTACCAGTTTTGAAATTTCTCTTGGCTTATTTTCCATGGAAAACTTCTGACCAATCTGGAAAGGTTCAAAGGAAGACTCACTCCTGATGCTCTTTGCCCTATATGTGGACATGACAATGAGTCTTCATTTCATGTTTGAAAAATAGCTCTTGTGCTACCATGGTTTGGAAGCAAGTTATTGTTCCAATTCAATCTACAGTACCCTCAGTTTGGATCGAAGGGTACCGACCGAGAATCGAGGGGCACCGAACAATAACTGATGAAAACCGAACAAGGACTGATGAATACCGAGTAAGAACCGATTTGGCCCCGACCAAGGACCGATGGGTGTGTGTCGTCTATGCCGGAAGCTTTCTTGGTCAATACTTAGTGAGCTGAAGTCTTGAAGGAGAGAGTAATACCGCAAGCTGGGCCGATTAAGAACCAATTAAAACCGACCAACAACCGATGAAAACCGATTAGGAACCGACCAAGAACAGATCAAAAACCGACGAGAACCGATGGAAACAGACTGAAGAACCGACTGGCACGGACAGAGAACCGATGGAAACCGACTAAGAACCGATGGGTGATATCTGACCAATACTGGTAAATGGACCTACTGTTAAGCAGCTATTATGTGATCTGTGACCGGAGCTACCATTTTATCTTCCTTGCCTTGGCTTGTCGATACTCGAGTGAGTTCAAGTGTTGAAGGACGCTGGGTTAGTGTAGGAGATCGGAAATGTCATCATATGCGAGTGATATATAGCAAGAGACTAGTTGATCAATGATATTGTGAGCCACGAGTGTGGAGGCAGAAAGTAGCTAGGTCTTGCTGTTTAAATTTTGGGAAAAAAACTATTTAATCCCTATACTATGACTCTGTCATCGTTTCAGTCGCTCACATTCAAATTTAATCTGAAAAGTTCATGAGGTCACAATTTCGGTCCAATATGTCCTCGCCGTCCAAATGTTTTGTTAATTAGCTGATGCGGCACACAATTAGACTCCACATCAGTGCCATGTAAGCGAGGTGGATGGTAAAATGTCCACTATACCCCTGTTCAATTTCCTTTCTCTTTTTTCCTTTTAGTTTCTTTCATTCTCTTTTCCTTTTCTTTTCTGTACGCCTAAATCGACCACCACCAAGCTCAGATTACCCAATCCCAATCGCATAGACCACCATCGAGCTGCCTATTCATCTTCTTCTTCCTCTTTACCTTCAATTCAATCCCAACAACTTCAAAATCTGACTACCCAAAAACACAAAATAAAAAACTCAAGCATTGAAACATCGAATTTGAAACCCCAATTTCTCAACAGAATCAACTCCCACCAATTGTACATTGGAAACCACTGCCCAAATTGAGACTATTGTTGCCATAATCACTCCCAATGGAATCTAGTAACTCTGATTTTGGCGTGCGATGGAATTTTCTCAGAATTGGCTTAAGCATGGTGGAATCCTGTATTTTTGAGCTTCTGGGTATGAACGTATGAGTGAAGAAACAATAGAGAGAGACCTTTTTTAGCAAAGCAGAGAAGCGAAGGAGGAGCTCATGATAGCCTCAAAACTACCCAAAATATAATCTTGGGTGAAAAAGCAAATGACTATACTTTAAAACCAAAACAACAATAGAGAAGAGACAGTGTGGCATTTTCTGAGAAAATTACAGGCACTAGTCTCCAGACTCTCCACCGACACAGAAGAGGTAAAGAAATAGTTTAATGGGTGTTAAACAAATTAGTATATTAAATATCAAGCTTGAAACTTTAGGTTCAGTTGGTAGGAAGAGGAAAAAGAAATTGACAATATTCTCAAACTATGTTTAGTTGAGATGAATAAGATCTGAAATTCTCCACTCCCAACTTACTCAGCACAGATTCCAAACCCTTCTTGGCCTTGACCAAAGCCTCCACCTGCTGCCTCCGATCGTGGGTCTCCTTCAGGAGCAGAGAGTTCAGCGACCTTCTCCGACGACTCGTTGTCCATAGAGGCGGCGGCGGGCTTCTGGGTGGTGTTGTGGTTGTGGGTCTAGGCTGGGTTGCTTCTTCTTCTTGATTAGTGATGTCTTTGGGTTGATGGATTGCTTTCATTTTGGCCATTTTGAAATGGGAAATGTGGGATTTAGGAATTTTAGAGGACTTCTGCCAAGAGAGAGCTTGGAGAGAAAGCTCGGCGGTGGTTATGGTGGTTTGGGTGTGAAGAAGAAGAAGGTAGGAAGGAAAAAAAAGAAAAAAAAAGGAATAAAAGAAATTAAAAAGAAAAAAAGGAAGGGAGAAAAATCAGAAGGGTATATTGGACATTTCACCATTATCGACCTGAGTTGGTGTGAGAGATATTGCTACGTCAGCTGCTTAACGGAGTTTGTGGACGGAGAATTAACGGAATAGACCTATTGGAGGGAAATTGAGAAGCCAGAGAGTTTTTGGATGAAATTGAAATATAAGGGACTAAAATGATATTGAATTCAAAGTATAGGGACTAAACAGATTTTAACCGTTAAATTTTTATTTTCAATCTGTTGAAGTTGCTAATGATTTTTCATTCTAAAAAAAAAAAAATAATAATAATAAATAAAGTAAAAATGTTGCTGATTTTGAATGCATGTATCTGGTAGAATTGGATTGTCTCTTTCAAAGCCTCATTCCCTAGTTATCAGATCTTACCCTTTATAATGCATGGTAACCCTTTTTTTTTGTTTGGTTCGAAAGAGAAATTCATTAGGCCATAAGGGCGAGAAAAGTAGCGAAAATACATCAGGAATAAACAAGAAGAGAAACAACTAAAAAACAACATCAAACACAGTAGCTAAAATAAAGAAGCAGCAGCTGGGACATAACCAAGGAGGCCCAGGAAGGCCAAAATGCCTGCTAACCTGCTAATCCAAAAATTCTATAATTTGATGCCAATTGAATTTTTAATAAGACTAATGCATACATGTTCTCATAGCTGGCTTGCCCATGCGAATCACTAGCTAGGATCCCCCAAGAACACAATTTGATGAATTTTCCTTTGTTGAAGTTTCCTGCATTTTCCCACGAGAGATATAATTCCGCGCAAAAATAGATTTAAAATTCGCTGTTTTTTATTTTTAAGATATTCATCAAATGCCTCCACTAGCTACCATCTCTTTGCTAATTTCTCTTCCATTTAGAACAACAACAAGAGTCGACATCACAAATCAAACTATTATTTCACTTCAAAAATTTGAGAACTTCAATATTTTTCTTTATGAGTCAGAAAAGTTCCTAAATTTCAAACTCATCACAACTCAATATCATGCAACTTTAAAATAGTACCAAGTAAAGGTTTTTTTTTTTTTTTTTTTTTTTCCATCTATTAGACAAGGTAAGTGCGCAATTTTTTTTCTTTAGCAAACCTCGACGGAGCGAGGGAAAATTATTGAAAGAAAAAGAAAAACGAGTACATCAAGACGGTGCAAGGGGAAGACAACAATCTTACCCTTCGAAAGATTGAAGAGACATGCCACTTCAAGAACAACTAAAGCACTACAAACTAGCTAAAATGAAAATTAGGAAGACCTAAACTGTCTCGAGCATAAAAAGAAATTGCAAATTGTGGAATCGAATCCCACCAAATCATATCAGACAAAGAATCACCAAAATTTGCTAAAGCATCAGCAACTTGATTACCCTCTCTATAAATGTGTGAAGAATGAAAGTGCATCTGAGAAATCCAATTAAGACAATTACCCCACTTCACTCGAAGTTGTCATGGCACCATATGAGGAGAGCGAAGGAATGTGAGAACAAGAGATGAATCAACTTCTAGCCAAACATGCTTCCAGTCCCGAACCCAAGCCAACTTAATAGCTTTGATTACCACCATTACTTTAGCTGTAACTGAGCACTCCTTATAGTCTGGAGGAGAAAGCACCAAGAACCTCACCCTTATAGTCTCAAAAAACTCCACCATAACCCGCACTCAGTGAGTTCATTTTCCATGCCTCATTCGTATTAATTTTAACCCAACCAATTAATTAAAGGAGGATGCCAATTTATCTCTATGATACGGGGTGCACGACGAGGCTTACAAGGAACCCCAAATCTCTTAACTACACAAAGATCCTGGATAGAGTTGAACATGCAGCTAGTGGCTATGCGGCCGGAAGTATTTACATAACCTGAGATCATCCTACAAGCATGCATAGCATTGGGCACAATACCTTCAAAATTGCACCTATTTCTTGTTTGCCAAATGAACCACAGGGTTCAGCAAAAACAAGCGATCCATAACTCCTTTAGTTGAGGGCTGTGACCAACTCTATGGCCCTTAAACAAAAACTCCAATAATGTGCCAGGAAGACCACCCAATTCAAATCTTCCCATCTTGCAAGTCCGTATTGACGTAGCAAAAGACCAATTAAGAAATATGTGCTCTAATGATTCACCATGCTTCCTACAAAGCAAGCAAATTGAACCAAGAGAGACTCCCCGTTTTTGCAAAAAAATCATCACAAAGGACCCAGCCTCGCAATACTTTCCAGACCAAAAGAGATGTATGTGGAGAGACATTCCCAATTAAATTTCAAAACTTTTTGTGCCTTTGAGGAAAATTTAATAAGTAAAAGAGCCCAAATAAACTATAGTTTAGGTAGTAGAATGAGAGATCACGTACACACATATCATATAGCAACAATAGTAAATTCTTTAGACATTCAAGGGAAAAGACAGATTCATACCTTAAGGTTTAAACTTTAAACTAAACACCGTATATGGTTTAAACCAGGGTTAAAATGTTGGTGTAATGAAGTTGCAACTTATTGGTAAATATAACTTCCTGTTGTAGTAAATTGGAATTGCAGAGAGAATTGTAGTCGTATTATTGATAATAGGAGCCCTATATATAGAGATTTATAGAGTACATAAAAGGTAATAGAATCCTAACATAACTAGGTAATCTAGAACCTTCTCCTATTACAACTCAAGGACTAAACCCTAGTTTGAAGAGGCACACATGATGTCTACTTCCTTCAACAGTCCCCCTTGTGCCGCTCAAACTTGGTGATGACGCTTTGATCGTTGCCTCACTAAAAACCTTGCCAGATAACAAAAACCTTGTGGGACAAAAATAACCCTGGTCGAAGGACAAAAAGAGCACAACACGTCCTTCACTCTTCGAGACCGAACATGTAGACATCATACCTCCCCCTGATGTCAATATCTCCCCCTGATTGCAACAATTATGGGAGTTCGGATAATTTTCTTAATCCGATGCTTTTCACATGTTTCTCGAAGGTAGATTTTGGTAATGACTTAGTAAATAAGTCCGCTACATTATTCTCTGATCGGATTTGATTCACTTCAATATTTAGAAGTGCTTGTTGTTGCTGATTGTAAAAGACCTTAGGCAATATATGCTTGGTGTTGTCGCTCTTGATGAAACCTAACTTCATTTGCTCAATACAAGCTGCATTATCTTCATAAATGCATGTAGGTTCATCTGTGGTAGACTTCAAACCATAAGTTCCTCGAATGTGTCTAATTACAGACCTTAACCATATGCATTCATGCACGGCTTCATGTAGAGCAATAATCTCTGCATGATTTGAGGAAGTAGCAACAAGGGTTTGCTTTGTAGACCTCCAAGATATCGCAGTGCTTCCCATGGTAAAGACATAACCCGTTTGGGAGTGACCTTTGTGAGGGTCAGAGAGATACCCTGCATCAGCAAAACCCATCAAGACATTGTTGTCATTTTGATGGAGGGGAGGAGGAGGAAGTCGGTCACCATGGGTGGCGTCGCCGACGTCTACATCACGGAAGGTGGCATTTTACCTTGTGGGGTCCGATCCCATACTTCCGTCATTGTTTTCTCTCTATAGGGATAAAACAAGCCCATATCAATCGTACCTCTCAAGTATCGAAAGATTGTCTTTATACCAATCCAATGGCGGCGTGTTAGTGCAGAGCTATGTCGAGCTAACAAGTTCACTACGAACGAGATGTTCGGTCTTGTGTATTGAGCTAAGTACAATAATGCGCTTATTGCACTTAGATAGGGCACTTCAACCTCTAATAAGTCTTCGTCCTCATCCCTTGGATGAAATGGATCTTTTCCAGGCTCAACACTACGGCCAATCATGGGAGTAGTCACAGGCTTTGCTTTATCTTCATTAAAGCGCCTTAGTAATTTTTGAGTATATGTTAACTAATGGATCATAATCCCATCACTACGGTGCACGAGTTCTAGTCCGAGACAAAACTGTGTTTTCCCAAGATCTTTCATCTCAAATTCGGATTTCAAGTATTTAGCAGTTTCCTTTAACTCATCTAGAGTTCCAATTAGGTTCATGTCATCGACATAAACTTCTATAATTGCAAATCCGGAACTTGTCCTTTTTATAAACACGCATGGGCATATTTCATTATTGACATATCCCTTCCCAATCAAATAGTCACTTAGACGGTTATATCACATCCGTCCGGATTGTTTTAATCCATATAGTGAGTGTCTTAATCTTACTGAAAACGCGCTCCGTGGTTTAGAGCCACTTGATTTGGGTAATTGAAGTCCATCTGGAACCTTCATATATATCTCTGAATCTAGATCCTCATAGAGATAGGCTGTAACCACAACCATAAGCAGCATGTCAAGTTTTTCGGAAGCAACCAAACTGATAAGGTAGCGGAACGTTATAACGTCCATTACGGGAGAATATGTCTCCTCGTAGTCGATTCCAGGGCGTTGTGAGAAACCTTGCGCCACAAGGCGGGCTTTGTATCTAACAACCTCATTTTTCTCATTACGCTTTCTAACAAAGACCCATTTATGGTCAACAGGCTTTATACTTGGGGGTGTCAGCGTTATAGGCCCAAATACCTGTCTTTTTGTTAGTGAATCCAATTCAACCTGGATCGCATCTTTCCATTTAGGCCAATCTGCTTTTCGTTGACATCCTTCAAAGGAGCGAGGTTCGATATCATCGTGTTCTATAATTCCTTGAGCAATAGAATATGCAAACACATCATCAAGGATAATAGAATCTCAATCTCATGTATACTAGTGTAATTCATGGAGATCTCTCTATTCTCTGGAATTGGTTCTAACATTGGAGCGTCCCCCAATGATGTCTCTTGGACATAACCATAATCCTGAATATCTTCATGAGACGGGTTATTTATATCGATGATTAATGGATCTTTTTGTGCCAAACTCGCCTTTTTTCTTGGGCGAGAATCCATCGAACCTTTGGGCCTCCCACGTTTCCTTGCTGGGAGCCCGGCCTGAGCCACATTGCCATCACCATTAGTAGTGGCGGTGCCATGTCCATGATTTTTAGGGACATCAATCCTTGCAGGCACGTTTGCAGCAGGTATGTATGATCTTGTCACTTTAGCGATGTCAGAAAACGCATCAGGCATCGAGTCTGCTACGTTCTGAAGATTGAGAATTCTCCACACTTCAATTTCAAACTGTGCGGTTCGGGGATCAAGATGAGACAAAGTGGGGACAGACCACGACAATTTATGTCGTTCCTGTTGAACATTATTGTTCTTATCTCCCCCTAATGATGGGAAGACTATCTCATCAAAGTGACAATCCTCAAATCTAGCAGTAAATAAATCGCCTCTCAAGGGTTCTAAGTAGCAGATAATGGTTGGAGAGTCATACCCAACATAAATGCCTAATCGTCTTTGATGACCCATTTTGGTGTGCTGTGGCGGCGCAATTGGCACTTAAACTGCATAACCAAATATGCGTAAGTGTGAGACGTCAGACTCATATCCAGTAACCATCTGGGACGTAGAAAAAGGTTGAGTGGTAGTAGGCCTCAGACAAATGAGCACAGCTGCATGCAATATTGCATAGCCCCAAGCAGAAATAGGGAGATTGGTGCGCATAACCAATGCTCTAGCAACCATTTGAAGTCTTTCAATTGCAGCTTCTGCAAGACCATTTTGGGTGTTAACATGAGGAACATGGTGTTCAACCTCAATCCCAATGGACATGCAATAGTCATCAAAAATTTTTGATGTAAACTCCCCAGCATTGTCAAGACGTATTGACTTAATAGGATGATCAGGGTGGTGAGCCTGTAATTTAATGATTTGTGCTAGGAGTTTAGCAAATGCAGCATTTCTTGTGGATAAGATCATGACATTTACTAGCGTGTCGATGCATCAACCAACACCATAAAATATCTAAATGGTTCTCAAGTTGGTTGGATAGGTCCACAAATATCACCTTAGATTCTTTGCAAGAAGGGTATATTTTCTTTAGTGACCTTTGCATAGGATGATCTCGATCCTAACTTTGCTAAAGAGCAGGCTTTGCAAAACGAATGATAGGCTTTAGAAGCAACCAAGGAGGAATTTGGTTGAGCCACGAAGTCACAATTGACTTTAGAAGTAGAAAAAGGAACCAAGGAGGCATTGGTGGCGTCAATACCACTTTTGGGCTGCAGGGGGTAGGCGGCTCTGGCCCTACCTTGGACCAAATTTCGGTTCTGACTTCTTTTCTTTTTGAAAAATGGATGTCTGTGTGAGAATCCCATAAGTCATCTCTCATGACATGGTTGGATTTAATGGCTCAAATAGTGATTGCATACAACCCACTAGAGCGACACATAAGTTTTTCTAATACTCGTTTATGTCCGTAGTCATTAGAGGTGATGCAAAGGAACTCTTGGACATTGCCAAAGAGCTCTTCTAGCGCTACCCATAGCTCTCTTACATCTTTGATCGACATGTACTCCAATATGAGTGTTTTTTCCATATGACGTCGCATCAACATAACTGCTTGAGCATGCTTTGTAGGTGTTCGTACGAACACAAGATCCGGGTTAGGTGCCTGGATTATGGGTAGTATTCCCTTTGAAGTGAGGTGGTTCTCAACATCGGTTACCAGCTATGGTAATCCGAGCCTGTTGAGTCAAGCATGGGAAAGTCGAGTCTTGGTTCATTCGACATCCTGAAAATAAGAAGAGAAGATATATTAGTTTTGGAGCTAAACTTCCACGAAAACTAAGATTTCTGAGCTATGCTACCAAGAAATCAATTTCCAAGAATATTTGGATTAGACCAAACAATGATGTTTAATATGGTCACAATTTGATGCTTGCGGACGCTCTTAGTCCGAATATTATGAACACTCTTAGTTCATTGATTACGAACGCTTTTAGTTCATTTATTATGAACATTCTTAGTTCATTGATTACGAATGCTCTTAGTTTGTTTAGCGTGAATCATGACAATTCCGCTTATTAAATAATCAAACCCATGTTCGTATTTTACAAATCCTGCAGCAAATAAAGGAATTTAAAAGACAAGAAAGCAGGAACTTTAATCACAAAAACTTACTTGATGATTCGGGGCTTGAGAACACGCGCGTGTTGGAGCAGGCGTGTTTAGGGCAGCAGCAGCAACAATTGGCAGCAGTAGCAGCTAGTGGCAGCAGCAGGCTCAGCGCAGGGCAACAACAGGTTCAGCGCGGGGCAGCAGCGAGGCTTGCAGCGGATGCTAGTAGGGAGCAGCGAGCGCAGGGGCGCGCGCGGGAAGCAGGCAGCAAGGTAGGCTGGCGAGCTGGTGCGTACGGGGTGCATGTTGCAGGTCGCCGGAGGCGGAGCTACAGCGCGGAGAGCAGGCGTGCAGGAGGCTAGCACGGGCTAGGTGCTTGCGATAGGGGCTGCAGAGCGTGGGGCAAGGAGGCTGCAGGGCTTGCGGCAGGAGGCTGCAGGTCTTGCGGCAGTTTTCGGTGTGTAGGGATTTTAGGGTTTTTTGGTTTTTAGGGCTAGGGTTAGGGCTCGTACTGATAACGTGTTGTAGTAAATTGGAATTGCAGAGAGAATTGTAGTCGTATTATTGATAATAGGAGCCCTCTATATAGGGATTTACATAGTACATAAAAGGTAATAGAATCCGAACATAAAAGGTAATAGAATCCGAACATAACTAGGTAATCTAGAACCTTATCCTATTACAACTCTAGGACTAAATCCTAGTTTGAAGAGGCACACATGATGTTGACTTCTTTCAACATTTCCGACAATTTATGGTAATTAGCTCAATAATTGTCAGAACTCACAACAAAATATAGTTAAAAGGTACCAATAGAGGAAACACTTCTTCAGCTAGGTACCCTGTGAGGATTCATTGGCTATCAAGAGTTTACATTCATTGGTTATATATAAGGACAGGCACGTAATAATCATGATAACTAATTAGTGTACTCTGGCTAAAAATGAAGATTAATTACAAATTGAGACAGAATCAGTTAGACCAACAATTCCAAAAGCTAAGAGAGAGACATTATGAACAAGAAGAGAACACAATTAATATGATCATTTCTAGTGGTTGCTGTCTCGGTACAGAGATTCGAAGAGGTGTATGGGAGAAGAACCTACCAAGGAATAAGAATTGTACCTTTAGTTGAGGCAGGGCTTGAAACCAGAAATCCAAAAACGGATGAAGGTGAAGTTGGAGAAAAAAGTAGGAGATTGGGACAAGTTATGGTACTATGATGTTTATCATACACTCATTTTACATCTATTTGAACAAAAATTCCAATTTGAATCAAAATTACAACATTGAGAATAAAGTTACCATATTCATTTACACTATTTACATATAATTAAGGGACAATGATAAAAGAGGTCATTTTAAAGTGTCTTATGATAATTCAGACACCACAAATGTCCCCATGATAATTAAGGTCACCTATTAACAATATGCCATTAAAAATAACAAAAATTACAACTCATGCCATTCATATATATTATTGCAACTCAGGTACTATATTCAAAGTCGTCCCGAGAGCTTTTGCTTTCAAGGCCAAGAAATGGCCCGGCTCGCCTCACCAGATTCCCAAGCTCTACGTTAGCGCCAGTAACATCGAAGCTTGCTACACTCCGTCGTACACAATTTTTGTGGCGCGTTTGCTTCAACCGCTGATGATCAAAAGATGTCCGATGATCCTTCCTCTCCATCTCTTGTCCCCCAACGATGCTCGCCACCACCGAGGAGCCTTCAACGGTCGACGTCACTAGAGATCGGGGCTAAACACACACATGAGACTCCAAAATGATCTCCTTACCAACCGGTTCGACTCTCTCCTCAATTCTCCCTAGTTTTTTTCCAACTCTGGTATTTGTAATTGTAGTGAATTGAAGGTTCTGGAACTTGGATTCCAATCAGGTACTACACCTCTTCAAGGCTGCCGCCGAGATCACCGACTCCGATCCGCAAAACGACGGACGATGCGACGCCGCAGCGCTCTGTCGCTTATGTTTCTCGGTCTCCGGTGTTGCGGTGGGAAAGCAACTGCGAGGATCACATTTTCAAGTGATGGCGGGAGTGGGAAGAAGAAGAAGAAGAAGAAGAAGAAGAAGAAGAAGAAGAAGAAGAAGAAGAAGAAGAAGAAGAAGAAGAAGAAGAAGGGAGTAGAGAGATCTAAAGGTGTGGTGAGGAGCAGAAGAAAAAGAGTGGGAGAAGATTTGGTGTTTGCTTGAAGAAGAGGAAGACTGTAGCTTCCAAATGTGGATCGTCTTCTGATTCCAAAGGTTGATCTCTAAATTGTGCTTCTGATCGATTTCTGTTTGGTTGCTGTGAAAATTATGAGGAATTATACTCAGTGTGTTTCTTTTATGGTGTTTATTGCTTTTCAATTTGATATTACTTTTGTGTTTGGTCATTACTGTTTGAAACTCTTGATTAGGATGTGTCAACTTTGTGAAACTTGGATCTGATTAGGCATTCACTTGAAATTCTTGCTGTTAGAGGCTTATTCTTCATGATAATTAGGAAGAAGAACCAGAGCAGCAGCTGCAGCATAAAGAGCAGCTTCAGCAAGGTACCCTTACCTTGTTTATATATCCTAGAGCCTTATCAAGTTTCATGAACTAAATTGGAGTTAGATTACCTGCTTTCTTGGTAATGAATAATGCAATGATTGACGGGAAGAATGGATGGAAAAATTTTCAGGGTACCGGGTTGATAAATATTCTGTTCATTTTGGGAGCCTTCAATTTATATGTAACCAAGCAATTTTATTGAGAATTGGAGCTTTGCATTCTTATGGGGCCTAGTAGTGAAGTAAGAATGGTTTAGATATGCTTATTGTTACAGATTATGAAGCCAAATAGATTAGAATATGTCTTATGAAGTAAAAGTTACTTGGTTGACGTAATGATTAGAGATGGTTGAGTACTTGAATTGCTATTGTCTGATTATGGAAATTTCCTTACCATCATGGCTTCATGTAGAATGCTACAGACTTTTAAGCTACAGATTTTTAAAGCCCTAGAAATCTAACATTACGAAAACAAAAGGAAATAAGGAAATCTAACCTTATTGTCTGATACTGAGCTATTTTTGCATTGGAGCAAGAAGTATAGTTTGCTCCATAACCTTAGCAGTGTTACTGACATTTTCCTGATGGTAATGGTTTAAATCAGGTGATGTTGGTGTGTGGGAGTTTCTTATTATTGGTAGCAGATTGTTGAATGACTTGATGCCTCTAGGTTGTCTTGAACTTTCAAGTTGTTTGGAATCAAGGAAACTGATGGTGCAGCTGCAATGTTCTCTCAACATGCTTGAACGAGATACTGGGTATGTTTTACCATTGATATCTTTTCTCTGACTGATATCTACTGACCAGATAATTGTTGCCTTTGCCAAATACAAGTCATTTATAGTAAAAAAAAGTTACCAAATCCAATGGTTTGTACTTTGTAGCTAGTGCATTGGTATGTATCTAATAGTATACAGACCCATATAGATCCATATTTTTCTTTTGATTAAGACATGTTTATGCATGAAGGGGAAATTTCTAATTTTTATGTGCTACCTGCTCTAGTTATAAGGCATGCAAGACTCTTGACAACTTTTACCAGTTTCTATGTTTGATTAGTTTGTACTAATATATAAATTATAGTGTTGGGCTTGGTGGGTTTTACTAGTTTTACATGTAAAACAAAAAAGGAAAATTATGGTTCTTCCATGTAGCATTTGAATTTGTTGTTAATAATATGAAGTTCTGTTTCTTCGTTTATCTGCTTATTTGATTGAGGTAGTAGTGTTATTGTCTCTCTTAAATGTAGGTTTACTCGCCTAGTTGTCTGTAATGAAACTTTTCTTTTATTCCTATTTGTTAATGTCACCTGACATTGTGTACTTGTCAACAAACTGAATTATTCCATTGTTAATTGCTACATTTGACAAATTTGGCAGGTGATTTCAAGTTGTTGAGTAGCTTGAAATTTTTGTGGGTCGTAGAGTTACAGAGAGAAGTAGAGAAGCAAAGGAGCGCTAGATCAACAAGAAAATCAGAATGAGTGGAGGCGGCATGGAAGCGGTGTCGTCTAGGCCACAAGAGGCTAATGGCTAGCACAAGAGGAATTTGCTATGGGAACTTTCTTGTGGTCCAACTAGCCCTTTCTGTTGTTCTTGTATCTAGTATGAGAGATTATACTTTTGTTAGGCGACTTTGTTAATTTTTTTCACTTAGTATGGTAATTGATTTGTTACTGATGTCTACCTAGCTAGTTGATCTTTGTGTGATGTTCAGTAATGATATCTGGGTTTTGCTGAGCTTGGTATGTGTATTTTGTTCGATTAATAAACTTGATTCTTAGTTTCATACAAAAAAAAATGAAAAAGAACAAAAGAGGTTTGTGGGTCCACTTGGCATACCGAACCAGCCTAAAGTCATTGGCCATGTCACAGTTATGAACATGTCAATGACCATGTCATTGTTAATTTCTGGTCAAGTCACTGTTAATCTCAAGTCATTGACAAAGTCACTGCCCAAGTCACAAATAACCACAAGTCAATAGCCATGTCACTATCCATGTCATTGTCAATCCTTGCCCAAGTCACTGTTAACCTCAAGTCATTGGCAAAGTCACTGACCACATCACTTTCAATCCCTGACCAAGTTACTGTTAATCTCAAGTCATCGGCAAAGTCACTGACCATGTCGCTGTAAATCCTTGGTCAAGTCACAGTTAAGATCAAATCACCAACAAAGATGAGGCACATCACATAATGTTAAGGAGGAAGTTGGGGGCCATGTCACAGTTATGAACAAGTCACTGTTAACCTCAAGTCACTGGTCAAGTCACTAACCATGTAATTGTCTCAAGTCACTGGTCATGTCACTGACCATGTCGCTGTAAATCATTGGTCAAGTCACAGTTAAAATCAAATCACCGACAAAGATGAGCCACATCACATAATGTTAAGGAGGAAGTTGGGGGCCATGTCACAGTTATGAACAAGTCACTGTTAACCTCAAGTCACTGACCATGTAACTGTCTCAAGTCACTGGTCATGTCACTGACCATGTCGCTGTAAATCATTGGTCAAGTCACAATTAAGATCAAATCACCGACAAAGATCAGCCACATCACATAATGTTAAGGAGGAAGTTGGGGGCCATGTCACAGTTATGAACAAGTCACTGTTAACCTTAAGTCACTGGTCAAGTCACTGACCATGTAACTGTCTCAAGTCACTGACCATGTAACTGTCTCAAATCACTGACCATGTAACTGTCTCAAGTCACTGATCATGTCACTGACCATGTCGCTATAAATCCTTGGTCAAGTCACAGTTAAGATCAAATCACCGACAAAGATGAGCCACATCACATAATGTTAAGGAGGAAGTTGGTTAGTGACATGGTCAGTTACTTGGTTAGTGACATGTGATTAACAGTGACTTGGCTATTAACTTGTGACTTGGCTACTGACAGTTACTTGGTTAGTGACATGGTCAGTTACTTAATTGGTTAGTGACATGTGATTAACAGTGACTTGGCTACTGACAGTTACTTAGTTAGTGACATGGTCAGTTACTTGATTAGTGACATGTGATTAACAGTGACTTGGCTACTGACAGTTACTTGGTTAGTGACATGTAATGTGACATGGTCAGTTACTTAGTTAGTGACATGTGATTAACAGTGACTTGGCTATTAACTTGTGACTTGACTATTGACAGTTACTTGGTCAGTGACATGGTCAGTTACTTAGTTAGTGACATGTGATTAACAGTGACTTGGCTATCAACTTGTGACTTGGCTACTGACAGTTACTTGGTTAGTGACATGGTCAGTTACTTAGTTAGTGACATGTGATTAACAGTGACTTGACTATTAACTTGTGACTCATCATATAATTAGCCACTGCAAAAGCATGAATTCCATAAAATGATCAGTAACTAAATTTTACAGATGTTAAAATGAAAGCTCATCTACTCATCAGATATCAAGTTGCTAAGAACTCCGGGAAAAAAAAATGTCATTTTAACCAAAAATAGCTTAAAAGAGACCAAACGAAAAAGGCACCGAGGGCTTTTTCTTATGGGACCATAATCAAGTATGAACATGATTTCAACTCAAGTTGCTATCACTACATAATTACTGAACATAACAGAGGACTTTCCATTGCTGATTATAGAATTGATCTCATTGTGACTATTGTAAGCTTAATCTAAAAAGAATCCCTTTGCAAAGAATTATAGCTTCATCTGTATTTCCAAAATGGTATGAACTGAAAACCAGATGAGGCAAAGAAACTGAACGAATGATGAGTCCTCTTAGTCAAGTCAGTAGTGAAATCTACACAGACAATCTATTACGACATGAGCTTGTTGTAGCAGTTGCCTCTAGCAAGAAGAAACTGATAGGGTACCCCACAGTGGCAGGTGATATGGATCACAATGCACTAAGGCTGCTGAAAACACAGAATACAAACCAGGTGAAGTTGGTAACATGTGTTACATCCAATGATAAATTACTACCCCAGAACTCCACTAGCATATCATTTACTTAATCCCAATAGAAGATAAAGTAACTTAAGGATTGGATTGAAAGAAAAAGGAACTAACTTTTAGATAAAGATATCTATACACCCTATAATCAATATGAACCAACCATCAAACACTAAACGCTACAATCAGATAAAGAGTTGAGAATTTTTTTTACCATTGCTCCACCCAAGTACAATTAAGATCAATGCATTTGGTAGTATATAGTCTGCAAAAACAAAACAGTAGTCATACATCACTCTTAACAAAAACAAAACAATAATCCTATTTACCATTCAGTTAATAAACTTTAACTCATCGAACTTTCCTTCCCATTTTGCTAATAGAGAAAGCAATAGAAATCTATTTAATGCACATGGAACTTTCTTTTCCATTTTGCTACGTTTTTTCTATTCTTCCCAACTCAGCACCACCCACACTCTCCTTCCCAACTCTCCCATTCTCTTTTTTGGGAACTGAAGCAGTAGGCGCCCTTTTACTCGCATGCATTGGACGTATTCTCGAATCCTCTTCAGCAAGTTTCCTAAAAATTCTCTCCTCTTCTTCTCTTTTTGTGGCTGCTGGGTCTGGAGCAAAGGCAGCTCGTTCTCTTTCTTCAAGATCAGAGACCATCCTTTGTTGCTTAGTATCACGTTCTAAATGGCGATGTTGTTGCTGTCTCTTAACTCTGAGTAACTCGTCAAACAATTTCCTGGCTCTTAGACTTGTTCGATATATTTTCTTGAACTCTGACAATAATGGATGAAAAACTGCACAAACGACGGCATATTACCATCAATACTAAGACTGCAAGACCAATAGAAAAGAATTAATATCTAGATTGAAAAACTCAAATTATTTACAAAAACATCATCATTTGCATGAACATCATAAATGATTCCACACCAATGCTCATGAAAATTGAAGACAGAAAAACAAAAAGAGACTTAAAAAAAAAAAAAAAGAGGAAATTTCATCAGATGCAAATATCTACTAAAATGCAATGTCATTTTAGATCTATGCTATAATGTCCTTTACGACAGATCAATAGTGAAATTGATTACAAGTGCGAAAGCTCAAGAATCACAGAGTTACCATATGAAACATGAACAATACATCTACAGAAGCATATGAAATAGATTTGTGGCCTTAGAGTCTTTCTTTTGGATAGGATTAAGAACAATTTCAGAATTGAAGTTAGGGTTACAATGAAAGAAAACCTACAAATCAAATTCTTCATAATTTGAGAATCAAGAACCTGAGCTAAACACATCTAACACAAACAATTAAGAAAAGTCGGACAATCGAAAGAAAAAGCAATCCAAAAATTTCATTTCGCAAACAGAAAAAAAGCTAGGTGAGAATCAGTATAATACGTGATTGGAACTAATGAATCCCCAGCATAAACAAGCACAAATTATAATACGTGAGAATCAGTAACTACCTAATTCAACATCCTGTGCAACTCATCCCTTGCCTCAACAACTCGATCCATGTCATTGCGATCAACCACAAAAATAAGACCTTGAGTGTTCTGGAAGTAGTGCCTCAACAACTCGATCCCTGTCATTGCCCTTATATCTGTGTTCCAAACAAAATACTAATCTTACAAGAAAATCAATTCGTCAATTCAATTAAGCCAATTGTTCTTGCTTGACAACAATTATGACCACACCACAGATCATACCCGTTTCTTTTCTATTTAATTATCAAACGCACATACTGTAAAATCAAAATGAAAAATGACTTAAAATGAATCGACCAACCTGATTCTTCATCCTTTCTTCAGCCTTCCAAACATCACATGAACTCAACAAATCAAAACTGCGGATCCACAAGAACCGAAAACACTCACAATCTCCGTGAACCTGTCAATCTTTCCAAGGATCTAACTGATCGAAGGCTCCACCTCTCCAGATCCTGCGACGCTCATCTCGACCTCCTCCCTCTGTGCCATCTCTGAGTCTGAGACATCTCAAAATCAAAATCAAAACGCAAACCAATAACAACATCCAACAATTTCTTAATCCATATACCGACATAATCTTTAGAGGTAGCAGCCCTAATTCAAAATTAGCTGGAATAACAAAAATTTCAAATGCATACCAGAACCACAGAGAGAAAGATCTAGCAAAGAATGGAATAAAATTAAAGAGAAGAAAAACAAGAAAGAAATGAATGCGATGCGGAGAGATAAGGATAGAGGAGGAGCTGAAGAACACAAACCTTTGGTGGCGGAGAAGATCGGCGAGGGGAGGAGTTCTTGAGCGAGACTGACTTTTCCGTGGGCCATCATCAATGAATCAATTGCAGAAATTTGATTGAATTGAAATCGAAATTAGCTTTCTGCAAGCGAACACTTGCAGATTACGAGAATGGCGAAGGGGAGAGCCAGACGGAGAGAGAGAGAGAGAGATTTCTAGGGTTTCGGGAAATGCAGGGTTTGCAAAATGAGAGACAAGGAGGGAGAGAGGGGTGAGGCCGTGAGGGTTTGGGTTGGTGAATCTATGTACATAAGTTTTTAGGCTTCAAGGGCAGAATCGGAATCAAAAAAACTAAAAATCGACCTTTTTTAACATTATCTCATTATTCATAAGGACTAAATTAATATTATTAACCATTCATTATGGATCTTTTTATCAAGTGGGAAACTATGTGACTTTTTTATCATTTCATTCTCTAAAGTGACATTTTCCATCATTTCCTTTATAATTAAACAAAAATTACAACATTGACAACAAATTTGTTCAAAAACTTGTAATAATGTCGTAAATGGTATAATTACCATTATTAGAACTAAGATTATACAAAATATGACTCAACATTACCACTTTGACAACAAATTTGTTGTCACACTTGTAAATGTGTGTATGAGATACGAGCATGTATTATAGAATTTTCTGCAGAAATAAAGAACCGACAGCAACCACTGAGGTGCACCGAACAATAACCAATGAAAACCGACCAACAGCCGACGGGAACCGAACAAGAACCACTATGAAAACCGACCAAGACCGATGAAAACCGAGCAAGGACGGCACCGACGAAGAATTGATGGGTGAAGGCTGAGGGGTACTGGGAAATGGACCATTCAGTAAGCTGCTGTGTCGTCTGTCGTCGCTGCTTCATGGATTGTCAATACTTAGTGAGGTGAAGTCTTGAAGGAGAGAGCAAAGCGCCACCGAAGCTTTGAAGCAAGCTGGGACAGTGTAGGGCCTCGACCAACAACCGATGAAACCGATCAAGAACCGCCAGGAACCGATGAAAACCGACAAGAAATCGATTAGAACCGACCAAGACCGATCAAAAACCGACTAGAACCGACCAAGAACTGATGAAACGGAGCAAGGACCGATCGGAACCGACTACGAACCGATGGTGATATCCTAAGAAAAAGTAAGGTGCACGGTTCTCATTCTATCTGCGGCCGACTCCAGTGATAGAAAGAAGTTTCCCTATGATAAGAAAGTGATTACTAATTTACTATAACTGTCATTTGTATATGAATAAACTTCTACTTCAATCCCCAATTTATTGCTCTTAAAATTTGGAGCATTTTACAAGGTTTTAACCGTTGCCGGTTCTTTTTATTGTATCTGTGGTGGTGTGATGAGTACATTTTCCATGTTCTTGAATCTTGTCTATATTAGGGACAACATTGGCTGTTGGATCTAAATTTCAAATGAATGAACCAATGCAACCAAGCATTTGCTTAATGTACGTACGTGTTCATTGGCTTCATTTGGTTTCTTTATATTGGGACCTACGAGTACACAGTATTTGTAGTATAATTCTGACGACAAATTACTGTTCTTTTTCAAGGGATATATCATAATGAGAGTAATTGCTTAAACAGAATAGAGTTTCCCTTTGAATTTTTTAAGTAACTCTTTTCAGAGAAATTATTAAGTGGTCCTGGACCACCACGTGTCATGCTGACATGGTGGTCCCAACCAATATGCGCGCGACATGTGGACAGCTGCTAAATTGACAGAATTCTCAATTATGTTTCACGGTTCCGTTTGCTTGCCGTTTAGAATTGAAGAGTCTCAAACCTAAAAACCTAAACCACTTCTATTCTACTGAACAGTCAATCTCAAACCTATTCTTTTGAAAACTCTGAAGCGGGAGAAGAGAGGTCTTCAGCAAATATCTTCAATGGCAATTGATACAAGTAAGTTAAACTTTATCTCCTTATTCTACATTGTCATCAATGAAAAATCATTCAAATAACTACTGAAAATTGAAAGTAGGTCTATTGATGTTCTTTTTCATTCTTCTTTTATATGTAATTTACAGTGTCGATATATCTAGCTATAGGATCGTTTTTGCAATCGACATATATATATATATATATATATATATAATTAGGGATTGGATTGAATATTTAGTCCACTTTAGGGTTACGCTTGGTTTTAAATTTGGGATATATCCTTAGCTGTTGGAAAAAAACCAGTAATCTCTGTTGAAGACGAAGGTGGCCTTGGTAGGTTTAGATTGGGGATTTGTTTTTTTTTTTTGGCAACCGTTATGATTCCAGCTTTTCCCATTCAGAAGAGAAAAACTGAAAAGGCAACTTCTTTCTTAATTTCCATCACTTTATCTTTGTCATAGCATACTTAAACACAGCAGTCCCTTTAGATTGGAGATTTGTTTGATCACAAAAATCTTTTACAAAATACACACCATAAGATCCTTAGTTAACGGTAGTTCTTTGTGGATATGAGTGAAGTAGATATGATCCTCTTCAAATGGTGAAGATTCTCCAACTGGTATACATAATAGTATTGAAGCTATAAAGCATTATGAATTTTTATTTTTTTAATTTTTTTATGGGCATTGGTTGATGTCAGAATGTGAGTAAAGCTGTATAGCAAAATACTTTGGAAACATCCATCACAAAACTATTTTTTCAATCATATAGCTATAAAGCTATAAAGCTATTTTTATACGTGAGTAGCTACGGTACTGGTTGATATATATATATATATATATATATATATTTATGGCCATTGTTGATATCAGAATGTGAGTAAAGCTATATATATAGCAAAATAGTACTACAATCCTGGTTGATATATAATTAGCTGCCACGTCTACCTGCCTCAGAATAACTTTCTTTTCTTATTCTTGTATATAATTATAGTCATTGATGTGGAAAGTGATGATGAGAATAATGAAGGTAATAACCGGGAAGATCCAAGCATTGTGAATCGTCAAGGAAGTTTTGATGAAGATGATTTGTTTGGAAAGATGGTGTGCAGTGAAGTGGAAGCCTATGAATTCTATAATAGTTATGCTACAAGAATTGGGTTTAGTGTTCGAAAGGGAAAAAAGAGAAGAGATGCAAAGAATGTTGTTCGACAAATTAACTTCATGTGTTCAAAAGAAGGTTTTCAACAGGATAGTGATCCTTCAGAAACCAAAAAGGCTGATAGGCTAGATACAAGAACAGGTTGCAAAGCCATGATCCAATTTACATTAGCAGAGGACATGTGGAGAGTTTCTCACTTTCATGCTGAGCACAATCACGAGCTTGCTAAGCCAGAAGAGAGACCATTTTTAAGATCAAATAGAAAAATGTCTGAAGCTCATAAAGGGGTGATAAAGACCATGTGTGATGCTCGTATAGGGACCATAAAGACATACTCATATTTAGCAGAAGAAGTTGGCGGATCTCAGAATGTTGGGTTTACGAAAAGAGATTGCTATAATTTTGTGAATAATGAGAAAATGGCTATGTTTGAGGCTGGAGATGCTCAAAGCTTAATCAATCTTTTCAAGCGTAAGCAAACTGAAGATCCTATGTTCTTTTACTCAGTGCAAGTGGATCAAGAAAATTGAATGACAAATTTCTTTTGGAGAGATGGCCGATCAAGACTTGATTATGAGTGCTTTGGAGTCAGGTATTGGTTGATCTCATTGTTGAAGTACTTACAATTACTTAATTAGACATTTTTTTTTTAGAATCTAAATTAAAAGTTCTAATCGTACATTATGATCATAGCATACATCTGGAAGCACTTATGTCCCAAACCATCCATTCGGATCATATTCTCAACCAAGCCAGGTTTGGATCATTTGTTTAACCTTTTTATGTCACATTTAGACTTTTTTAGTTATTATATCTCTGACTAATGTACAATGTAGGAGTTGCATTCAACAACTGATGAGCAGCAGCAAGGTTCAAGACATATGCCATATTATTTACCATAAGGTAATGCCAATTCTCAAACAAATCTAACTATTAATGTAGGTTTTTTTGGCATGTCTTATTGTTTAATTTCATGTACATTTTCGGTGTAGGTGGGTGAAACTATGGGAGAGACCACATATTGCAACATCTACATATTTTGAGTCCAGATAAACTTTGTGTAATGATCGGAGATTATTTGAAGCTAATGTCATGGCAACTTCTACCTTTTGTTATGGTCTATGTTTCCAGAACTATGAATGTAAACTGATGAATTCTTTTTCAAAGAAAATGACATGTAAGCTATTTATTTTGAGACTGATTGACGAATGGCCTTTTAGCAACATTCATATTTTATCAATAAGATCCTTGTGTGCATGTTCTAAAATCATCAGATGGGGGGTTTATGTTGTGCCCCATTTTGCCTAATTAAGCGAGTAAAAACAAAGGCTCAAATAAACCAATTCGTTGATCAATTATAACAACATAAACCTTTTTTAACATTTAACGTCACACATTACATGCAGATGAAAACTACCCACATAACCAGAAGGGGCTTTCCATCAATAACAGTTTCACCTGTGTATACATCAAATAGCTTTCCATCAATCCTGCCAAACTTCCCTTATCCCTTTTTCATTGGATTGTAAACATAAGGTCTGTCATCTGTATTTGTTGATGTTGAGCCACTTAAGGTGCTTCCCTGAAGCACATTATTATTATAACTCATCGAATGACCATTCAACAAAGTAGGACTGCATATCCCCCAAAGTATGAAACAGACTGCTGGAGTTTCTCAGGAGAGCATATCCCCAAAGTGTAACAGCGTACGGATCTGCACCAATGAAGAAAAATCACACAACAATACTGAAGAGCTTACTTAGAGTCAACCGGCCATAAATGTTACTAGTTTCTAAAATGACATACATTTGCAAGAAAAACTATAGCATACATACATGTATAGAAATGAAGAAGTATACATTGTGATTAAGCTTCCAATGGCCTAGCTCATGAGCTAGAACAGCTACAATTTCCTCATCATTTTTGCACTGCAAGCACTCATTTACACACATAACTACCATTTTTCTACAATGATATATGCAACAACAATCTAACCGAGATAATACAAGTTTTGATAATAGATATTTTACACTCAGACCATTTTATTTATGCTCTACACATCAGCAGAATTATCAAAGGATAAAAGGGGGGAAGGGGATGAGAGTTGATAGAAAAAACAATGAATATGTAGCAAGAGGAGCAGATAGGAGAAACCTTGAGAAGTTCATATATATAGTAGCGAATGTCGTAATCTGTCAGTGTGGGGTACAACACTTTGAAATCTGTACTGTTGACATGTTCAAAGATTAAACTAGGAGTTTTTGAGAGCTCATGCCTGACAACATCAAGCAGCTTCACAATATTTGGACCTCCACAAAGATTCTGTAATATTTTTATCTAAAAGGTCTGCATGAATACCCAAAAATTATTATTACTTACCAATGTTTTGGTAACAATACATCAGAAAGGTAAAAACCTTGTTCTGACACACACACATACGGCAGACATATAAACACCACATGGACACCTGTAGGATTTATACAGCTTAAAACAAAAATCACACACCTTTTTCTTGACTGGTCTAAGGATCTTGATCACGCATTTTTCATTGTTGGTGACATTTATACCCTCGAAGAGCTCACTGTACTTTCCTTTTCCAACCTTCCGAACAACCTCATATTCATCTTGAACACTGAGCATAATAAGAAGAGTTAGGAGAAACCACCTTAACAAAGACATTACGAACAAATTCTAAGAAATCCTATTGATATTCATTACAGTACAATTACATTACTATTGATATTCAATAACATAATATTCAGCCTCAGGCCCGCAACAATCCATATCATTACATGTTCTAGCTGGATTCGTAAGGAACACCATTAACAAGTTGATTTGATTCAGCAATCCCAAATGCTTACATTGAAACCAATATAAGCATAAAAGCAATATATAAAGCTTCAATTTATAACCCTAACCCAGCAATTAACACAAGAAGGTTCACTTGAAGATTCATAATACAGATAAGAAAAACAATGAAGGAGATTTCCAACCAATTTCCAGAATCCAATTTCCAGCTAAGACTACAAAGAGAAAGTGCATCATCAAGGAGATTTCCAGTTTTCTACAGATATAATCCCTATTATTATTAACCTTCCCAACCAAGGAAAAATCCGATAGAACAAAATTGCTGGGTCCATAAGTTTGGTCACAAAAATCATGAACAAAATGGAAATTGCTAAAGATAGCTATGCTTGGACCATCTTTAAAGATAGGCATTGAGGTCGGCGTAATCACAAGATAAGAAGTGAAAATGGGTAAGTCGGCATAATCGCAGGTTGCTACAAAATCTAAAATTGCAGATAGGTATTCAAACGGTTCCTCTTTACCAAGAAAAATAGGGCAAGTCGGCCGTACACGTCGCCGTCACCAGCCCTGCCCCTCGTGTCCTCTCTGAAAACCCATCCGGCAGATGCGACGCCGTAAGGGCACCATCAACACCAGCTTCGAAGAAGCTTCCCGAAGCACCATCGGCTCTGGGAGGTCTCGCCACCCAGAGGAATCGTTTTCCACTCAACTCCAACCCATGAGCCAACTCTGATTGGAAGTTTTCAGATCTGACAGACAAGAGCTAAGTAGTTTAGATCTGGGGATTTTTTTTCCTCTGATTGTTTCACTACTCGACTTCTGTTTATGTTTTAGTTTATTAGTTCTGAAACGGAGAGCAAACAGAACCGTGAAACATAGTTGAGAATTCTGTCAATTTAGCAGCTGTCCACATGTCGCGCACGTATTGGTTGGGACCACCATGTCAGCATGACACGTGGTGGTCCAGGACCACTTAATAATTTCTACACTTGAAGAATAGAGCATTACGTACGTACTAACGGTACTATACGCAATTGTTACCACTAGTTGCCATTTGGTTTTGTTTTGGTCCTTGTCTAATTAACTCTCTGATCGTAAATTGCATGCATATATATGAAATAGAAACCCAACAGGATCGAAGGCTGCTACAGTTGCCTGGAGGAGACATGGGTCTGCTTTTGGCTAAAGTTTATTATGGGATTGCAGAATAAGAACCGACAGCAACAACTGGGGTGCACAGAACAATAACCAATGAAAACCGACCAAGACCGATGAAAACCGAGTAAAAACCGATTTGGCACCGACGAAGAACCGATGAGTGAAGGCTGACGCGTACTGGGAAATGGACCATTCCTGTGGCCGCCGCAGCTTCATGGATTGTCAATACTTTGTGAGTTGAAGTCATGCAGGAGAGAGTAAAAGCGCCGCCGAAGCTTTGAAGCAAGCTGGGTTAGTGTAGGGCCTTAACCAACAACCGATGAAACCGATCAAGAACCGTCAGGAACAGATTAAAACCTATCAAGACCGATCAAAAACCGACTAGAACCGACCAAAACAGATCAAAAACCGACTAGAACTGATGGAACGGAGCAAGAACCAATCGGAACCGACAGTGATATCCAGACGCTTTCTGAGAAATGGACATACTGTTACGCAAACTACTCTGTGGTCTCTGACCGCAGCCACCATTTTATCTTCCTTGCCTTAAATTGTCGGTAATTGAGTTTGTTGAAGTGTTGAAGCAAGCTGGGTTAGTGTAGGAGATGGGAATGTCATCATATGTGACTTGTGATAAGATCGAACAGGCTAGTTGATGATGGTGGCAGATGCTCAAGGGATGAACGTACGTACTTGTTGAAAGCAGCTACGAGTGTAGAGGCAGGAGAGTAGGTTTTCTATCATTTAAACATTTACTTTCAATCTGCGTGAGTTGCCGGCTTTGAATGCATGTTGTTTGGCTTGTGGTAGAGTTGGACTGTAGGTCTCTTTCGAAGCCTCATTCCCTACTCCCTACTTCCCTACTGATCATTGGGATTCATTAATTGCTTACCATATAATGCCTGCTTATCCAAAAATGCTATAATTTCATGCCCATTGATTATTTATTATTTAATAAGACTACTGCATACATCTTCTCATAGCGCGTGTGTCCATGTGAATCACTGAATATGATCACCAATGTGAACAGAATGCATAATAATTTGATAAATTTTGATCAAGATTCATGCATTTTCCCCATCAGGGATGATTGCGCACACCTCAAAACTCGAGGTTTCTGATCTTTCAGGTATTCATCAAATGCTTCTGTTAGCATCACTTTGCTAATTCCTCTTCCTCATGGAACACCGACACGAGTCGACTTTTGCACTAGGCACGTATCAAGCACAACCGATCTTCCAAAGAGGCTGAGCCACCCCGAGCAATGAATAGTCATTGTGTGCAAGGCATCTCCTGCGACTGTCACCGTTCCCACCTGAAAGTATGTCCCTAGTATGTCCACATGGCACTTTGTCTAACCAATATTGTTCTTCTTTCTGAAGCTATAGTCTCATCCAGGCTTGGATAAAAGACCTACGTCACATTTTAGTGGAGACTTCCAACTAATTAATCATTAATTATGTTATGTCAATGTAACATTAATTCTTTGGAGCTGAGAATCATCATTCATGATATATATATAAGATGCATAGCCATTTCTTTCTCCTCTGTTGCTTTGAACCACATCTTTCAGCAAGCAAACTTTCATGCTAATGTTGTAGCCAATTTGGGTTACTCCATCTCGAATGAGCAAACTTGGGAAGGAAGACTTCCGAGTTCCGCCAAATGTGCTGGGTGATTTCGGTGTCAACCAGTTTGAGTCTGGTAATTCCCTGGCCTAGAGGCTTTCGAATTTAGTTTCTCTGTGTTTGTCTTTTCTTATCAGAAAAAAAAAATGACAGAAACAAATCAAAAGGATTGGTATTGAGATTGTAGTCGAGACTCCAACTTTTAGTCCATTGAAATAATAGTCCAAAGTTCCAAACAGTAATTTCTTTTGTTTTAAATTTATTTGATTGGAAGATAGTTTGCAATTCAAAATAAGATTTTAGAGAACTCCAAGAACATACGTGAATAATGAGTGTTCTCATTAGACTATTACTAGATAAATCATGTGAACATGTGAGGTAAATTCCTGATAAGAGAAGATCGAGTACCACACGCCCGTATAGAGGATGCTATCAGGCTATCAGTATCAGCCCGGTGATCTTCGAACTGTTGCAATCAAGCTCGAAAGTCAATAATTAAAATCCAAGGAGCCATGCATGCACCTTGCATGATCGAATTTCCATTAATTTGAATGCCATGAAGCAAAACCACCGCTGCCTTGGCATACTTACAGTACATAAATCCTTGTACTTGTTTTGAAGAAGCTCTCAAGTCTCAACAAATTAAGCTCTATCGTGATCCCTAAACACAGCACCTAATCCTCTTCTCATTTTCCATTAATATATATCAACAAGCACCAACAAAACTCATTTTAGTTTTAATTTTCCGAACATAAACCGACTTAATTAATTGTATATGCTATAACATTCATCATCCACCGGACCACCGGAATTGTCTGTAATTACTATTTGTGGACAATATAATGAGCTTCTTGGGAAAAAGAAAGATCGATATTGTTAGTGGTTCGTTATTGTTGTAAACTTTATTAACTGATTCTATGTTGTTAGAACTAACAAAATATACACGTACTTCATACAAAACCGAATGAAAAAAACTGTCGAGGAGAGATGAGAGGGAGATAATGAGCTAGCAGCCGGACAATCGAAAACAATATTGAAGAAAACTCGGCAAATGCTTAACCAAACACAGCAGAGACATGGTACCTAAACCCTACATGTATTACAAATTTACAACCCAAGCCATTTTCTTTTAGTTCTTCAATTTGGAGAAGAAGTTCAAGATTGCTGCCGGGGGGACGGATGGGGTTGTAAATCACAAGGAGATTAAGACGAGGAGGAAGAGGATCGGAGAAGTCTAAAATCTGGACAAGACCACTGGGCCACAAGGAGGTCGACGTACATAATGTCGGAGATATCTCCAACGTTGAGAGCAAACAGTACAGCTGATCAAATTGAAAAGTTGGGATTTGCTCTTCCTTGTAACAACAGAACCTATACAGTGGTATGTTATAATCTATTTGTTAGGAAATCTAGTAAGCAACTACAACATTTGAGACTTCCCACGGACTTGATTCTCCCTGTCTTCTTAGTCCAAATGGTGAGCATCATGTTCGTTTCTAGCATTCTCGTGCTCGCCCTCAAACGCTTCCACCAACCACGTATTGTTGCTGAAATTCTTGTAAGTAGTTTCAATCATTCTATTTGGTATTGAATTTTAAGTTTGATCAATGTTATAGATGTTTCATTCATTATATATGGATATGATAATCAAGAGAAAATTGAAGAGAGAGCTGGACCAGGACCATGAGGTGACTCAGACCACCACCTAGAATATATAAGGTCAGCCTTGAACATATAGGTCGATTAGGCTATTACCTATGGCCCCTCGATGCTGTGGTCCTTCAAAACTTACGTTCCTCGTTATATTTACTTAAAAAGACAAAAAGAAATGCATGGACATTCATGGAGCAAGCTATAAGGGTCGATTATGAACTCCAAAATTATGCATTTTAATGTCTATTTAACCATGGAGGGTCGGCCATTTTTTCCATTTTTTTGGTGAATCTTGTGCTCGTTTAACTTGTACTGATGGAGCTTCTCCTATTAATGTAAGGAGCAGCAGTAAAAAAAAAAACTCATTGATCAAGGACCTTCGAATAAGTGTAGTTTGATATTTAAATTTGAAAACATTCTACGCATCAATCTCTTCATCTGATCTTTAATGTTGATATTATGAATCTTTTTGCAGGCTGGCTTTCTCTTGGGGCCAACTCTTTTGGGGGAAATTTTGAATAGATTACAGATGTTTACCTCTTTTGCTCCATTTGAAAGCGTGCTGAGCTTAGAAACTATAGGAAACCTGGGCCTAGTTTACTACATGTTTCTGGTGGGATTAGAACTTGAACTAAAGCCGGTAATCCGTGCCGGGAAGAAGGCTCTTAGCATTGCCCTCGTAGGCATGGTGGTGGCCATCGCCAGTGGTTGGGGCTTGTTTTTTGTCCTTGACGACAACATCAAGCCTAATCTTAAGTTTCTGACAGCCCCAAATCAGCGAGACAACACACACTCAGGCCACTTGTTCTGGGCACTCGCCCTCGGCACCACAAGCTTCCCAGACGTGGCTCGACTCCTCGCAGATCTTAAGCTCCTCCACTCCGAGCTTGGACGACTTGCATTGTCATCTGCTGTCATCTCCGACCTGTGCTCGTGGTTCCTTTTCATCTTGCTACTAGCACTAACCAATCTGACGGGCCGCTTTTTGGTGGTGGGACTGGCTACCCTGGCCTTCGTATGGTTTTGTGTTTTTGTACTCCTCCCGGCTCTTCCAAAGCTGATCCGCTTCGTAACGAAAAACAAAGAGGACAAGAGAGACAACTATAATGAGCTCCATGTGAGCTTTGTTCTCATGGGGGTTCTGGTATGCGCCATGATAACTGATTCGTTAGGTACACTATCCTACGTTGGGGCTTTCGTGTTTGGAGCCATTATGCCGAGGGGAGAGCTCAGCAAATTGGTCGTAGAGAAGATCCAACCCTTTGTGACTGGGATTATGATGCCCCTTTTCTTCTTAATCGTCGGGCTACGAACCAACATGTGGTTTGTATTCAGTTCACATGATTCTTATACGCCCTTTCAATTCAAATATGCAAAGCGTTTCATGCTGGTTCTCTCCCTGGCTTTCTTACCTAAGATTGCCGGCAGTTTTGTTGCCGCTTTAATCAACAAAATGAAACCTTGGAATGCACTGGCTCTGGGAGTAGTCATGAACACCAGAGGCCTGATGGCACTCTTTATTCTCAGCACCGGCAGGGACCTAAAGGTACGTGTGTGTGTGGAAACAGTATATACGCCCACATATATAACTTATAAATTATAATCTGTCAATACAGCTAAACACTGTATTATTCATCTATGTGCTGCAACTGCAACTGGACATTCTTAAATTGCATGTCCATTATATGTGCAGACCTTGGACCAGAAAACATTCCCAGCAATGATCTTAGTGGTTTGGGCACTGATGATTCCGATCGGACCATTCCTAGCCTACAGTTACAAGACCACCAAGCATTTCGGGCAATACAAATATAGGAACATACGAAGCATAGGATCCGACACAGAGCTTCGCATCCTTGCATGCACCCACGACTCACGCAACTCACCCGCCGTCATCAATCTTCTTGAAGCTTCCAATCCAACCAGACAGTCCCCGATCCAAGTCTTCGCTGTCCAGCTTGTTGAAATGATTGGCCACACTTCCGCCATGCTCATTGTCCATGATGCTTGCAAAACCAACGATGAAGGGAGCAAGCACAAGGCCGGACAAATATCCTCATCCTTGCCCTCCAATCCCTTTGAACTCTACGCAAAGGAAAGAGAGAATGTCAGTGTCCAGGCACTCACCATCGTCTCGGCCTACGCCACAATGCATGAGGACATATGCAACTTTGCGGAGGACAAGTGCATTACCCTTGTGATGGTCCCGTTCCATCAACAATCCACCCTAGACGGAAACATGGAGGAGTCCAACCCTGCTCTCAGGGCAGTCAATAGAAATGTCATTGATAACGCACCATGCTCAGTGGGTGTTCTTGTGGACCGTGGGCTCGGTATATCCCAGATCTTCAAGTCCAACATCAGCAGCCATATTAGCTCCGATGACGTGAGCTACCACCGCTTTGCTGTATTTTTCATTGGAGGGGCAGATGACCGTGAGGCATTAGCGTATGCAAAAAGGATGGCTGGGCATTCCAGGGTTGACCTAACAGTTGTTCGGTTCATCTTAAATACAGAGGCATGCTTAGATGATGCTGACTGCGACAACGAAATTATAGAGGCAATGGCAAACACTGGGAAGCAAAAACAGCTTGATGACTTGTACCTGGATGGTTTTAGGGTCCATACAATGCACAATTCCTCCATAAAGTTGGTAGAGGAGGTGGTGAATAGCTGGGAAGAAACTCTGGACGCCATAAACGACATGGAGGGTGATTATGATTTGTACATAATGGGAAGACGACATGGAAGCAGCAGCACGTTGGCAGTGACATCAGCATTGGACAGCAGCGACTGTGATGAGCTAGGTACTCTGGCAGAGGCGTTAGTGTCTTCTAGCTTTTTTAAGGTTAACACATCTATTCTCATAGTGCAGCAAGGTGCTGCTGTAGAGGAAATAGTCGAAATACAAGATGAGTCGGATAACCAGGAAATGTGAACATGTTAATTGGAATGAGATTTCAAATTCTATTTCAAAATTTAGGGTTTAGATTGGCAGAGCCCTTGTCAGGCACTATAATTGATTGATTTGATTCGACCCATGCATACTTGTGATCATGTGATCATATTAATTGGAATTCAAATTCTATTTCAAAATTTAGGGTTTAGATTGGCAGAGCTCTTGTCAGGCACTATAATTGATTCGACCCAAGCATATTTGCGAACTCATTGAGAATTGATACTGCACATCTTCAATTAGATCCTTTTCTACTTGCTAAATTAGGTACTACTCGATCTAGCAGAACGTTATAGTTCATAAAACTACTTATTCAGGAAAGATGACATCTCATAATGCATAATTTGTATAATCAAGATGGTGCCTGAAAAGCCTAATCTTCACAATGCAGATGACATCTCCTACAGCAAAGTTTAACTGCAACGTTTTCAGATACACGTGATCATGAAAATGAGCATTTAGACTAGCAATCAAACGGTGAGCATGAGACAAACCATAAACGAAAAATCATCTACACTGACCGCAAATGTATTATTTGCAGGAGATTGCACACGTATATGAAACTCACCCTAATATTATGTATCCAATTAAAGGTGGGGCACTCTGGTGTAAAGAAAAATAAAGTGATGTTGATACAATTTTGATATTTAAATTTACCAAATATATCCTTGGGGAAAACAAACATAGAAAGCATAGTTGGTGCTGAGAGGCAATTTAAATGGGCTAATCAGCATTCACAGGAAATGTCACTAATTTTGGATACTATAACTAGCTCAAGCACTTGAGGAAAACTTCGTGTTTTGTATCCTCTAGTTTGTATCCCTCTGAAAAATATTACACAAGGTAAAGAAAATCCATATTCATTCAATCAGTTTTGTTACCTGCCCTAGCTTGAGCAGCACCCAACTCTCTTCAGAGCAGACACATCATCTTTTATATTTATTTTCTCTCCTTTGGCTGGGACAGATGAAGCTGTTCCATTTTCTCCCCCTTCGACTGCCTTCTTGCTCACAATATGGTAGATTTGAGTCAGGACTTCAGCAAATGCGTTTTCCACATTGACTGCTTCCAGTGCAGATGTTTCCATGAAGTAGAGTGACTCCTTCTCAGCATAGGACTTTCCATCTTCAGTTGAGACGGCTACAAGGTGGCGAAGATCTGATTTGTTTCCAACCAGCATCACAACAATGTTGGAATCAGTGTGGTTCCTCAATTCTTTCAGCCATCTGTCAACATTCTCAAATGTTGCATGGCGAGTGACATCGTACACAAGAAGTGCACCCACAGCTCCCCGATAGTAAGCGCTTGTAATGGCACGGTACCTATGAAGTCAAGAGGAACATTTAAGTGACATGATTGAATAAGTTTTGCGCACATGCGCGCGCGCACACACGAAATAAATAAAATAGAGAGAGAGAGAGAGAGAGAGAGAGAGAGAGAGAGAGAGAGAGAGAGAGAGAGGTGCGGTAGGTCTGCACAATATATGATTTAAAATCTTCGGTCAATAAGAATTGAACATAGTCATGAGAGGGTTATAGCAAATTAAATTTTAGCCATATATTAGCAATAGTAGTTTGACATAATGGCATTTCAGTCTTCAAGAATGATACAAAAAACAAATAAATAAACAATGAAAAAATTCTAAAAATGAAAGCAATAATCATGAGCATATAGTAGCCCTTTAGTAATATCCTATAAAGTGAGCCCCAATAAGCAAACAAACTTAGTCTTGCCCACATCAAACCAATGTCATATAACAAGTTATCATTCTCTGAGCTGGCTTCCTTCAATTTAATCAATTTGAACTACCTAAAATGACCTTGATTTTCTTTATGAGAATCAATTGACATTTGATTGCTTATGAGTCTCAAACACAAGCACATATGCCTCTCAACTAATCAGCTGCAATGATCATGCATGCATAAAGGGTTGAAAGGAAATAAGAAAAGAAAACGACAAGCTACAAACTTCAACAGTTTTCCTTGCCATCAACTTACTTGAATTTCTGATTGTTAAAATATATGTGGCACAGGTGCTATCTTGGATTAGTCCTGCTCCTTCTAGTCTACCCCTTCTCTCTCAAATACCCTTAGATGAAGATTCACTAGGCCACAAGAGGAGGCATCATCCGTGAGTAGGGCTTTTGGTATGGCAATGATAGGGTTTTTGATAGGGGGAGGATGAAGGGGAGGTGGAAATAATTTACAAATTGCCATTACTTAAGAAGGATAGAGGTGTGTCCGATCCTTTTCAATTACCATCCCTCGTTTTAGTTATTGCTGTGATCCTGTGAACAAATCAAATCTCTTTTCTTTTTCTATCCTAAACTTCTACTTCGACTGAAGCCAAATTTGTATTCTATTGCTCGGTACATCTAACAATGATGGGCCAATCTCTTGTCGACTGTTACTTGGAATAATCAAAACTTCACAGGAAAGCGATTCCGATGTTTCTTATCTAATAATTTTGGTCTGAAACTAAAAGTCTCGCATTACAAAGAAGCATTCCACTCAATTCAAGATCTACAAAGACTGCCATAGACAAAAAAATCAACATCTATGCATGGATCTCGAGATTTCAACCACACAGAGCCATCCAAGATCTAAAACCCACCTACTACTCTAACAAGAGAGAACCCCAAGTCTTCCTAATCACACCAATTTCAAAGAAAACAAGCAAATAGAAACCATAATTAACCAAATCTGAGCTCAACAAACCCACATGCAACCACAAACCACCAAATCTGTCCCTGAAACTCACCAAATCGCACAAATCAAACTCATTTCAGCACCAAAATCCACTCCAAAACCAGAAATCCACCAAACACAGAAGCAAGCAATACCTAGAATCGATGAGAAGAGAAGAGAAGAAGCAGCAGTACCTTTCTTGGCCAGCAGTGTCCCAAATCTGGGCCTTGATGACCTTGCTGTCGACGTTGAGGGTTCTGGTGGCGAACTCGACGCCAATGGTGGACTTGGACTCGAGGTTGAACTCGTTCTTGGTGAACCTGGAGAGGAGATTGGACTTGCCGACGCCGGAGTCGCCGATCAAGACCACCTTGAAGAGGTAGTCGTAGTCGTCGTCGGCTCTGTACCCGGCCATTGCTCTACTTCCAAGCTTTGTTTCCTTCCGGAGTTTCGGTCTTTGATATTTTGGGGGAAGAGAGAGAAAGACTGAGATTTGCAGAGAGGAGAGAGAGAGGGTTTGGGTGGATAGAGAGAGGTGGGAAGCGTGAGAGTGTTTTTAAAAAAGCGCCAGAAAACTTTGATAGCGGAGGAAGTTGTCTACTGAGGGAAGGCCCATGTGATTACAATGAGCTCCAGAGCTTTGTTTTCTTAATCTAAAACTTGGATCTATGTAAGTGTACGTGATATTTTGATGGGGGGATTTACTAATATTGTAAGAAAAATGACATATTTGGCTTTTGAAATCACCGACCCTTAAAGTGAGTCGAAAATAGGTTACGAAATATTGGTAATGTTGTAATGATATTTATATCTTCTATGTGCTTGAAACAAAATTTTCTAACTATAGAATTTACCGTGCAAGTAGAAGCTCGTTAAGGCAGAAAGCCAAAGCCAATAACATATTGAGACACTAATTGTGCGTCAACATGCCCACCATCAAATTGCCATGAATTTGAAAGAGTAGTGAGTTTTCACTAGGTACGCATTTTGATCTCGACATTGATGTCGCATTGAGTTAAACCTAAAGTTAAAAAGTATATGCCAGTAATTTATCCTCTCCAAACTTTTCCCCCATTTCTTCTTATTTAGTTATAATATTTGTACAATTGAATCAAATTGAAGATCATTTTAAAAATTGAATGTTTAGTAAGTAGAAGTATTTTTTTCATTGCTGGCCATTTATTTCATCGTATATAAATTTTAAAAAGGTCTTTAATTTAGTTGAGTGAAAAGTCATTAAAAAATTATATAGAAAATGATATCTTCATGAAATCATGAAATTATTTGATGAGATAAGCAAAAAATTTAAGGGAATATATATTAATTTGAATTAACGGCTCCAAGGCCCAAGCTAACTCCTCGTAAAGTGTTCATCATAACGTCTTTTGACTATCTGTAAACATTGTTTAATGTTGTAGATGTGAATCAAAGCATAACTAAGGATTTTCGAGCAAAATGACCAAATTTGTTAATTGGTAGAACATAATGCGCACGTTATTTATTAATTAGTTCCCATGTTAACCAATCATCACTTTCTTTTAAACCAAGTCATTCCATGTGTGAAACCCTGCATCCATCTCACTGTAGGACAATATCATACATCATATGCGGCACCAAACTCATGTCATGTCACTATAATAAGAATTTAGTTAGATATGCATCAAATCTAATGTTTACATGCAATTTACTTATTTGTTTTGTCTTTTCAGAATTAAGAGATAACACTTATATTGAATTCTTAGTGCATATATTGATTTAAATCACACATATTGATTTGAGTCATCGAAACTTGTGCGTGTTCTCAAAACTCAAAAGACTTTGTTCAGCACTTGATTTTGGTACGTTTAAATACTGGTCAGACATAGAACATTTTCATGCCTATTTTAAAATGTAAAATACTATAAAAAAAAATAAATAAATAAAAAAACCTTATACAGTATCAAGTTTATGACCGTAGCTAGGGTCCCCCAATACATGATCAGAATCATGTTCACAAACCTTTAACTTTTCAGATGCTACTCACTTTGAAATGCTACCATACTAATCTCTCCGAGAACCCCTTAAACCTCACGTCCCTGCCACAATTACATGACCCGATCTTTCTACGGAGCCTAAGCGTAGCCCTCTCTCTCTCTCTCTCGCTTCTTCCACTTTCTGATCAATATCCATGTCCGGGGAACCTTCTTCACCGGCTTCGTCTTCAAATTTTGAAACTGAGCAGTCTTATTCAGACAGCAGTATTTCTCCGAGTCCAAGTATTCAAATGGTTTCAAAATCGGTGTCTGACAGGCTGCTGGGCAAGTTCTTTGATGCCTCGCAATACGACTTTGATTATGAGCAAAGTGGTTTGTGGTCTCCTCCACTACGCCAAAGTGTGTTTCTCGACTCACCGGGGAATATAATCTCGTGTTTTGATCATCAAGATGATGAAGAAAAAAGATTCTACTCCAAGCTTAAGAGTGCCAAGATGGCATGGCCTAGACGCTTCTTTTGTTTGATCGCTGTAAGTAAAACTTGCTTTAAAATTCTTTTGTGTGCATTTGCTGTTCTTAATTGTGAGCTGTGAGAGAGAAAGAGATGCCTTGCGTGTTTGCTGTTAGTTTTCTTTTGTTTTTATATGAACAATTCCATCTCAAGACTATTAATCCTAAAATTCACGTCAAACCATATTGGCTTCCCTAATTAAATACTTGAATTACGTACTGAGTAATATAAATAAAAGTGAACATAAGGCTAAAAATTATTTCGAATTTGTTCAAAATGTATACAAGTACTTTAGAATTGAACCACGTATATTCAATCAGTGAATAAATTTTCTCTAATTGATTGTATGCTGTAATTAATTCTCTCTTCCATCCTAGCTCCATCTCTTGTGTCTATATATGCTATGTAAATAAAATTAAAACTAGATCATTTTCGTCCATCTTTCCTGTTAAAAATAAATTCTAGGATAGAAGTGGAGAATTTATACAGTGTTGAACATGAAGAGATTCTATAACAATTCCATTCTCTAATGCATGTTTCATTTCTTGTTGTAGGGCTTATGGTGCTCTTCAGGGTAATAGCAGCTTGAGACTCAATATATAGCCGTTATAACCCTTGTCCTTCAAAAACAAAGGCACCATGGCCAAATGGGGTTAAATTTAAAGGGTCGGTTCGACATGAAAAAGAACCACTGAAATATTATGTACGTGGAGGTTATTATATATTGTATACAACTATATATTTCCTTGCTTATAGCTATTGATTTCTCGCCACCAGAAGCAAATTTACACACACACATGTAAAACCATTTATTCATGCTCACAACATATGCACAAAACTTGACAACAATCACGCAAGAATCAAGACTTACCTTCAGCAATCACAGGCATGGATTCCATCTTCTGCAACTGCAAACACGATCACTTGAAGATGGCCTTCTGTTACTTACCAACTTGCTTCTCAATGGACAGAACAATATGCAAAAACGTGGTGGTAACAGGGACCAAGTTCATCTATTTATATAGGATAGTTAACCCTTAGATTCCTTCCATTAAGGTAATTCTTAAGGGACAAATCTCCTAATTAGAATCCTAATGTATCACAATCTTGTAGCATTTCTTGTAGACTAAGCAATGGATTACTATCCTTAATGAATTGATACACTGCTTCATTAAGTTACTAGTATTGATTTACAATTTGTATCCATGTTAAACTAGGTTTGACATTTAGCTAATAATCAATTACTTTATGATGATATGTGTTAAGTCCATATTTGATCTAACAACCCACATTATTTATATGAAATGACTTCATTGTTTTGAATCTTCTTGGGAGCTATATATATATTTGAATGATATAGTGACCCATCAACTAGAGATGCTCTGCAAAGTGCAAACTAACAAAAGGAATTCAGACTGGTTTTCTGCCGAGGCCAAACAAATATGCTTTTGGGTCGTCTTTGAGCTAGGAGAGTCACTGCACGGATTTGCTTTTGGGATAACAAAGTTTACAACGTGCAAGCAAGTCAGACAGATATGGTTTGCTTTGTCTCACTTCTTTTCTTGTCTTTTGCTTTTCGATTGTACAAAATTATTATCTTATATAGTCTGATTCAAACTATTCTAAATAGATATGCGTCCCTTTGTAGTTAGTAGAAAGATTGATCATTAACTATTTAAAGAAGCAATGTAACATTCTTGGAGTCATCAAAGTTGTCGTTGATCCTATAGGCAAAACCAATTGAGGCGCGCCCAATGAAACTTTAAAGCAAGCCAAGGCAAAAAAAGAAAAGAAAAGAAAAATTTGTTCGTGGAATTTTTGATGATTGACACTATCTAAGATCTGAGTTCAGTATTTTCTTTATCCTCTAACTCATTCACAGTGATGCTGGTTCTCTATTGGTCCATCTTTTTGTTCAGTCTTTGCAGAAACTACGTATACGAGGCTTCAGGTACTGTAAATCTATAATATAATAAATTTGGAGAAAAGCACAAAGTACATGAACATTGATCAATACAAAGACCAAAAGTAGAAACTAAGATATACAAAATTTTGTAAAGAATGATTATACGAGTTGTGCATTCTTAATTTAGTTTTGATTTGTCAACTAGGCGTATGCATTTGGTGCAATTGTAAGATATTTCTCTCTAATAAGTGTTTGTAGAGAGATACATAGTTTCAAAATTCCTATGTATAAATTTTTAGTTTCTTTGTAACTGTAATAAGTTTTATATGGACTTACGAAAACTTGAGCATAAGGTAAAATTAACTCCCCTCAACTTAAATTTCTAGTTCCATCCCTGTGTAGGGATCGGATATGAAATGAACACAATTGATCGAGAAGATGAGGTATATATATATATATAGGGTTAGGGTTAGAGGTTAGAGGAGGTGAAACGTACGTGAAAGGACTAACTGTACGTCTAAGGTAGTTAAGAGATGCATGAGAGATTGAGAGGTGATCGAGAAGTTCAAACTGTATATAGCTCCCAACCTATATTTAATTTTAAGGACTAAATATTGTTTAGTCCTTGAGCTTTTGACCATAAAACACTTCAGTCCCTAGCCTTCTAATTTCACATGTTTAGTCCTTGTACTTCAAAATTTCAGACCAATAGGTCCTTGCCGTCTAAAACCTCTGTTAAGTCGTGGCGAAATGTCTATTATGCCCTCAGTTCTTTTTTTTTTTTTAATTAATTATTTTATTTTTTTGGAAAATGAATTTTTTTATTTTTTCCCTTTCTTTCTTTCTTTTTGTTTGTTTCTTCATCATTCCTCGTAGGGGGTGGAGGAGAAGAGATAAAAAGAAAGAAAAGGAAAAAAAGAAAAAATAAAAAAAAGAGAAAGGAATAAATTTATTATAAAAAAAAAGAACTGAGGGCATAATAGACATTTCGCTGCGACTTAACTGAGGTTTTAGACGGCAAGGACCTATTGGTCAAAATTTTTGAAGTACAAGGACTAAACGTGTGAAATTAGAAGGCCAGGGACTGAAGTGTTTTATGGTCAAAATATCAATGACTAAACAGTATTTAGTCCTAATTTTAAATAGAAAATTTAAACAATGAAAGTATAGATAGAGATATCTAAGGCCAACAAATATGCTTTTCCGTCTTTGAGGAGTGACTGCACAAATTTACTTTTGGGATTATCAAAGTTTACAACGTGCAAACAAGTGCAACAAGCAAGCTCAGACAGATAATCTGCTTTGTTTCTTTCTTCTTATCTTCTCCTTTTCGATTGTATTTATTATATATGATTTCTAGCTTTGGGGATTATAAAAGCTAGCTGAAGAACCAATTAAGGCCAAATAAAATTTGAAGCAATCTAATGCATGCACAAAATAATAAAGGGGTCGTTGGTATCTTGATATATGTCTGTGAGCCCCGGAAAAATATATCGAGACTAGCGGAGATCGTAAGAGAAATTATTCAATGATCTCGATAAAGGTGAAGATGCTCGAGAAAATTTTCAGAAATTTTCATAAAGTGAAATCCTCGATTTAAGGATTGAATGATAAAGTGCACGACACGACGAGTTCGTGGAAATTTTCGGGGAATTTTTTGGTTACCCGAGCTATTTATAACGATTTTCCGAAGTTGTGGAATTTTAGAAATTAAATAAAGAAATAAAAAGTATGCGGTGCGATCTGAGCCATTTATTCTCTCCACCGCTTGATCATGGCCGTCCACCGCTAGTTGGATCAATCTATATATACGAATCTTGATTAGTGGGAACAGCAGAAGGATCGAGAGAGGGAGAGAACCAGAGTTCTCTGACCGAGACGGACGCGACCCGCGACTGGGTCCGATCGGAAGTCGCTTCTCCGGCCACCTCTCCGCGGCGGACCACCGACAACAGCTTCGTCTCGGTGGCGCCTACGTCCCTGTGGTCTCAGATTGTACATGCAGCAACTGTGAATGGAGAATCGACGATCCAAAGCATGAAGAACCTCCGGCGAGTTTCAACGAATTACGGCGGCGACTCCGGTCACCGTTTGGGATGCATTTGGTATGGAACTTCATTCTCTCGTCATGCTCTACATGTTTCTACACTTAGTTTTTGAATTAGATTAAGTTTTGATGATTTACGTTTTTGCGTAGCTACGGCTCCGACGTGTTCTTCGACGCTGGCGACCTTTCCGGCTCTCTTTGGCTTGGTCTCGGCCTCGACTGCAACTGTAGACAAGGAATTGGGCAGTTGGCTGGGCAGATCACGTTGACATCCTCAATTCATCATCTGCCTAGTTTCCGCAAGGAGTTTGATTTGGTTGCAGTTGGAATTTGAAGGTATAATTCAAAATGTTGAATTGAAGTTTGGTTATTGTCATGCAAATCCGAAGTTAGTAGCTTGAGTTGGTATGACTTGGTGGAAATCAGTTTCCTTGGCTGTGGAGTTTTGTCAGATTGTTATAGTTTCGGTAGCTTGGAGTTTATGTTTGAATTGGGTAGGAAATTGATGTTGTTATGCTGAAAATTGGTCGTGGAACTGACTATGTATAGTGGATTGTGATTATCATGCTTGATGTCTTGTTAGTGTTGTTAAGGCAGGTTATTTGGAATGTTTGTGGAATAATTGAAAATGGTCAAGCTTGGGTGTTCATAGTAGTTTTGGGCACATCTTGCATGAAAATGGAAAGAATTGGGTGTCCATAGTAAATTCTGTCGAATTACTATGCGATAAAACTGTTAAGTAAATGTGGAATCGTTTGTTGGAGAAATCGTTATTGGTTTGCTTGTGTTTTTCGTAGTTTGATAGTAAATGAATAAAAGAAAATATATATATTGGGTGGCCTTAGTAAATCGGGTGCACTTAATATATATTTGGTCGATATCGTAAATTTCAAGTAAATGTTCGGTAATTTGGGTTAATTATCGAACCAGTATCGATTGGTCAAACTTTGGTCAAACAATGGTCAAAGTTGGTCAACTCCTGGTCAAACCAGGAAAACTTGATTGTACGATTTGTACTCGTCGAGATTTCAATTAATTGCTCAATGAGATATTAACCATCGAAATGTCGAAATCTAGGACTCTAGTTACCCAAGGAACGGAAGGTTCGCGACTCTCGGAGTACGTGAGAGAAAGCATCGGAATCCAGGTAGGGGATTCAGGACTCTCCTCGGTTAGTGATTTTCTTATATTGTTATTAAATGATGCACGTTAGTTGGTATGGTTTGGTCATGTTCAAATGCAATGCATACTAACCAAACCATGTGAGAAATGTGATGGCTTGAGAGCGAAGGGTGGCTCTGACTTCCTTGGGTTCGATCCCCAAAACCTTCGGAGGGTTAGTTACACTGGTCGGACGGTGAGCGATCGCAATGACGACCCGATCCGTGTGTGTAGCTAGGTAGCGGACGCTCTCGCTATGCTTACCTGGTGATAAATCAAATTGAGGTAAGGTCGTGTAGTGGGTCTATGGGACCGGCCATCAGGTAAAACTTGGATTTGGCGCCGTAGTTGTTTAAGCATCATGCATCAGTTTTCATGTTGAAAAACATTAAAGTTTGTCGTTTCTTTTACACACTTGGTTTAAGCATGTTTTCATACTGAGGCCTCAATAATTTATTTATTGATTTTCAAATCTAGTCGAGATAGAGTTTCTGTTGAGCAGCGAGGACGAAAGCTCACCCCTACAACAGTGTGGATGCAGGTACTGTGCACTGGTGACGGGACAATAGCGGAAGGAGCTGGGTGTGCGGAAACAAGTTCGGTAAATCGTCGTTTGTACCTTATTCTAAATTCTATTTCTCGAACTTCGTATTTCGAGACTTGTTAATAGTTAGCCTTGTGTCAATGTTGGTTGAGTTCTCATTTCCTTGGAATTCATACCTCTTGTGTGAGAACTCATTTCAAGTTCTAGACGAATGAAATAAATTTTAGCAACTCAATTATTTTCACCTCAAAAAAAAAAATTTGTAGCTTCCGCTGTGTTTCTACGAAAAGTTTTCAAACAAAATGCCTAGCGGTTCTCTAGAATGTAAATCGAGCGATCGGTTTATGTTTTAGAGACTCGCGGCACTGTGACGTGCTTAAGCTGGTGAGGTGCAGCTTGGCGCGTTACAATGTCATACTTTTTTTTTTAATAAATTAATGTAATAGAAACTTATTGAACTGGTTGATAGGTTACCCACTTAAATGTTCACATGTGTAATTTTTAAAAATAAAATATAATAAATTACGCCTAGTAGAACTAAATTTACGACTTATAACCACATTTACTGTGATTATTGTAATTAAGTAATGAAAGGTGTAAATATCATAGTTGGACAACATTTAATTATCAAATGGAGAACATCCTTACAATACTGATATAAGCACTTAAATATTGTTTGGTTCGTATTAATTTTACCATGTTCACAAAACAAATGTTGTCAAAATTATAAAATGGTTGATAATCTTATAAATGATATAGTTTTTGAAGTAATTACTACAAATAGAACAAAAGTTATCACTTTTACATCAATTGTTGGGGGATGTGGTAAAATGTATAGTCAATGTAGTAATCATTTCATTAATAATAAAAAACATAAAGATTTACCACTGCGAAAACAAATTGGTTGTCACACATGTTAAATTGTCCATAAACTAGTACATAGGTTTTAGGTGGCGTAATTACTACAATTAGAACAAAGATTATCGTTTTTATATCAATTGTTGTAGTTTGTGGTAAATTACGTAGACTGAAAGTAATTACGACTTTGACGATGGAAATTACATAATATATTAGTTTAGTTACTCAAGGGAGAATTCATCACACTAATGAGGACATACGTGGTTTTAGTTAAAATATAATAGTTTACCTACATGATAACACATTATGGTAACATTTGTAAATTAGTTCAAAAAGCAATAATAACAAGCTATACATGAAGGAGTTACTACATCTAAAACAAAGATTATCTATTTTTACATTAATTGTTGTGGTTGTCATAAAATGCATGTAAAAATAATTATATTTGGTTAAGAAAACTGCTAATGATATAATTAATTAATAATAAAGACTATTTAACTAATACTAATTCCGTGAGCTTAGAAGGTTTTTGTTTTTAATAAGGAAAAAAATTTAATTGTCAATTGTGTAATTCTCAATTGATGATCAAGCATTAATTGGCCAATGATAAAATTAATTAGTGATAAAGACTATTTAACAAATAGTAGTTCGGTGAACCTAGATTAAAAAGTTTTTTTAATTTTCTTTTTCAAAAAGGCAAAAACGTAATTGTCAATTTTCAATTGATAATCAAACAATAATTGGCTAAGGGCTAAGAGCATCTTTAGCAGACTCTCTATTTTGGCTCTTTATCTATTTTGGAGAGCATGTTTAGTTTTTTATATATTTTACCAGCTGCAGCAGACTCCTAAATGGTTCTCCATTATAACTTTTAGCTATCTCGCTCCTAAATATAGAGAGCGAGATGAGGCTCTCTATAATTTATAACATTCATTTTGAGTTATTTTATGTAATTTTTAAATACATTTAAACTATTTAACCTTCCTTTAAAAAATAATATAAATTTAAAACTAGCTATAATAGAGAGCACTAATGCAGACGTATTCCTAAAGTGGCTAGCCAAAATGATTTTTTAGTTACTCTGGCTAAAATTTGACTCAAAAATGGCTAGTATTGCTAAAAATGCTCTAAACAGGTTACCAAATTTTAAATATTTTGGAACATTGGATATATTACTAATCTAATGGTCCAAAATATTTAACAAAAGGATTAAATTCAGTTTACCACCCTAAGGTTTGGGAGTAATTTCATGTTAGTCTCTGTTATTTCAATTTAATCAGTTTACCCCCCAAGCTTTCCAATTTCAATAAGGTGTGTCCAATTTCTACTATTTCGTCCAATTTGAACCGTTAAGTCTGACTTTTGAGAGCTAAAATGGTCATTTCGAGACAAAAAAAAACTATTAAAAAAAAGCTTTTTTTTTTCTTTTTTTTAATTTTGTTTTCTGGTTTTTTTTTTCATTAAATTTTTTTTTTCCATTTTTTTAATTTAAATTTTGTCTTCAACCTATATACCACAAGTTATAATAGGTTTATAAAAACAAAAAGATACTCTAGGTGGTTGAAAGTCTCTCGCTGATCTACGATATTTATGATATATCTCCGATAAAGAGAAGAATTTTAGGATATATCCCCAATAAAGTGAAGAAATGTCTGTGTAAAATTATTTTTTACAGATACTTACAGATAAAGTGTAAAATCTTGAAGAAATATCTGTGTAAAATCATTTTTTACAGATATTTATAAATAAAGTGTAAAATTATCTTTTATAGATATTTCTTCACTTTATTAGGGATATCTCTTAAAATTATTCACTTTATCGGAGATATATTACAAATATCGTAGATCAGCGAGCAACTTTCAACCACCTAGAGTATCTTTTTGTTCTTATAAACCTATTATAACTTGTGATGTATAGGTTGAAGACAAAATAAAAAAATAAAATGAAAAAACAGAAGAATGTTTAAGGATATCTCTATTTGTGTTTGATCCAAACTCTAGGTTACTTGACCTAGTGGTAATAGGGTTCAATTAGAAGAATCTAGAGATTATCTTTCCTTGTATGATTCTAACTCTATGCACTGTAATCCTCTATATAAAGAGGCCCCTATTATCAATGAGAATAGACAGCGAATTTCTCTCAATTTCTGATTCCCTAAAACACGTTATTAGCACGAAACACTAACCGTGAAACCTAATATTCGTAGCCTTCAAACCCCAGAATCCTCCGCTGCCCACCTTGAAGCTCTCACCTCCAGGTGCCCAGAACCGGCAGGCAAATACCCGAACCGGCCCCAGGAAATACCGATATCCTCCTTGCCCGGTTCGAAGCTTTCCTCCCTGCCTACTGCTACCAAACTTCACTAGTAGCTGTAGCCAGACCCCAGATCACCGGAGCCGAAAAATCACCACTGGAACGAGCCTAGAACCACGCGAACCTGCCGCCTGAACCGCCTGAACCACCTGAACCGCCGAACCGCCGCCTGCATCATCAACCTGTGCTTCAGTCAACGTCAGCCTCCGGTCAGCCCTAGGCCCAGAAGCCCAGCAGCCTGAAGCCCTCTGACGTTATCCCTGCGTCATTAGCTACGTCAGCATCCACGTCAGCCTCCAGTCAGCGCACAGTTAGCCTTCCATGTCAGCAACCGGTGCCACGTCAGCAGCTCGGTCAACGCCGGTCAACACTTTTCCGGCCAACTTTTCGGTCAAGTTTTCCGGCCACTTTTTAAGGTAATTTTTTCTAAAAGTTCCCGTTTTTGAAGTTTTTTTTTTAATTTCCTCTTCTTTTCTCGAGGACTTCCAACATCCCTTCTTCTACCCCCCTTTCTTCTACATAGGGGAGACCAAAAGCCGAACTGTGGGGGTTCGTGCTCACTCCAAGCTTGGAGCTTGTAGAGTCCTCCAAACTTAGAGTTCGTTGAGAAGAAAACGATCGACCACATACATCGTTGTTTCAATCTAATCCAAAACCCCTCTTGGAATCGGATTTTCTTGGAAGCGACTACGCTCAAAAAATTCCTAATTTCTTGGAAGCGACTACGCTCAGAAATTTAATAATTTTTCGTGGTAGCCTTTTTCGCTCCGAAACTAACCCTAATCTTGTGTTGTTTTTCAGGATGAGTTACCTGAACAAGTTGAACTTTGTTCCACTAGAGACAGCTGGCACAGATGTGAGCCAACATCTTAAGGCTGATGGACTTCTGGAAGCCATCCAAGAGCCTAGTCAGAACGTGCTCTCCATTGAGCAAGCTACTGCTTTTGAAGCAAAACAAGCTAAAGCCATAATTCTCATGACAAGTCACATGAATGACGCGCTCCAAAATGAATACCTCAATGAGGAAGACCCAAGAAAGCTATGGGTAAAACTTGAGCAGCGATTTGGCAACGTTCGTGACTCCCTGCTTTCTGATTTAGAAGTGCGATGACATAGCCTCCGCTTTTGTGATTTCAAGTCTGTGCTTGATTATAACTCGGAAGCTCTTTGTATCAAGTCTCTGATGGAGTTTTGTGGCCAAGCCATAACTGATACGATGTTGATTGAGAAGACTCTCTCTACCTTCCCCGTCTTTGCACTGATGATTTCAAAGAATTATCGGATTGATGTAAATGCAGGACGTATCACAAGGTTTCATGAGCTCATTGGCGCCATGAACGTAGCTAAAAAGCACGACAATATTCTTGTGAAGAACTATAATGCTAGACCCGTGGGAACTAAGCCTATTCCGGAGTCTAACCATAGTCGCGCCCCCAATAGAGGACGCTAGGAGCGAAACCCTAAGAGTAGGGACAATTCTGGACATTCTGGCCCATATGTTCGCCCTAAAGAGGAAGGAAATCGCCGAGAGAGGCGTGGACGGAACCGTGGAGGTCAACGTGTGAAGAGAGAGAGAGGCGGAGCCTCCGACCATGGTGGTAACGCCACCAAGAGCATAGGTCGTCCAAATCGCGCCCTAATGGCGCCTTGATCTAGGGAGCCTGACCATAATGATGTTTGTTTTCGATGTGGATCAACTGAACATTGGGCCAAAGCATATACAGCACCCCAGAATGTTGCAAACTCATACAAGACGTATCGTGAAGCAAGGGAAGCAAATTACATGGAACAAGAAGATCAAGATGGCGATCTCGATCTAAGGGTGGAAGACTACAAGGATCAAGACCCAGAAACTAGCGATTTTGATTAAGTCTTTTTATTTTCCAAGAGATGTAGGCGATTGCCATATTACTTTTATAGTAGATGCCAATGATATTAGTCTTTCTTCAAAGTAGGCGTACTCAATGTAAGTGTGATGTCTAGGAAGGTTTTGAGATAAGTGGTACTTAAGCGAGCTTCGCTCCACCGACATCTCTCTACTCACCTGGTCATATTTGCAATGGAAATACCGAAAGGAGTTAGACGACTATCATTGCTTTGCATTAACTAGTTTATTGGATTAGATTTTCTTTGATCAAAGAAACAATGATGTACTCCGTTGGCTTATGAATAAAATTTCGAGTTCTTTTCATTATGACTCAATTTTGATTCTGAGCATATTACTTTGTGACTACGATGGCTGGGCCATCAATATTAATTCAAGGACATGGAATAGCCCAAGTTGCACTTGCCAAATGGCACATTGATTGCAGCTGTCACAGAAACTCTCTACACTCTTAGGGCAAATCGTACCCTATGAATAGCCAACGAATTCCATACGAAAATGGATGTAGAGAACGGAAAAGAGTTCCTTTGCAATACCTTTAATGATTGCGAACAAAGACGCATCTTAGAGAAGTTTATGTGTCCCTCTAGTGGACTCTATGTCACTATTCCAGCTATTAATCCAATAAAAGTTATGAGAGAAGATCTCTTAGATTTAGACACATATTGGCTTTGTCACGACAGGATAGATCATCCTAGTCATGATATGATGATCCGTCTACAAAGACTTCACACGGACATCTTTTCTCTCGAGCGAAATGCAGCATGAATCAAAAGTTGATTCCTAGACTAAGTGTGACCGACGCTGTTGCCTAGGGCACCGTCTCTGTCCACCATCAGCCTAGGGCTGGCGTAGTTCCTATCCATGACGCCATGGATGGCGTCCATCATGGTGATGGCGCCCCAGGTGATGCTGCAATCACCAACTTGCTTCAAATAGCGTTTTAGACGCTCAGGCCTAACCAAAATACTCAAAGGTTGCTTCTAAGGCCTCTCGCTCGTTTTACAAAGCCCGTTCCTTAGGGAAATTAGGACTGAGACCGTCCTATGCAAAGGATATGACAATACTCATTCTGTTCTTACAAAGAATCCGTAGGGATTTTGTGGATTGATTCAACCAACTTGCAGACGCTTAAATATTTCATGATATTGGTTGACACGTAAACACACTGGTCACGTGTTGTGCCATTGTCCACCTATAAATGCTGCTTATGCTACACTCCTAGCACATATCATATGACAACGGGCTCACTCCCCAGATCATCCTATTCAGACAATTGGATTTGACTATGCTAGAGAGTTTACATCAAAAGACTTTTGATGGATATTGCAATGGGCTTGATGTTGGACATCACATTCCCATGTACACACCCAAATGGTCTTGCCGAAATGACTACGATAATAGTCCGGACATTGGTGATGCACACCAATCTCCTTATATCCGCTTGGGGTAATGCAATATCGCATATAGCTATGCTAATTAGTCGACGACCCACCACCGCTCAATGTACCTCTGCTTTACTGCGAGTGACTTGGTACAAATATCGTACTTACGCATAGTTGAGTGAGCCATTTATGTGCCAATTGCGCTGCCACATCGCTCTATGATGGGTCCTTACAGACGAATGGGCAACTACGTTGGATTTGAGACTCCAACAATCGTCCGCCACTTAATGCCCTTGCAAGGCGATCTCCTTACCGCTAGATTTGAGGGTTGTCACTTTGATGAGACAGCCTTCCCGTCGTTAGGGGGAGATAAGAACACGGATGTTCAGCAGGAACGACAAGGATTGTCGTGGCCTGTCCCCACTATGTATCATCTCGATCCCTGTTAAAGTGGCGAGATCACACAAATATGCTGCAAACAAACCTGCAAGGAAGGACGTCCCTACTAGAGGACGTAGCGCCACCCCACACGGAGGTGGGTATGGCACCAACGCCAAAGAGAGTGGCACTCTGGCGTTATAGGCCATGGCCCCAGTTAGGATACGTGGGAAGCCCGTGGGTTCGAAGGATACCTTGGCACAAACCAATTCTTGGATCATCAGCACTCAAAATCCGTCTCATGAGTATCTTTCGGGTTATGGTTATCGTTGGGGGACGCCTCAACGTCAAAACTTATTCCTAAGAATATATAGCTCTATGAAACTTACACTAGTGTACATGAGACGTGGGATAGAAACTCCATCATAATTGATGTAGTTGCGCATTTCGTTGCGCATGAGTTTGTTGAGTCTGATAATATCGAACCACGCTCCGTTGATGAATGAATGTCAACGTAGAGAGATTTGGCCTAAATGGAAAGATGCGATCCAGGTTAAGATGGATTCTCTAACGAAGAGGAAGGTTTTCGAGCTAGAGATGCCAACACCTCCTAACATAAAACCTATTGACTAATGGGTCTTCGTTAGAAAGCGTGATGAGAAAAAGAGATGGCAATCTCGCCTTCTGGCGCAAGGCTTCTCACAAAATGCCTTGGAATCTACTACGATGAGACATATTCTCTCGTAATGGATGTCATTGCACTCCACTACCTTGTCAGTTTGGTAGTTTCCGAATAACTGAACATGCAGCTTACAAATGTGGTCACTACGTATCTGTATGGGGATCTAGATACAGAATATACATGAAGGTTCACGGTGAACTTCATTTACCCAAGTCAAGAAGCTCTAGACCATGGAGCGCGTTTACAATAAGATTGAAACGCTCACTAAAGTGACTACTTGATTGGGAAGGGATATGCCCACGCGTTTCTATGACGAGTTTCGGATTCCATCGCAGTTCATATTGGACATGATCTTTACTAGAAGCCCTTAAAGAGTTAAGGGAAACCGCTGAACACTTGAAATCCGAGTTTGAGATGAAGGATTTTGGGAGAACACGATTATGTCTCGGTTTAGAACTTGAGCATCGTGTCGATAGATGCTTAGGCATTTTAACAAGGTCAAGCCTTCAAGCACCCTCATGATCGTCCATAGTCTTGATCCTGAAAAGATCCTCTTCGTCTAAAGGATGATGACGAAGATGTGCTAGAGGCAGAAGTGCCTTACTTGAGTACAATAGGAGCATTATTATACTCATCCCAATACACAAGACCGGACATCTCATATGTTGTGAACTTGTTAGCTAGATATAGCTCTTCGCCAACGCGACTCCATTGGATTGGTGTAAAAGATATTTTTCGATACTTGAGATGTATGATTGATATAGGCTTATTCTATCCCTACAAAGAGATGATGGATTGGGACCCATCACACACCAGGAATGCCGCCAACGCTGGCCTGCTTTCTCTCTCCCCATCCCAAAACGATATAAGTGTTTTGGAAGGTTTTGCTGATGTTGGGTATCTCTCTGACCCACACACAGGTCATTCCCAATCCGGTCAAGTGTTCACCATGGGAAAAGACTGTGACATCTTGGAGGTCTACAGAATAGACCATAGTCGCTATATCTTCGAACAATGCAGAGATCATTGCTCTTCACAAAGTGGTTCTTGAATGTATATGGATTGGATCCATAATTACGCATGTTCGAACAATTGTGGTTTGAAGTCTACCACAAGATGAGCCTACAAGCATTTAGGATAATACTGTTCGTTTTGAACAAATGAAGCTAGGCTACATCAAAAGCAACAACACCAAGTATAATCAGCAACAACAGACTTTTCTCAAGATCAAAGTGAATTAGGTTCAATCTGAGGAAAATATGGCAGACTTGTTTACTAAGTCATTGCCCAAATCCACGTTCGAGAAACATGTGGCAAGAATTGGATTGCGGAAATTATCTGAACTCTCATGATCGTAGTCATCAGGGGGAGGCACAGACATCAGGGGGAGATGTCTACATGTTTGTCTCGAATCGTGAAGGGTGTGTTGTGCTCTTTTTCCCCTTCGACCGAGGTTATTTTTGTCCCACTAGATTTTTGTTACTCGACAATGTTTTTAACGAGGCAACGAGAGAAGCACCGCGTTTGGACAACACAAGGGAGAGTGTTTAAGGATATCTCTATTTGTGTTTGATCCAAACTCTAGGTTACTTGACCTAGTGGTAATAGGGTTCAATTAGAAGAATCTAGAGATTATCTTTCCTTGTATGATTCTAACTCTATGCATTGTAATCCTCTATATAAAGATGCCCCTATTATCAATGAGAATAGACAGTGAATTTCTCTCAATTTCTGATTCCCTAAAATAAAGAAAAAATTAAAAAACGAAAAAACATAAGAAAATAATATATAAAAAGAAAAAAAATTCCCTTTTTTTTTTATAGTTTATTTTTTTGTCTTGAAATGACCATTTTAACCCTCAAAAGTCAGACATAACGTCCAAATTGGATGGAATGGACATGGTTGAGGAGAATTGACAAGCTTAGGGGGTAAACTAATTAAATTGAAAGGACAGGGACTAATATGAAATTACCCCCAAATCTCAGAGGGGTAAACTGAATTTAATCCTTAACAAAATGAGTGTATGGCAAACACCCGGGTACCTAAAAAAATTTCAAAATAATTATGATTATTTTTTTTCTGCCATATGTTTTAGTGGAATCTATGATGTTTGATACTCTGATCTCTTTACCCATTCATGTGTGGTGGAGTTGATTGATGCTCTCTAGTTCGGCGGGTTTTGGTATACATGCATAGTTTTGTTTGCTTTGCATGCAGAAACTAAGAGGCTTTCTATTGAGTGCTATGATATAAAAGCAGCAAGCGTGTGTGTGTGTGTGTGTATATATATATATATAAATATGCAGATCACCATAATCGCCAAGATTTTTTTTATTTTTTATTTTTATCAAAAGATGTCAGCCCATTTTATAGATTCAGCAAGCAGTACAAAAACGAAACACCTCTAAGGGGTCGATAGAAAGAATCGTTCCTCAAAGTACCCTGAGACTCCTATTCTAACAAGAACAAGAACCCAATATACCCCTAGCACACCCTCCTTTTAGACAGTTCACGCATCTTTATTGCAAACAAAAACCAAACAATCTCCGAAGCAAGAATAAAATACCCTCAGAGGTCAGGAACTTTGCGACCCAGCTAAAATTAAATAACATTCGGAAGAGGAGAAGCAACCTCCTCTTTCATTCCATCTTCTTTATCCAATGCCTCAGCCTCAGCAGTAACTGCTTCCTTGGACAAGCTACCCTCGGACCCATTCACAGCAGTAGAGTCAATATGACTTTTCCATTTGCTAGATTTCCTCTCTTGCAGCTCCGATTCCAAAGCCCTAGCAGCCTTTGGCTTGTTCTTACTACCTCGGGGACGACCTAACTTCTTCTTTTTCTTTGGCGAGATGAGAATCTGCCCATTCTTATGTTGTAACACCAATGCTATATTCTCATCCACTTTGAGGGCAGGAGCTGGAAGTGACAAAATCCTCTTACCCGCATTGAGCAAATCATAGCTTGCTTTTCTCTTGGTGCCCACTGCAGCGAAGCTAGCAGAACCCAAATCCACCCCCAGCTTCAATTAGCCTTTCTTCACTTTAGGCAAGGCATTTGTTGGCAGTATCATTGTCTTAAAGCAATTTGGGACTAGCTTCCCCTAATTCTTGAACCATCCTACGCCATTATTCTCAACCAAACCCAATGATGCACAGATTGTACTTCCAACAACCTTAAAGCCATGTAGCACGTCACTTCCTTGTGACGCATGGGCTTCCACTACTCCTAACAAATTGGATCCATGCAACCTACCACCTGTCACTGCATCCTCTTGTTGCACTGATTACATGCATTTATATGCATGTAATTGTATCTAAAACACTAGAAATAAGCTAATCCTTAAGCCAATTATAATGTAATTAATCCACTTTTGTTTATTGTGTAGGAAATAAGTAGAATTGCGGAAATCTAGATAAATTGTTGTAAAAATAGAGCAACTTGGAGCTCTCGACAAATTGATGAAGCGGTAAATTGGTCAATCATAAGTTACCGTCGTAGAACAAATGAGACAAAGAAAGAAATGGAAGCAGATTTAATTAAACTAATGCTCATTAGTGTAATTGGATATTGATGGCCGCTTAACACTTAATTAGAACTTGGTTTAATTAAAGTAAACAGAGCTGGTGCATCTTTGGCATAATTAAGTCATGGGTATGCAATTGATTATCCATCAGTCCACGTGCAGCTAGTCTTCCATTTTCCCTTCTTTTACTTTCTCTCCCAACCATACATCGAACCCATCTCACTTCCTCACATCCCATGTTTTAATTAAGGGAAAATTTCGCAAACAGTACACCAAGTAAAGGCCATTAATAATTCCTATACATAAAGTTCCAAACCAAACATTTTGGTACACGAAATCTGAAACTCGACCCACTATCAGTACACGACGTCAATTTTTGACACCAAAATGTCCATTATGCCCTCAGTTCTTTTTTTTTTAATAATTTTTTTTTTCTGTTATTTTTTTTCCTTCGTTTTTTCTGTTATTTTTTTTCTTCCTTCGTTTTTATCTCTTTCTTTCTTTTCACATGACTAAATATTGGCTGAGTTACAAATATAAGCTGTAGGACCATAAATCTCACCAATTGGAGGGCAAGGGCGGCGTTGGAAGTGAGGGAGTGAGCGTGGAGGTGAGGAAGGCAGCGTTGGAAGCGAGGGAGTGAGCCCGGAAGAAGGAAGAAGAAAGAGATAAAAACGAAGGAAAAAAAAATAACAGAAAAAAAAAATAACAAAAAAAAACGAAGGAAAAAAAATAATAGAAAAAACGAAGGAAAAAAAAAATAACAGAAAAAAAAAATTATTAAAAAAAAAAGAACTGAGGGCATAATGGACATTTTGGTGTCAAAAATTGACGTCGTGTACTAAAAGTGGGTCGAGTTTCAGATTTCGTGTACCGAAATGTTTGGTTTGGAACTTTATGTATAAGGATTATTAGTGGCCTTTACTTGGTGTACTGTTTGCGAAATTTTCCCTTTAATTAATCATAATTTCTTGCCTCTTCAACACAGGCTACCCTGACCCATATATATACACCAGCCAATTAACCCTAGGAGAACAACAGGGACACAAGCTACCGCACTTCCCAATTTCCATAGGGGGAGGGCTGCTGCCCTCTCCTCTCCACCATTCCATTTTTCTTATTTCTTTATTTTATTTTTGGGCATTTGAAGGATTCACTCACCCAAAAGCTTCAAGGATTCATCAAAGGCTTCTCCTCTACAAGATTCAAGACTTGGGTAATTGTGGGAGTTGTAATTCAAGACTAGTTATGCTAGCATTTTAGCTATTTGTGACTATTTTTGTTTTCTCCTACACTTCTATACTCTTTTCTCTTTGAATTTTGTAATATTGATATCTATGATTATGGGTTGTGAGTAATTTCCTTGTTGGGGGTTAGTGTTGTGTGCCCTAACCCAAATTTTGTGTAGAAGATGTTTAATTTAATGTAATGATGCAATTTTATATTATGGATGCTTATATCAATTATTGTTTGGTTGAAATGCATGTCTAGGAGCTTAGTCAACTCTAGAGTGTGTATTTTGAGCATGTCTAGGACGGAGTCAGAGGCTTGACCCCCCTCTAATTCTTAAGCTAGAAACCTTCAATTTCGTATTTGAGGGGTTATAAGCATGGTGATTTACACCCGTTGCATGATTTCACGGGTGGGTCGCTTAGTAGTCTAATTCCTCGATCTCTAGGCGTCTTGATGTGAATTAGGGACCATTGAACCGGCTCTAATTTATGTCAAGTGAGTTCCTACGACCCTTGAACCGGAGTAGGAATACCATGAAAGAGAATTTCGGTCCTTGAGCCTTGAACTGCCTTAGATTCGACTACCGCCAAAGTAGGAGATTTGCATCTACATTATATTAGCTTCCGACACATAGAATTTGGGTGAAGAAACCTCCCTAACACCCGACATTCCCATTCATTTAATTGGTTACACTTATATTAATTTCTTTGCTTTTTATTAATTGCTTTACATTTCATTACATTTTGCTAATCTAAAATCCTCTCTCAAAATATTGAACTTCAACTCATTGTAAATAACCACCGCTGGGCTCTTAGTTTTTATTAGGCTTTGGTGAGAACCAAAACCGAGCATTTCTAAGGCTTGGTGCCTTAGATTAGCCTTTTTATTTATTTTACTTTCCTTTATTTTCTTGTGACTTTAGTTCCGACTACCCAAGGATTGTGGGTTAGCCACTAATCCCTGTGGTACGATAATTTTGGGCTTAATACTTCTCTATCTTGACAGGATTTTTACGCTTGCGAGAGTTTATGCATCAAATCAATGGCGCCGTTACCGGGGATCGAACCCGCGTCACCCGCGTGACAGACGAGAATACTTACCACTATACTATAGTTAGGCAAAGCGTTTGTTGGCAGTATCGTTGTCTTAGTGCAATCTGGGACTAGCTTCTCTCAATTCTTGAACCATCCTACACCATTATTCTCAACCAAACCCAATGATGCACAGATTGTACTTCCAACAACCTTGAAGCCATGCAGCACGTCACTTCCTTGTGATGCATGGGCTTCCACTACTCCTAACAAATTGGATCCATGCAACCTACCACCTGTCACCGCATCCTCTTGTTACACCATAAGCTTCCTACCCATTCCACCAACCTCAGCAATTGGCACCTGCTCCATCATGGTAGCTAACGTTGGTTCCAAAGGGAGAACACCCACATCCAACGTCAGACAGGCCATCGCCGCTTCCGGTGGCCCATTCTGAAGATCTGCCTTCTCTTTCATGAAAAAACCATCACACCTCGTGGCATCATGCTCAAATAAACCGCAATCCCTACAGAATCCCTTAACTTTCTCATAAATGAGAGTAATCTTAGGCTGCACCGTGGGAGAGAACTCGAAAAGCATCCAAGTACGTACCCTCCGACGAGTGTCCGACACCAACCGGATTCTCTGCTCTTCCTCCTTCCTACGAAGAGCTGATTGATCAAATCTAATGACCTGACCAACAGCAGATCCAATTAAGGATAAGGCATTCTTGTTTCGAAGTGCCATTGGCAAACCTTGACCGCAATCCAGATCTCCATCTCCCACAAAGGAATTGACTTGGTTCATATGCTTTCGCAAGCGTACGAATCGTTGTCAAGTAAGGGAAATATTGAGCCCAAAGATTATCGTACCACGGGGATTAGTGGCTAACCCACAATCCTTGGGTGGTCGGAACTAAAGTCACTAAGTAAACAAAATAAAAATAAAGTGAATAAAAAGGCTAATCTAAGGCACCAAGCCTTAGTAATGCTCGGCTTTGGTTTTCACCAAAGCCTAATCAAAACTAAGAGCCTAGTGGTGGAAATGCACAAATGAGTCGAAATTTGTAGGGGGTTTTGAATTGTGAATTAACTAAATTAAACGCAACCGAAAAGTAAACTAAACAACTAATTAACGAACTAGAAAATTAAATTTGGGTTTTCAAATTAATGGGAACATGAGAGTGTCGGGTGATTCACACTAACCCCCTTGCAAATATCGAAGCCAATTTCACAAATGCATGCATTTTCTATATGTGTCGAGTCTCGTATTTAGTACCGGTTAAGGCTACTAAACCAATTATCCTTTCGGTGTATTGATTATACCAGTTAAGGCCACAATCAACTCTCTAATTTGGGCATTACGCCGATTAAGGCCGCAATATCCAAAATTAGAGGCCTAGAGAGCAAGATAATAGAGACCCAAGCAAGCTTAGCTACAATTAAGCTAGCTAATGGTCACCACACTTAAATCCTAGATGCCACAAGACTAATAAGTTGTCAATTTATCAATCTATTCATCGTAATTGCCCACAACATAATTCCAAAGGTTGACAAAGCCTAGAAACATGCTTCTAAGGACCAATAAATTCGGATTTAAAGCATACACAATAGAAATTGCATTTATTAAAATTAAAGCATCAATATTTATACAAGATGAGTGAGGGGTTCACAACCCTAACTCCCAAAATTGAACTACTCACTATCCATAGTTAAATACATCATCAATAGCAAATAAAATTATGGAATAGATAATAAGGAAGAGAGGGGAGAATTAGCTTGGTCACTTCTAGCTATGAGCTAGTATGAACCAAACAATTTCTTCACCCAACTAGCCAAAATAGAGGTGTGGTACTCTTGATAATGATTCCCTTAAAGCCTTGAGTGAGTCTTTCAAAATTCCCAAAATAAAACTAAAGAAACTAAAGAAAATGAAAAGGGAGGAGGAGAGGATAGGAGAAGAGAATGAGAAAAGAGAGCAGCCCCTCTGTTTTTGGTTTTCTGGTGCGGCTGTTCTAGAATTGAGGCCAGAGAGAAGTAGGGTGTGAATATATATAATGGAGAGAGAAGAGATCGAGAATGGGTGGCTGTTGGTCTTCCTCATAGATAAGTTACACGTGTTGAGTACGTGAGGAAGAGAAGAAAAAAATGCTGATGGCCAGCCACACGTTGGCTCTTAATTGGCATGAGGTAATTAATGTAGGGTAAATTCCTCCTATAGTACCTGAGGTATGGCCAATTGGACAGTTTGATACCTGATGTATTAAAGGGGACAGTTTGGTACCTGATGTTTTACTCCGTTAGACCTTATAGTACTTCTGTCAATATTTGTAGCTAAAATTAGTCATGTGCCGCGCATGTGACTAATTTTCAAGGCTATTTTCGTAACTCCAGTTCCAACCCCTTCAAAATCAGATTTTTTTGTACTATTCCAGATTTCCCCTCCAAAACTTGGATTTTCCCTCCTCTTCATCCCTACACTACACATATCTATCTAAAATCAGAAAAGGTACAAAATAGAAAAAGGCTTTTGAACACAATGCGATGATATGCAACTGGAAAGTAATTCCACATTCAACTCAAGTAGCAAGCTATTTGATAATCAAACAAAGATGCAAAATAGCACAAGATAAGAATGACAAAAGGATTATGCATTCTGATATACATTAATAGTTGCGTATGTCTCAAAGTACACCTAAAATAATACTAAATAATCCATAAACAACCTAGTGCATGAAACAATACCGAATCCAAAAGGCCAATTCCATAATTCTCAAAACAAGGCAGAAATCAAACTTACAACCATAATCCAACATGCCTAGCTAGAATAAGTTCACTACATAACAAAATAGATTGACAAATATGTCAATACTTTCAAATCTTCCCTTCAGTAGTCCCATGTTTAACACATGACACTTTGCTCTTCCTAGATGAACCAATAGGCTGACTTGAGGATGAGTGGTTAAGCTGGAAAATTGTTGTGGGAATTGATGGTTGAGATGATATATGCATAGAGTTTGAAGCTGCACTTTGGGAAGATATTGTTTTTGATCTAAATGCTTCACCAACCTTACTTATGTTTCTCCTAACCTGTAAGAATAAATATCAATGACAAATCACATTAACTAATAACTGAAAAAGTTAAATGAATTACCAATGCACTGGTACTAAGTAATTGACAGATTAATAAATGATCTACAATGATGCAGGGCAGTTTCAAAATAATATTTGAGCCTTTTTTTCGATGCTTTGGACAACTCCCAAATGCATTTTTCTGTATAGATTAACCTTTAGTCATAACAAAGTGTAAAACCAGTAGCCAAGTAAGATGTACTAAATTATAATGTAGAACGCAGAAAACGTACATTTCAACTACCATTTACCAGTTTTATCTAAAATAAAAGAGAGAACTTTAAAAGATGTACTAAACTTTTGCGTTCTCTTATATTGTCAATGCCACTTAATTATGTTATCTCATTCACAACACAAAGACAAAATCATTCAGATGCAAATGCTAAAACAAGACAAATATTAAAGTGAGGCTACTATCTTCTCAAGCTGTAATAACATAGGGACAGAAATACTGCAGACTTTAGCAATTAACATTAGTATTAATACCTGTTTCTTTGCAGCAGCAACTTGTTTGGATTTGACATTAATACTTACTTCATTATTGCCTTGATTTTGGACTCTCACATTGACAGTGTTATTTCCTTGAGTGCTCACATTTACACTTACACTTTCTCGCTCTGCATTTGTCTCCTTCTACACAGAGTGGTAATAGTTAGAAACCTGTGAATCATCTCCTATTGGCCAACCTTGTCATTGTATTAACCCTCATATACTCCATCATACTTAGAATTGGCTTATCTCTTGCTTCAATAATACTAGCATTGTAGGACTCACATAAGTTATTCAACAACAAATCACACTTTGTTTCAATCCGAAATGCTGATCTTGTCCAGTGACATGGCTTTTCATTTTTCTCAAACCACCTCCATGCATCAAGTGACTCGGCTTTGATCTGATCATAATGCTTAATAAACCAACTTTCAGTCGTATCCCTTGCTGCAGCCCACACCATGTTTTTCAAAGTAGGACCAGGATTTTTTTTTTAAAATTATTGTACATGTGTCTAACACAATGTCTGTGTTCAGCTTCAGGAAGTAAGTCCTTAACCGCATCCAACAACCCTTTTTGCTTGTCAGACATAAATACATAAGCATCCCCAGAGTTCATATTCAGATCAGCCATCAAATGCACAATGAACCAAGTCCAACTATCATAACTTTCTACTTCAACAATGGCAAATGCTATTGGGAAGATACCATTGTTGGCATCAATGCCTACTGCTGATAGTATTTGTCCTGGATATTGTCCCTTAATATGGCAGCCATCTAAACCTATAATAGGCCGACACCCCTCAAGCCATCCTCTCTTGCAAGCATCAAAACATACATACATTCTTTTGAATTTTCTAACATCCCCCTCCATTTCTGTCTTCAGATCCACTGTTGTATTTGGATTAGTCTCTTGCAAAACAAGTGCATATGTCTGAAGTAAGTTATATTGTTGTGCTTCATTGCCTTCATTAAGCTTTAGTGCCTTTTGTCTTGTTCTCCAGACTTGTTTCACTGATATATTCTGCTTCAAATCATCCTGAACAGTATCTTGAAAGTTCTTTCTAGACATGTTAGGGTCTGCCTTCCACCTCTTCTGATATGACCCCGCAAGAAATGTTGTGGTGCACATGTTCACCCTAGCCACACGAGCGCAATTGTTGTGTCTCAAGTCACATGTCTTCACTACAAAAACAGGTGAGTTATCACTAATAACACTAGCAAGTAGCCAAAACGGACATTTCCTCTCACTCCTCTTTCCCTTCTGCTTTTTTCCACACACTGCAATGACCTGTGTCTTGTTGTTTTTCTGAAAGTGCAGATTTTCCTGGTTAAGTACTGCATAATGCCTTACTGCCTCCTTAAATTGAAATCTATTATCAAAATGTTGACCCAATTCAAAGTGGGGGTTTTTCATATCTCTTTCAGGAACCCAATGTTTCCCTTTGATCTTTTTCCTTTTACTTGAGACTGAACCATCATTAACTTCATCTTCAGATTCCTCATTTGCACTTACCAACTCAGCACTGTCTTCACTATTGTCTGATATCTCACCAGTAAATCCCATATCAGTCCATTCCTCAATCTCATTTATATCATCGACATTTGCATTGAACTCAACATCATCTGCTTCGACACCATATGATTCACCATCATCCTCGGGGTTTAATTCATAATCACTGTCAAAGAACTTGTCATCGACCTCTTCTTTCTCTGTTTCGTCATCATCATCATGCTCAAAGACTTCTTCATCCTCACTGTTTTCAATATCCAACTCTTTCCACTTCCCCTTATCATTCCCCACATTAGCAGATTTAAGTGGTACCATAATAATCTCAGGAATAAACTTTAAATGTGGAACCACCTCTGAAAAATCTTTAATCTGATCCTCCTTCTCACAAACTTCCACATCTCTATCACCTCCTCCAACATAATATACTTCAACCTTCCTAGCTTTAGGTAAATCTGAGAGCATGCCCACAGCTTCCTTGTCAATTCTAATAGGCAAGTATATTGGTTTTGCATGATACTTGAACCAATAATGAACAGGAGGCTTTCTATAACCTAATCTCCAAGCAAAAGTATTCAAATCTGTCCAAGAAAATTTTTCTGGATCAATCATTTCCACCCAATGAACTTCACCTCCATTGTATTCAAACCTTCCACCACCAACTTCGACAAACTGACCACCATGGTGTATCTCCAAAATGACATACACATCTGAAAAAAATTAAAAAAAAAAAAGACTTAAAGACATATGTATTAATAACACAGCAAATAAGCAGATTCATTAAACATGCACGGTGAATAATGTTTTGGTATTCTAGATGGGTACAAGGAGTATGATACTACACCCCTCAGATTGTATCTCATTGTCAATTAGGCTAGCATTTTGCCTCTGTTTTAGAACTTTACATATATGATGTATATTACTATATTAAAGTTCCCAATAATATTAATGATAGAGAACTGTAAATTTTAAATTTTTCTGAGATTACGACAAGGGTTACAATTAAGCCAATATAGTTAATTAACAAAGCAAAGAATAATAAGGGTGGCTGGCCATAGAGAATAAAAAGCATATATTATTCAAACTACTCTTCAATCACTGCCCCAAATCTTTCTCCATACTAAACCAAGTTAATGGTCGAAACACTACAACCTCAAGCTTACTTCATACTAGTTTATTCGCAACTTGATATTTATTCAAGGGTATTCAATAAACAAAAGAATAAAGAAAATTTTGTCATTAGATTTCAGGACCACAATCCCAGTTTATGCACATGGACCTGAGACATTCAATTCGTCAATTCATCAGAAGGGGGACAAGGTGAATAACTTAAGGCACAAACACAAGCATAAAAGCCATAGATAAATCATTGATGAAACAAAAGGGGGATAATTTGAGAGATTTTTACCATGATATTGGAGCTCTCCACGAACTCTAAATTCCCTCCAATGATCTGACATCACTGACTTTTGATACTTTCTTCAATTGAAAATCTCCATTTCGAAACAAAGATGAGAATCGTTCACTCCACCTATCTCAATTGCAAGAAGCAGAGATTTAAAGAACCCGACTTCTTTCTTTCTCACTCTAAGACGAGCTAGGTCTTGGTTTTGATCGATCACAAAGTATAGAGTCTGATTTTGAAGGGGTTGGAACTGAAGTTACGAAAATAGCCTTGAAAATTTGTCACATGCGCGGCACATGATTAATTTTAACTACAAATATTGACAGAAGTACTATAAAGTCTAACGGAGTAAGACATCAGGTACCAAATTGTCCCCTTTAATACATCAGGTATCAAACTGTCCAATTGGCCATACCTCAGGTACTATAGGAGGAATTTACCCAAGAGAAAAATTATCTTATCATTAGCTCACATGCGAACTCTCTCCGTATTCAACCTAGCTCTCTTACGACACCATAAGTCAGAACCTTCTCCATTGATCTAATGAGGTTATGAAGCTCTTTAAGATGCCCCCACTTGGGTTGATTCAAATTTCCTATTGTAATTAATTTCACATTACCAATTCAATCACAAAAACTGTAAGATGAATAATCCCTTTTCAGTGAGACAAAAGCTAATTGCTTCATTAAAATCTCTTACCATATTCATCCAATGGTGCATCATAATCATATGATGTGGTGATGTAAGGACCACCTGCTGACCGACCAAAATTTGTTCCTCCATGGTACTGCACGCATACAAAATAAACACGACTAATATTGTATCACAGAGATCAAAGGCTTTGAAGTGCATGTACATGAAAATTCAATTAGATATAAATCAGGGTGTTGGTCACCATATAATAGTTTTGGAAGGTGCCTTGTAATTGAAAGAATCGTGCAACGGAAAAGGCAAGATCCTCTGCAGTTCTATGTGGATCTTGCATGCCCCAATGATCTTGAACCTGGAAAAAGCATACACATTAATTTCCTAACAAGGATAAGCACTTAATGATTCAGTTAATAATTTCTTAACAAACCATCCAGTCCAATTTTCTGTCCACATCTTCGGACTAGTATTGTAGGAAGGTTGAAATTGATCACAATGCCAGCCATTACAGGTATTAATCTGCAGATAAAATAGCCATTGCAGGTATTGTTAATATCCAGACAAAAACAGTGACTATAAACTAGGATAAATTCATTCTAATATGAGATATACTGAAATTATTCATTTATTATCACATACAATTGGTTGTGGAGCATCTTTCTGTTGACAAATAATCCATGGTACACCAATCTGGTAAGATTCAGCTAAATCAGCACACCATTGTAGATATTGCTTTCCTTGGTTGCCGTACGAGCCAATAACATTCCCATACTCATTTTCAATCTATTAAAAACTAAAAAGAAACAAAGTTCCAGTTAGAATTATAGTCATGTTTACAGTATGTTATCATCAAAATTAAGGAGTAATATTAAAGGTAGAGAGAGTAAAATGCAATCAATCACAACCTGAGCAAGTATAACAGGTCCGCCTTGTGAAGCAAAAAGATTCTCATGCTTCATCATGTCCACTATCAAAGTTGTAAAGGTTTGCATCTCATTCTGAAAATAGTTCTCTTAATTAGAAGGTTAATTACAGATTTACAGCTGAATAAATTAAACAAACCAAAGAAACCAGTGAGCTAATGTGTCAAATGTTTAGATTATATATACCTTATAGATATCATTGTTTGTCCTCAGTTTGATGCCTGGAATGTTATGCAACCACACAGGAAAACCACTGCATGCATGCAAGATTTTGATACATAAATTAATTATATGCTCAAATCAAACATGCATGTAGGCAGGTGTGTGTAGAAAATTATACAGAAAGTTAAAGTTACCCATAATTCCATTCTGCACAAACATATGGTCCAATCCGAAGAATTGCATAGAGCCCTGCCTTTTGGATGGTCTGAATGAATCTCACCAAGTCCAGGTTTCCTGAGAAATCGTACTAAACAAAACCAAAACAAATTACGATGATTATTACGTCTCATTTGGTTAGTTGTATTGAATTCAACTATTTTTCGTTACCTGCCGACGCATAGATTCATGTGCGTTCCAAAAGACGTAAGTATCAATAGCATTAAGGCCTCCATCTTTTGCTTTTTGGATCAAGTCAGGCCACATCTAAAAGCAAAACATAAACTAGCTCTTGTTAGTTCTATATCATATATAGAAGTAAATACGTAAAAACATTTATATTCTTCTCTTCTTTTTCTCCAAGTCTGAGATATGTAAAATAGTTGAGCGTTAACATAGTGATCGACAAGTAGATACTTCAGGAGTACTCCTTGGGTAGTGAATAGAGCCAGAGATTATGATTCTTCTATCACCATCAATTGTGATGGCTCTTCCATTGTAATCGACCTCCACGGGCAGGGCGGAACACAGTTGACACAGTAAGAGAGCAGAAACAAAAAAGAAAAACCCATTTGAAGGCATCATTGCGATAATAGTGAAAAGAATGAATGGGAAAGAGAATTTGCTGGAATGTATTCTTCTATTCAACCGTGTGTAATATATACAGCAATCACAATAAAGAGTCTCCACAAAGCAAGGGAACTAATAATAAGGTAAACTATCCTAGATAATTGATGCTGATAGATACAAAATGAATGCAAAAAGATATTGACAGCAGAAAGATATTGACAGCTATACTAACAGATTCTGCTAAACTTTCTAACACTCCCCCTCAAGTTGGAGAGTGGATGTCTTGCACTCCCAACTTGCGAATCATTGGTATGAAGATCTCCTTGCCAAGAGCTTTGGTCAAAATGTCAGCAAGCTGATTTGCAGAACTAACAAACCTTGTCTCCACCGAACCATCTTGAATCTTGTCCCTGATATAATGGCAATCCATTTCTATATGCCTTGTACGTTCATGAAACACTGGATTTGCTATGATGTGTAATGCAGCCTTATTATCACAATACAACAATGCAGTCTCTTGATGCAAAACACCCAAGTCTCTAAGTAAATAACGAAGCCATGTCAATTCACAACAAGCTCCTGTCATTGCACGATACTCTGCTTCAGCGGAAGAAAGGGAGACTGTTTTCTGGCGCTTTGACCGCCATGAAATCAAAGAAGGACCTAAAAACACACAGTACCCTGTAGTAGACCTTCTCGTAAAAGGGCAACCTGCCCAATCCGAGTCACAGAATGCTCGCAGCCGCAGATCACTGGTTGAGGAGAAGAATAAGCCTTGACCAGGAGCAGATTTAAGATAGCACACAACTCGTAAAGCTGCCTCCCAATGTGCCTTTTGAGGCTGATGCATAAACCTGCTCAATATATGGACAGAGTACGTAATATCCGGCCTTGAAACTGTGAGGTATATCAACCTTCCAACTAAATGCCTATATCGCCCTGGATCTTTGAGTGGCTCACTTTTATCAGATAATTTTAACCCACGTTCCATAGGTGTATCGATGGGAGCTGCCCCTAATAACCCTGCATCCTTAATGATTTCCAACGCATATTTGCGTTGAGAAATAAAAATGCCTTTCCTAGATGCAGAAATCTCAATACCAAGGAAATATTTCAAGTTACCAAGGTCTTTAAGGCGAAATTTATTATGCAAGAAATTCTTGATATTAGCTATACTCATAGGATCATTGCCAGTAATGAGAATGTCATCAACATATATCAAAAGGGCAGTAAAAGACTTGCCTTGCTTTCTGATGAAGAGTGAGTAGTCAGCTCGGGATTGTACAAAACCAGCTGAACGAATAGCTTCGGAGAATTTTGAAAACCACTGCCTGGAAGCCTGTTTCAAACCATACAAAGATTTATGTAACCGACAAACCAAAGGCCCCTCCCCCTGTCGCCGAAGCCCTGGCGGCGGAGACATGTAAATTTCTTCATCGAGGTCACCATGAAGGAAGGCATTGTTGACGTCTAACTGATGGAGTGACCAACCACGAGAAGCAGCCAAGGCAAGTAAGCAACAGACCGAAATGATCTTGGCAGTAGGAGAGAATGTGTCCTGATAATCCACACCCTCTAACTGGGTGAAGCCTTTCGCCACTAACCGTGCTTTGTACCGCTCGATAGAGCCATCGGACTTGTGCTTGATTTTGTAGACCCAACGGCAACCAATGGGGGTCTTGCCAGCAGGAAGAGAAGTGAGCGACCAAGTGCCGTTAGCCTGTAATGCCTCCAATTCAGAATCCATAGCAGCACGCCACTCTGGAAGAGCAACGGCCTCCGAAAAAGACTGAGGTTCTGTGACAGCACTAACTTGAGTAATAAACGATCGATAGGCAGGCCCATATCGGTGATAGGAAATATAATGGGCCAGGGGATAGCGGGTACCGTTCGTCGGACCTGGGACGAGGGAGAGCGATTGGTCGGAGCAAACATGGGAGCAGACATAGTCATTGAGCTTGACAGGAGGAGCAGTCGGACGGCCGGAGCGACGAATGGGAGGGGGTTCTAGAGCGGGTGCGGGGATGGATTCCAGAACAGGGTCGGGGTCGGATGAGGGTGGCGACCCGAGAAGGGGGTGCGGTGGTGGAGCAGGAACCTGGTGCGGTGGGGATTCCGGAGTGGGAGACAAGGAAGCAAGAGGAAGTCGTGGGAGCTGGTGGTGCGTGGGTGGGAGGACGGCGAGAGTAGGTGCGGAGGATGGGGGGGTGAGGGGAAAGCGGCGGCGCGGGAGGAGGGGACGAAGGGGAGGACGTATTGGGAACTGGATTAGGAGAAGAAGGAGAGGCTGAATGGGATGGACGAGGGGCAAAGCTGAAATCAAGGATATCAGGTTCCGGGTCATGGGTCAGGACAGGGATTGGGCCTGAGGGGTGGGCCGATGGAGTGGTGGGCATGGTGGAGCTGGGCTGAGTAGAAGCAAAGGGAAAAATAGCTTCATGGAATTTGACATCTCGGCTAGTAAAAACCTTTTTGGTTGATAAAGCAAATAATTTGAAAGCTTTTTGACCGATGGGATAACCAATGAAGATAGAAGGTATAGCACGGTGGTCGAATTTGTGAGAAGTGTGAACATTGGTGGCATAGGCTAAACATCCAAAAACCCGGAGATGAGAAAAAGAAGGGGGGTTTTGAATAAAGGAGTTCGAACGAAGTTTTGTGGGAAATGATAGGTGAAGGTAACCGATTGATAATGTGGACAGCTATGAGAGCACACTCTCCCCAAAATTGGGTAGGGAGATGAGCTTGAAACTTTAAAGCGCAAGCCACTTGGAGGATATGGCGATGTTTGCGTTCCAACCCCATTTTGTTGAGGCGTGTAAACACAAGAATGTTGGAAAACGACACCATTATCATAAAAGAAAGAACGAAGTGAGAGAAATTCACCACCATTGTCACTACGAAAAGTTTTAATGCGAGATTCAAATTGAGTGAAGGCGTAGCTAAAGAAGCGTTTTAAGAGAGGTTGCGCTTCATCTTTGTGTCGCATCAAAAAAATCCAAGTGAAACGTGTATAATCATCAACAATAGTAAGAAAATAATGGGCACCAGAAAGAGAAGGATGTCGATATAGACCCCAAATATCACAATGAATAATCTCAAAAGGTCTTGTAGAAGATATAGTACTAGGATTGAATGGTAAACGACTCTGCTTAGCCAAGGGACATATGTGGCAAGCTTTATTGGACTGAATGGAAAAATTCAAAAAGTGTTTAGCAATGAAACTTAAACAAGAGGATGATACATGGCCTAAGCGATTATGCCAGAGATCGGTGGATGTGGTGGTAAGGTTGCAGAGTGGTCGATTTGTGGATGAGGAAGAGTTGGGGATTGACTTCTCCGACGCTAGTGCCACTAGGTAGTACAGCCCGCCACGTTGTTTACCCAAACCAATCATCTTCTTCGTAGCCAGATCCTGCAAAATACACCAGTAAGGGAAAAAGGTCACTGGACAATTCAGACCTCTTATCAGATGACTAACCGACATTAAATCAACTTTGAATGTAGGCACAGATAACACATCATGTAGATAATAGATGGTATTCAGAGGCAAAGATCCTTTCGCAACAATATTCACTTTTTCTCCACTAGGCAATAATACGGGCGGTAATGAACAATTTTTATTCTTATGCAATAATTGAGATGATGAAGTGATATGATCTGTCGCCCCGCTGTCAATGATCCAATTGCGGGAAGCGACTTTAGACAAACCTGGTTTTGTTACCGCATTTGCTTTGGAGGTAGAGCCTTCATTCGGTTTGTTGAGAAGAGATAATAACTGTTTGAGTTGGGCTTCTGATAATGAGACTGCAGGTTTTCCTTCATCATTGTCTAATACTTCAGAAACTTGATTAGCCAAAGGAGTTCCTCTAAAACTGTTCGTGTTTGGGCCAGAACTCTGTTTTGCTTTAGGATGGCCTGGTGGATAGCCAATCAGCTTATAACAAGTTTGGACCCAGTGGCCCATATCTCCACAATAGGTACATTCAGATCTCCCTCTACCTGATCCGCGACACTTATCTGAGTCAAAACGGCGTCTTGTATTTGAGAAGGAGTGATCTGGGAAGGGGTGATCTGGACGAGCGTCCTGCTGTGAATAGGAGCGATCGGGTCGCTCGAACTTTCCTCCTCTAGCCGAACTGGAATTGGGCCTGTTACCGTTCCGTACTGCCATGGCTGCGCTAGAACCGGAATCCACTGAAGACTGCGAAACGCTGAGTAGCCGCTGTTTTTCTTCTTGAGAGACAGCGGAATATGCTTGACGAACACTTGGAAGAGGGTTCATCAAAAGAATTTGTCCTCGAGTTGCACTGTAAGTCTCATTCAAACCCATTAAGAATTGCATCAATTTCTGTTGATCTGCCTGTGCTCCATGTGCTGCGTCTGAATATGTGGATAATTCATCCCATAAGCTTTTCAATTTTGTATAGTAGGCTGAGACAGAGAGTTGCTCTTGTCGAAGACAAGCAATATCTCGCTGAATCTCAAAGATGCGAGGTGCATTGCTTTGAGAGAATCGCTCATAAAGGTCCTCCCAAACCTCATGAGCAGTAGGATAATAGATAACACTATCTGCAATTTCTGGATTAAGAGTATTGACTATCCAGGAGTGTACCATGTCATTACACCACGACCAAGTCGCATAACCTTCGGGATTAGCTGCTTTCGAAGGAGCCTCGATTGAGCCGTCGATAAAACCGAGTTTGTTCTTGGAGTTTAAAGCTAGGGTCATAGCCCTTTTCCAACCGGAGTAGTTGTCTCCATTCAAGGATTTGGAAACTAGAACCAATCCGGGATGATCTGAGTGATGAGTGAAATAAGGATTTGAGATGTCTATTTTTGAAAAATCTGATGCAGTCTCTGATTTGGATGAATCAGAGTTGGCAGCTGACTTGCCGGGAGCATCATCGATGGCCATGGTGGCTGTAGATCAAAGGAAGAGTTTAGGGAAGAGTCAGGATCTCAATCCTGCTCTGATACCATGAAAAGAATGAATGGGAAAGAGAATTTGCTGGAATGTATTCTTCTATTCAACCGTGTGTAATATATACAGCAATCAGAATAAAGAGTCTCCACAAAGCAAGGGAACTAATAAGGTAAACTATCCTAGATAATTGATGCTGATAGATACAGAATGAATGCAAAAAGATATTGACAGCAGAAAAATATTGACAGCTATACTAACAGATTCTGCTAAACTTTCTAACAAATAGCAGGAATCACAAGACTCTCCAAGAATTAATGAAGTGTGAAGAAGTTATTGGGAGGAGGGCACAATATATAGTGGTGCACCTGAGTGCGTAGTTGGTGAAAAACATTGTGAATTTCTGGTGATATGTAGGTGGTTACGAGATGATAGTTATATAAATCTGTTTCTTTATAAGACCAAATTGTACGAGAAACTCAGTTCCTCAAAATGATTAAAACCCTCAACGACCTCAGAGAAACTCCATAACACTAAATGAAATTTTTGGTGAAAAATAATGTGAATTTCATTAGTGTATATATGCCGCAAAATCTAAGACGAATGGAGGTAAAGATTGCTGGGTGTGCCGTTGTAGAACAGCGGGTATCAAGACAGCCAGCTCAGTCTGCATCATCAGAGTAAGCATAAAGAGTGTGTTGATTTTTTTTTTTTTTGAGACAAAAGTGTGTGTTGATTTGTGGCTTAATTAAGCCCATCAATGATCTTTTAGATTAAGCCCACATATATAATTAATCTAATCCTATTAGGTTTTGGAGTTTGCCTCATGCACATATAAATATATGCTTTCTGTCACTAATTAAGGGATGAGAGAACTTCTTGTAGTTTCGGGTTCTATATATAGAAAGATTACCTTTTGGTTAATTTGTTGCTTTTGTTCTTGTGAGCAACAATATTAATATATATTCGAGGAATTGTTCTTCTATTTGGTTTTTCTCATTTTGTGAGAGTGTTCGGGTGTAATCGGGTTTTGGGTTTGAGTGTTGAACACCTTGTAATTTCCTTTTAATATTAATTAGTGGAATCTCCTCACTATCAGGGCCGGCCCTGAGGGTTGCCATGTGAGGCAACCGTCTCAGGTGACCGGTTTCCAGGGGCCTCTGATTTGTCTACTTAGTCAAAGGATACTATATTTATATTCATTGAAACCATAACATTGAAGCGAAACATCAACCCAGCGGTTATAGGCATCCTTTTTTTTGTTTTTTCCACCCAACCAAGGTTCGAAACCTACGATCTTCAGTTGCTGGGCTAGAATATTTTTTTACATTGAACTTTTCTTCATCTTTATAATTATTATTATTATATATACTAAAGCGCTAAAGCTCTATGAACAGTACCGGCCATATTGATTTATCATTTTGCCCCTCCCTCCTAATTAAATTAGTTTTGGGAGTGAGACAAGAGAAGATTTTGATTACATAAGTCACATAATTCATATGGTGTGTTGGCAATTTCTAGTATATTCAAAGTCGCTAGCCTAGAGTAATTTTTTGGGTCCAAATATACTACTTATTTAATTAATAGAATAAAAAAATACACATTGAACTTTTTCTTTTCTTCTTTGTTTTGTCCAAATAAACAATAGAATAAACCAATATGAATAAAGTATTACTAGTACCCAAAAAAGGTTTTTTTTATATTTTTTTTTTAATAATAAGGGATTAGGCGATATTAGCTCCTCGGAGGCAAACGATGTAGGGAACAAGTCCCACCCTCTATCCCAAAGGAGAGGGGTTTGCCACACTCTGGAAACCCACCGCCCGTCCCCCTATTTTTATTTTATTAATAACATAAAAAGAAAATACAACCTAAAGAAGGGCCGGACATAAACCTTACCCCAAAAACTAGAAAAAAAGACAAAAGGAAGTGAACAAATTGAAGCAGAACCTCAAAATTTCCCAACTTTAAGATAATTAAACAGCTTGCAAAGCAAAACAATGCAAGAAAAAATAAAAATTGCTCTATCTGCCAAGAGAAGCCATCTGCACCCAGCTTCGTAATTAAACCAAATAACCCCTGTAACATCATGTCCAAGTAATAGCGACCAACGTTTGCATTATAAGGAATGTAGAAAATATAGCAGCCAATGTTAAAAACAAGCCCAACACCAACCCATGCAGTTAACCATGACGAAGGTAAGGGAATCCCAGATCATCCATACGAAAATAAGGAGATATATTAGGCGGAGGAGAAGCATGCCATACCAGGGATGGAGAAAGTAAGCCCATGTTTGTCATTCTATCAGCCACCGTATTTCCTTCCCTAAGAATATGGGAACAATGAAAGGTCATTGCTCTAATACGTGCTAAGCAAGTAAGCCATGCAATGCGAAGCGGCCAAGGTGAAACAAAAGATGAGGATTTGATGCATGCAATCACACTAGTCGATCGAATCACATTCAAGCCAGAAGCATCGCCAACCGTACTGGAAGGCATATTCAATCCCAATTACCACACCCATAAGCTCTGAATAGAAGGCAGATTTGTGTCCTAAACCTTGACAGTAATCGCCAATGTAATGACCATGAGTGTCACGAAACACACCACCACAAGCTGCAGGTCCTGGATTACCCTTTGCAAGACCATCAATATTCAACTTAATCCAAGGAAAAATGGGAGGGTGGTAGAGAACTAACCGAGGCGCTACTCGATTTTTAGGAATAGGTTGAATACCCAACCCAACCAACAACTGAGTGTCAACCAAACCATTCAAATAACCTGGCATGTAAGGAGCAGCAAAGCCAAGCCAAGCCATGAGAGAGCTGAAAATTCGCATGAGGGAAGGGCGTTTGTCTTCAAATCTAAGGGTATTGCGAGCTTTCCATATAGCCATAAGAGCATAGAGACAACTAGCAAGCCAAATATTTCTTAGTTGGGGAGAGAAAGACTTGAACACCCTTTAATGTCTATTTATACGAGATCATATTCACCTCAGGCCACACAAATCTCAGGACCGACCCTGCTTACTGTTTCTGCTCTTGGATGTAACCCTTTGATTTTGGGGGGAACCATGTATTTTCTTAGTTATGAAGTTTTTCTATTAATTTATCTTTTTTCTATTTTGATACTTCATACTTGTTTGACACTTCTGCATAATAGAGTGAGAGGATTCAAGAATCCACAAAAAGATAAGCCAAAGTCCAGTGTATGAAAGACTGTAGCAGTTGGTAGCAATGAAATGAAGAGATGATTAAGGTGGAAGAAACTATGTTTAGAAATCAATTCTAACCGCTTCTCTTAAATTAGGATTTGCTCTGCCATTTTCAGTGGAATTTGTGATGATTGATAATCCAATCTCTTTTTAGTATTTTCTCTAATCTCTTAATGCTCTAACTCAATCATGCATGGTTAATGTTTTGTTTGGTTTTTTGCAGAAAGAGGCTTTTGATTTTATTCTAGCTATATATATATATATATATATATATATGCAGATAAAAGCACCAAATGTATGCATATAGATCACCATAATCATCACCAAGTTGAAACCAAGAGAAGTATTTAGAACTGATTTACTAAACATAGTTGTGATCATAAAAAAATCCTATGTAGAGTAACTGCATGAATCCTCCTACATATGAACTACTCTTCCCAACCAAACAATTCTGTTTGACTATACTCCTAGCACTTAATTAAGAATATTAACTCTATAATGTTTTGAGCTTGAGATATTCTAAGAACAATCGACTTCGACGGCAAGGCGATTCATGTCTCTGCAGCCTGTTGGTCCAAGAGTCATTTCAGAGACATCGATAAAACATTCTGCTTTGCCAATGCATGCCTGCAGTGTTGCAAAATTAATTAGTATTACTACTAAGAAAACATACGCAGCACCAAATGCTAACTAGATGATAACAGCTAATAAGATACCTTTTGGATGTATGATAAAGCTGTGGGGGATTCACACTCGCCTTTTGTGAAGGATGCCCCACAAGCGCCTTGTGGATCACCGAAGCTGGAAAATCTAACATCGGATAAAACTCTTCCTCCTTGGCATGACAAGTGCAAGACATTACCTTCGTAAGCATTTGCGCAAGCTTTAGCAACTGTTACAGTCTGAAATTCAACATTGAACGGCTGGCCTCCAAACTCCTCAAATAGAACTAGTGCATTATTGTCATCTTGGAGGAAAGATCGCGGTATATGGTACCTGGACAAAAGTGGTCAGTAGTTCACCAATAAAATCTTTATCTGTAACATTGCAGTAGAAAAACATGCATATGATTACCATCTTTGGGAAGGTTTCCCACAATTAGTCAAGCACTTCTTATTGCTGTAAGTTCCACGATAGTCGCATTTTGCTGTACAACCATTTTCATCTGCAGTGTGACTTGTCCAATACCTGCCAATGCTTCGACCGTTCACCCAAGCATGACCCTTTCCTAAACCCATTAAATCCACCACAACTGGATCGGTCCCAAGAGGAGCTTTGAAGATTGTCTAAAGAAAAATTAGAATACAAAAAGAAAATTTTAGATTGTATACTGAAGTTTCAAATCTTATCTTGAAGAATCGTACAAATTTAATTAGTAGTGGTACCTTGTACCAAACAAACATTCTATCTGTTGGAAGTTTATCTGTAGGCCAGTGGAAATTAGCAGCATGACCAGTAATTTGGTAAAGGCCCTTTTCTTCTCCAGCAAGTCCAACCTTATATATCCACTCATTTTTGCTCAAGTCCTTTGTCACCTCAGTACTATTCTTGTACTTGCCAATCAGTTGAACAGGACCATGAATCCCAACATTGACTTCATCAAAGAGTGGATCATAATTCTGAAACAAACAAAAGCAAGGTTAGATTGTGAGCACAGAAATTCAATGATTTCAATTTGGAAATTGTGTTGATTCATAAATACTCACTTTCAAGCCAACCGTGACACTAAGTAGAGATAAATCATTCTTTCCATGCTTTAGCTTAATCTTTCTCTCTAAAGTGAAGGGATTGAAATGTTGTCCAGAAACTTCAGTCCCTGAAATTAGATAGGATAAAAGTTATACCAAAGAAACATAAAAGGGGAAAACTAGTAGTAACAGATTGAATTCAAGGTTACCTATGTGTTTTCCATTAACAAAAGCATGGAGGACATGTCCACTGGTATTCACTCTCAGCGTAATTTCTTTGCCGGACCAATTGGGATCAGTTGCATTGTGATCCAGACTAACAGATAAATTTTAATCAGAATTGGTAAAAAAAAAAAAAAAGCAGAGCATAATACAAAAAAAAAAAGATATATAGAAGAAGGAATTACCTGGTAATGTACCACAAGTAATCACTGGTATCATTTGTTACCACTTTCTGATCAAGGAGTTGATTAGTCGTGAGATTGCTATGGAGAACTGATCCATTTTCCTTGAGGTGTGTAAAGTGCTCAGCCCTCCAACCCCAAACTAAACCATAAGGTTCCTCTGGATCGTTAGCATCGGCTTCATTTAGCACCTTCTGCATTATTGATCTTTGCACATTAACCTGTATGAGATTTAATAATGATTGTTATTATTTCACTGTAGATAAATATATTGCTTATATATAAACCCAAACCTAGTTAATTTCTTAGAGTACAATATTCACCTTTGCAGTGTTGTAGACTTAAGTATAGCAATCAGGAAGGATAGTAACAGACCAAGCAGGAACAGAATACTTATTATTCTCAAAGTTCACTATTACATTGCTTGTTGTGTTTGCGTTACTAATGAAACAGGATCGATTTCCTCTGTAGCTGTACTCTGTCACCTGCAACGTACATTAGAGAATCAAAACATGTTGTTAGAGTATGAGATCTAAGTAGTGATCATGAGAACTTAGAAATATTTAATGACAGCAGAAATGTCACTCACACTCGAGCTGTTTCCATAGTCAACCTGTCTTACGTCACCATAAGTCAGAACTTTCTCCATTGATCTTATATGTTTATGAAGCTCTTTAAGATGCCCCCACTTGGGTTGATTCAAATTACCTATTGTCATTTCACATAAGCATCACTCTAAGATGAATAACCCTTTGCAGGAAAAAATAAATAAAAATCTGGAATATAATTGCTTCTTTTTGAAAATATCTTACCATATTCATCTAATGGTGCATCATAATCATATGATGTGGTGATGTAAGGACCTCCTGCTGAACGACCGAAATTTGTTCCTCCATGGTACTACAGGCATGTAAAATAACACAATTAATATCACATAACACAGATTGAAAGCTTTGAAGCTAGTAAGTACAGAAAAGTTTAGCTATCAAGGTGCCTGTTGATTACCATATAATAGTTTTGGAAGGTGCCATTTAACTGAAAGAATCGTGCAACAGAAAAGGCGAGATCCTCTGCAGTTCTGTGTGGATCTTGCATGCCCCAATCCTTGAACCTAGAAAAACAAATCACAGTTATGAATTTCCTTTACAAGTCATAAAGATTAGCACGAATAAGCAGATAGAATAGTTGACTTGAATTATTATCTAACCATCCAGTCCAATTTTCTGTCCACATCTTCGGGCTAGTGTTGTATGAAGGCTTAAATTGATCACAATACCAGCCATTGCAGGTATTAATCTGCAGATAAAACAATGACAATAGTTAATTTGGAGATATCGATTGATATGAATATGCACAAGACTATTGTGTTCACTGTCACATATTTCATACTTGATATTAGTCTTAATCATACCATTGATTGTGGAGCATCTTCCTGTTGGCACATAATCCATGGTACACCAATCTGGTAAGATTCAGCTAAATCAGCACACCATTGTATATATTTCTTTCCTTCATCGCCATACGAGCGCATAACATTCCCATACTCGTTTTCAATCTACTCAAAAAAAAAAAAAAAAAAAAGTTGATAAACATTAATTCTGGATACAATTGTAGTCACATAGTATGCAATCACCAAATTTACAATTGTAAATAAATTCAAAACCTGGGCAAGTATAATGGGTCCCCCTTGTGAAGCAAAAAGATTCTCATGCTTCATCATGTCCACTATCAAAGTTGTAAAGTTTTGCATCTCATTCTGAAAATAAGTTTAAGATGATTAATTAATTAGAAACTGAACAAAATAAAACAAATCAAACAAAACCGTGAGTTACTTAATGTACGTCAGATGCACGTATACCTTATAGATATCATTGTTTGTTCTCAATTTGATGCCTGGTATGTTATGCAGCCACACAGGAAAACTCTGCAGGCAAAGAGAGAACATTAACTATATGATTAAGCCATGTGAGTAGGTCGGTAGACACAGAATATTGCATTACCCATAATTCCATTCTGCACAAACATATGGTCCAATCCGAAGAACAGCATAGAGCCCTGCCTTTTGGATGGTCTGAATGAATCTCACCAGGTCCAGGTTTCCTGAAAAGTCATACTACACAAAACCAAAGACAAAAAACATATGATTGTTATGACCGGTTGGATACTAGATAGCTAGGGCTATGTACGTACGTTTTGGTTCGGTTGGATTGGAATAAGGTATTTGCTTCGGTTCCAATCCAAAATTTCACAGAATCGAAGTTTGTTGGAATAGGACTTTCCAATCTAACTCACACCCCTATTATTGTCGTATTGGATTGGAGTGGCTATAATTCATTACCTGCCTACGCAGAGGTTCATGTGCATTCCAAAAGACATAAGTCTCAACGGCATCAAGGCCTCCATCTTTTGCATTTTGGATCAAGTCCGGCCACATCTATGAGAAAACACAAGCTGCTGTCAGTCTCAATCACATATATAGTAAATAAAGTAGATCGATTCCATGCAATAGAATAGTAAACAGTTAGTTATTCCATGCTGCATGCAGTACTTAAACTAGTAGAAACGCAGTCTAGCAGTACATAGGGGTATGTTATTGGTATACACTAATATTGTATCATATGGATGTGTTAATACTGAAAAAGTCCCAAAATATAATACAATTAACTAACTTGAAATAGCTTGTATAACATATAAGTCACAAGAACATACTTCAGGAGTACTACGTGGGTAGTGAATAGAGCCAGAGATTATGATTCTTCTATCACCATTGATTGTGATGGCTCTTCCATCATGATCGACCTCCACCGGCAAAGCAGAACATAGTTGACACAGTAAGAGACTAGAAGCAAGAAACAAAAATCTATATGAATGCATAGTTGCCATGTGAGCAGGAATCACAAAACTCCCCCAAGGTGAAGATGGTGTGAAGAAATCGTTCCGATCAGGGGGCAGTTTATAGCAGTACGTATTAATATTGCAACCGGGGAACTGATTATAGTGGAGTTCTAATTGTACGTATGTAGGTGGATACAAATTACCATCTTAATTAGCGATTGTAATCATGCATTGTTGCGGAAATAGAATTGGAATGTAATTAATATTCAATACTTGAGCGTTTCATAAGAAATCAGTTTTCATGAACCAGTATAATTTACTTTCATCAAAGAATAGTCAAATAGCTAGTTGCATACATGTTCCCAACAAAAAAAAAAAAAAGGCTAGTTGCATATACATTAATATTATAGTTGATCGATCAAACTTGTTATGTTTATTTCTATTAGAGTTTTGTAATAATTTGACTTATATCTTAGTTTAGATTCATACACAAATTAAGTCTAATATATTATCATAATTTTATTGATCCCAAATAGGCTATATATGTTAAAAGGATTTGCTTGTGTAATTGTTTTTGGGTCTAGAGGAAGCTCATTCGTGCTTCATTTTGTGCTGGGCGACCCATTTATTATCGTGTTTGAATTTGTGCCGGCATATTTACTAAAACGTTAAACGTTAAAACCAGCCTGTCCTGAGCGTATATCGTTTCGGGTCATGCTTGTGTTATGCCAATAAATAAGGATATACATATTTTATTGTAAAATTTTAGCAACACTAATTGAATAATATAGGTGGAATTGTTATGAGATTTGAATAAAAATGTCGATCATCATTGTAAAATCTCTTATATCTTTAGAAACATTACAAAATTTTTATGGATGAAATATCTTATAAGCCATGCTCGTGCCATGTCGACCTAGCTCGGTCCACAAGAATGGGTCGTGCTGACCCTGCCCACCATTAGTCATGCTTGGACTATGTCAGGTCACTCTTAAAAGTGTTGGGCTTGTGTCGTATTCGGGCTAAGCGGCTTGTTTGCCACCTCTAATACAACTAAAAAGTAATAAACTATCAATAATATATTAATATATAACTAGATGTTTCTATATCTCCATGAACAAGGGTCTAAACACAGTATATATTGTATTCATCTCTTGAAGCATTGGAACCAAGTTAGGGACATGTATCTTGCCTTCAACTATATATACTCACCATTGTGGACATGTTAGGCCTATTTGTTGCACACTCAATTAAGCTACTTTGTTTCTTTGCTGTGGAAGTTTCCTTCCAACATTGGATCCACTAGATTAATTTTTTCTTCTTTCTAAAGACAACGTGCCTAGAGGATGAAGGGGAAAGTAGAAATATTAAGTGTAGTGAAATTCACACTCTTCATTTTACAATCTACAATTCTTTTTTCCTTTTTAGTATCTTAACATCACATTTTTACAATCCACACTATAAAAAGACAAAACTTAAGATATGAAACAGGGAAACATGGAATGTGGATTGTAAAATAATGAAGCTAGAGTGCGAATTTCACTTCCCATGTTAAATTGTCAATCTTAAAATTACATACATAAATAATATTTGATTTTAAGAAAATAAACCAACTGCCAGAAAGTAGGAAAGTAAGGAACTTCACAATATCTTCGTACTTTCTACCAACCAAAATAAAGAAAATTAAAAACTATCAAATAGAATAGACGATACCAATAAGGTTTAAAAGATGAAGCTGCTTTATAAAAACCTTCTTCGTTCTCATGCAGGTCTAGTATGTTGCTCCTCTCATTGACAATTTATAGTACAATAATTTTGAAACTATAAACACTATCTGTGTAAGTGAAATTGACATTGTAATGAATATCATTTTAAGTAGTTTTGTAATGAATGTTGTATTAATTGCGAACGAATCACAGATAACTAGCGTCTTATTCTAACTGAATCCTACAAAATAAGGTTCAATCTGAACTAACATACAAATCTAGGGTCTTTTAGTCGAATATTTAACTAAGACAATAAATTGAGAACAACGAGACTTACTAAGTTCTAGTAGTTTTGTTGTCTATGTTAGTTTTGATCATCTTCATCAAGTTTTGCCATTCCAAAATCTGATATTTTGTTTAATATCTTTATTCTTGATTCCGTATGAAGTTATGCCAAGTTAACGTATCGTTATACCTAGACTAAGGCTGTGACTTGGCTAGGAAATTTTGATTCCATCTATTTCTCGATCAATATAGATTGTTTGTGTGGTTGGCTAATCCAAATCCAATTGGCTTTCTTTTGAGGCTTCAGCTTTTCTAATTAAAAAGGTAGCTAAACATACATTAATATAGTATAGAACTATATACATTTACTTGTACTAAATGATTTTAGTTAATGAAGTTAACATCTTTTTAGAATTCTAATGTGTTGTTACCTACTCAGATCTTGCTCCATTTTAGTTCCTCAAAATTGTTTCAATAACAATAATATCCTAGGTGAGTTTGTGAGATTATAATTGTATTTGTTTTGTGATGTCCATGCATTGTTGAGATATTTAGAACAAATTATATGCCATGAAAAAGTTTGATAACCTTAAAAAATGTGTTGTTTTTTCAATAATGTTGCATATGTTTATGGATACAGATCTAGATATAACTCAATAAGATTATGTAGTTACAAAACAAAGTGGGTAACTATAATACAATCTATTTTTGAAAATTATTTTTAAATAATAACAGCAGTCATCTTATATAGGTGTGGACATCCAACAGCCGACATTTACTTGACACTTATCAACTCCTTAGAGTTGAACCAGACAACATATACGATATACATGCTTTACCATATTCGGTCTCGCTCCCTTGTACAATGGAGCTTGTGCAAAATTGGAGTCGACTTCAAATGTAGACAGAGTAATGACAATCTCCTCACCATAACCTTCGTCAACAGAGTAATGGAGATCTCACCCATATTTAATTTATGTCTATTGGGAAACCTCGTCGCAATGGAAGAGTGCGAATCGAGGGGTCTCCATCGGTATCAAATTACCTCTTATTGCAGGATCATGAATGACCTTATTAAATCAACCAAAGATGTGGAGATTTTCACCGAAAAAGACATTCTTTCGGAGTTATTCATCAGCAAGGAGGACATGGATGGTTTTTTCTACGACATTTGCAATAATACTGTTACAACCTCCACCTCTTTTGCATCATTTACAAAAATTTCTTGAACAGTGAGAAACTATTATAAGAGGCGTTGGCTACGGAGATGGATAGCATGGATCAAGCATGATTATTATGGGTTGGTATTAAGCGTGGTTGTTGTTACCATTTTTACCGTCATACAGACCATATATTCGGTTGCCTCTTACTACAGGTGCAAAGATAGAAATCAATTTTCATGAACCAATATAATTACGATCATCGAAGAATAGTCAAATAGCTAGTTGCATACATGTTCCCAACAAAAAAGAAAAGAAAAAGCCTAGTTGTATATACATGAATATTATAGCTGATCGATCAAACTTGTTATGTTTATTTCTAATAGTGTTTTGTAATAGTTTGACTTATATCTTGCTTAGTTTACATTCATACACAAATTAATTCTAATATATTATCATAATTTTATTGTTTCCAAATAGCCTATGTTAAAAGGATTTGCTTGTGTAATTGTTTTTGGGTCTAGAGGAAGCCCATTCGTGCTTCATTTTGTGCTCAGGCTGACCCGTTTATTACATTGTATGAATTCGTGCTGGCCTATTTACTGAAACGTTAAACATTAAAACTGTCATACAGACCATATATGCGGTTGTCGATCTCTTACTATAAGTTCACAAGAATAGGTCGCGCCGACCCTGCCCACCATTAGTTGTGCTTGGATTATGTCAGGTCACTCTTAAAAGTGTCGGGTTGTGTTGTATTTGGGCTAAGTGGCTCGTTTGCCACCTCTAATATGAGATCAAAAAGTAATAAACCATCAATAATATATTAATATATAACTAGATGGTTATATAAGGAGCTGCCACCTATATCTCCATGAATAAGGGTCTAAACTATATTGTATTGATCTCTTGAAGCATGGGAACCAACTAAGGGACATGTATCTTGCCTTCAATTATATATGCTCACCATCGCGGACATGTTAGGCCTATTTGTTGCACACTCAACTGAGCCGCTTTGTGTCTTTGCTGTGGAAGTTTCTGTCCAACATTGGATCCACTAGATCTAGCAATTTTTTCTTCTTTCTAAAGACAACGTGCCTAGAGGAGGAAGGGGAAAGTAGAAATATTAAGGGCAGTGAAATTCACACTCTTCACTTTACAATCTACACTTCTTTTTTCCTCTTTTAGTATCTTAACATCACATTTTTAAACACCAACATATTTTTAACGGACCTAGGTTGATTAAACACCAAAGGTTCGTGCGTCTGTGGTGCAGTGATTAGTTCGGCTACGATGGGATACATTGCATGAAAGTGTGTGTGTGGTTACTACTGTCGTCCAAACCTCAAAAAAAAAAAAAAAAAAATCACATTTTAACAATCCACACTACAAAAAGACAAAACCTAAGATATGAAAAAGGGAAACATGGAATGTGGATTGTAAAATAATGAAGAGTGTGAATTTCACTTCCCATGTTAAATTGTCAATCTTAAAATTACATACATAAATAATATTTGATTTTAAGAAAATAAACCAACTGCCAGAAAGTAGGAAAGCAAGGAACTCCACAATATCTTCGTACTTTCTACCAAGAAAAATAAAGAAAACTAAAAACTATGAAGTAGAATAGACGATACCAATAAGGTTTAAAAGATATAGCTGATTTGTACCCAATTAAAGATAAAAACCTTCTTCGTTCGTCGTGCAGGTGTAGTACGTTGCTCCTCTCATTGACAATTTATAGTACAATAATTTTGAAACTATAAACATAATCCAAATCCAATCGGCTTTCTTTCGGGCCTTCAATTTTCCTAATTAAAAAGGTAGCTAAACATACATTAATTTAATATATATATATATATATATATATATATAAGTGTATACATCTACTTGTAATAAATGCATGATTTTAGTTAATGGAGTCAATAGCTTTTTAGAATTATAATATGCTTTTGCCTACTTAGATTTGCTCCATTTTAATTAGTTCCTCATAATTGTTTCTCTAATCAACAGTATCTCAGTTGAGTTTGTGAGATTATTCTTGTATTTGTTTTGTGATGTCCATGCAGTGTTTTGATATTTAGAACAAACTATATGCCATAAAAAAATGATAACCTTAAAAAATGTGTTGTTTTTTCAATAATGTTGCATATACTTATGGATACAAATTTAGATGTAACTCAACAAGATTATATAGTTACAAAACAAAGTGGGTGTAAGAGTACACTACTTTGAATAAGTATTATAATACAATCTCGTTTTTATTTAAAAAAAATTATTTTATTAAAATCATTTTTTAAAAACATTACCGAACTTGCTCATTGGTTCTTATAGTATGCATTCTCGTTGTTCTATTTGTTATTTAAAAGATATTTATACTCTTATTTTTAGGGTACTTCATATTTTTTTTTTCTTTAAGAAATAATTGTATACCAAATTAATAAAAAATACCTTGTTTGAATAGTACTTTCCCATAGCACTAATCCAACCACATTCCCAACCACTATAGGGATATTGCTTTCACCCTTGGTGAATGTTTGTGTGAGTGTACAAAGTCTGCAAAAAGAAAATAACTTCAGTAGCTAACCGACTCGCAAAGAAACAATTGGGAAACTACAACACTTCAACATAAGCAGATAGTAATATAAATAAGTTGTTGATAACTTTTATATTGATATCATACATATTACATTTTTTGTTTGGAGAAAGAAAATTTTGAACCGTAACGTAAAATTTGTACTGCTGTTAACAAGTAATGTATGTGGATGATTAGTTAACGTAATAGAACTTACCATGGTCTACAGATATGGCAGGTATTAGAAGACCATAGATTCATCTGAAAGGAATTCTGATTGTCAATTTCTAAGCCCAAGGCAAACGGATCTCTAACGTTCTAGTGATCATAGAGGCAGTAAATTTTTTTACCAATGCCTTACCGGCTCCACCTACTTTCTTCATAATATCAAAATTTTCCAACACTAGCATCCCTTGTCATAGATTTATTCAATCCCTTAAGTTTCATGCTTTCTAAATACTTGTTGACTATTAGAACTTTGAAAGGATATGTAATTACATACTAGATGTAAACATCAAATAGGCGCCTCGATCTCCAAGCTGTTGTATGTGTTATCATTAGAAAATATAATTTTTGAAAGGGAAAATCGTCCGTACAGTACCTGACCTTTGCCCCATTCTAAACTTCAGTACCTCACGTTCAGAAAATATCAGAACGGTACCTGAGGTTTCGACCCCGACCGAACATCGGTACCTAGTGCCGTTAGTTCCGTTACAAAAACTGATAACTGAAGGATATTTTCGTCTTTTCATGTCTTAATCCCTTATTTTTTCTATCAAAACATTTTTTTCTATTTTTTTTCTCTCTCCCTACTCTCTCTCTCTCTCTCGTTCCCATTCAAACCCAGAATTCTCTCTCTCTTTCTTTCTGAAACCCAGCAAACTAGAATTCTCTGTCTCTCTCTCTCTCTCTCTCTCTCTCTCGTTCCCATTCAAACCCAGAATTCTCTCTCTCTTTCTTTCTGAAACCCAGCAAACCAGAATTCTCTCTCTCTCTCTGTCTCTCTCATTCAAACCCAGAATTCTCTCTCTCTCTCTGAAACCCAGCAAACCCAGAATTCTCTCTCTCGTCCCTAGATTCATCAGAGGAACCTCAACAACATAATGTACAAGGAAGGGAAAACAATGAACCCGCAGTGACCATAACACCTCAAAATTCCAATTTCTGCAATTCTCCTCCAAACTGAAATTTAATTATATTGCCAGGTAATGATGGGCTAAGTAAGATCGTTCCAGAACAAAAGCTAGCAGAGAGAGACCAGAGAGAACCCTAAGAGAGAGAGAGTCCACTCGTCCGGCTGCGCCGCCATGCTTGCCTTGGCCTCTGGCCAGGTCGGCGTGTGTCGAGTGCGGCCGGACGGGATATGTGTGTAGATGATCAGAGATGGGGGTTGGGTGGCCTTCCTTTTCATTGTTTTCAGGTGGCGGCAGTGGTTGCACAGAAGAAAGGTGTGTGGCCGAGGGTGGTTTTCCGTCGTGTGGCTGAAGGGCGCACTCGGTCTGGATTCCGGGTTTGTGGATGGATCTGGCTGGATACATCACAGATCATGTGGAGTTTGGGTGTGATGTGGTTTTGGATTGCATAACAGCAGGGGGCGAAGGGAGTCACAGCGCAGCGATCGTTCTGCTCGGGCTCTCGAGGGATGGGATTGTGGCAGTGGGCGATCTGATCTGCTGGTGTTCTACAGTCGTCTGGGTCCGCAACCAACGGCGCGGTGGTCTGAGAGGTGCGATGGTGGTGGATGGGCTGGATGTGAAAAATTGTCGTGGGCTGGGGTCGATGCTTGGACCCTCCCGGTTTTGTTCCAAAGGTTGTTTTTTCTGGTGCGGTGACGGAGATTGTCCGTCAAGGGCGGCGTTGGGATGGTGGTGGTGCGTCTGGATCGGGTTTGCCTTGGTGGTGGGCAAAAATATTTGCTTTTTTATTATTATTTATTTTATAAAAAAAAACTAAAGAAAATAAAAATTAAAAGGGTAAATTGGTCATTTGATGATCAAAATATGCCAGCCATCAGTTTTTGTAACGGAACTAACGGCACTAGGTACCGATGTTCGGTCGGGGTCGAAACCTCAGGTACCGTTCTGATATTTTCTGAACGTGAGGTACTGAAGTTTAGAATGGGGCAAAGGTCAGGTACTGTACGGACGATTTTCCCTTTTTGAAAAATGAAGGTTCATTTAAGATCTCTACATCCTAATTGGTCTTTAGTTGGGAACACTGGCGGACCCAGCTTTTGTTTTCTATGGGGGCGGACCCAATTATATGTATATATATAATTGTTAAAGGTTAAAATGTTAGATTGAGTGGGGGCAAAATGATTATAAACCTAAGCTACAAAACATTGTGTACAACTGATCAAAAAGAAAAAAACATTGTGTCCAAAATATGAGTGGGTGCGTGAGCCCCCACTTGCCCCCCCTGGGTCCGCCAGTTGTTGGGAATGCTCAGAATCATGTTGTTCACAGGTTGGCTTATATGTCTATGAACGAGCCAATGCTTGAAAACTAGGCTAATCATCTTCAAATTTAGTATCCTGCTTAAGAGATGTTTAAAGGATATTTTCTTAGGATTTTTATTATTGAAATGTCTGTATTAAGTAAAGCATTCTATGAATGTAGTTGAACATCTTATTTAATGACCTTCCAATATTTTGGATTTAAAAAAAGGTTCATAGTGTATCTCCCATTCGCTAAATAAAACCTATAATACGTCAGAGAGATGGTACTAAGTCGTGCAGTCACGCAGAGTTGAGAATTCTTCATGTATAGTTGAGATGTGTTAGACCAAGTGAAATCATCCCTAGACTTGCTGTCATCAGGGAAGTAGTTGATGCTACTTAATGCCCAATTGGTGTTACTTAGGTAAAAAAATGATGCTCCATCATCAAATGTTGCTTCATCCACTAGCACTTGACTTCCGCCACAATTTATATGGAGAGAGTAATAAGTTAGCACAAAAGAAAATAAAGATTAGTAAACCCTAGGAAGGAAAATCGACAAGAATAAACTCCATAAGAAAAAGGCATTACTTCTATTATCCACTTTCATGGAAAATGTGAAAGCAAAACTTAATTTAAATTGAATTATGAAAATTCCAAAATAATAACGATTTTAAAAACTCCGAACATATTTCAAAGTTTCAGTCGGATTTGATTTAAAATTTTGGAATTGAAATTCGAACAATAAATGTACTCAATAATTTTTTTGGATTAGAATTGGAACGTCCATTTTCAATCCAATTCATATGAGTTTCCGCCTTAAATGAGATAAAATTCTTCTTTATTTATCGAGATGGCGTTCCTACTTCGCCCATCTGACATTTATATAGTATAGAATTTTGTACATATACTTATACCAAATGATTTTAGTGGGTGCGAGACTATTCTTTTTCATGTACATATAGATGAGTAATAGTTTATCACCTACAACAAATTATCCATGGAGATTAATAATATTAGGATATAGTGCAAAGCAAAAATTATGCCCATTTCATTGAGAAACTCTCGATTTCCTTACTTCGGTTAGGTAGAAAGCCGTCTAACAAAAACTGAAGTATTATTTGATCGAACTAAACCTAAATTACTATTATAGTTTTTACTTGAGCTTTTATTGATTACCTTGTAAATAATAACCTTCATTAGAATCTTTTTTTTTTTCAAGGAAAAAAGACAATATATTAATAGACAAAAATTATACATAAAGTTTCACTATTTTTGAGGCACAAACATGGATGACGATAAATTAAACACGCACTAATAAATTTAAAATAACTTATTCCGTAATATCATTATTCTGCTACTTCTAGTTTCATTTTTATACACCTATATCATCCAACGATAGAGTCTTGAAATTTCAATTGCACATTAAAAAAATGAAAATAAAAATCTTGGTTTGTTTTCTAACAATTAACAGTTCAACTTGGTTTGAGAAATGTTGGACATGCAACACATCAACAGTTCGAACTTGGAAGTGTTAATAGTTTTTTTTTTTTGGTATAATGCAACAACAACTAAGAATTATAAAGATAGTACGTGCTTCTATTTATACCTCTTTATAATTTTGGCCTTTTGACCTCCTTCAATATATTTGCACACCATAATTCTAATTTTTACTATATTCTTCTTTTTTTCTATGCACCTCACGTTTCATCTTCCTCCCTTCCAATTTTGTCTCTCTTTTTTAATTTCAAACATCTTGTTTCCTCTGTTTGGAATTGCCATTCATAGCTGCAACAGTGAGACTTAAACCTTGCAAATCATTAGGTCCTCCATTTTTAGTTACAACGATGATCGTATTTCAATTTATTTCAATTTGATCCTATTCTCATATTAAGTTTTAAGCATACCCACTTAGAATTTCATTCTTATAATATGCCTGGCTCTGAGTCCAATATGTTGATGGGAATTGCAACAACATCATCTTAGAATTTCATCATGATCCATGAATACAAGAATTGATTTTCTCACACAGATGGACTTCCACCGCTCTTGTTTGTTGGTCTAGCGTTAAGTAGTTTTGTGAACGATGTTAATTTAACATGTAATTATATATGCTGCAATTGTGTGATGACCTCACTTAAGAAATAGGCTATGTTACCGCATTATTTCTTTGTCCTTTTTTTTTGGTTTTGTTCTCTGACTAGGATTTGGTTTGTTCTAGATTTATGTCTCTATGGTTGGTTATTTACTTTATTTTGTTTTAGACATATCTATTTTGGGTTTGGAAGTATCTAGTCATAATCTAGATAGAGAACACGTACTATTCACTCGTTACTCTTGTGCCTTTCTCTTCCTCAACCATCAACGTCTTCCACCGCTTTTTTTGCCTTACCTCAGAAATAGACATCCATTCACTCACCCAAGGTCAAAACAAATCTGCACTTTTGCAATAGCTTCAGAGAGAGATTGCTGTGAAACCCACTGACCCCGAATTGAAATTCCTTGGTTACTTGCAGCTATTTTCAGTAAGTCAAATTTTTCCATCTTCTAAAACCCATTCATTCCGTTTAAGCTTTTCTTTGATTTTGGGTATAATTTTATCAAAAATTTGGTTTAGGTGGTTGGAATTGCTGATTATCGAGTGAGTGTTAGCATTTGGATTTGGCCGGTTTGCCATATGTAGCAGTTGGTTGGCTTTATTAGTTGCTGAAATCTAAGGCTTGAAGTAGGGAAAATAAAACCTTCTTTATAGCTTAGATTCTAATCTAGTATGTATTGGGTGTGATTGATATGAGATGTTTTCTCTACGAATTCTTATGAGATTCTGTTATGATTATGAATTGGTGGAATCTTGTTTTTCTTCTTACTGCTATATATGTCTCCATGTGGAATTTTACCTCGTTTTGATCTGCAATTATATGTTGGGTAAACAAACTTGAAGTAACAAACGTCCTTGCTTCTTATTATCATCATATTTTGGTCTTCTAGTTTTGTATGAAATCAAATTTTGAGTTGAGTAAAATCTTTTAACAATGGTTTTTGGAAGACAAGAAATTATGCAGATAATTTGAGCATTTTGCTATAAAACCAGAAAAGCTGATTCCTTTTACATATACTTCTTATTGGAGCCTATTTCCTTTTCAATCTTTTATTTAATCATGGTTGGTAGCTGTTCATAAAGAAACCGGTGTTTGATGTCCTTGATTATTACTTCTTGATCTTCAATTTGCCATTTTGAATGATAAATAATTCTCCAACTAGTAAAGACTCCTACTAGTCGATAATGTTCTTCTCCTGGTCTTTTGACATTGGTATGAAAGAAACCATATTGTAGTCTCGTTCTCTCCTTCCCAAAGTTTTGGTTACTACAATGATGTTATATATGTATTGATTTTGCATTGTTCAGTTTTTCCTTGAAATGCTGAAATTCCTTATAGAGGTTTGGGTCAAACATGAATTTAACCATCTTTTCCGTTGTTGATTTATTGAAAATAAAGTCTTATTCTTTGAAATACCTTACTTCCAGTCTTATGAATCCTATATATCTCCTATTGTTAAAGGTATGTCGATAGCAATGTTGATCAAGTGTTACTTTGAAACTCCAAGCTTATATGTACTTACTGATTTGATCTTCACAAAAAGAACTTGATCTATTACAGTTCGGTTTCTTGAAAGAAAACAGATTTAAGCTAAAGTGCCATTTCTTGGCGGTTTCCTATTAAGGTTTGAAATTGGACTTCAAGCTTTTATTGAAAATCCTTGAATGTTCAGTTTCATTTGGAAAAACAAAATGTTTCCTGGAAAGACCAAATAATTTGGTTTTAAATTGTTTGATTTGGTTAGGCCTGGGAAAAGTTAAGTAGGGATTGTGCCTCCCTAGGGTGAAAGACCCAAAACCTGATCAGGATCCGCTTGTACGGGGTGTGCTCGGTGGCCTTAATACAAGCAATGGGCTCTAACCAGAAAAAGAAGGATTTTCAAGGATTTTTGTTGGAATTCGAGTCAAGAGTTTTGAATTATTGTTGCTGGAAGTTGCAGTTCATCAGGAAAGAAAAGGATTTCTGGACTTTGGTTATAGTAAATGAAGCTAAAAGGCTTCATGGTCTTGTTGCCCTTTCGCTAGATTTACGGCGAGTTTTATTTTTCCCAACGTATTTGAATGTTTATCAAGAAAGCTTTGGATTTCCAGCTTGTTCTCCTTTTCTTGCTCAGTTATTTGTGGAATTGATTTAAGTTGAATGGTGTCCTTGAATTGAAGGAAAGCTTTGAGTCTTAATTTGTGGCAGTGATTTCTTTTTAATTATTGCAGCAGCAAATTCTAGCTTAAGTTCTTTTGCCTCTAATTATATCCTTGTATACTCCAGAAATACTAACAGTATATTTTCTCTCCCTTCACTTTCCAAGTGCATTCTAAAGTAGAATCTTTGCTATACTGATCTTTTTGTTGCACCTACTGAGCTTGTGAAGCTCATTCCCTACATTCTTGTTGTGGTTTTCAGGAAAGGAGTCAATGAGTAGACATGTTAGTGAGATACCAGAATTGTCTTGAGCAGACAATGTTTGGAGCTTTGTTTTGACTGTGAAGTGTGTGCTGGACCTTGCTTTCCTTGTTTAAATGATTGCTCCTTGATGCTGGATGTTCATCATTCCAGAATTTTGTTCTTTTTGCTTTTGCATTGTACATATGTTGTAATCGGAGTATTAACCTGGAGCATTCTTTTGTAATGGAAAACTTTGTAAGCAAGTTGCTCTTTTGAGCTTATAAAATGAACTACTTTTTCTCAGTTTTTGGAAGGGCTTTACGTAAAGTGTTTCCTTGGAATTTTGTTAAAAGTCTTGTTTAGTGAAGGATTTTAACCCTGCTTTTTAAGTTAGAGTTGGAAAACTTCCAGTTTGCTTTTGTTTCTTTTGTGATCACTACTTCAAAAAAAAAAAAATGCCTTACTCTGTTTTTAGTTTTTAAACCACCACTTTAGTCATGACTCAAGGTTGCGTTGTGACAAATTGTAATGATGAAAACATGTATTCAATGACTATGGCAAAGAGCAGAGTTAAAGCTTGATAGTTCATTTTGTTTTTCTTTTTTTGTGAAGAGGTAAAACAGGATTTTGAATTAAAAAAAAAAAAAATTGATAGAAAATTAGACTGCGTAAGAAAATTTTTCATTTGAAAAAAATATAGTAAATCTATATTATTATTGAGAGAAGATGTGTTGTTAGCCAAAACTAAAAAAATGTAACAAATTAACCCTGAAATAATAATAAACTCTAGTATTTATAAAATATATAGATAGGGATAATATAGTCAAATTATAAAAGAAACATAAAAATAGAAAACAAAAAATAATAATGGTGAAACAGACAAGCACATGGAGAAAACTACACAATCCATAAAAAACTACCTACTTTCTCTGCAGATAACTATCCATTATTTGCTGATAACAATTTTTCCTGTTTTCACTGACATGTCTCTTCTCTTAATCATAACTAGCATTCTTCATACATGCTCGGCATGTGTAATAGTTTTTTTCTTCTAGAAAACAAAAAAAATAAATGAAATAGGACAGTTACTAAAGAGAGAAAATAGTAGGAGAGAAAAGTTGGGGTTGTGGAATCATTTCTTTTTACTTTTCTTAATAAAAATCTATTTCATAATTGTCATGTTTACTCTTGTGATTTAATTTATTCTTAAAGATCTTTTCAAACAAAAAAAAATATTTTTAAAGATTTTTAATCATTTAGGATTAAATTTGTCAAAATTTTTGGTTTTAGTTAACAAAACCTCTTCTCTTAATAATAGTATATATATATATTTTTAGTAAAGTCACGGGGGCGAAATAATATATTCATCACGGTTACATACCCTTCCGTTGTCATTTAGAGACAGACAAGAAGCTATTGGTACGTACATATAGTCCTACTCATTGTACATTCGAATACGTAGAGATAGCGGATATCCTCATTCGGTACTACTCCAGAGACGCTAAAGAGACATTGGGTGCACAATAGTGCTTAGGTTCCTAAATACAAGAAATTTATTGTAATTAGATAAAACTAAAAAACATAGGGATGGGCATATGGAAAACACCCCAGCCCACCATAGAAGCCCAACAAACACAACCCAGAGAGGAGTGACCCAACCCAGGCCCATCAAGGCAGCCTTGACTTGACCCGGCAACCACCGCCATACCCGAAGCCATGTTGCACCTCCGCATGCCGCCTTGGCGCTGTTCAGACCAACATCGCTTACTGCCACGACCAACATCGCACGTCGCCACGACCCATCCCGTACGTCGCCACACAGGATTGCACGACCCAACAGCACACAACCTTTGCCTCCATCGAAACTGCAAGCTAGCGCTGTCAAAACGAGTTCCTTCGGTCCCAGGCAACATGGCTACCGGAGTACAAAGACGACCACTGGAATCGCTGCCAAGAAACATACCTCGCAAAAACCTTGATCCAACCACTCCATCCCAAGATCTACATAGGCAAACATTCAAATCTCGCCCGGCAGCAAAGCCATGCGGCTTCAGCGTAGCCAAAAGACTAGCATAGGCTAGGGCCGCCGCCGGACGAGAATATTCTCAAGGTCTTGAAGCCTCCTTAGGGTTTTCTCAAAGAGAGAAAACGTTGTTTTAATTTTTCAGATTTTCTTCCCTATGCAAATAACTACTAATAATAGTATAGATAGATATAGATGATGAGGTATGAATAGAAGCACTATTATAAAAAAAATTACCAATAAAATTTTTAATTTTTTTTTGGATAAAAAAATTCTTTTAATTAGTTAGAAAAAAATAATTAATTTTTAACTTGGTAAATTTTAACCAATTACCAAGAATTTTTCTTTGCCTTCTCTCCTCTGCCATTTTGAGAGTTGGCAAGTCTCCGGTTTCTCCACCCTCTGAGGTGCATCTCCACCCTTTTGTGGTGAGTTTCCTAAGCTTGGTCTCAGCTTTAGATCTGTTTATGTCTCTTTCTCCTTCTATCTTTCCTTGTTCTTGCCCAATTGTTCATCAAATTTCCAGATCTACTATCAAATCTCACAGTCTCCTCCATCTCAAACACCTCACCCTCTCATCTTCATCCGAATTTTCTCTTTTTCCACAACCTCATCTTCACATTCAACCCTTGATGTCTCAACAGAGACCTATTCACTTAATTTCACACAAGAAGATTGCAGCAGTATCGGCAAACCACCGAAGATTGTGGACATCCCAGACCAGTGGTGTTGTGATGCATGGTGGTCTCCACCTCCACGACTACATGTACTAAGTTTTTTTGTTTTGTTCTTGTTGTTCTTTCTGTGCTTGCAATTTAGGTGTGGAGAATGATGGTGGAGAGTTTACTTGGCCTTTGGATGTCAATATTATGTCGGGTTCAGTTGGTCGCAGTATCACCATGGCGGCCAGCAGAGGCGTTGAAGTGTAGAGTTTGGTGTTAGGTCTTGGTTCTTTTAGTATTTTGGGCTTCGATTTTAAATTTTAGGTATGAGTTGTCTATTGAGTTTTTGGGCCTATGACTCCTATTTTCTCAGTATTACTTTTGTAATACGTGCTTCATCTGATAAAAGTTCTATTTTGACTAAATAAAAAAAAAAAGGAATTCCAACCACCGAAGCCATTCTTCTTCTTCTTGTTGGCCAATTTTCCCTACAATCCAAAATCTTTCTTCTCAAGCTGTTGCAATGATTCCTCTGGGCTTCTACTTCCAGTTCATCGGAAGAACAACAGCTTCTACTTCCTACGCCCCAGAGTGGAAGACCGACTCCTATATATGCCGGAATGTTGGAACCCGAACCCGGAAAATATTTGGTTATATGTGAATAGTTGGTGGTCCGTGATGGTCTTTCCATCATGCTTGAGCTTCATATTGAGATCAATCGGAAATAAAGTAAGCTGCTTTCTCTAAATTGCTTGCTGCTCAAGCACTTAAATTTTAATAGGCACCCATTTGGGGCCTCACACAGATACTAATACCTGCTTGATAAAATGCCTCAAAGAAGCAACAAAGTATTCTAGAGGCTTCTTTTAGTCCCAAACTTCGTTTTACGATTATCAGTTGTTGTTAATAGTAAGAGCCCAGTTTCAGGTTTTTAGTTTCTTAGTTTGTTGTGTGTGTATTGGAAACTTGCCCATCTCTCTGCTTTGTTTCTTAGTCTGCTGATTAAGAGCCTCTGTTATGTACATTTCGATTATGAATAAAAGACGAAATCTTTCCTCTCTTGACACAGTACTAATTCGGTGGATAGGATTTTGTCAAATACCATAATCAAGCAACTTATCTATGATTGTAGGAGCTGACATTAAGAATGAATCGACGACTATCAATCACCATTAACACTCTATCTTCATGTGTATTGTTTCAAAATTGTCCTGTCTTGTATCAGCCGTTACAGACTTATATAGCAGCTTTCTTATATTATACAATTAATGTATCAGCAAAAGCAGCTTGATCGTGGATAGCACCCTGAGGACTAACATAGATGTATGCTTGTAACAGCTATAGTCATCACGCGTCGTGTTCATCCCCAGTGGTATTTGTTAAAAATTACAGTAGTGTAGACTGTAGAAATAAGCACCCTTTCCGTATGAATTCCCTTAGCATTCGATAATATAACTTTTTTGTTACTGGATATGACTTTTCTTTGTCCTTGATGTATATTGAACCTATTATGCTGTATACTGCTCTGTATGAGTTTATTCCTTATCACAGTATATTCATCACCCCATGGTACAAGTTGAAATTATGTTCAATTTTCTTGTAGTCCCGTTCTTTTTATGTGTATTCCTTTTTTGGTCATCTGATTGAAGTCTTTATGCAATGCAGGAGACAAATGTCATCTTTCCTTCAGATGAGGATGACGATGATGATTCTCATGTTGATGACAATATATGGTATGGTAAATTGTCTCCTAGTACCCTGCGGCATCAAGTCTTTTGCCGGATCAACAGGATTGGATTATGAATCATCAGTTATCAGAAGCAGAGGAGTGAATCGGTTGCTTACCTAACTACAGGTTTGTGATCAATCTATTTTTATTAAGTACTTTAATCAGTTCTAATCTTTGGATAATTTTGCTTTTTAGTTAAGCTATAAGGCATTCACATCCAATCCTATGATAATAGATATTACCAGTTTGTAGTTTGTTTTCCTCTAAAAACTTGTCTGCACAGTGCACACATGCTTTGCTATGTCATTGTTCTTATGCATGCCTGGTGAATGAAATGTTAAATTGTGTACGAACACAACGCAGCATGACTTTTTTTCCTTATGTTTTGGAGTTGGTTGTTTTCCTTTAATTGAAATTTGGTTAATTATTGTTGGATTCTAGAGGATTATATTGGCTCTGCGTATCTTATGCATATTTCTCTTCGTTGTGGGCTTGATGCTAACTTACTATGTTGTGTATACTAGTCCTAGATTAATGTAGCATACATAAGCCTGCGAGAGTCGTATTTGATTTCTAGAATCTGAGTGAAGAAATAACAGTTAGGCTGATTAGCAGATAGTACAAGATCTCCTTAGGAACATTGTTTCAACAATACATTTAAGTGGTATACCAGCTCTATGTATGCACTCCAAATCTCTACTATCCATACAACTCCCTCCATAACTTGAACAATGAGCCACACCTCAATTTAAAAAAAAAAAAAAAGTTTAAAAAGGAAGAATTGTAGATGTCTAGATAGCTTCAAATTAGAGGGTGCTTGAAGTTACACTATTTCATCCATGGTTAAGCACTCTAAATTAGCCAATCTAGCCCTAGCCTCTGTGGGCCCTTAAATTTATACTGGCTTCAATCTTACAGCTTACAAGTCACTGAAGTGGTTTAACAGCTAATTCTTAACTGGATGGTTAACGTAGGTCAGTTAAATTTAAAGAGGAGACATAACTAGAGGGAGAGAGAGAGAGAGAGAGAGAGGCCCTGAAGGGATCAGATCAAGATTAATGTGTGTTGCTGCTGTATTTATTCATGCAATTATTGGTCTCAGGAACCTCATAAGTCTGATTGCAGCATTTGCATTACTCATTGTTATAGGTTTTTTTGTGCTGAGCATTACCAGGGTATTAGACTTCCTGAGACTTGACTCTTTTAAGCCATCTTTAGTATTAAAAATGAGAGACATGGGATCTGACTTCTTTATTTCTGTGTAGTCATATGATATTGTTTTCAGTTGCCATTTTTTTTAAGGCAGATTGGAAAGATTGTAAAATCACTTTCTTCCTTGCAGGGTAAAGTTTTGAAACCAGTGTGAAATATGGATTCTCTGCCAGGTTTCTTTTTGAAGCGGAAACGTGAACATCCCCGTAAGGATGAGAAGTCAGCAGATTAAGAGAATACAACCGCAGCCTGGATCCGACATCTTGGAAGTCAAACAAACAGAGTACGGGTACAAGCAAGGTTGAGGTAGGTCCAGCGTTTAATGGTGTTGTGGAAGAATATTTTGATGGCGGGGTTTGAATGAAGGTGAAGGTAGGAGAGACTGAGATGAAGGGTGTTGCATTTTATTCCGTCCCTCTGCCAAGTGTTGTTCCCCCTGATATTAAGACGGTGACAAGAAAGGACCTTGCTATACCAGCCGTGCATTCTATTCTTTCTTGCTCAGCACAAAGTAATAGGCAACGTGCTGAGGTGAAAAAGGAAAAACCTGCAGATCCTTAGATGTGCTAGGCTTCTCGGTCATTCAATGTGTGTTTGAACTTTTAAAATGTTGTTCAAGAATTGTCCTTCCAGTTTCTCTGGAGAGCTTCTTTTGGGTTCCAGTCTTCCAGACAATGAACAAGTTGCTACCTTTGGTTCTTGTTTATCTAGCTCCTTTCCAAAATCTTGTCTTGCTTTCTGTGTGGTGGGTGTGCAAATCTCAAATGCAGGTTTGACTTTGTTGGGTGTCTGGACAGCCGATGGTAAATTCCATGATCTAGTATGGTTTTCGATACTACAGCAGGCTTGTTGGAAGCTGAACTCTTTCGACGAATATTGCCCGTGGGATTGTATGAGATTGCAAATCACCTTGAGGGTGATCTTTGATATCGAATTTTCACGAGTTAGAAGAAATTCTCATAATCAACTGCTCTGCTCACTGAACTACAAGAATATGGTTCAGTCTATTAACACAGCTAAACCCACCTTCGTTTCTGACCCAAAAAAAAAAAAAAAAAAACGACCTTTCGTTCCGTAGAAGCAAAATATATGCCACCTGGCACAGGCTCAGGCACCTTCTAGACTGTACCACTATGATTATATATGAGTCGTGAGACACTCATATTCGTCTCTGCGACGACGGCATTTGAATCGTTAGTGGAATCGGCGCTGCGACGACGTCGGCGTTTGAGTAGCCAGGTAAATTCTTATGTTCTCTTCAATTTTCCAGGTGGCCAATCTTGCTTCTGCCTTTTGCTAGTATAGCACTATATATCGACACAAAGTTGTTTATATTACAATAGCGATTCCCAAATTGGGGGGCCTTTGTATTGTTAAAGATTGATCAGATCATTAGAGAAACCCCTTTGCTCTGTGTTTGGATTGGAATAATGCTGCTGCTTAGATCGGTGATAGGTGTGCCTCTGAATTTAGTGGTGACCATCTTTCTTTCATTGTGCCAATAACAAGTTATCTGTTTTTCATCGTGCTTCGCCGCGTTACAAACCACTCTACTTGTATTATTATTCACATGACTCTTTCATTGTATGAATGATTGCTTTCTACATTTGGAACTGTCATGTTTCATAATTTGTATCCATGAACTCACATTTTTGTGGATCAATTTGTTGATTTGTTTCCTCATTAATTAGTTTCATAAGATGATCAGCGGGCACGATATGAGTAGCTCTACATGGGCTATGTTCTTTGGTTTTGTTTGCATAAAGCACAACTCAGTTTCTTCTTGTTTACGATGTGCTATATGTATAACTAATCATGTTACCAGTGCTTATTTCTGTTTTTAACTTTTCCACGCCTCTTAGGCAAGGGACTGGATTTGGAAATCAGAATTTAGTTCTTAAAATTAACGTGTTCAGGAGTGACATGTCTAGCCTCCCTTAACTGTTTGGTAAAATTGAGGATTGTAAATGCTGTCGAGGTCAACATCTGAAATTTAGTTTTTCTAAACTTCCATTCTTGATAGAGGAGTTACTAATATCTTAATAATTAAAAACACTGAAACTTAAATGTTGGAGTGTAATCATTCAGCAACCAGGCTAGGACCGATTTCATCTCTCTTTTTGGAGTTTCTTGGTGGTGTTAGTGTTCAATAACCTTTGTAATTCTACAACATTCCTCACAGGGCGAGGTTGTATGATGGACATAATCTCTCAATTACAGGAACAAACCAATAAAATTGCTGCTCTTACCTTCAATACCTTTGGAACGTTGCAAAGGGATTCTCCTGCAGTCAAACTCTCTCCAAATTATCCGGAACCACCTGCTAACCCTACAGAGGATGCAGCCAATTTTGCTGAACAACCCAAGCTCATGAGTGCAGCTCTGGTTCAAGCTGCGAAGCAGGTGTGGCATGTTGTTCTGTTTCATAACCTATGTCAAATGATCAGTGTCTTCTAAATGGATGGATCGTGCCATGAGTGTGCCTTTATCATCCAAAGTTTCATATTTTATACTTCTGTCACAGATGATTCATCTGATAAGAAAATGCATCTGTTGTTTTATGATAAAAAAAAATTGAGTACTGGTTGGAATTGTGTGCATTGGTTTTAATGGAAATTTACAATTGTGTTTAATACTTTTGGACTTCTAAGTTCACTCTGACAAATAATGGTTCGGATGTAGTAAGTAAAAGGCATATGCCTGGATTTATCAAGAAGTAAACTTTGTAGAAGTAGGGTAGCATATAATAGCAGCCTTGGAGTTTTTCATGACTACTCAGATGATGCATCTTAAGATAATTGAGAGCTATTTGAGTGAATAATGTAATTTGTAAGCCTTTTTGGGGTCAAATGGTTAACATGGGAACCCTGTCAGATATAATGGAGTCTTTTAACAGTTCATCCTTTCTTTTCATCATGTTATGTACTTTTAACAGTTCATCCCTTCTTGAACCGTTTATCTAACACACCACTACTTGATACCTTACAGTTTGATGCATTAGTTGCAGCACTACCATTAGCCGACGGAGGTGAAGAAGCACAGCTCAAAAGGATTGCAGAACTGCAGGTATGGAGCGCCTAAAAGAATTTCACATTACTTCATTTGACTAATTTATGTCTCTCTGATAGTCAGTTCTTTTTTTTTTTTTTTGGTGAAACTATTTAGGCCGAAAATGATACTGTTGGCCAAGAACTGCAGAGACAACTGGAAGCAGCAGGTCTATCTTTACCCTCCTTTATGTTAGCTATCAGACTTCTGCTTTCAACAACTACCTTGCACTTCATATACAAATTGGTCATGAGATGTTTTTTGCTCGTGGGACTCGTACTAAATTATCTTAAGCTGCTACACTATCAAAGAAGATAATCACTATGGCTGCTTGCGAGAAACAAATCCATTTGCTATTGTGTGATAACTAAAAGTCTAAATCGTATTTTGTTGTGTTGCCAGAGGAGGAACTAAAGCAGGTCCGCGAGTTGTTCAGCCAAGCTGCAGATAATTGCTTGAATTTGAAGAAACCGGATTAAAAATAAAGCGACTGATCTTCTCTTCGGAGCTTCCAGATCCTGTGGTTCCAGCCAATCTTCTCAAATTTCATGAGGGAAAAACTTTAGGGAAAAACTATACTCTCCGTTCTTTGTCCTCTGTAAATGTTAAAAGAATGCTGTCTGTTATCTCTTTTCCTTTCCGGTTCTATTGTGTGACGGCTGCAATATTATACAGATTTTAAGAGTATTTGCAAAGTTGATGTGATTAGGTTTGAACTCTCATCCCCTCCATAATGTGACAGATAAATTTGAACTATGCACCCAAGGACACACGAAAGAGGATAATAGGGAAGGCCTTCTAGTACTTACTAGAGCTAGCTGAACCTTGTGCTTGACCAAAATCACAAGCAGGTAATTCCAAAGCACCTCAAAAATGTTAACATTGCTCTGCCAGTTTGCCTATATTTTTTTGTCTTGCCATGTCTTCAATCTTTTTGTTGGACGATGAGGTTCCTGTTCTTGTTCTCGTTCTTGTTCCCCATTGTGATGATCATCGTGTACTTCCCCATTGTGATGATCATCGCGTACTTTCCCGTAATTGCTGTCATCTGATACTAATGATGCTACAGCTGCCCCTTCTGCGTGCAAAGCCACCTGATCAGAAATGCTAGCACTGCTCTGCCTATATTTTTCTCGTGACAGGTCTTCACCACTAACATGATCCTCTTTCATATTAGCCAGGTGGACCCCGAAATTTTTTAGGAGCAACCCTCTGGCATGGAAGAAAAACGCATAAGCTGACACTCGAACCACAAGATCCACCACCTCTAGCTCCTTGAAAGCAATACATGTCAGATGCACTAATACATGATCTTGAGCTGATGACTCTGTCGCTTTTGATTTTAAAAAGCGGCACTCGGAGTGATAACTCACATTTTTATCAATCACAACTGTCACCGTACAACTACTAAAATCTTGTAAAAACCCTGGGGTAAGTTCAAAAACAAGACAGACAACCAATCCTATTCTCTCAGCCTTCAGATTCCTGGGGATTTTTATCAAAATTTCACATATACCATGAGTTCCATGACCAGGAAGCACAATTGTGTCCACCTCACCCCCATCAAACCAATTTGGAACTTCAATTTCCTGGAGGCTTGGAAGAATAAGATTCCAGAACTTCACATGTCGATCTAAGCCGGCACGCACCAGCTGCAAGATGCATATATATGGTCGTGCTAACTATTAGTAGTCAAACTTGTAAAAAAGAAAAGAAAGATTATGTGTGTGGAGAGAGAGATGGAAAACCTGATTAAGCAATGCTTTTGCCATCTTCGACACCACGTCCATGCCAAGATTATCCATCAGTCTATTGCAATTAGACAAGTGCATCTTGTCAAGAAGTCCCGGAGTGTCTTTCTGTTCCAGTATATTTGACAATTTTGAAAATATTTCCAACGATACGCAATCATCCAAGTATATATATTCTATATTTGGTGGAAGTTCTGAAATCTCTCGAAGCCACTCGCAACCAACCAAATCAAGACATTGCAACCGATGAAATTTGCTGATGCATGCCGGAAGACTATCAAAACTGCTTCCTGATAGATTAAGGCTCAATAATGTGGACGCACAGTCAAGATTCGTTAGGAAATCAGAGACCACTGATAATTGGCATCCTTCAAAATAAAGCCGCTGTAGCTGGGGAAACAATAATGAACCAGGATGATCATGCCCATTGTTTGAATTAGATGGAAGCATCAAAGGAAGAGATTCTGCACTTGATGAAACCAAAGCGCTCGCCCTGCTTGGAAATGTCACCAGTTTTGGGCACCAAGAGAGGTCTAGTTTTTCTAGATCTTGCAGCCCTCCGTAAACACTGTGCGGCACATTTGTCAGGTTTGCACATCGTTTTAGTTTCAATTCTCGAAGGCAATTGAGATTTCCAATTGACAGAGGCAATTCTTCAATCAGAGTTTCAGAAGCGTCCAATATCTTCAAGGAAGTGAGATTTCCAATTGACAGAGGCAATTCTTCAATCAGAGTTTCAGAAGCGTCCAATATCCTCAAGGAAGTGAGCTTCCCAATTGAAGAAGGTAGTTCACTGATGGAAGTTTTAGAAACGTTCAATTCCCCCAAGAACGTGAGATTCCCAATTGAAGAAGGCAGTTCACTGATGGAAGTTTTAGAAACGTTCAATTCCCCCAAGGACGTGAGATTCCCAATTGAAGAAGGCAGTTCACTGATGGAAGTTTTAGAAACGTTCAATTCCCCCAAGGACGTGAGATTCCCATTGAAGAAGGCAGCTCACTGATGGAAGTTTTAGAAATGTTCAATTCCCCCAAGGACGTGAGATTCCCAATTGAAGAAGGCAGTTCACTGATGGAAGTTTCAGAAACGTTCAATTCGTCCAAGGACGTGAGATTCCCAATTGAAGAAGGCAGTTCTCCGATGGAAGTTATAGAAACGTTCAATCGCACCAAGGATGTGAGATCCCAAATTGATAGAGGCAATTCTTCGATGAGAGTCCCAGACAGATTCAATTCCCTTAAAGAAGTGCAAAACCCAATCGATGAAGGCAATTCTTCAATGTTAGTTCCATACGCGTTCAATATCTCCAAGGAAGTGCAATACCCAATCGATGAAGGCAATTCCTCAAGGGGAGTTCCAAACAGGTCCAATTCTCTTAAAGAAGTAAGATTTTCAATCTCTGAAGAAGGCAGTTGTTTGATTGAAGTTCCATGCAAGTTCAAAACTTCCAAGGAAATGCAACGTCCAATCCATGACTGCAATTCTTTTATGCCACTTCCCATTAGATCCAACGTTTGAATGGACTCCATCTTGTGCCCAATTTTTATGAAATTTTCAAGCCTTCCACAAAAGGGAAGCATAAGTGTCCTCATGGATTTCCAATTAACTTCTGTGAGAAAAGTCTCAAGCCTAGAGCAGCCCTCAAGACTCAAATACTCAAGTTTATCGAGGAATCCAACGGAAGAATGCACTTCAACTAAACTTCTACATGAATCTAGATTCAAACGTCGTAAGTTTGGGCTTCCCGATAAGTCTGACACTTTTGTTAGGTACTGACAACCACTTAGATTTATTGAAGTCAGATTTTTCAGATGCTGTGAGACAGAGTAGAAAAATATTAGATAAAAAATATGGAGAGGAAGGAACAGATGATAAGCTAAAGATCTCTGCATGTGTATCCAAAGGAACATACCTTGTATCCATCTCCCAATACTGTGATGCGACTCCTAGGCATATTGATTACAGCAAGTTCTCTTTGAATTAAATTGGATGGCAAAAATTGTAAGGGATATTCAGGCCAATCAACTACCCTCAAGCTATTTGGCAGACTATCAACAGCTCCAGAATAGCGTCCAGCACGGTGTATGAAAAGTCTAAGATTTCGCATGCTAGAGAAAGTGGTCTCACTTAAACATATCACATCTGAATCTTTGGGCAGCTCCACCTTGATGCCTATAACTTTGGTCGTTCCCTATTATGAAAATGCAATAGTATTAACAAACCAAGCTCTTTCTCATATAATTAAATTTTATATTCAACATAGGTTTTAGGATTTTAAACAAAAATAATTAAAGTTGAGGTGAATTTAGATATGCACTTACAGTATTCGCTGTTAGAACATGGTAAACATCTTTATGAAACCACAACCTGCTACGCTCTCCAGGGTCATTGGGCGACTCTTTGTGAACTATATCTCTACCCAGTTCTTCTAGCAAGTCATGCATCCAAATGCGACCCATAGATGTATTGATGAGGGCCTTGTCTATGAGCACATTGATACAATGCTTAGCAAGTTTGGGGTGACAAGCTTCTAATGTTTGTATCACATGGTATGTATGTTCACCTTTGAAGAAACATGCAATGTCAAGAAAAACTTCCTTCTCTGTGTCATCCAATCCATCGTAACTTATTTTGAGAACTTCTCTAATTTCACGGCTTTTGAAACCATCTAATGTAGCTTGCCATTCCTCCACATTTTTACGGTACAAAGAAGAACCTAGAACAATCAAAGCCAACGGAAGGCCTTGAGCATAGCATAGTGCATGTTCAGTGAGTTCCGCATAACCATCCAAAGGTCGATTTCTTTTAAAGGCATTCATAGTGAAAAGGTCGAGAGCTTCATCATGATTCAACTCCTTGGCCTCGTATATTAAATCAACACTATGACGTGTCAGCAATTTCTTATCCCTTGTTGTTATGATGATTTTACTACCCTTACCAAACCAACTACAGTCACCGGCTAACTTGTTTAACTGATCCATGTCATTCACATCATCAAGAACCAAAAGAACTCTTTTGTACTGCAACCTTTCCTTGATCATAGTGATTCCTCTAGCTACAATGGTCACCTTGAATTCTGTTTCCTTTAGAATCTCACAAAGAAGTGTTTCTTGTAATTTGATGAAGCCTCTGTCAAGCAATGAATTTTCTCGAACACTTTCCAAAAAACAACTCCCCTCAAACTCATGAGCAATCGAGTTATAGACATCTTTGGCAATTGTTGTCTTACCTATTCCACCAGCCCCCCATATCCCTACCATATGAACATCTCTTCCCTCAACACCTAAAAGCTCATGGATCTTTTGCACACGAGGTTTTATTCCAACTGGACAAGTGGCCACATACAAATATGTACGCTTTATGAGTTGCTTTGAAATCTCCCCAACGATGTCATGAATAAAACGGAATTCAGATTTATGCCTGGACATTTTGTAAGTGTAGGAAACAATTAATGAAATAACTTTCCATACACATAAAATAAACAAATTTAATCGAGAATTCAAACACACATTCACATTTACAATCATAGCCAAAATAAAAAGATAATATACATTGATGTAATAAATACAGTTTACCACCGAGTTATTAGATACGATCTTCTTGAAATTAATTGTGCACTTCATTGATAATACTACTGCAATTTGTAATAACTTGCTGATATATAACAGGATTAATTATGGCTCTTGAATCCTAAAGTTTTCATTTCTTATAGAAGAAACTGAAAAGGAGAAGACTGAAGGTCAAAAGGAAATTTAAAGTCAATGGATAGAAAATTACTCTGAAAGAGTCCATCCTGATAAATTTGCCGCTTCTTTAAGAGCTTCCTTCCATTCCTGGACCTTGTCCGGGTTACCTTTGAATTTGCATTCATGATTAGCAAGTGCCTCCCCAAAGCTACCTCTGTGATTCCGTATATCCGAGGGGTCGACTTTGTAGAAAACTGGTCGAACCTCTTGTTGATTTGATTTCTTGCAGTCGAGGATCTTGACAAGTTCTTCCAAGCACCACTTGGAGGATGCATAGTTTTTAGAGAAGACGATGATTGAAATCCTGGACTGTTCAATTGCATGGAGAAGTTCTGTTGATATTTCTTCTCCTTGTCTGAGCTGATCATCCATGAAGGTGATGATTCCCTCCCGACACAAAGCGTTGTACAGATGGTCTGTGAAATTGTAGCGTGTATCCTCACCTCTAAAACTCAAAAAGACATGGTATTTCCATGGATGGGTGGAAGAAGAAGAAGAAGAAGAAGAGGAGGCTTCTTCAATGATCACCATTTAAAAGCTGTGAGATAACAAACAGAGACTGTGAAAGAGTTTCTGGACTTTGAAGAAGAAAGAGGCAGAGTCATTGGATTCTCAAATCACTAATAATGCAAAGATGTTGTTGGGCCACCTATCTAAGAGTTGTGATTGGGCCTGGCCCCAGCCCATAACAGTTAGTCCGTTGGAGATATTTTGCATGTTTGTGTCTTATATGCTAGCTGCTATATTCTCTCTTCTTATATACAAGAAGCCAAAGAGCACCTCAAGAACAGGATTCTAGCAAAACTTCTACCAGTTTGGGAGGTTTGATCGTTGTTCCACATGCCAAGTTTTTGGTTGCAGAATAGATACCATACCAGCATATCTGATTGGTGGCAGACACCTCCTGAAATATTGATTGCAAACAAGTTTACCACATTGATCCAATAAAATGCAACCTAAATATCTTTATGAATTGATTTTCAAAACATATAGAGATACACCAGCAGAATGATCTGATCAAATACTTCTCGAGTATAAAATTATTCCTTGGCAAAAATGTAATATAGTTGAAAGGCCTGTGATATGCGACATCAGAGTAGTAAACCAAAGCCAAGTGGAGCTTCAATCCAGATTGCAAGTCAAATATACTTCAAGTAGTGCACAAAACAACAAAACATTTACAAATGATAAACTGCAAGAGCAACTTCAAAGACAAAAGCTGTGAATAACCTGCCAAAATGTAGCAAGACTGTCACCAATGTCTCTTTTCAAATTTCAGGAAATTGACAGACATCTGCATAAAACATGCATTTGCTTCAGTGGTGGCTAAGTTATCAAGGATATTATAAATAAACTGTGAACATCAAAATCTATACTTTGTATATGACTTGTTTGCTGCTGGTGTGGTCTTTTGCCCAGAGATATACCCATATTAAAGGCACTGTAAGTTTCTTCTGTGATTCTGATTGCAAATATTGATAACAGTAAAGTGAGTCTATTCCAAATTCTATTATACTAGACAGCTCGCCCGCGCGATGCTGCGGGTTTGTGTTTTTTCTTTCATTAATTTTATATGCAATATAGTAGTAATCATAATCTAAGAAATATTAACTGAATATGTTATGGTTTTACATAACAAACTCCAAACTTGAGACTATTTCAGCCTACATAAAAGAAGATAATCGATAAGGAAACTAATGAGGTACGTTTATTGGTTTAAAATGGTACTAACTATAGAAGTAAGTTGCCCTTTCGCATCTGTGCTAGTCCTACATTTCTCACTGATGAAATTTACAAAATATTCCAAATCTCAGCCTCCACCATACACTTCACCATCCTTGTTGCCCTTTGGAAAAAAAATTTCAATGTAGGATATCTACTCACTCCATACCTACATAGGACTTTGCATCAGGCCTGCCAATCCAAACTACATATTTCATATCAAAAAATTCAAGTATAATAATCTTGGGGAGTCAAATGCTATTAGTCAACACCAAGAGGAAAATAACTCTAATTCAGGAGCTAGTTCCTCTTTTGCTCGATTCAGTTTCAAGCAAACACATAACCACCATCGGAGAAAATGAATTATCTAAAGGCTTGTTTCAACTTATGAAAGCTCTAACATTAGCAAAAGCTTAGAAACTAAGATGTACCATCAGGTCGAACTCAATGCTTCGAAAGTATCTAACAAACGCACCAAATATAACATAAAAGGAAAATTGGAGCTCATAAAATACTTGCAACGTATTCATCAGGGGTCCAACTAATTAATTAATGAAATCCCATTTAATCGTGATGTTCTCAAATGGATCAAGCACATCATAAGCTTCTGCACAAACATCCATCAAAACAAACCTTAAAACATCAATCCTCAAGATTTCCTATAACGTTGACTTCATTATATGCATTGATTATCATGTCAAAACAAAGTTTCATCCAAATCCAAAACACTTGTTGATTCAAAGACAACTTCTTTCGGTTCATTATATTAAGGCATTTATACTATTACTAAATATAAATAAATTTGGAACACCAAATACAGATCATGACTATTTGTATTCAAACCCAAGAATTAAACAAACTGTAAAGGAATATTGAGTTTAAATGAGCATAAGAAAGAGAAGAGGTTGTCAGACGCATTTCATCAAACATGTGGTGAGCAACAGTTTCAGTTTGTCTTTCGCATTCATACTCAAATCAAACTGAACTAAATGCAAGACGTTGAATTTTTTATTGGGTTTTTCGATTTCAGATCGCACAACTCAAATCATGCTTGATTGAGTTCAACTGATTGCTCCTAAATCTCAGCTACCAACTACTTCAAAAGCCACAAAGCGTTCAACTCAAACAGGAAAGAAAATTTCGAAATCCAATTCTCACCTATTCTCCACAACTTGGTGTATCGAATAGTTCTTCCTCTTCCCGTCTTATGTTCTTCATCTCTCTCGGATCAGCCTTCATTCTCTCTCTCTCGCAGAAGACCCAGAAGAACTCTGTTATATTTCTCTCTCGCAATCTTCTTTCTATGTCTCAGCAGATCAGCAGGGCAGGGCAAATGGGTGTAATTTGATTATAAAGGAAGGGCAAAATCGTCGGCGGGTATTTATAACAGACTGAATGGCAGGGATGTAACTTAAGAAAAAATTAAGGGCAAAAGCGTCATTTACTTCGAGCTCGAATTAACAGTGGCCCTGCAGTGAACAGTTGACGCTAATAGATAATTACACTAAGGCCTCGTTTGATTCACGGAAAGGAAAGTAATTCCTTTGTCTTTCCCATAGGAAGAGAAATGAAATTCCCAACAACTTTCCATTCCGATGTTTGGTAACGTAAGAAAAGTTATCAGAAAAGTTGTTAAAAAGTTTGAAAATAATATAATAAAATAATATGTTGTGAGTAATAAATGCAAGGAAATAATGGGGGAAAGTGATTCCTTTGAGATTTGGAAGGAACCACTTTCCTCCTTATTTTCCCATCCTTCAGGAAACGATTTCCTTTCCATTTGCATCCCAAACGCAGGAAAGGAAAAAGTTTCCTTTCCTGATGGTTCCTTTCCGCGAACCAAACGTGGCCTAAAACCATTCTTCTTTGCTCAAGTCCGAAGCCCTTTTTTCCCAAGCTCTTCCAATGGAGGATGGTGCCAATCACAATCGTTTAGGCTACTACTTTTACACGACACACATACATCTCTCTGTTAACCATCCTACAGAGCATATATTTGTCATTTTAAGTATCAAGTATTCACAATTCAGTTATTTTCAAATTTCATTTTTTTTTTCAGTAGCTTTTTTGTGTAGTGGAAATGTAATTAAATCTTTCACTAATCTAGTTTGTTCTTACCATACTGGATCTATGAAACGTCTAGATGCTTGCAAGTATCAACTCAGTCTACTCGAAAGTTCAATACTGCTCACTTTTTAGGTGCTAACTCTCTGGTATATGGCTTTCTCTTGTCTTTATTAATTAATTAATTTATTTTTCCTCAAAAAAAAAAAAAAAATCAGTAATCAACAAGTTTTATACACTATTGCCTGCTGCATTACTGTACAGGAGTTGTACTCCCTTCAATTTAACATGATTTAAGCCATGTGTGTTTTGAATTGATCTCCTTTATATTACAACATCATTCATTAAGAAGGAGACTACTTTTTGCTAATTGTTCATGTGAATTGAACTCACTGGCTTAGGCGGTACTTGATTTGCCTGATTATAGTTACACACTTGTATACAGTTATGTCTGAAGAAGGGAATACGATGCTTTCTCACGTTACAGCTATAACGCAAGAAAATTCATATTGTTATATTACTGTGAATTAGTTACAGAGGTCAAACAATACTAAGTTTCTAGTCTCAGCTATCAGTTCTGGTGTGTTAGTGAATCTGTTATTGTATATGATTCACCTGTTTTCTTTTACTGACAAGAGAATACGGAGCAAACCACTATTTCACTTACTGACAAGAGTGAACCTTATCCTACCTGGATTTGGTTTTAAATCTAAATGAGGTTTTTAATCTGCTAGCAACAGACGGAAAAGGTTTCTATTAAAACGTACCTACTTCTCCGACTCTAACAAGGACTCCAAATCTGCTACCACTGTTTCACTTACTGACAAGAGTGAACCTTATCCTACCTGGATTTGGTTTTAAATCCAAATGAGGTTTCAAAATCTGCTAGCAACAAAAAGAAAAGGTTTCTATCAAACCTACTTCTACTCTTACTCTGACCAGGACTCCAAATCCTTGCTGAATGCAGTCAGATACTGCTATTATAAATACAAGGCCTCTTCACAGCATAACCACAAAATCTGAAAATCTCACATCCTACAAGAAGAGAGAAAGTCGATACAATTATCATGAAGACTGAAGATTTCGACAATGATCAAGCTGGAACACAAATGGTTCAGGTTCAAAATGACTCGACCGAAAAGGCATTCAGAGACACGGAGGTGCTGCCATGGCACAAGCAAATAACTGTGAGGTCTATGGTCACAAGTTTTTTTCTTAGCATCATCTTCAACTTCATCGTGTGCAAGCTCAATCTCACCACTGGTGTAATACCATCTCTAAATGTCGCGGCGGGGCTGCTGGGATTCGCAATCATTAAAGGATACACTGCCTTACTTGACAAGTTAGGTCTGTTGAAGCAGCCTTTCACTCGTCAAGAAAACACAGTGATTCAAACCTGTGTTGTGGCCTCGTCTGGGATAGCCTTTAGCAGCGGCATGGGGAGTTATTTACTAGGGATGAGCCCTCTAGTAGCTGCTCAGGGAGATGCAGGCAACACTCTAATCAACATCAAGAGGCTTGCGATTCCGTGGATGACAGGATATCTCTTCACAGTCAGCTTCGTTGGGCTGTTTTCAATGATACCCTTGAGAAAGATGATGATCATTGATAGAAAACTAACGTACCCAAGTGGAACAGCAACAGCGCACCTCATCAACAGCTTCCACACCCCCAAAGGAGCGAAGAAGGCAGCGAGACAGGTTGCTGTTCTCTTCAAGAGCTGCTGCGGCAGCTTTGCGTGGTCCTTTTTTCAGTGGTTTTTCGCGGCTTCGGATGGCTGTGGGTTTACTAGCTTTCCAATTTTCGGTCTCAAAGCCTACAAACAGAGGTTTTACTTCGACTTCTCAACCACATATATTGGTTGTGGAATGATCACCTCTTACATGGTGAACGTATCCATGCTCGTTGGAGCTGTGATATCATGGGGAATCATGTGGCCTTTGATTGAACAAAAGAAAGGTATCTGGTATGGTGCTCATCTTTCTGCGAGTAGTCTTCATGGAATCCAAGGTTACAGGGTCTTTATTTCCATAGCAATGATACTTGGTGATGGTCTATACCATGTTATGTACCATGCTGGTTATGCGGTTTTCATTATCATAAAAAGTCGGTTCAGCAATAAACCAGAAGAAAAGAAAGTAGAGTTGTCATCGCCACCACCTCTACCATTAACCAATATGGATGCTGGATTGCGCTCATCAGAAACTGAACTGAGTGAAAACTACGACGAGCAAAGAAGAACTGAGTACTTCTTGAAGGACCAAATTCCGCGCCGCTTTGCTGTCTCTGGCTACGTTGCTCTTGCAGCCATATCTTCCGGTGTCCTTCCATTAGTGTTTCACCAACTAAAATGGTATCATGTTGCCCTAGCTTACTCCATCGCTCCGGTTCTGGCCTTCTGCAATGCCTATGGCTGCGGCCTCACAGATTGGTCCCTCGCTTCCAACTACGGCAAAATCGCAATCCTGATCTTCAGTGCTTGTGTTGGCCCTGAAAAAGGTGGTGTCATTGCTGGCCTCGCTTCTTGTGGTGTAATGATGAGCATTGTCTCAACAGCCTCGGATCTCATGCAAGACTTCAAGACTGGATATCTAACTCTCGCGTCTCCTCGATCCATGTTCGTTAGCCAAGTTTTCGGGACAGCCATGGGGTGTGTCATGTCGCCTTTGATATTCTGGTTCTTCTACAAAGCTTACCGAGTTGGCGATCCAACGGGCTCGTATCCTGCACCCTATGGCCTAATGTACCGTGGAATAGCACTCCTCGGAGTTGAGGGCTTTGGCTCACTCCCCAAACACTGCGTTGCACTTGCAGTCTCCTTTTTCGCATTTGCCATTGCCATTAACGTAGTAACCGAGCTTTTGAAGCGTTACGAGACCAAGTACAAGATCTACAGATTTGTTCCAAATGCAATGGCCATGGCAGTCCCGTTCTATCTCGGCTCCTACTTCGTGATTGACATGTGCATAGGAAGCTTGATCCTTTTCGGCTGGCAGTTATGGAACAAACAACAGGCTGAGGATTTAGCACCGGCGGTTGCATCTGGTCTCATTTGTGGCGAGTCTATGTGGGGTGTTCCCGCTGCGATCCTATCTCTTGCCAATGTCAAAGCACCAATATGCATGAAGTTCCTCTCTTACTCAGACAATGATAGAGTTGATTCCTTTTTATCTTCATCAGGATCTAAGTAGTCTACTAGTGGTTTTTAGTTTTGATTCTTGGCGTTGATGTTCTTGCTTTTAATTTAGTTTTAGCTTTCTTGCAAAAAAAAAAAAAAGTTTTAGCTAGCTTGTCTACAATTTAAGATGTAACATCTTTTGTATTGATGATGAAACAATTAATTTGTTATTTTTCAATTTGTTTTTCTTTGTTATTTCTTTTTTCAATGTGGTTACATTAGTGGGTGGCTGTGTTGTTGGGGTCTAGTCCAGTGGACCTTTACCTTTGGGGTCTGCAAGCTCTTGGGAGTGTACGTTATATATGGAGTTGCAGTAAGTATCTTACTTTCTGCTAATTTCGGAAATATGCTATGGTTTGATGCAACTGCTAGTTCCATAGAAATACTGAAAGTTTTGATACGATTGACATGGGAATAAGCATAATGGGGAATATATATAGTCATCCTACAGAGCATATCTTTTCCAACTAAAGTATCAAGTATTCATCATTTCCCGGGATTTTCAACTTTCACTTTTTTGTCAGTAGCTTTTTGTGTTGTGCTTGGAGATGTAACTAAATTTATCACTATTCTAGTTTGTGCTTACTAGTGTTTCAATACTGGATGCTTACTGGTTGATACTCATATTCTTAAATTTAACTTGATTTCTGTGTTCTGCCTTCTGTGTTTTAAATTGATAAAGTGCATACTCCTTTATAAGTTTATAACTTTATATTACAAGAGCATTCCTAAAGAAGGAGACCACTTTTTCCTTATTGTTCATGAAAATTGAAATCTCTGGTTTAGGATACTTCAGAATCGAGATGCCAAATTATAGTTATACTTGTATGTAGTTATTTCTGGAAAAGAGAATACGATGTTTTCTCAGGTTAAAGGGATAACGCAAGCACAGTCAATTGTTATATTACTCTGAATTAGTTTTAGAGGCCAAACAAAACTAAATTGGTATTCTAAGCTATCAGTATTTATAGTACCATTAAATATGTTTTCTATATAATTTTCCTGTCTTCTTTATTATAACAGTTATTATTCAAGATTAACTTCTGGTAAACAAATTGTATATTATATACAACTGTTTACATGGTATATTAATAGTGAGAGGAGTTGATGAAGCAAAATTTCTGGGACATTAATGGATAAAAAAGTTCAAGCATAAGTGGCAAATGGAAGAGGGTTAGTTGCCAGAGTATAATAAGTGAACCTCAATCAATTTTTAGATTCTGATATTATCAGTTTAATCATTATGGTTTGTTGTCTAATGGATCATATGAAGTGACGTCTTTTCCCTAAATTTCACTACAGGAACCAGAGCCCAGAGGTTGTTGATCTTGCTCGATTCTGAAGTCATTCCTTGAAGGAGCAGGAAGCAACAAGCACCTGGTCGTAATGAAGCAGGCACATTCTTCCTTGCTGCAGCTATTACTCGTTCATGCATCTCAATTTCTCTAGTCATTCCTTCCCAAGTGTCCTGTTGGATACAAAAACTCTTGGCTGCCGTTGCAAAATCTGGCAATGTTCTCATGATTCCTTGGAAGTCTGTTGAACTTTTTACAATAGCTTTGTTCTCATTATGTTTGCCTCTTGTCGTAATTTATATGATCAACACTTCAGGTTTCTGCAGTCTCTTGATGTATGGGTGAGAATCTGCGAGGTTTTGAGGTTAAGACAGGCTCATTTTGTGGGATTCCTACAGATCTCCAACCTCAATGGCACTGCTAACCTTATGCAATGGTTTAAGTCCTGTAGAGGAATCTGCATTTTAAAAACGCTTGGGGTCATGGTATGTGGTTTAATTCTGTGTCTGCATTCGCCCATGTATTATATTGGTAGATTCTCAACTGCTTGAAGGCGTGAATTGATCAACAATACTGAGAGGTGTAATGCAACTGGGTCGCACAGGTAATGTGCCCTGGATATATAGTATGCGTGTGGTGCATTTTTGTATGCTTGTACATGCCTGCATACATTCATAAAAAGTTAAAAACATCCAAGTTGACCTAGATTGGTGTCATATACCAGTTATATTGTCAAATCTTGCACTGAATTATTTTTACCGTCTCCAGCTTTTCTCCTAGAAATGTTGATAGAATTCAAAGAGTCCAATGAGAAAAGTAGTACTTTACTAGTCTCCTGTATTCATGGTCTACAAGTTCCTTCTCATGTTTCTGTCTGGAAGGCTGATATTTGTTACAAAGGACACTCCTTGGCTCCTTGCATTGAGCTATTCTCTTACATACTCCCTGCTTTATACTAGCAGATGAGCTGCTGGAGCTTGGAGTAAAATTAAATTCATGTCTGCGGAAGTGCTGCTCTGGTTTTCGGGAAAGATAATTGAAGGTATGCAGCTTATCCTTATATGACTCGAAGATATCTCTGCATAAATACTCTTAGAAACAGAAACTTTGAACATTAATGGGCAACTTTATATATCTGTATAAATACTGAAGCTGTCACACAATAGGACCGGGAAAGGAAGAGAGATAACAGCCATTCTTTTAACATGTACAGAGGACAGGGAACGGAGAATAAAAATGGCAGGAGGACGGAGCATAATCCTATACTATTTCCCTCTCATGAAATTTGAGAAGATTGGCTGGAACCACAGGATCTGGAATCCCTCCACCCAGTTCCAAAGAGAAGATCAGTTCCCTTATTTTGTAATCTGGTTTCTTCAAATTCAAGCAATTATCTGCAGCTTGGCTGAACAATTCGAGGACCTGCTTTAGTTCCTCGTCTGACAACTCAATACAATATGATTTAAATTTTAGTTATCAGCTTCTACCTAAGTCATATACCAGTTTCTTGTACTAAACAACGATAATGGTTATTTTCTTTGATAGTGTAGCACCTAAGACTTGAATGTTCCAAAACAAAATCTAAAGATAATTTAGTACAAGAAACTATAAAAAGAATCTCATGACCAATTTGTATATGAAGTGCAAGGTAGTTCTCGAAAGCAGAAATCTGATAGCTAACAAAAAGGAAGGTAAAGATAGACAGGCTGCTTCCAGTTGTCTCTGGAGTTCTTGGCCAACAGTATCATTTTCAGCCTAAATAGTTTCACCAAAACAAAAAAAAATATGAGAGAGAGAGAGAGAGAGAGTGCGCTTAGTAAAATGAAGTTACGTGAAATCCTTTTGCACTCCATACCTGCAGTTCTGCAATCCTTTTGAGCTGTGCTTCTTCACCTCCATCAGCTAATGCCTAATGGTGATTCTGCAACTAATGCATCAAACTGTAAGGAATCAAGTGGTGGTGGTTAGTTAAACCGTAGAAGGAGATGCATAATGAATTGATAAATGAGATGATATGGACACATCTAAGCATTCAGGACATAACACGAGGAAAGAAAGGATGAACTGTCACAATGCTCCATTGTATCTGACTGGAATATGTTAACAATATATTTGACCCCAAAAAGGCATTACAAATTACATTATTCACTCAATAGCTCTCAATTATCTTAAGATGCATCTTCTGAGTAGCCACGAAAAACTCCAAGACTGCTAGTTATCTGCTACTCTACGTGCACAAATTTTACTTCTTGACAGGAGACCAGGACCATGCCTTTTACTTGCTACACCCAAACTATGATATTGTCAAAGTGAACTTAGAAGTCCAAAAGTATTAAGCACAATTTTTAATTTGCCGCCAAAACCAACGCATACAATTCTAATCAGCATTCAATTTGATTATCATAGATCAACAAGAATACAAGATGCATTTTCTTATCAGATGAAAATACTTAGATGAAACGTTTTCTGGAAAATGGGGATTGATAGGCACGTTTCAATCCTTACTGGGTAGAATTCCTGCGAAGGTTAGGGTAATACCAATAAAACTATGATAATAAATCTTATCTCAAGTAGAACCAATTTCATATGCTCAAATATAGATAGAGTATTAGCAAAGATTAATAATATAAAGGAACAACAATTGATACATTACCTTTATACAATATTCCGAGCATTGAAATTTAGGTATGGCATATTTAGCCATAAATATCAATTTGTGTAATTGATAATTTCATATAGGCTCAATATGAGCTCTAAATAAATCATAACTTTGCGAAAGTTAGAATATGTTGCAACATTGTGAGCATGATTCGAATTCGAATTCTTAGTTTTGTCATAGTACTCATTGAGGCAATAAGTCACTTTGACCGTAAATGAATTAGTATATATGAACTTTAGACTTTATGATTCCATAAGCGAGCTTTAAGCTCTTTCATTCATTCATGGACTTACCTTTGGCAATATGAATCCATTAAGGATTTGGTTAAGCAATATGCTTACAATGACACATCGAATTAGGGATTTGCTTTTAGCAATTTGCTTATAAGATCTTCATATTAACCAAGACAACATACTATAAGCCTCTCGTCAATATAATACTTACGTGTAATGTAACACTGTACTTATAGAAAAGTTGTCGCTTGGAGAAGAATGGTAGACCCATGTCTCTATAAAGAGACTTGTGTCATAGTGATATTAATTCACTGGAATGAACACCCTCTTGTATTTTAGGGGTTATAAAGTTCAAATATATCATCACGTTTACAATATTCAAATTCATTGGAATTGCCTCTTTCCAATTTGGCCAATAGTATAATTTGTCGACACAATGAAACGTGGTAGTATACAGCCCTTGATGATATTTAGTAGCTACTACAGATGAGATATCATCAATGATCATCAATTAGAGATCTATCACACATTCAAAATATATGCATGCATTAGCTATAAAAAGCTTATTCATATCAGGTACCCATGCCTCTTTTAGCATTTGTTGTCTCTCAAGGACAAATTAATTCAAGAATGTGGATCTTTGTATAACCTCATGAAGAGTGTTATAGGGCTTGTATAATCTTCCCTTATAGGGAGCTTGAAACATTGGACTTGGTGGATATATTCCACATAAATTCACGCTGTTACAATAGCGTTTTCTCCCCCTAACGGCAGGAAGACTATCTAGTTTGACTATTCGCAAAATATGCGTGAAAAATTGGATTTATGATATCCACTACGGATAGCGAGCCCAAACCAAATTTTAGGTCCAAAAGATAATGAATTGAGATTTTTTCTCAAAATTAAAATGAGACATGGTGGATAGATATTACACACCAATTCTTGTCATTTTTCATAAACAATATTGCTCCCCTTAATGGCTGGAGGATTGTCTCATTAAAGTGACAACTCGCAAATATGCGATAAATTATAATTTCCGTGTTAGGAAGGTTTGCAATTGTTGTTGTATTATACAACAATGTAAAGTATGTATGTAGATGAGTCTACATGACATAGTCATGACGCATTAGTCACGCCAAAATAGGCTTAATGAAAATTTTAGTTCATGATACAGTATACAGTAGTATACTTATAGTTGATTAATACAACTTAATTTATGTGCAAATTTCATCACCAAATATATGCAATGATATTCCACATAAGTAACATAATAAGAGCTCAGTTGGAGCCAGCCATCAATCAAGATCTACAGCTCTTGAGATGATTGTTACCTTAGCTTTTGGAAGCATCAATTGTGAAAAATTATCAACAATTGCAATGGATCATGTCCATAGTTGTATTCTATGCAAGATAAATATGTCTGTCATTATGTTTATCATGACCATTCATAGTTCAATTTATTAATGAACACATGGTTTGTATTATTATTTGACACTGAAAACAAATATCAAAATGATATACTCGAATTTCGATCTATTTTCGGACAGTAGATCGTATAGGTATAAGCGTACACTCCAAGAAATAATAGAATTAGGGATCGTTGCCCTCATACTCAAAACATTTGTTTTGAATCTTCACAATTAGAAGCATGTTCTAAAAGTGGAGTGAACAAAGGTTCACATGTACTCGTAAAAAGAGTGGACAAAGGTCCTGACATAATTAGAGATCAAGAAACAAGAGATTTCGATCTATTTGATTGTATAACAATCAGTGGAGGAATTTTTTAAGTCCTCATGTAATTGAAACAAGAAACATGTAGTTTCGATCTCATTATAAAGTGAATTTTATATTAAATTATCAGATAAGATAGTAAGAGGAAATTAAATTGAAGTCGTCAAACTCATAAAAATACATACCTCGATTCTGTTGAAAATATAATTGATATTGTTGATACCAATATGTGAATATCATACGCCAAAATAGAGGGGTGCTCATTTAAAGCCAATAATTGATACATGCATTAATATAACATTATAATAAAATAATCAATAAAACTGTTGTAGTCTAATTGGTGAAAATATTTGGCTCTCAAAGACCCGAGTTCAAGTCTCCGCAACAGAAAACTATTTTTAATATTTTTCACAAAGAAAAATGAAATAATCATAAGTAACAAATTTTCATTATAATCGCATAAAATAAATAACTATGATAAGTATCAAATACTAATAGGATGAGTTACTTATAACAATAATAACCGGAGAATGATAATAAAACTAGTAATAAAATGAGTTATTAATAACAATAACTACAAGATAATGGTAATTAGAAACATTAACTTGATAATTGTAACTCTTGCAACAAATATTCATTAAAATTCAGTTACAAAAGAATTGTAATAAAGGTAATTTAAACGTAATAAATGTGATTAAACATATAAAGATAATGAAACGTAATTATGTTTAATCGGTGGCAAAATATAGGCTTAAAATGACTAAATAAAATAAATAGAGACAAAAAGAAAAAAAGGCCTAAAATATAGGCTTAGAATTAATCGGTGTCAAGAACACCGCCGCTGATTATGTCATCAACATGTTTTCCATTGTCCATAGAAAAATCAGAGACGTTGAGCTAATTGTTATCTTCACTGACAGATTCTCCACATAATTTTAGTTGGGAGTTAATCCGATGCACAGCGGAATTGAAATCAATGACAGAGCTGAAATCTTGAAGGCACAAATGCATCCATTCATATCGTGCTCTAGGTAGAACAATAGTATTAGTGAGCAATGCTTGAAAAAGCTTAAACGGGTCTTTCACCGTAAGGTACTTATCTTTTAGGCTCTTGTCAATATGATGACACAAGAAAATCATAGCCTTGGCGCGATTTTGCATTGATGACTTATTGTCAATTTTTTTTTATGACATTTCCAAGGTTGTGAGCCATAAGGTGAATTTCGTCATCAAATAGTTCTTGTCAAAAATTTGAAGAGGATCAAAGTCCAATTTTGTCAGATGCATCATCTTTTCACAAAGAGAAAAAATGAGATATATTAGGATCCATAAGTATTAGAACAATATGTTCTATGAAAAATGATAGAAATTCATATACGAAATAGAGTTTCGAAGCGTTCATAAATATGAACAATGGATCCCATAGGGAAAAAACGAGAAAAACATTCGTGTGATATCTGTAGAGCCATAGGTCTAAGACTACTCAGTCAGCGGACTCGAGTCTTGACTATTGGAACATGTAGTTCTCAAAGTCGCATATGAAATATAAATTTCAACAATTACATTATATAACAGATACATACAAATATATGTAAATGATCGCATGAAAAAATTGATATTCATATATAATAGGAACAAAGATGATAAACATGAAACACATACATCTGTTATGCGATAATATAAAATATATATGTTAAATATGAAGCAATTCATTGAGAATGAGAGAAAAACTCATAGATCATTAGCCTCGCTCATATGCAACTATGTTGCACCATCAAGCTTGCGGATCATCATGGAGTTCAAAGAAGAAGATAGAAGAAGAAATCTAAGAGCAAATGCGTGCTGATAACGTGTTATAAACTAGAGAAAAATAGAGAGATAGAAGAGAGAAACAAAATATGGAGGAGGTAGAAGTGTGTGTTTCATTCTCATTAGACCTCTCTATATAGGAGTAGTGTTTACATCATAAGGACATAACTAATGAGTATTTACAGTGAACAGCCACATATATATAATATTTACAACATGATCGTCATTGCCACATGCATTTTTTGTTCTCTTTGAATTAATTGGTTACCTAAATTGAGTCTTAATCCTACCAAGTCATTATGTTACTATGTACGTCCAAAAGGACCAAAACTATATCTGGGTGTTGTTTGCCCGTTAGCTAGCTACTAACTAGGAAACAAATTACCACTTTTGGTCTTTGTAGGTGCAGGAAAAGTACATATATAGTCAACGATTTTCTTCTTCTTCTCCATAAAGTGGGAAGTGAAAGTTAATATCACCTGTATGAGAAAAACCAGTAAATAGTTCATGAACAATTAGGAAGAACAAAGAAACATTTAGAATTCAAGACATTCTTTTGCTTTAAGAAAAAAAAAAAAACCCAGTAAGGTTTGTGTCAATGGAGGTCCGGTGAAGTCTATTTTTTGTTCAAAGTTTCAAACTCTCTCTTTTTTTACGAAATAGTTTTTTACGAAATAGTTTCAAACTCTTTTCTCCTTCAAGAGCTTCAAAGAACAATTTTTCTCTAAAAAAAATTAAAAAAAAATAAATCAAAGAACAATGGATCACACATTGCGTTCGTTTCTTTTGATCCTCCATTTGTTGGCTTCTGCGGTGATGATTGGCTATGCTGAACTACCTCAAGTAGGCCTCATCAAAAAGTCTGCGGATCAAGTGGACCGATGGAGGCCCGCCGGCCTGTAGAACCAAAAGCCCAGCCCGGCCTATTAAAAAGCCCTCAAAAGCCCGCCTTGGTGGGTAGAGGGCCAACCCGTCAAAAAACCCCCAAAAACCTGGCCCGGCTCGTAAAAACCGGTAAACTATTATATATGTATGTGTTATATATATATATATATATATATATATATATATATAAACACACATATATCTATATAAGTATATATATTTATAAACACACACACACACATATATATGAGTATATCTATACTATTATTAAGAGAAGAGGTGTTGTTAGCCAAAACTGATTTTTTTTACCTTTATAACCCTCAAATATTAAAATATCATGGATTACATTTTAACATTAGGGATAAAAATGTAAAAAGAAAAAGAAAATAATAAAAAAAACAAAATAAAAGAAAATAATTATTTTAAACTCTCCACTCTCAGAATTATAACTCCCCACTACTCTCACACCCATCGGGTGTGTGGACATTTTCTAGTATATTTATAAACACACACACATATATAGATATATAGATATATATATATATATAAACACATATTCTATATAAAACTATGAGAACTTCCACACATATATAAACACACACACACACACATTCTTATATATATATATATATATATATTATTAAGAATATGTGTGTGTGTGTAAAGTTCTCATACTTCTATATAGAATATGTGCATATATATTCTACATATCATGACGACGGTTGACCAATTCGATTGAATTTGAAAATATGGTGAAATTGACTAAATTTTTATCACACTCATAATATATTGTAATAATCTCGTCAAACGGTAGGTTTTTCTATTTTTATTGAATTGATAAGGGTTGCTCTTTGGAGTGTATGATATATAAATATAGGTTTATAAGAGTAACTAAGTTTGACCTCGTTGATTGAATTCAAAACGAGAACCATATTGGCTGAAATTTTTACAACCACCATAAAATATTACAATCTCCATCGAGCGGTTGGTTTCTCTAAATTCATTTTCTACTTCATGGTTTCTTTAGAATGAACGTCAACAATTTAAATGCAATGTACAAGTCATACAACTTTATGAGGCAAATTGATATAGGCCAACGTTTTTGTAATTAAAATTGAAATTTTGATCTTATGTACACGCATATCCATCGATAGGATATTTACAGACATGATGTAAAAAAATAAGCATGTTTCGAGTTCGTCAAGCCATCGGTCAACCAAGAAAACATACAAGTGACGACGGTTGACCAATTCGATCGGATTCAAAAATATGGTGAAATTGGCCAAATTTTTTACCACACTCATAATTTATTGTAATAATCTCATTCAACGGTCGATTTTTCCATTTTCTTTGAATTGATAGGGGAAGCTCTTTGGAGTGCATGATATATAAATATAGGTTTATAAGAGTAACTAAGTTTGACTTAGTTGATTGAATTTGAAACGAGAACCAAATAGGTTGGATTTTTTACAACCACCATAAAACATTACAATCTCTCTATCAAGCGGTTGGTTTCTCTAAATTCATTTTCCACTTCATAGTTGCTTTGGAGTGAACTTCAACAATTTAAATGCAACATACAAATCATACAACTTTAGAAGGCAAATTGGTATACGTCAATGTCTTTATAATTAAAATTGAAATTTTTATCTTATGTCTACGCATATGCATCGATGAAATATTTATAGACGAGATGTAGAAAAATAAGCACGTTTCGCGATTGTTACGTCATCGGTTAACCAAGAAGACATAGAAGTGACGACGGTTGATCAATTCGATCGGATTCGAAAATATGGTGAAATTGGTTAAATTTTTTACCACACTCATAATTTATTGTAATGATCACATCCAAAGGTTAGTTTTTTTATTTTCTTTGAATTGATAGACGTTGCTCTTTGGAGTATATGATATATAAATATAAGTTTATGAAAAAATTAGTATCTTTAAAGATTTATTTGCAAATAAAGCCCATAAGGCCCGACACGCAAAATCCCGAAAAAACCCGCAAGGCCAGTTTTATATGGACGAGCTTGGATAATTTGATTTACAATAAAGCCCAATCCGGCCTGACTCGCTACTATTTAAAAATATTATATAAAAATATAATAAGGCCCGGCCCGTTGATGTCTTGATGAGGCCTAACCTCAAGAAGAAGGTATGTTACTTTTTTTTTTTTTCAAAAGAGAGGGATGCGTGTTCTTAAATCAAGTTCATTTGGTTCTTCGTTTTTTCTTTGTTTGGTAAAAACTGGATTTGGGTTATGTTGGGCTTTGAGTTTGACCCAAATGAGGAAATAATGTGCCACACTTTTACCTCATTTGGGTCAAACTGGATTTGGGTTCTCTGTTTTCCAAATGGGTTTCTCTGTTGTCTTGTTTTTGTTAATTGTTTTGGTAGCTAGCCTAGGCCTTTTTCGGTTGAAATTCTTGAGATGCCTCTGCCCTCTTTACTTTTAAGAGACTTCAAGTCTGATCTTGAAGCAAAGCTAAGCGGTCGTGCATGGAGTAGCATTTTGTGTGGTAGAGTGACTGTTGAGAAAAACATGAGAGGCAGGTTAATGATGGGAATAGTATTGATGTATGGAAAGACCGATGGATCCCAAATTTTAGTGATGGGCTGATGACACTAGAAATCGGTTTTCTCCTTTTAGGCCTTTTCTTAACGAGTCAGACGCCAATGCAATTCTTGCTTTTCCTAGTGGGATCAAACCAAGGGCCCTCACAAAAGAAGATGGTGAGTATACTGTTCGTACTAGCTACTACCAATTCTCTCTGGATTGAATGCGACTCTATGCTGGCAATTCATTTACTCACCGGCCTCTCCTTCGGCTACTGTTCCATGGCGGGTTGTGGTAGCTTGGCATAACTGTCGGACTCTGATATCCCGAATGCATGCAAGTCCGATTATCCCATGTCTATCGGGAAGGTAACCAGGTTGCGGACATGCAAATTGGATTGTTTTGGGGTCGATAATCTTTGTTTTCATTGGTGGGAGATACATGTCCTCCTTTTGCGTCAAATGCATTTGGTCGTAATCTTTGTGGCCTCCCTGAATATTGTTTTATGTGATGCAGTTTTTAGTGGTTTTGCTTTCTGGGTTGCAGCTTCTGCTCTCTTTGATGATGGGCATGGTTCTTCTCTCGATCTCCTGCAGTAGTTATTGCTACCTTGAGAACGATGAGTCAGCTTCTATCTAAACTATCAGTTCAGCCTTATTTTTCTTACCTTGTGCGGCTCTTCAGTTACTCTCTGGGACTTGCTTGGTTTCTCAGTACTTTTGAATGAGAGCTTATTGTGGCCAATTTAAATCCCTTTATTGATGCCCTCTTAATTAAGGATGCAATTTGGTTTCAATTGCCTGCTGCTCTTGAAGGCCCGTGATTTCAATTCTTTTAATCATACAGTATGATTCATACTGGTCTAGTTTTGACCTTCTCTGTTTCTTTTTTCTTTTTAGTTCTGAACATTTCTGTTGATGTTAGGAAGTGGTTGTTCCATCTTCTCTTTCTTCTTTGTACCTGGGGTATGCCTTTTGTCTCCCCCTTTTTGTTATATATACGTTAGTCTGTTTCATCATTAAAAAAAAAAAAAAAAAACCTACCAATTCCAACTCTGGCAGCCCCGCCCCTTCTAAGGCATCCTAAACCTCCCCAAGGGCTGTGAATTTTTTGACTCCTGGTTTTCTTGAGTCGTACCCCAAGTCTGCTGGAATGGCTACTGTATCTTTATGTGGGTTTTATGGTTTGGGAGATCTGGAAAAGTCGTTGCTCTGCAGTTTTTAAGGGTCACAAACCTGGAATTGAAGCCACCATCTTGAAAACAGACAATTCAGTGGCAGATTTTCCTGAGGCACACAAGATCAAAGACCCAAGTATTGAAGATCAATGTAGGCGGTGCATGGTCTACAAGCTCTATTCAAGCAGGCATTGGTGTGATCATTAGAAATGAAAAAAGGTGATTTGGTTGGTGGTGCGAGTATTTTCACGACTGCAAATTCTGCAATTGAAACTGAAGGTGCTGCTCTTATACATGGACTGAAAATGGCTATTGGCTATTTTGGGAAGTGATTGTCAAGAGCTGGTGAATGGGCTTGACAACAAGATTTGCAGGGGAAATTGGAGAATCTATCATTTCCTAAATGAGTTTCATAAACTCAAATCCTCCTTTACATGCTTGGAATGGGTCTGGATAACTAGAGAAGCTAAACGCGCTGCTGATGCCGCGGCCAAGCTAGCTAGAAAGAGGTTGTGCACTCAAGTTTGGACCAATGGTCCTCCAACCTCTATGATCGATGTCCTGGTGAATGATGGCCTCCCATGTCCACATGTGGACATCTGAGATTTCATCCCTGTTTGGTTTTCTTGCAGCTTGCTGCTGTATTTTCCTCTATGTTTCTAGCTTTGCTGTCCTTATTTTTATTTCTTCATCTCTTGTATTTCTTTGCTCGTTTTGAGCTTTCAATTTAAGTATCTTTCAGACCAAAAAAAAAAAAAACTTCAAGTTTCAGCCCTTGTTGTGCTTATTTGTCCATGCTTGTTTGTTTCTCATCCCGGTTGATCTATACTAACATTCAGCCTGTCCAATTGGGTTGTTGGAAAGCTGCTGACTTAGAGTTTGATTTTTTATTTTTGAGCCATTGTTTGGTGATTGATATCAATGTGTTTCCCTGTTTGTTTTTTCTTGTGTGTTTAGTGGGAGCATTATTTGACATTGCAAGGACTCTAGGCAAGACCGTTGGAATTTCAGTACCGATCCATGTTGGGAAGGAGGTGATGGGTGGCCTGGTATCAAGTGCAACTGTTCCAGTCTCTGCTACGTGAGAAGCATGTAAGTAACTGCATAATTAAAGCTACCATAGATGCAATAGTATTTAAGATCCTATAAAACCTATGCAATGTATTGATCATTACATCTCTCTTGTAATCTATGCAATAACAATTAAAAGGTGCTACATGGACTAGTTTCGATACAACTTAAAATGTAGCTTCATCAATCTGAGGATTTAGTACTCTATCTCTGGGTTAAGTCATAGAGGAAAGAGAATTTTGGTTACATTAAAATGATGTAAGGTTTATGATAAAAAAAAATAAAATAAAAAAGCCTCTGAAGTTATTACCTTTCCGGATAGCTTAACCCTGCATATTATTGTTAACATGAAAAGAAGATGGTCAATATTATGAGAGCATGCACTACAAAATTTAAGAACCATTTTTTCTTTGGGATCTTAAAATAAACTTGTATAGAAATGTCATAGGAGCTACACAGCATCCTTATGTAGTACATGGATGTAACTCATTATCATATGCTTAACATTCTTTTCTAAACTTTGAGGTTAACTATTATTTCATTTTTTTTAATAATGGACAAAAATGTTGTTAGTAAGAAATTAGGTTGCTTTTTTATTTAATAGTACTTGGTGAGTACTTCATCTAGTTTTGTCTTAGTCATGTGTTTGTTTTTCCTTATATGATTTTAAATCCGACTGTGCATTATGATGAAGTGCAGAGTTTTGAAGGGGCAGAATTTGACAGGAAAACTACCGCCAGAGTTGATCAGGCTCCCTTATCTCCAAGAAATGTAAACACGCCAGCTTTCACCACTCCAAGCTTGATTCATACTAGCTCATTCTATTAACTAATCTACTGTATGTTGTTTTTCAATGAGGCAATGACTATTATTTTTTTTTCTCCTTCAGTGACCTCAGCCGCAACTACCTGAATGGTACAATCCCTCCAGAATGGGGCTCCCTGCCATTAGTTAACATGTACTCTTTTTTTTTTTTTTTTTTTCTCTTTATACCTACTTTTGTGTGCGTGTGGGATATTCATGTTCTATTGGTCACTTTTTAACTTTCATGGCCATTTTAATGTTATAATTGTTTTAGTTCCCTTCTCGGAAACCGGTTAACGGGCTCTCTCCCTATTGCGCTTGCAAACATCACCACACTGCAAACTTTGTAAGTTCTGAAAAGCATTTATTTCCTCCTCTGCTTATCTAATTAGTTATTAGAGAACTATATCTATAATGCAACTGAATGTATTTGTGTAGGGTTATCAACTTTAATAATTTCTCTGGAGGTCTTCCTGCAGAGCTTGGGAATCTACCAAGCATAGAGAGAATGTAAGATATAATATATAAATTTTAGCCTTGATAGTAGTTTGGTTCTTTGGATTTTTTCCTGTCGTCATCTATCATTGCATCTTTATTATTTTTTTTTATTGTATCTTTTATCCCTTTAAATTGTTAGGTTGCTTACCTCAAACAATCTTACTGGGGAGTTGCCAGAAACATTTGCAAGGCTTACAACATTAAAAGACTTGTAAGCTGTTATTGTTCTTTCTTTCTTATATGGTTTCCTTAGCACCCAACTTAGTCATTGTTTACTCATTGTGAACAGTAGTTGATCTGATTGTCTTTTTCTCATCATTATGCAGTCGTATTAGTGACAATTCCTTTTCTGGGAAAATACCTGATTTTATCCAGAACTGGACAAGCATTGAGAAATTGTGAGTTCCTTTTATGTGTCTCATGTTCACTGTTGCTTGATTCTCTGAAGTTTATATTATCACTAATTTTAACTATACATTGTGATAACAGAGTGATTCAGGCAAGTGGTTTGACAGGGCCAATTCCTTCCGGCATCTCTCTTCTGACAAGATTAACTGACCTGTTAGTACAAATTTTATTATAATCTTCTGGTTTATTAAATAAAATAGATGGGGAGTTATGTAACTTATATCCATGGAGTAATTTTAACTTGCAGGAGAATTACTGACTTGAATGGACCTGAATCGTCCTTTCCTCCAATTGCTAACATGAAAAACCTGAAGATACTGTGAGTTAATGTGTCTTAACAAACATTAACGGCTGTACCAGAACTTGAAACTCAAATTTGTCCTCTTTTTCTTACAGGACGTTGAGGAGTTGCAATATTAGTGAACATTGTCTTTGTTAGCTCAGTAGTGTGACAGTGTGTGATGTTGCCTCTCTCTAACTTTGTAAAGTAGAGTCTCTATATATAATGGCCGGTGATGTGGCTTAGTTACACAAAGTTAGAATTTGATAAAAATGTACCTGGTCCCCACATTAAACTTGGCATATTCATATGTAAAAGAGATACTTCTCCAACATTCCACCTATCAAGTACCCAACCTGAAACACATGTTGCTAACAGGATAAACAGTTTTTCAAGTGCAACAAATTGTAATTTCTTTATTTATATAAGAAAAATATATTTGGTCACGTTGGAAGATTATTTATTTGTTCAGAAGCATCTAGATGATTTTAAATTTAAGTGGAGGCCCTTTTAATTTATATAGAGTTTTTATTTGTTTCTGTATGTCTATAACCTTGCATTTCAGATGAAAGTATTGATTTTAGGCACTCGGGATTTGTAAAATCATTCTAGCAAATCGTACTATGAAATTCATTATGATTAATTCTACGTTCATTACTGATTTTTTTATTTTGTATATATATTAATTATGTTTAGGTTCTTAAGTGGAAATATGCTGAATGGATCTGTTCCTAATTGGCTGGAAGGAGATAACATGTAAGTTGCTCTTCCAAATTTTATTGTTTAGTAACTTAATAAGGAATTTCTTCCACGTTTGTTCTGATCTTTTCCTCCTCCTTTCCGTGCAGTGATCTTTCATATAACAACTTCACCATTAACTCGAGACACACGAGTTGTGAACCACGAGTCAGCTTGTAAGAGTTTCTTCGTTAGCTTTTATTCGTCTGTGTTTTGTAGAGCAAGCTTAACGCTTGACTATGTTTTAATTCCTACAGGAACTTGTTCGCAAGCTCTTCAGGGGAAAAGAGTTCGTAAGTTTCAAATAAAATCAGTTGAAACCTGACAGAATGTATTATGTTTTACTGAGGATTTTTGAAATTATGATAGTATCTTGATGACCTCTCTATCTGCAGATCTGTTGCATGTTTGAGCACAGAAGATTGTCACAAAAGTAAGTTGGGTTCCACATATTTCCTTTATAAATGCCTGTTCTTTGTTCATGGGGGTGAACTTGTATGGTGGTAGTCTATTATAGTATCTAAGCACTGATTGCAATGATCAGAGGTGTGGGAGGAACAATTTATCTTTGCTTTCACATTTTAAATGTAAAGTGGATAATAGAAGTAATGCCTTTTTCTTCTTGGGTTGATTTTTGTCGATTTTCCTTCTAAGGGTTAGTAATCTATATTTTATTTTGTCCAGCTTATTACTCTCTCCATATAAACTGTGGTGGAGGTCGAGTATTAGTGGATGGAGCAACATTTGATGATGATAGAAGTCCAGGTGGAGCATCATCATTTTACGCAAGTACAAATTGGGCATTCAGTAGCACCGGCTACTACCCTGATGACAACAAGTCTAAGGATTATTTTACCTGGTCCAACACATCTCAGCTTTCTATGGAGGATCCTCAGCTCTACATGACTGCACGGCTTAGTGCCATCTCCCTAACATATTATGGTTCCTGCCTAGCGAATGGGAGCTACAGTGTGAGTCTTCATTTTTCAGAGGTTTTATTTTCTGATGACCACACATACAGCAGCTTGGGGAGGCGCATATTTGATGTTTACATCCAGGTATCTAATTACATATTCTTTCAAAGTTCTAATAGTCAACGAGTATTTAGAAAGTATGAAACTTAACAATTGAATAAATCTATGACAGGGTATGCTAGTATTGAAAGATTTTAACATTATGAAGGAAGCAGGTGGGGCCGGTAAGGTAGTAGTAAAGAAATTTAACGCCTCTGTGACCACTAGGACATTAGAGATCCGTTTGGCTTGGGCTGGGAAAGGGACCACCGGAATCCCTTTCGGAGGAGTCTATGGTCCTTTGATATCTGCCATTTCTGTAGAATATGGTAAGTTCTGTTATCTTTACTAGTTATCCATATACATTACTTGTTAACAGCAGTCAAATTTTATGTTACTATTCAAAACTTTCTTTCTCCTAACAAAAAATGCAATAAGTATGGTATCAATATAAAAGTTCATGGCAACTTATTTATGTTACTATCTGCTTGTGTTGAAATGTTGAAGTTCCCCAATTGTTTCTTTGTGTATTAATTAACTACTGAAGTTATTGTTATTTTTGCAGACTCCGTATACTCACACAAAGACAGACCAAGAGGTGGAATCTCTGTAGGTGTAGTAGTTGGGATGGTGGTTGGATTCGTGTTAGTTGTCTCACTGGTTTGTGGTATCCTTTGGTGGAGAGGTCTCCTAAGTCTAAGACGTGAAAAGGCTCTTGAACAAGGTTTTTTTTTTTTTTTTGTTGATTTCGAACAAAAATCATAACCCATTGCTAAGAGTATATTTGATTATATGTTCTGTATGACTATTCATGGATATTATCAATGTATGCATTATCATACTTGTAAGATGATACTGTTTTGATTTCAAACTTTCCGGTCATTCATGGATATCACCAATGTATGCATTGTCATACTTGTAAGATGATACTGTTTTGATTTCAAACTTTCCGGTGCTTGATGCTTGTAGAATTTATTATATGAATATTGGCTGCTGGATAGGTTAGGTATTCTTGTACCTATTAAAGAATTTTGCGTATCGCTATATAGTTCTGCACTATTTCTGCCATAATTTTTCTTTATAATTTTTTTGTCCGTGTTCTTTAAATTTGTTGTTTATTTTTGAAGGCTTCTGCAAAAATTTTAGATGAATTCGACTTTGTCTGTCTAAGTTTCACTTATTTTGTTTGATTGCTCTCCTTTTCAATTTTTTTTTTGTGACGCTTTACCCTTTTTCATCATTGTATGTTAAATAAGTCATTGGGAAGGAAAGTCTAGCTCCTTGGCTGCAAACAACAACTATGTGAACTTAGGACATGGGTTTTGGTCCTTTTGGTGTGCTACCAACTGGACTATACTCCTAAGAACTGTTTTCTTTGGTAGCAATGATAAATAGCAGGTTCCTGTGTTAGTAGATGAACATATAGTTTATAAAACATAGGGAGATAGCCTTGATCGATGCTCTCAAGTAATGTGATCTTTCTTTCCCCTAAACTAAGCTGTCATCTTTTGCAAAAGTGGTAGAGAGCTTTAAGCCTGTTCACCTAGCTTGTGCTATATAGTGTGGGCTGGTCAGGTTCTCTATCTTGTGAATAAGATAAGGACACTCTATCTTAGTTGGGAGTGTTCTCAATATCCAGCTAAAAACAAGAAAGCTGGCTCTTTTCGTTTGTTAGATGCTTGAAAATTGCTTGCTTGCTTTTTTTTTTGTTTTTTTTTTTGCCTTTCTTAAAGGCTAGCTGAGCCAGTTTTAAGAGCATGATATGCTCATCTTTTGGTACTATGCTAAGGGATCGGACCAATGCATATGCTGTTTTGACATGTCATATATTTTACCTCTACATTGTTTGATTGTTGAAACAATAGGTTCAGTGACTTGGTTTGTTCTGAAATTTTCAGCCAATTTCTTACATACATTTTGCTTGATACACAGATTTTAAGGGTGTTGACCTGCAAACAAGAAAATTCACCTGGAAGCAAATCAGAGATGCCACCAACAACTTTGATATAGCCAACAAAATTGGTGAAGGTGGTTTTGGTGCTGTTTACAAGGTTTTCTTCTGAACCAATTAATTTTATTCCATTTGGGCTATTTTGACCTATTATGGGGGCTTTTGTAATTTTGTTATATGGTCTTTACAAAAGGATATTGATCATGTTTCTACTATTCAGGGCCTTCTATCAAATGCTGTTAAGCAGCTTTCTACCCAGTCGAAGCAAGGGAATCGGGAGTTTCTCAACGAAATAGGCATAATTTCTGCTCTGCGACACCCTAATCTTGTTGAGCTTTTTGGCTGCTGTGTTGAGGGCGATCAATTGATACTAGTTTACATGGAAAAGAATAGTCTTGCACGTGCTTTGTTTGGTAACTATTCTCCAACATAAAACTAGACCTTCTCTTAGTTTATGTACTTGTATTAACAAATAAATGTTTTCTTGACTACTTTATTAAATTTGGCAAAGTGAAGGCCCGGAAGAGAGTCGGTTGGATTTCGATTGGCCTACCAGACAGAAGATTTGTCTTGGTATAGCGAGAGGTTTGGCGTACCTCCATGAGGAATCAAGGATGAAGATAATCCACAGAGATATCAAGGCTACAAACGTGCTTCTTGGTGAAGACTTCCTTCCCAAAATATCAGATTTTGGTTAGTAAGTCTGCAGAGAAGCTTGATGAAGGAGAAAAGACTCACATGTCTACAGAGACCAGTGGAACTTAGTAAGTCTCCATGTTTTCAACTTATTATCTTGGTTAAATAATCAATTGTTAATTAGTAAGACCCTATTTTGTATGATTAATTATGTTTGATTTCATGTTCTGCAGTGGGTATATGGCCCCAGAATATGCACTGCATGGCCATCTCTCTGACAAAGCTGATGTTTATAGTTTCAGGATTGTTGTGCTCGAAATTGTCAGTGGACGGAGCAGGAACAGCAACCCGACAAATGAAGAAGGTGTTTATCTCGTTGATTGGGTACAAACCTGCTTCTATCTTTAAATTTTTATTGGTGCTGTTTATCTGTATTTGGTATATAACTATATATCTATATATATATATATATATATATATATATATATTCCTTATTTGGCTGGGAGAAAGTAATATGATACTGTGAGGTGCCTAGTTTCCTATGGTTTGACTGTTTACTTTCCCTTTCCGCTTTCAAGGCACATCGTCTTCGGGAAGAGCAGAAATTGTTGGAAGTAGTGGATGCGAGATTGGGGAGAGAATTTGATAGTGTTGAGATGATCACCACGATCAAAGTGGCTCTCGTTTGCTCGCACGAGATTGCAGCCAACAGGCCTAGCATGTCTTTAGTAGTGAACATGCTTGTGGGCGACGCACTAGTTCCTGAATTCGTTTCCACTGCATCAAATAATGAGGACAACCCTTGGTTTGAGAGAAGTTTCCAGGCCCTTGTTCCAGGAGACGTGGACAGCTCCATATCGAAACACAGTAATGAGATCACTATAGAAGATGATTTGTGATTCTTTCCTATAATTATTTAAAATAACAGAGGCTTTGAGTGCCTTCATCAATTCGAAACCAAAACTTTAAACATTAATGAGCATTAGTCGAAATTTAACATATTGTGAATCTCGAGTCTGAGTGGAACACACTAGTGCTGGCAGTCTGGAACAGTACTTGAGCATGTATTGCAGTCCCTAGGAATTTCTTCTTGTCTCTTATGCTCCACCCCTTCTTGAGCTGACTGCAGAATGTGCTGTAATTCAGGAACCGCTTCTCAGTTCAATTCAGGTAATAGGAAGCACAAAACTAGTTGCTCATGTGTCGAGTATAAGTAGTAGCCTAAGCGATTGTGATTGGCACCGTTCGCCGTTGGAAGAGCTTGGGAAAAAAGGGCTTCCGACTTGAGCAAAGAAGAATGGTTCGAGTATTGTTATAAGTAAAAGGCCTTCTCTATTATCCTCTATTTCGAGTATTGTCATTGCGTGCGTAGTTCAAATTTATCTGTCAGATTATGGAGGGGATATGAGTTCAAACCTAATCACATCAACTTTATAAATACTCTTAAAAACCGAAACTTTAAACATTAATGAGCAACTCTTTGAATCTGTATGATATTGAAGCCGTCACACAATAGAACCGGAAAGGAAAAGAGATAACAGCCAGCATTCTTTTGACATTTACAGAGGACAAAGAACGGAGAATAATGTTTTTCCCTCATGAAATTTGAGAAGATTGGGCTGGAACAACAGCATCTGGAAGCTCCAAAGAGAAGACCAGTCACTTTATTTTTAATCTGGTTTCTTCAAATTCAAACAATTATCTGCAGCTTGGCTGAACAACTCGCGGACCTGCTTTAGTTCCTCCTCTGGCAACACAACAAAATACGATTTAGACTTTTAGTTATCACAGAATAGCAATGGATTTATTTCTCACAAGCAGCCATAATGATTATCTTCTTTCATAGTGTAGCAGCTTCTAAAGATAATTTAGTACAAGTCCCATTAACAAAAAAACATCTCATGACCAATTTGTATATGAAGTGCAAGGTAGTTCTCGAAAGCAGAAGTCTGATAGCTAACATAAAGGAGGTAAAGACGGACCTGCTGCTTCCAGTTGTCTCTGGAGTTCTTGGCCAACAGTATCATTTTCAGCCTAAATAGTTTCACCAAACAAAAAAAAAAAAAAAAACTGACTGTCAGAGAGAGAGAGAGAACTTAGTCAAATGAAGTAATGTGAAATCCTTTGCGCGCTCCATACCTGCAGTTCTGCAATCCTTTTGAGCTGTGCTTCTTCACCTCCGTCGGCTAATGGCAGTGCTGCAACTAATGCATCAAACTGTAAGGACTCAAGTAGTGATTCGTTAGTTAAACTGCTCAAGAAGGAGACGCATAATGAATTGATCAATGAGAGGTTATGGACACATCTAAGCATTCAGTACATAACATGAGGAAAAGAAAGGATGAGCTGTTACAAGATTCCATTAAATCTGAGAGGGTTCCTGTGTTAACCATTTGACCCCAAAAAGGCTTACAAATTACATTATTCACTCAATAGCTCTCAATTATCTTAAGATGCATCATCTGAGTAGTCATGAAAAACTCCAAGGCTGCTATTATATGCTACTCTACTTCTACAAACTTTACTTCTTGATAAATCCAGGCATATGCCCTTTACTTACCACATCCGAACCATTATTTGTCAGAGTGAACTTAGAACTTAGAAGTCCAAACAATTGTAAATTTCCATTAAAACCAATGCACACAATTCCAACCAGTATTCAATTTTTTTTTTTATCATAAAACAACCGATGCTTTTTCTTATCAGATGAATCATCTCTGACAGAAGTATAAAATATGAAACTTTGGATGATAAAGATGCAGTTCATTGAGGAACAAGCAGGATCCATCTATTTAGAAGACGACTCTGATATTTTGACATAGGTTATGAAACAGAACAACATTCCACACCTGCTTTGCAGCTTGAACCAGAGCTGCACTCATGAGCTTGGGTTGTTCAGCAAAATTTGCTGCATCCTCTGTAGGGTTAGCAGGTGGTTCTGGATAATTTGGAGAAAGTTTGACAGCAGGAGAATCCCTTTGCAATGTTCCAAAGGTATTGAAGGTAAGAGCAGCAATTTTATTGGTTTGTTCCTGTAATTGAGAGATTATGTCCATCTCACAACCTCCGCCTGCGAGGAATTTTGTAGAATAACAAAGGTTATTGAACACTAATAGCACAAAGAAACTCCAAAAAGAGAGATGAAATTGGTCCTAGCCTGGTTGCCGAATGACCAACATTTAAGTTTCAGTGTTTTTAATTATTATAGTAACTCCTCTGTGAAACATGGAAGTATTAGAGAAACTAAATTTCAGATGTTGACCTCGACAGCATTTACAATCCTCAATTTTACCAAACACGTGTTAAGGGAGGCTAGACATGTCACTCCTGAACACCTTAATTTTACGAATTACATTCTGATTTCATAATCCAGTCATTGCCTATGAGCCATAGAAAAGTTAAACAGAAATAAGCGCTGGTAACACGATTAGTTATACACATGGAAACTACCATAATCCATATAGCACATCATAAACAAGAAGAAAATGAGTTATGCTTTATGCAAAACCAAAGAACATAGCCCATTTAGAGCTACTCATATTGTGCCCGCTGATCATCTTATGGAACTAATGAGGAAACTAGATCCACAAAAATGGGAGTTCGTGGATACAAATTATGAGACATTACAGTTCCAAATGTAGAAAGCAATCATTTGTAATACAAGTATGGTGGTTTATAACTGAGGCGAAGCACAATGAAAAACAGATGACTTGCTATTGGCACAATGAAAGAAAGATGGTCACCACCATCACCAATCTAAGCAGCAGCATTATTCCAATCCAAAAACAGGGCAAAGGGGTTTCTCTAATGATCTGATCATTCTTTAACAACACTAACGACGCTAGTATCAGTATGAGAAAAGAATTTACCTGACTACTCCAACGCCGTCGTCGTCGCAGCCGCCGATACCACTCGCTATGCAAACGCCGTCGTCGCAGAGACGAATGTCAGTGTCTCACAGACAGACTGTCTATATCATTATGTGTGGTGCAAAGTCTAGAAGGTGCCTGAGTCTGTGCCACGTGGAGTGTGTGTGTATATAGTGAGGGATCCTTTTTTTAGTATTTTCTAGAGATAGGGCATTAGACTAACTTTTTGATCATATTTTGACATCTCAACCGTTCAATTTTTAGATCCTATTGTGCAGAATTATCGTTAAGGATCACCAATTTGGCTGTGCATCTATAAAACGAAAGGCGGTTTAGTTGTGCATTAACTATTAAGATTGAACTATTATTGTATTTTTTTTTTTCTCTGAGAATGAACCATTCTTGTAGTTCAGCTTCCAAGAAACCTAGCTTTAGCATCCCAAACCGGAGATGTCTGGAATGAACCAAAACTTTTGTAGACCAAGAGATGGCGTTAGGATATCTGTTATGTTTGACCCCGTCAACTCACATAGGACATGGAAGTTGAAACCGTAAAGAATGAAGTTACCACAGGGCTTTTAGGGAAGAAGAAGGGAGGCAGCTGCATCGAGGAGGAGATAAGAGGTCCAGTTTGAAGAAACCATCAACCTGCAAACAGAGCACAGTTGAAGTCTTCTGCCTCATCATCCCTCATCCTGCAAAGAAGAAAGTGTGCATCCGATAAACAAGTAACTTCCTGATCCCTTAAAATTCGATCAATTCAATTCAATGATTAAATGTCCTATAAATGATTATCGGTTGTGTTGATTATTTGGGAAGATTACAAACCAGAAGATGCGGAAGACGATGGTGAGAAAAGCTGGGTCTTAAGCTTAGGCTGCTGGGTTTTCATGATGGGAATGGGATCAGGTTCCGCCACCTCTTCTAATTAATTTATCTTCTTAATTTATTGTTTTTGTAACTATCACTTGATCAATTTTGATGGTTAGCTCTTTGATTTTGATGGGTAGCATAGTTTGCTTTTGATTACATGAGGCATTTGTACGTTCTGAGTGAATGAGTATTGACCAATGTGGATTGTCATTTTTTTGATATCTTTACAATTCCTGGGAATTCTCACTGCTCTTGAATCCCAGAGCAGGTCATTAAAACTCTTTTTAATCCCTTTTTTAGCCAATCCCGGGAATTCTCACTTTGCTTATATTTGAACATTTGCTTACATATGCCAAGTTATAGGGGTTGCTCCCAGAGCTGTAATCAAAATCAAAGTAAGCTTCTTTCCTCTTTTTATACAAAATCAGAGAGATGGGTTAGAAAATTTGTGGGTTATGAATCAACCTATATGTTAGAAATTTGATTCATTGGATCTTTTAGGAATCAAACATTAGTGTGCACATTAATTGTTTGAATAAATGCTCCAAATGCAATTTTTTGGCAAATGTCTCGTGCATTTTAGCTCTTTGAATAGGTTCAGTACTTCCAGCTATGGCTAATTCTCGCGGTTTTGTGTTTTGTGACTTTCATGGGCATATGCTGTCTTTGACTGCAACTGCATATGTGAAACCCACTAACCCAGCCAATTACCCTAGTGCAAATTTCAGCAACCCATGCAACTTAGAGCTTTATTTGCATGCGTAGTTTTAAACAGTTGCTAGAGACATGAGAACATTTCTACATGATAATAGGTCGACTGTGTCCTGCTATATGTTGCTGTGCAAAGAGCAAAGCTCTTGCTTGTAAATGATTTTTCTAGAGTTCAGTTTTTGGTCTGTGAAGTCACTTTTTGCAGCCAGGAGATATTGATATAATGGCATCAATCACAATTTGAGATCAATTTGCTATATTTAGCTTTCCTGTGTTGTTAACTTTGTATTGTAGTTGGGTAAATGGGAGAACCATATTTCCTCCATTGTCAATATAAATGAGATGTGGGAAAGTATTCCTTTCCTTATTTTCCTTCAAGTTGAGTTGTTTAACCATAACAGAAGTGTGTTATGAAATTTAAGTCTTCGTTTCTTTCTCCATTTATATGTTCTTCTAGTTTGTGTTTGCTAGTTTTGTCTAGCATTTTGTGGATATGAGCTTGGGTTATCTTTCCTTTTATGGTTTGTGAACTCATCCGTCCCTGGATGTTTAAGTGGTTCATTTTATTTTTTCATATTAAACTAATAATACAGATGATATGTTAACTTGTGATTTCGTTATTAGTTGAAGCATTCATGTTTTTGAATTGATACATCAATTTCTTGCTTTTGCTGCAGGTACTTGATATCTCCTATTGTTACTTGCTCCTCTTGACAATTCGCCCTCGATTACATCAGAACTTCAGAAGGAGAAAATTTAGTGTTGTGAACAAATTGAGATTAATAGCCATGTTGGGATGCATCTGATGTATAACTGCTCCAATCCAAAAATGAATTTTGGGAAAGCAAATTCCAACCAAATACTGCCATGTCAGTTTGGTAATGTTTTACCGCTCAACGTAAAAGCCTTTCTTGGAATGTTCATGTTTAAATTTGTTCAAGACATTCTCAAAAAAAAAAAAAAAAAATTTGTTCAAGACTACCTTGCTTACAAGCACAAACCTCGTGCAGAAATCCATATATAGAATTACTTAATCTCGCTGTGGATCTATTCTTTTCATGTAAATAGAATTGTGTGTGAGTTCCTTGTAGAAGTCATGTTTAAATTACTTTCATTGTATAGAACTTGTGTATAAATTACTTCCGTGTGTATAGACATGTATAAACTCAACGTAATAGTTTGATCAAGAGTTGAACTTGCACACTCGCAGATAATAGGTAATTGCATTTGGAGGTAAAGAACTTCAGTTCTAGTACAGATAAACATTGTCTAAAGAGGAAATTGGCTGTTTTCATTATTTTGCTTATCCTAACTTCAAAGTTGGTGCAAGTACTTGATATAACCAGATTAAAGCGTGTATGTATACTGAATATTAGACAAACGGGGACCAGGCTTCAATCATATTGATAACTTGATGCTGAATTCAATGTTCAACATTCCCATTGAACTTCTGAAAAACTACCACGTTTCATTTCTACTCCAGTGATGACAAGAGCTCTGGATTTGGTCACCATGCCATCTCTATTACAAAGTGTTTCAACATCCGGATTCCTCCAATGCCAAAAAAAAAAAAAAAGGGGCTTTCAATGCCAGTCTGCGTCTTTTCCCTCTCGTATCGATCAGAGATGCATTCAATGCGAACTTTATCCCTCTTAAGCGGAGGTACAAGGAAGTCTTCTCCTTCCAAATGATAGAAAGACAAATAAGAGTGTCAATACAGTCAATTTAAAATCATCTGAGAGAGAGAGAGAGAGCAGATACCATGTCAATTTAAAATTATCACACAACAGAAATATCTCAATTAAGGTACTCACAAGTTCCAATAAGTAACTATTTTGTTTGACTTTGCACTCCAATCTATCCCAGAAAAAAATTGGTGACGCTGTGAATCAACCATCAGTATATTAGTTGTGTGCAATGACCTTGCAATCAATGACAACAGATTGGTCCTTCAATAAAGCAGAGACTATATTAGCAGTAAGAGAAAAGGTAACAAGTTATTTTAATAGGAATATCTGCCTGTAGCAATTGCAAATTCCAATGAATATGCATGAGATATAAGCTTAGATAACCAGAAAAAAATTGTAGTAAGCTTAGATGCATATATTGACTAGCTTCTTAGGAAATGATCATCACTTTTCTAAGTAACTCGAACAAGAGATGGTCTTTCTAGTGTATTTTTTCTGCACTAATCTGTTAAACTATGTAAAGCTGGTCTTACCAAAACCAACATAGAAGTGCACTGAACAGAAAACAAAAAAACTGAAAACACACAAATGGTACCACAAAGTATGTGCAATAAACTACTTACCTAGCTGAGAACAAAAACAGAACAAAAAAAAAGGCTCATCAGCTGATGATGATGTGTTTGGCATTCATGAATAACATCATCATTTGACTGATGGATTTGACATCACTTGAATAACATTCATTTCGGGTTTGTTTAGGACTGGAAATATAAAAGTAATAAACAAGAGGATCATCTCAGCTGAAGATTAAGTCAGCTTGTTCAAATAAAGTGAAGAGCCATAAGAACCAAGAGAAAGATTGGGTGATGTAAAATGGGATCAAAGCTGTATATATACCTACACAGATATAAATATACCCCAGAACTCGATGAAATACGATTCATTGGCTCATCAGCTCAACTGCCCAAGTACTAGACTCATAAACCCCACAGTTGGTGGCTTCAAATTGCCAAAGCTGCTTGATCTAAACCTACTAGGGCTTGGTTTCATTCAGCAAAGCTCACTGTCACTCATGAGCAGTCACCTCAACTTTATAAACATTTTCATCCATCTGCCTACTACAAAGACCAAAATAATGGAGATTGTTTTAACATGTATCACATCATAACCAAACTCTGTAACTGTAAAACAAAACTCTATCTGAAAATTTGTATTATGCAAGTCATAATAGTAGCATATAGTTTGTATAGAAGAAGAAGCAAATCAGAGGAAATCATTAGTTATTCTCAGAACTAGACTCTGGCACATAAATTTCTATATATTACGAATCTCTACAAAATCTTGTAAACAGATCCCAACCAACAACAAGCTCAGAGACATAAAGACAGTGCATGGCTTCCAACTGCATACCTCAAGTTGTTCATGAAGTCACTTTTGGAGTTCTGCCTGCAATCGCAATGCTTCAGTAATACCCATACCGCTCCTGCAGGTACACATGAAAAAGTTTCAAGTTCATTTAAATTTAATAGCTCACAGATAAACCAGTAGACAGATTGGTGAAATGTTTTTGCAGTAGCTACCAATACATTGAATTTGCATATTTGAATTCAAAAATTTCTCCAACCAATTAACGAAAATATGGTAATAACAACCAGTAACTACAGTTGTACAAAAACTTTAGCTTTCTTATATAAAATAGTTTGCTCTTACAAGTGGGACAGTCTCTCAATTAATCGTGCGCGCTGAAAGTTGCACAATACACGAAACTTTTCTAACAGACATAGCAATTGTTTCGAAATACATAATATAAAAGAGGAAAAAAAGGTTTTGAGATAAAAGTAAGGTACATGATCTTCAATTTTCTAGGCGAGAAAAAATACATACGTTTTGCTATTCAAACTGATTCCAAAGTAAAAAACTAAACATGGGTTTGTAACTTTCCACAAGAAATTACAAACCTTAATATCAATATCACTGCAAAAGTGCAAGCCACAAAAACCCAATTTGATATCAAGCCATTTTCACAGACAGAATAAGCAAATTTGGTGAAAAAGGAATACCAATCAAAACAACAAGAAAGGTTAACACTCCAAAGCAACCTTAGAAGCAGTAGTGAAGAAACAGCAGGGAGATTTGGTGAAGTAGCACTAATCTTATTTAGCACCTGCAGTCACAACCAGTCACCTATGAGCACACGTAGGTATTTAAAGATCCGAATTTACGGCAGAAGGATCCAATTCACAATGAATTGGTGCTTGGTTTTGAAGAAGATGATATGCATCCACAAAAGGTAGCAAAGGATATATATATATATATATATATATATGTATATATGCCTCAAACTTGGACTGTGACTCACCTCAAAACTTTAGCAGTGTCTGGGTGATTCTTCTTCTTCTTCAGAGTAAGATGAAGGACTCAAAATCGATCAAACCTTTCACCCCATAATCACTACAGGCAGAAGAGAACATTTCAAGACAGTCAATGATATGCAATTCTCAAAATTCCAAATACAAACAACCTCTAAAATTCTCGACACAAACCAACACTCAACACTTTCGGTCAAACCATAATCTAAACAATATTTAGCAAAAAGCCAACAGCACATCAAGATCATACACCAAGGTCTAGCTGAACCAATAACCTCAAACCACATTCCAGGCTAAGCAGTTCTCATAAGGCAAATCATGTATCACAAAAATCATACTATCCTTTCGAATAAGTTCTACATTTAGATCAAAATAGATCACAAAACAAAGCACAACTAGAGAAGCAGATGAAGTGAAGCAGCAACAGAATCACAGCAGTCCATATAATCAATCCAAAGATTCATTGTCTGCAATCATGAAATCACCATAACCATTTAAAGCATTTGCGCCCAAGAAGCTTCTCAAGGACCTGAACCAAATACCCATCACCGTTCAAACAAGTAATCAAATCTAAACAAACCAAAAGAGAAAACTTGTAAGATTGAAACAAAGAGGGGGGAAAAAGAAAGAAAAACAAAAAGGAAAAGTAGATAGTGCATCTGCCAACTCAAATACTGCAAACACCTTGTAAAGCAGTGATCTTACTAACTAACAAAACTCATGATTTAAAAACTTCACACGCTTTTCAAAATACATTGATGAAACTTTTTCAAATTAAAAAAAAAATGTGACATGGAATCAGTAGACAGAACGGAAAAAATTCACCGCCGTCTGTGGATACCCATCCCTACGGTTGTCTGGCCGTTGCCTAATTCACAGAGGTGTAAACCAGGCATTCTATGTAAGCACTGTTGTATTTAAGAGAAAGCAAAAACAGAATCATTACCTCTAAACAAACATGACAAGTGCATAAAAATGAAAAGAGAGACAGCACCTAATATATAAGCAAATAGCACACAACTTGACTTTAAAAATTGAATATGTGGGGGTGATACAATGTCTGTAGGTCCTTTATGAGAAATCTATTCATTGATCACCCACCTAAAGCCTACATATAACTGTTCGTCCATATTTACAGCAGGTACACTTACTAACTGTCCCACCAAGAATTAGGACATGTTGGAGTCACATATTGATAAAAAGAAGAGAGCAAAAAGCCCAAATTTTTTCCGCTAATCAATATCATAACCTCTCCTACAAACCAAACATACCAAGTGTAGTCTTCTAAACTTCAGAAAAAACACATAAAACAAAGCAACTACACAAGGATGATGAACTTGACTACTTCAGAAAAAACACATAAAACAAGGATGATAAAATGCAAGAAAACACAATTATAAGAACTTTTCTATTCAAGCTTGGCACTTTACAACACTAAATTTGTGACACCTTCTGGTACGACAATTGACAAGTTAAACTAATGAAGGTAAGCTATCTATGATTGGACAAGAAAAAAAAAAAGAGCAGAAACAGAAAAGAAAGATTACCTCAGTAGTAAGGTGGCGGATACATTCCCCCAGGTGGTCCTCTTGGCATTGAGGGAGCCTGATGATGCTGTGGTGGAGGAACCCCATACCGCGAACTGTCTGGATAGACTCCATGAGGCATTCCTACCGAAGTTGGAGGCAACTGTGGAGGCACCCCATAGTGACTGAAATTAGTATTATACCTAGGAACCACTGGCGCATGCCCACCAGCAAAAACCGGGTACTGCCCGGGCTGAGGCTGTGGCCTAAACATGCCCGGCTGCATTTGCTGCGGTGGAGGGACCCCGGAAATATCACCGGGAGGGGCTTGGGCGCCACCGTGTTTGCCCTTCTTGTTATCCACAGCTAATTTGCCAAGTCACATGATGACCATCAATGTTTTTCAAAGGCTCAATGAGAGCGGCCCTGGCACCTTCTTCGGTCTTGTACACTAAGAATGCAAAGCCCTTTGATTTTCCGGTGGCCTCATCAAACCCTAGAGGACCTTCTTCAATCTCTCCGAAAGCCGAAAACGCAGACAACAATCTCTCCGAGGAGATATCAAACGGCACCGTCCCGACGTAAATCTTCCTCGCCGAGACATCGGCGCCGCCGTTGCTGGTACTGAACGGCGCCGAATGTCCGGCGGCGGCGTACTGCGTGACGGTGACTCTGCCGTCGATCTTCTTGCTCGGTTCCTTGAGCGCAATTAGGGCTTCGTCGGCGTGCTTGAAGGTGACGAATCCGTAGCCCTTGGATTTTCCGGTGGCCTTGTCGAAGATGACGATCGCCTCGTCGAGGTCGCCGAAGGCGGAGAAGACGGAGCGGAGCGAATCGGTGGTGGTGTCGCCGCCGAGGCCACGGACGAAGAGCTTGCGGAGGGTGAGGTCACGGTTGGTGACGTGGCGGAGGGATTCGAGGACGTCGGGGTGGCGAACGACGGCGTTTTCGAGGATTTCGACGAGGTGGTCGTGGGACATGGGCTGGAGGAGTTTGCGGAAGTCGTCGGGGGTTAGGGTTGTTAATTGGGAAGGCGGGGCAGTCGAAACGTCGCCGTTCTCGTCCGTCTTCCGCTTCTTTGTGAAGTCCATGGATAATCAATTACCCAAATTCATGTTCTGCTTCCTCACATCAAAACCCAACAACAACAAAAACACCCGACTAAACAACAATTTCGAGACAACATCAAGCACAAGGGGAGTATATTCAACACAAATAGAATACCCAATTGGAAAGAAACACTATCAGGATTGCCGGAACGATTCTTTGCAGGCGTGCTTTCAACTCGTCCAACTCGTCATATCGCTCAAGGCAGATCTTTGTGAGGTAACTTCTATAGGAAGCGGGGACCGGAGATATTTTCCCTCCCCAAGTTACCAGAAAACCCTCCTCCTTTAACATCACGGAAGAGAATTTACACTTAGACGTCTTAATAACGGTCAATATAAAGTAATTTGATCATGAGGCTCTCGACTGCCCACGTCAGTGGGGCCCCTTTGGTCTACAAAATTTTTGGTTCATTCCAGCCTACTCCTCGAAAACCATACCAGGTCATGGAATGCACCATCGATTGTCCAAACACCTAACAAAGTCGAAGCATTTAAGATTAGCACGCCACACAGAAAGCAAAACAAGATTTTGGAAAGGAGATAAACAACAACCAAAGGTAGCAACTTGTTCATTGTCTGGAACCCAAACAAAGCCCTCCAGAGAAACTGGAGTCGCAATTCTTGAACATAATAAAAGTTCAAACTTAAATTGGAAAACAAAGTTACAACTTACAAACACACATTGAAAAACCGAAAAGCCTAGCACATCTATGGATCTGCAGGTTTCTCCTTTTTCACCTCAGCTGCTCAGCACGTTGCCTCTTACCTTGTGCTGAGCGATGAAGTAAAGAAGAGTGCACGGCTGGTATAGCAAGGTCCTTTCTTGTCACCATCTTAATATCAGGGGGAACAACATTTGGCGGAGGGACGGGATAAAATGCAACACCCTTCATCTCAGTATCTCCTACCTTCACCTTCATTCGAACCCCGCCAACAAAATATTCTTCCACAACACCATTAAACGCTGGACCTACCTCAACCTTGCTTGTACTCGTACTCTGTTTGTTTGACTTCAAGATGTCGGGTCCAGGCTTTGTGGTTGCATTCTCTTCATGTTCTGACTTATCATGCTTACGTCGATGTTCACGTTTCCGCTTCAAAGAGAAACCTGGTGGAGAATCCATATTTCACTCTGGTTTCAAAACTTTACCCTGCAAGGAAGAAAGTGATTTTACAATCTTTCCAATCTGCGTTAAAAAATGGCAACTGAAAACAATATCATATGACTATACAGATATAAAGAGGTCGGGTACCCATGTCACTCATTTTTAATACTAAAAAAATGATGGCTGAAAAGAGTCGAGTTTCAGGAAGTATAATATCCTGGTAATACTCAGCAAGAAAGAATCAATGGCAATAAGTAAAGCAAATGCTGCAATCAGACTTACGAAAGTAGGTTCCTCAGACCAATAAATGCATAAATAGATACAGCAGCAATACACATTAATCTAGCTGAATACAGTCACTATTAGAAATCCCACAGGTCAAGTGTGTCCATTCTTAAATACTTTCACGCTTCATCAGGGGCATAGCCGTAACATGAGGAAGCAAATACCACTGTTCCTATGATATGCATCTCCACTTCACCAATGTCTGCTATGGTACAAATACATCTTACTATAGAACATACTGTATCAGATACATGACTTAAAATGCTACAAACTCTAAATTCATATCAAACAGTCCTGATACCCTTCAGATTTAAAACAAAGGTGCTCCTTTTGACAAGCTTATTTCCCAAAGAGAACCCCCAGCATATTAGTATCATTCCCAAACGAAAGGTGGGACAGTAACCATTTCGTAAAAGTGAGAAGAAGAGTAAAAGAAAACTTTAGATAATAAGGTGTCATGTTCTACAATAGAAATTCTAGATAGTGGACGAGATAACTGTCCATAACTGAAGAGAATAGATTATCAAACTTTGTTAAAGAAAAGAAAATGGGACATAATTTAGAGGAGCATGCATTTATGATCAGTGAGAGGTAATACATATGAAACAAAACAGAAACTCATCAGCGCCAAAGATCACGCCTTACAGCCCCTGAACCAGAAAGAAATAAGTATTCTTCACAAATTACAACAGCACACTATTGTTTTACCTCAATCAATTTCAGACCTATAAGTTTGGAGTTGCATTACCAAACAAACAAAGAATTGAACTGAGCTTATTCAACTATAAATCAAGCCAAAAATCTTATAAAAGACTACTTCGCAAAAGGCCTTCTCAAGATCTCTTTGGATCATCATATCTCCACTGATGGATATAGTTTAGAGGTGCATACATTTATGAGAAGTGAAGGAAAAACAGAAACTTATCAGTGCCAAAGATTACACCTTATAGCCTGGACCAGAAAGAAGTATTCTTTTGTTACCAAATTACAACAGCACAATATTCTTTTACCTCAATCAATTTCAAATCTATCAAAGGTTCGAAGTCTACTTGCAAAACAAACTAAGAATTAAATTGAGCTAATTCAAGTATAAATCAAGCCAAAAATTCTAAGATAGACTAATTCACAAAAGGACTCCTCACGATCACTTAGGATCATCAGATCTCCACTAAATTTTGTACAAAGGAAATGTTGGTTTAATAGGAAAACAAAACAATCACAATCACAATTGGAAGTCAGAACCAAAATCTCACCAATTTATGATCAGGATTGAAGGATTGAGCCACAGATCTAGACTCTTGTATTACTATCGGTATTAACGATGACTAAGTGCAGAATGAGAGAGGCAGAAAAAGAGGAAAACTTCTTATTTATAAAGAACCCTAGGAATCCACATTCAAAGAGCCCGTTAAATGGCTAGAATTTACAATTGTACCTAAAAAAGAAGTAAAAAATCTAGATCGTTTGGGCCGGGAGCTTTGGGAAAAGCATTGTGCCAAGCCTGTAAGGTAGAGAGTTGGCCTATTCCAAACTTAATCATAGTCCAGTCCATCCAGACAACAGAAACAGGAACATCATCCTAGCAACTGACACCCAATCCCATCCCCTATCTTGTTCCACAAAAGTGTAGGATTTTCCATGTAAAGTTGTTTGCGAGCTCCCAATCCTGAAATTTCATTCACTCAATGTCAACATTTACATTGGTGTCCAATTTTCCTTATAGACCCCCCCCAAACACAAATTAGGCTCAACATGCATGAGTCAACCATATTCCACCTACTTGCATAAATGGAAGTATCGAACTGAAAAATAACATAATTTCCTGAATGCACAGACCCATGTTGGCGTCATCTTTTAAATCATTGATGGTGTTCAATTAAACTACTGGACAATTTTCAGTGTTCTACATGACCTTTTAGAGTCAATAGGAACAATCTTCATATCATCAGTTATTCAAATCATTTCCCTTACTCTTTAAAACCAAAAGAAAAAAAAAACATAAATTAAAATCAAAAGTTTTCTTCTTACCGAGTTTTTAAGAGATTTACAAAGTGAGAATGCTAATTTTGCAAAATTGATCACAAAAGCAACCAACCAAAGAGTTAAGTAACATCTATGGAAACCCACCGGTTCATTAAAAGAAAATCATAATAAACGAGTTTTATAGATCACAATGAATGATGCAAAAAAATAGTGGACATGAGGTCCACAACAGAATGATAAAAACAGCAAAAACCAGAAAGGCACACCAAAAGAGTACATTAAACTTTACATAGAATTTATTTATATTGAGCATGGCAGGAGCACTACACTAGCACACAAGCTGCATACAGTTCCACCAAAGAATATAAAGAGAATGTTAGAGGCCCTATTTTACTGCTCAGAGAGCTATCTCAAGTTCTTAACAATTATCCCTTCAATTCCATAATTCATCGTTCAAAATCATCAAAAGATTTTTGTGTTCCTTTTAAATTACAGGCAGCAATAACACATACAGAATGTATTCCAAACGACCTTATCAGATTTTCCTACAATGCTACTAGATCATCTTAAAGTAAGTTGCGACAGCTCTTTACATCATCAGTGAATACCAAATGATGCGATATAAAACCCAACAACTCCAAGGCCATATGAAACTGTAATAATACATAACTACCAACTCCCATCCATCCGTGTATATGTAACACCTACTAACCAGTTTAGCCCAATATTTATCAATTAAAAATTTCCCATTAGCAGAAAACCACCTAAAGAAAGCCAGCTTCAGGGGTACATATGAATCAAACATTATTAGCAAGTACAACATATAGACATGTGAAGTAAATACAGTATATTAGGAAGCTACTGAAAATACAATGTTGTACTTAGGGTTTAGAATAGAAGAATAGAAGAATATGCTCCTAGCGTTACATATTTATTTTGCCTTTCATGCATGATATATTAGATATTTCTCATTTACGACCTTTTAACATTTTGGTGATGTCTCTTACTCAGTATAATCAAAATAAGCAGATTAAGAAAGAAAGAAAGAATGAATAAATGAGTTCAATTGAATAGTAAATGCTATAAGCAATAAAAAGCATACATGAAGGCCATACTTTACCAAGCTAGTGTAAACATAAACAAATAAACCAAAACAACAAAACAGAAAAAGAAAAAAAGGCTAACCCATAAATGTAAATGTCGAAGAGGTAACACACTGGTGTGAAAACATCAATCATAAAATAAATAATAAAATGCGCAAAAATTATGTTTTTAGAAATATGAATAGAAAATTGTTTCCTATGAAACAGTCCTTATTTTCCACAAATCCATATATCAAGGTTCCGAAACATCATACAAATGTAAAGCTGAGGCTTGGATTTGAAAATTTACACCTCTTGCGGCATATAGTTCTTGGTCTGATCTCTTCTGGGCCTCTGTCTCCCCCTGTACTTATGTCTTCTCTTTAAATTTAATTAACCATCTTCTATTAAGTAGACACAACAGGTTAAGAGTTAACTGGTAACCACTTCTGTGACTTGTAAGCTGTAAGATTGAAGCCAGTAAAAATTCAAGGGCCCACAGAGGCTAAGACTAGATTGGCTAACATAGAGTGCTTGACCATGGATGAAATAGCGTAACTTCAAGTACCCTCTAATTCAAAGCTATCTAGACATCTACAATTCTTCTTTTTTAAACAGATTAAAAAAACAAAAGTGAGGTATGGCTCATTGTTCAAGTTATGTAGGGAATTGTATAGGATAGTTAAGATTTAGAGTACATACATAGATCTGGTCTACCACTTAAATTGATTCATAAAACAACTTTCCTAAGGACATCCTGTACTGTCTGCTAAGAAGCCTAACTGTTATATCATCAATCGGATTCTAGAAATCAAAAATGACTCTCGCAGGCTTATGTATGCTACATTAATCTGGGACTAGTATACACAACATAGTAAGTTAGCATAAGCAAAAAAGTCATGCAGCTGTGCGTTCGTACACAATTTAACATGTCATTTAGTATCACCAGGCATGCATAAGAACAATGACACTGCAGAGGATGTGTACAGTGTGCAGACAAGTTTTTAGAAGGAAAACAAAGTACAAAATGGTATTATCTTTTATTATAGGACTCAATGTGAATGCTTTACAGCTTAACTAACAAGCAAAATTATCCACAGCTTAGAACTGAATCAAGTACTTAATATAAATAGATTGATCACAAACCTATAGTTAGCTAAGCACCTGATTCACTCCTCTATTTCTGATAACTGATGATTCATAATCAGATCTTGTTGATCCGGCAAACAACTTGACGCTGCAGGGTGATCGGAGACAATTTACCATACCATATATTTTCATGAACGTGAGAATCATCATCATCATCGTCATCTGAAGGAAAGATGACATATTTGTTCTGCTGCATTGCATAAAGACTTTAATCAGATTACCAAACAATGAATACACATAAAAAGAACAGGGCTACAAGAACATTGAAAATAATTACAACTTGTACCATGGGGTGATGAATATACCGTGATACGGAAAGAAAGAACTCATAGAGAGCAGTATACAGCATAATAGGTTCAATATACATCAATGACGAAGAAAGGTCATATCCAGTAACAAAATAGTTATATTATCAAATGCGAAGGGAATTCATACGGAAAGGGTGATTATTTCTACAGTCTACACTAGTGTAATTTTTAACAAATACCACTGGGAATGGACATGGAGTGTGATGACTATAGCAGCATACATCAAGCTGCTTTTGCTGAAACATTAATTGTAGAATATAAGAAAGCTGCTATATAAGTCTGTAACGGCTGATACTAGAGAGGACAATTTTGAAACAATACACATGAAGATAGTGTGTTAATGGTGATTGATAGTCGTCGATTCATTCTTAATGTCAGCTCCTACAATCATAGATAAGTTGGCAAAATCCTATCTACCGAATTAGTACTGTGTCAAGAGAGGAAAGATTTCGTCTTTTATTCCTAATCAAAATGTACATAACAAAGGCTCTTAATTAGCATACTAAGAAACGAAGCAGAGAAATGGGCAAGTTTCCAATACATACAGAAACAAACTAAGAAACCAAAAACCCGAAACTGGGCTCTTACTATTAACAACAACTGATAATCGAAAAAGGAATTTTGGGATTAAAAGAAGCCACTCTTTGAGGCATTTTATCAAGCAGGTATTAGTATCAAATGGGTGCCTCTTAAAATTGAAGTGCTTGAACAGCAAGCGATTTAGAGAAAGCAGCTTACTTTATTTGCGATTGATCTCAATCTGAAGCTCAAGCACGATGGAAAGACCATCATGGAACACCCACTATCCACATAACCAAATGTTCTGCGGGTTCCAACATTCCCGCATACATGAGGCGTAGCAAGTTCAAGAAGAAGCCTACATGAATAATATCTCCCATTGTAAGAGGGTTTGGATTGTAGGGTGTCGACGGGAAGAAGAAGAAGAAGAAGAAGAAGAGGCAGGGAAATACAATTCCAAGTCTCGAACTTTGCACCTCATCTTGGGTTATTTTTTTGAACTACCCAAGATGCCCTTCTCTCTCATTGTACTCTACTCTTTGTAACACTATCAACATTTCTAGGAGAATAGTACGGTTGCGTGTGGTTCGCATTGCCATTGAAAAAAGAAATAACGAAGAAAAATAAATTGAAAAATAACAAATTAATTGTTTCATTATCAATAGTTCAGTACAAAAGATGTTACATCTTAAATTGCAGACAAGCTAGCTAAAACTTTTTTTTTTTTTTTTTTGCAAGAAAGCTAAAACTAAATAATGGAAACTAATTAAAAGCAAGAAAATCAACGCCAAGAATCAAAACTAAAAACCACTAGTAGACTACTTTGATCCTGATGAAGATAAAAAGGAATCAACTCTATCATTGTCTGAGTAAGAGAGGAACTTCATGCATATTGGTGCTTTGACGTTGGCAAGAGATAGGATCGCAGCTGGAACACCCCACATAGACTCGCCACAAATGAGACCAGATGCAACCGCCGGTGCTAAATCCTCAGCCTGTTGTTTGTTCCATAACTTCCAGCCGAAAAGGATCAAGCTTCCTATGCACATGTCAATCACGAAGTAGGAGCCGAGATAGAACGGGACTGCCATGGCCATTGCATTTGGAACAAATCTGTAGATCTTGTACTTGGTCTCGTAACGCTTCAAAAGCTCGGTTACTACGTTAATGGCAATGGCAAATGCGAAAAAGGAGACTGCAAGTGCAACGCAGTGTTTGGGGAGCGAGCCAAAGCCCTCAACTCCGAGGAGTGCTATTCCACGGTACATTAGGCCATAGGGTGCAGGATACGAGCCCGTTGGATCGCCAACTCGGTAAGCTTTGTAGAAGAACCAGAATATCAAAGGCGACATGACACACCCCATGGCTGTCCCGAAAACTTGGCTAACGAACATGGATCGAGGAGACGCGAGAGTTAGATATCCAGTCTTGAAGTCTTGCATGAGATCCGAGGCTGTTGAGACAATGCTCATCATTACACCACAAGAAGCGAGGCCAGCAATGACACCACCTTTTTCAGGGCCAACACAAGCACTGAAGATCAGGATTGCGATTTTGCCGTAGTTGGAAGCGAGGGACCAATCTGTGAGGCCGCAGCCATAGGCATTGCAGAAGGCCAGAACCGGAGCGATGGAGTAAGCTAGGGCAACATGATACCATTTTAGTTGGTGAAACACTAATGGAAGGACACCGGAAGATATGGCTGCAAGAGCAACGTAGCCAGAGACAGCAAAGCGGCGCGGAATTTGGTCCTTCAAGAAGTACTCAGTTCTTCTTTGCTCGTCGTAGTTTTCACTCAGTTCAGTTTCTGATGAGCGCAATCCAGCATCCATATTGGTTAATGGTAGAGGTGGTGGCGATGACAACTCTACTTTCTTTTCTTCTGGTTTATTGCTGAACCGACTTTTTATGATAATGAAAACCGCATAACCAGCATGGTACATAACATGGTATAGACCATCACCAAGTATCATTGCTATGGAAATAAAGACCCTGTAACCTTGGATTCCATGAAGACTACTCGCAGAAAGATGAGCACCATACCAGATACCTTTCTTTTGTTCAATCAAAGGCCACATGATTCCCCATGATATCACAGCTCCAACGAGCATGGATACGTTCACCATGTAAGAGGTGATCATTCCACAACCAATATATGTGGTTGAGAAGTCGAAGTAAAACCTCTGTTTGTAGGCTTTGAGACCGAAAATTGGAAAGCTAGTAAACCCACAGCCATCCGAAGCCGCGAAAAACCACTGAAAAAAGGACCACGCAAAGCTGCCGCAGCAGCTCTTGAACAGAACAGCAACCTGTCTCGCTGCCTTCTTGGCTCCTTTGGGGGTGTGGAAGCTGTTGATGAGGTGCGCTGTTGCTGTTCCACTTGGGTACGTTAGTTTTCTATCAATGATCATCATCTTTCTCAAGGGTATCATTGAAAACAGCCCAACGAAGCTGACTGTGAAGAGATATCCTGTCATCCACGGAATCGCAAGCCTCTTGATGTTGATTAGAGTGTTGCCTGCATCTCCCTGAGCAGCTACTAGAGGGCTCATCCCTAGTAAATAACTCCCCATGCCGCTGCTAAAGGCTATCCCAGACGAGGCCACAACACAGGTTTGAATCACAGTGTTTTCTTGACGAGTGAAAGGCTGCTTCAACAGACCTAACTTGTCAAGTAAGGCAGTGTATCCTTTCATGATTGCGAATCCCAGCAGCCCCGCCGCGACATTTAGAGATGGTATTACACCAGTGGTGAGATTGAGCTTGCACACGATGAAGTTGAAGATGATGCTAAGAAAAAAACTTGTGACCATAGACCTCACAGTTATTTGCTTGTGCCATGGCGGCACCTCCGTGTCCCTGAATGCCTTTTCGGTCGAGTCATTTTGAGCCTGAACCATTTGTGTTCCAGCTTGATCATTGTCGAAATCTTCAGTCTTCATGATAATTGTATCGTCTTTCTCTCTTCTTGTAGGATGTGAGATTTTCAGATTTTGTAGTTATGCTGTGAAGAGGCCTTGTATTTATAATAGCAGTATCTGACTGCATTCAGCAAGGATTTGGAGTCCTGGTCAGAGTAAGAGTAGAAGTAGGTTTGATAGAAACCTTTTCTTTTTGTTGCTAGCAGATTTTGAAACCTCATTTGGATTTAAAACCAAATCCAGGTAGGATAAGGTTCACTCTTGTCAGTTAGTGAAACTGTGGTTAAGTTACTCCATATTCTCTTGTCAGTAAAACTAGGCTCCGGACAGAATTTGAATAACAATGGGAAAAGAAATATGTACCTGTTCAATTAGGAAAGAGCAAGAGTTAACCTTTCGATATCAGCTCCCACAAAGTGAAGATTTGTATGTACATTCTCATAACCGCAGTCCATATGAACAACACCGCTGATCTCAGTAGTACCTTCGGCAGCCAATGAACTAATATCGATGACATTCCATCTCTAAGATCAATTGCAGCAAGACAGGAAATGGACAAGACTGAGACAGCAGAACAAAAAGTCTTTAGCATGCACCATCGAATATTAGTTCCAATTGAAAATTAAAAAAAAGAAGATAAAACAAAAACAAAATGAAAAACCAAAATCAGAGTCATAAGAGGGACCCTGTAGAAAGAAGTGCCTTGCTCATTGTACTCTTTTAATACTATCAAAAAATGTTTCTAGGAGAAAAGCTGGATGCAGTAAAAATAAGTTACTACAAGACTTGACAATATAGCTGGTATAACACCTTAATGCAACTTAGATGTGTTTATTGTATGTACGTAAGCATGTACACGCGTAAAAACATGTAACAAATGCATACTACCGAATTTCACGATGCAGATGCATGAGGCCTCTGAGTGTTGTATTGACTTTACAACGCGGTTAATACAATCAACAGCCCTCAATGATTCACGCCTGCTTCAAGCAATTGAGAATTGAATCTGCATATATAATACACATGCCAATGCAGATACACAATATATCATATACCATGACATGAGATGGTAAATTACGGATTCCTCTACAGGACTTGAACCATTTCATGTTTTTTTTTTTGGTAAAGAAAAAAAAAACTTCCAGCGGGGCCATTGGAGATGGAGATCTGTAGGAAACCCACGAAACAGACCTCTCTTAACCTCAAAATCTCGCAGATTCTCACCACAGAATTAGGAAACTGTCGAAACTTGCATTATAATCAGGTGAATTACGGAAAGAGGCAAACAAAATGGGAACAAAACTATTTTAAGAAGTTCAACATACTTCCAAGGTATCATGAGATCATTGCCAGAGTTTGCAACCAGCGGCCAAGAGTTTTTGTATCAGACAGGACACTAGGGAAAGAATGACTGGTGAAATTGAGACACACGAATGAGTAATAGCTGCAGCAATCATTAATTTTGTCTGCTTGAATACAATCGGGTGCTTGCTTCCTGCTCTTTCTACTCAGGTCCAGTTTTACTCAGAAATTGAGCAACATCAACTAACTTTGGTTCCTGGGGTGAAATTTGGGGAAACAAAAACGTCAATTCATATGATCCATTAGAAAACAAACCATAATAGTTAAACATGTCCATTGGCATCACAATCAGAATTTAAAACTTGAGTGACATTCACTTATTGTATTCTGCTATTCAAGTTGGAAACTTCCCACAACTAATCCTCTTCCATTTGTGCATGTGCATGGACTTTTCCATCAGAATATTTGCCAGAAATTTTATTTGATTTACTCCTCCCACTATTCATATACCATGTAAATAGTTGGTCCCAATACAAGTTCCCACAAATTTTATTTCCTTTACTCCTCCCACCATTCATATACCATGTAAATAGTTGGTACCAATACAAGTTGGTTACCATAGTTTAATTTTGAATAACTAGTGTTACTAATAAAGAAAACAGGTGAATCATATAGAATAAAGATTCACTAACACACCAGAACTGATAGCTGAGATTAGAAACTGAGTTTTTTTTTTTTTTTTTTTTTTACCTCTGTAACTAATTCACAGTAATATAACAATATGAATTTTCTATTATTATAGCTGAAACCTGAGAATGCATCGTATTCCCTTCTTCAGACATAACTATATACAAGACTATAATCAGGCAAATCAATTCACATGTACAATTACCAAAAATTGGTCTCCTTCTTAATGAGTGATCTTGTAATATAAAAGAGATCAATTCAAAACACATAACGCTACATCATGTTAAATTGAAGGGAGTGCCACTCCTGCACAGTAATGCAGAAGTGCGATAGTGTATAAAATGATTTTTTGAGGAAAAATAAATATATAAATCAATAAAAACAAGGGGTTGTGCCCGTTTGCCCAAAACCTCATGGTATTTTGCCCAATCAATCCAACATCCTTGTATTTTGCCCAATTACACAACTTTTAGGTGAAAAGACTCATAAGGGTAGTCCTTTCTAAAGTAGTGCCTAGTGTATCCTATGCTGACTTTTGGGTCCAAAACTCACTTTTTCTTAGAAAACCCTGTTCCAACTTCTGAGAAAAACAAAACTAGCCTTCAACATGCCCAAGTTTTTCACCTAACGGCCTCCTGCCTAACGGTTACTTTAACAGGCGGAATCACTGCTGCTTGTTTCTATCCTAAGCTGTGGCAATTTTTTCTAAAAACCAGGAATTCTGAACTTTAAAAGAAAGTAAAGGATACTGGCTGAACATGATTAAGATAAAAATAACACAGAACTTAACCTGCTAATAAAAATTTGATGAAGTGGGTGAACACTCTGAAATTATTCATATAAACATAATTACAAGCTAGGAATTCAGAGCCTCATTCTCAGGTAAACAGCTAAAAAGCTGTTTAGCTATCCATAAGAATGATTACAGTACTTACTTGAAATGAAAGTACACTTCTTCACACTGACCGGAAAGAAGATCACACTGCTACTTCTTAAAACTATCTATATCTGATATGCCAATTTTCGAATGCCTTCTAAGAGAAGCTAGAGCTCCTTATATAGGGAGCGGACCTCAAATTACAATTCAAAACTACTAAATGTACAGCACTACTCCGTGATTTCCTGCTTTCCTTAGTGCTCCTGCTGGTGGAGGTCGGCCGGGGAAAAGCAGATTCTTTTAGGTGAAATGTTTTTCACCTGCTTTTTGAAAAGCAAAAGTTGCTTTTGGAAAAGGTCCAAAAGAACTTTCGGTGTTTTCTGCACCTGCTGCTTCACATGTTCTCGTCAGTTTCTGAATTGTGACCAAGGACAAACGAGTCGTTATCTGCCTGGGCCATTCGAACAGTTGTTGCATTGTCTTCGACATCTGTATCAACATACATCTTGTAGTGGTTGTCTGTTTCAAGCTTCTCCACCCATCGTAAGCATGCCAGTGTCGAGTCTATCTCCTTTCTGGTAAGAGATAGGAATAGGTCACTGCTGACTACGTCAGGATGATCGTAAGCAGTGATAATAATTTTCTCTCCTGCTGCCAGGAAGGTATTATGGACATCTTCAGAGATGATCTTCTTGATATATTCTAGAGTCATGGCCTTCATCCATGGAATGCTTGAGTTTGGCTGGCCATTGTACCCTACACAGGCTGGTTGAAGATATTTCCTTTGAATGATTCTCACATAATGATATGGAGGAATATATTCAACTTCACCGTTTGCCTTCTGGATCCATTCTGGAGGAGTGGATCTGAACTTCAGACGAAGTATACAGTCATTCTTTCTTATATTTTTGACTGTGTTGATAATGATAGGCGGCAAACCTTTGAGATCATCATTTGTTTTGGTCCATAGATTATGGACAAAACCATTTTCAACAAGCCAGAGCTTGTGTTCTTGAGGATGTTCACTCTGAACATTAACCAGGTATCTTCCAACATAAGGACCTGAAACAATAAAGAGAGTTGGAGGAACCAGGTCTTCTGGATTATGTCTTCCTATCAGACTATGGAATTCATGCCAGTCTGATTCATTTAGTGCCATGATAGGAACCCTAGCACTTTCTGGACTTTCAAGGAAGGAAATTTTTTCTTTTCTTACAGCACTCTGCTGCATATGACTTTCTTCAAATTGTGGTCTACCATTTTCGTAGAGTTCTTCAGCTAAGGCAAAGAGAGCTGGGAACATCAGACCACTGCTTCTTTCTTGAAAGGCAAATAAAAGATTGTCCAGGATTGCCTTCTGGTGATAAGCTAGTCTCCTGCCAGTTCTGAACACAGGAGTATCAAAAGTTCTTAATTCATAATTAAAAACATTTATGACTCCAGTTGGAGTTGGTCTGCTTTTTGGCAAAGCAGCAGCCATCAACGGTCTTGATGAGCCTTTACCGTCTGCCGTTTGAGACGGGCTAGCCAATCCTTTACCCTGGGATTGATCAGTTGAGGCCAAGCCTTTTGGACTTAGCAGAAACCTTTTAAGGATTTTTTCTTTGGTTTCCATGGGCTCTTCTTCAGGTTCATGTTCTTTCCCAGTTCTTCTGCTTCTGGGATTACGACCTTCGTCGTCTTCTCTTTGGCTGAACATTGCCAATTCTCTGGTCAATGCGTCTGGAAGATAGTTCTTGTTACCTGCAATTAATTCAACAGTATAATCATATTGGTTAAGAAACAATTGCCAATTTGCTAATCTTCCTCTATCAGCAGCTTTATCAAGTTTGAAATTTTTGAAATTCTTTACTCTGGCACAATCGGTGCGGACAGTAAAGGGTTTTCCAAGAAAAGCTGGAGAATTTAAAATCGTTTTCTTGACAGCCAAAATTTCCTTTTCCCCTGTGGGATAATTCATTTCTGCAGGGCTGAACTTGCCGCTACAAAATTTGCAAATTTTTTCGATGTTAGTTCCAGGCGTTTTTGCAAGGACTACACCGGACCAGTAATTATCACTCGCATCTGTCTGGAGGATAATTTCATCATTCTCTTCTGGTTGTTGAAGAGGAGGGAGGTTTTTGCAGAGATTTTTTATCTGCTTCACGATCTTCTCATCATCTTCTGTGAAGTTCCATTTTCTTTTGGAGCTTGGCTTAGGAGATAACATTGCCGTTAACCCTGAGATTTTAGGGATGAAATCTCTCCCATAATTTATGACACCAAGGAATCTCTCTAGACTCTTAGCATCAGGGATTTTATCTGGAAACTTCCAGATCTTCTCAAGGATGTGAGGTTGGAGCTTTATGACTCCATTCTTGATGTTTATCCCTAGGAAATCAACTTCATCAAGGATAAAGAAGATTTTCTTCTCGCCTAGGATAATTCCATGCTGAACTATCAGCTTTGCTACCTCGTGGAGGTGCTTCATGTGTTCTTCTCTGTTTTTGGAGAAGACCAGGATGTCATCTATGTAGACGACGCAGAACTCCGCTACATGCTTGAAGATGTTGTCCATCTTTCTTTGAAAGATTGAGGGAGCTTGCTTGAGACCAAAAGGCATTACCAACCATTCGTAATGACCTTGTGGTGTTCCAAATGCAGTGAGAGGTACACTCTCAGGATGCATCTTGACCTGCCAAAACCCCGACTTTGCATCGAATTTCGAAAAGACTTTGGCTCCTCTGAGCTGGTTGATCAGTACTCTTACTTGAGCGATCTGATATCCGTCTTTGACAGTCTTTTTATTGACGTCTCTGTAGTCAATAACCATTCTAGCTTTGCCTCGTAGCTTCTCTGCATGATTTCTCACGTAGAATGCTGGAGCATGATGAGGGCTAGTGGAAGGTTGAATTAATCTCTTTTTCAGGAGATCTTCAATATCACTTCTGAATTCTTTTTGATCTTCCTCTTTGTACTGAGGAATAGCTTTGACATGGCAGATAGCGTTCATGTCATGCAATCTCAATTCACAGACCACTGGGTCTTTTTCCCAAAACTTCTGCGGGTTTGTATCTACATTCTGCTCTAGTAGTTTCTTGATTTTTTCAAGAGTGGGAATTTGCTGAGACTCAAGCTTATTCTGAAAGTGCTTGAGATTGTGCTCATGGATGAAACTATCTTCTTCATCTTCACTTGCTTCTTCTTCTTCTTCTGAAGATTCTTCAACAAGCAGTTCTTCTTGTTGTTTGATTTGGAGTATGGGCTGAAATTTGGGTTTGTAGGGGGTAAGATCACCACTATTCTGTTGCGATCTCTGATAGTGATTAGTAAAACCGGGACCTACCACACTGAATGCATGTGTGAGTCGGTCTGCCCAGAACATCCGTTCTCCTTTTCTTAAGCCTATCGCTTCCTCATCCTGAATGAATCGTTGTTGGAGAATAAAATCATTTCCCAACAAGAAATCAGATCCTTGGCCTTCAGATTGCCAAACATTCTGGATGGTAAATGTTCCTCCACCAATGGTGATATGAACATTTTTTGCTACTTTCTTCATGGTGAGATGGCTTCCATCAAATGTGACACCAGTAGCTGATTTTTTCTTATCTTCTTTCCAGAGTTCATCTGGAATTGCAAATCTCTTTGCAACAGTAAATCCTGATCCATTATCTACAAACGCATGTAGATGATATTTCCTGTGATCAGGGAACTTAAGTCCAATCTCTATGTAGTTGCTGTATCTACTTGTAGAGACGACTTTCGATTGTTGAAGCTCTTTTTCTTGAGCTTGTTCCTTTGGAATGAATGGTTTACATTCTTCTGGAACATTTTCCTGAGTGGGTGATTTGTCATCATCATCCCAATCTGTAGGACTTATCTCTTTGCTGTCTGGATCATTGAACCAGGAAGGAGGATCGTATCTGACCTTATAATCAAACTTGCCAGAAGGTTGGCCAAGTAGATCCCATGTGTCAGTATTCTCCTGTCGTTCTAAGAGATGAACAGTTTCTGGTGGTTTCACCAGTTCAACGACATTTTCTGGCTTTTCAACCAGTTCAATATCTTCATCGATGTTTTCTTCACCGATGATTTCTTCCTTTATTTCTGAGGAAGATGGTTGTTCCATGGTTTCCTGGAACAGAGTTTCTACTTCTTTTGCCTTTTGCTCGGCAAAATATTCTTCATATTCTTGCTCAACCAACTGGCTGACAAGACCATTCTTGGTTTTTCTTCTCGCTTCAGCTATGAAGCATTCTTTGTGATAGGTCTTCTTAGACTCTTCACAGAACATAGGGAGACCATTCTTTTCGTGACAAAAGCAGTAGTCACAAACGAATGAACCAGGGTTCACCTGATATGAAGACATGAAAGATTCTGTCTTGCTTTCTTCCCAGTTTTTGATTTTCAAAACATTCATTTGTCTGGATTCGAAGTATTCTACTTCAGAATCTATCTCAGACTCTTCTGATGAACTTTCTTCTTCAGACCAGGCAGAATAGACTGACCTGTCGTCATCTTCATCATCAGAATAGGCTATTTCGTAGCCTTTCATGTTTGCTACCTCTACTATTTGCTCATATTCTTCAAAGAGAGCTTTAGTAGATCTTTTACCCTTTTCCGGGCATTCATTGGCATAGTGCCCTTCAGTTTTACATAACCAACATCTGCAAGCTTTCTTGCTTGGTTGTTTATGCTGATGAGTATTCTTCTTTTTCTTGAAGAATTTCTTTTTTGGGTCTTCATCTTTTTGTTTTTTGTAATTGGAACTCTTCTTGAATCTCCAATTCTTCTGATTACTCCTTTTGAATTTTTTGGAGTAGTATTTTTCTTTTCTTTTTCTGTGGAACTTGGATTCATGACATCCCCAGTTTGTGGGCATATCCAATATTCCATAGCAGAAATTTTCAACTCCTTTGAGTTGCTTCTTGGCCATCTTAGCTCTAAGATTGGCTTTGCATTGCTCCTTCAGTAATTGCCGGATTCTGTCGGCAATTCCTCCAACTGAAAATCTTTCAATTGGTTTTTCAGCTATACTTTCTCTCACAGCTGTTCTCCATGGTTCAGGGAGCTTCCTGTGCAACAGATTAACTAGATCAGTATTCTCTAGTTCACCAATTGTACAGTAGTATTCCTGAAACTCATTCAGGTATTCTTCGAAATATCTCATGTCACAGATTTTGAGAGCATAGATATTCGACTTTGCCGTTTCTTTGGCTTTCTCACTCAGATTTGAGAGATCTCCACAGAACTGATCGTACAGGGGTACTGCAAAATCATACGGAGATTTTGAATTTTTGATTTCTTCAAGCCAGTCTCTTCCTCTGGCAGTTTCTTTGAAGGATAGGTAGTACTTTTTTGCCACTCCAGTGAGAGTAGTTTCATAGTACACCTGTAAATCTGGCGCTTCAAATTTGCCAAGGGTAAGTGCAGAAGCCATCATCAGGCTGTCTACCCATTGGTCAATGGTTTTTCTTTTGTCTAGACTCTTGTCTAGATTCAACCATATGCCATAGTTCGTGATAGGAACTCTTGGCAGATTGTCCTCTGGGACAAATCTTTGGGAATTTCTTTCTCCTTTTTTACCCGTGGGGGCTTTCTGAACTGGGAGTTTCATTTCCCTTGTTTCTTTTTTATGAAAGTTCTGGAGCTTCCTCCTTCTTCCATTTCAACATCTTGGTAAGGAAAGACTTTTCTTGTCTTTCTGATTTGAATTCTTTCATTTCTTCGATTAGTTTTTCTAATCGTTCAGGACTTTCACAATTCTCAGCTTCTTTGTAAAGATCATAGAGCCTCTCAGCTCTGAGCATATGGACTGGTCTGCATAGATCAGCTTCCAGATCTTCTTCTGATATTGGCTCTTCAATAGTGGGTTTTGTACCACTGACACTAGCTTCTCTAGTGCTGTAGCTTCTTCTCAGAAGACTGCTGTTTATCCTGAGGTTCTCAGGACAGACATCACTTTTCCTGTGACTGTCGAAGTTGAGGCTGATTTCTCCAGTTCTTCTACTCTCGTAGATTTTTGCTTTTGCTCTTTCCGGTTGCTTTTTTGGACCGGATAATTTCCATTCAATAGGAAATGTTACTTCATTCCAAGTAACTTTGTGGATCTGCTGTGAATGGTTCTTTTGATTGGTGAGGAATCCAGTAGTAAGACCTGGGATATTTGTAATCCTTGTCTTAGGGGCTACTGTAGTACTCATCAATTTATAGTATATTCTGTATACTATTGCAAGTTCCTGCATATCTTCTTTCATGGATATGCCATCTGTCTTGACTCTCAGTCTGAGACAGTGAGCTGCATCTTTCAGGCTGGTGGTGAAGTTAGGGAAGCAGTTGAAATATGCCACTTGGTTGCATAGGGATGCTTCGAGTGTTCCCAACAGACTAGCTTGGAAGTCTGTTAACCTGTTGTCCTGTAGAACACATAGGACTGAACAGTTTATACCTTCACGAGCAAGCAGATTTATGCCTACTTGGACTGCTCCAATATGCATAAATTGATATTTTTTTGCTTGTGCTCTGGCAACTTCTGCTGGAGTGATCAGTAGAAGATCAGTCTCTCCACCTGCTGTTGCTGGGGTTGTAATCTCCAGTAGTTTGAAATAATGGCTATCCATTAAATCAAATTTTCCTCTTTTGTAGATCTGTTTAAAATCTAATTTTGGGATTGAGGAATTTTTTACTTCTTGTTCAATCTCATTGAACTCAAATTCTTCAGCATTTAAGAGTTGTACTCCTTTCTTTTTTCCAAAGATGCTTAACATCTTCATTTCTCTTTTTTCCGGGTTTTCATACCGGATATTAGTCTGACTAGTAGATGGTTCCAGAAAAATCATGTTAGGAACACGATTTGTGTCTGGTTTCTCTAATGGTTTAAATCCATTAGTCTTCTTTTTTACTGTAGGCATTTTCTTGTCCTTCAGTATTTTTGTCATAGAATCCAGCGTTTTTTGCTGTTCATTGATTTTTCTACTGACGACTGTCAGCTTTTCCTCTTCCGTTTTTGGAAGTTCCTTGATATAATCTAGTTTGTTTTCCAATTTTTCTAATTGGTGGATTATAGTAGGTAATTTTTCTAGAGTCGACTGACATCTAGATACTTCTAGTAACAGCTTCTGATATTTCTCATCAGAAGATTTCAGTAGAGAATTTATCTTCTCTAATAACAATTCTGACATTGTCCCCATTAAGGAGGGGTTCTCCTTGAGCTATTTTTACAAGCTCTGATACCAGATGTGTGCGGATCTAACCAATGCTCAAAAAATCAAGTGGTTTTTGTTCTGTTTCTAGAACATATAGAAGATTATCAATATCTTCTTCTAATTTATAGATCCTGGTTTGGAGTCTATAAATAATATCCCAATAGTTGGGAGTTTCTTTGTTAAGACTATCTCTATAGTCTTTCAACTTTTGCAACTTTTCTCTTTCTTTTTTCAATTCTTTGCTAGTATTTTTACAGATAGCAACTAATTCAAGTCTATCAATGATCGAAATTATGAATAGTAAATCTACTGTTTACCGTCGAATGGAGGATATAACTCTGCTGCAATTATATTTAGACAAATAAATTCAAGATGGGCCCACCACGTTTCACCAAGAGAAAAAGGAAACAAAAGAATAGTAAAAGCTAGAGAAAGGGGTATTAATGGGATAAACATTAAGTGAAAGGAATAGTAGGGAGAAAAAGAGAAAACTTTTGTGTGAGTGGGGTTGAAAATAAGTTGGTGGTAGGGCTGGGCATTTAGCCCGAAAACCCGAAAATCGGCCCGGAACCGGCCCGGGACCGGCCCAAACGGTCCGGGCTTTAAAAAAATAATTTTATAGTTTTACAAGGCCCGGCCCGAAAGCATTACTAACGGTCCGGGCCCGGTCCTTGAAAGTCAAAAAAAAAAAAAGCCTGAAGGCCCGAACTCATATATGACTCTTGTCTTCTTCTCTCTCTTCACTTTCTTCTTTTAGTTTTTTATTCTTTTCTTTCTTCTTTCTGACTCTTGTCTCCTTCTTCTCTCTCTTCACTTTCTTCTTTTAGTTTTTTATTCTTTTCTTTCTTCTTTCTGACTCTTGTCTCCTTCTTCTCTCTCTTCACTTTCTTCTTTCTGGACTCGTCTTCTTCTCTCTCTTCTCTCTTCACATTCTTCTATCTTCTTTCCTTTTTATTTTCCCGTCTCTTCTTACCTCCCTCCCCTTTTTTGTCCCCTATTTTTCTTCTCTCCTTATCTTCTTCTTCTTCTTCTTCTCCTCCCCAGACTCTCCACTGTCTGTTCTTTTCTTTTCTTTTCCTTTCTCTTCCTAGTCCTCCTTCCCCATCAGATCAATCGTAGATAATGAGAGAATTCCTAATTCTTCTTTGTCTGTACTCAACCCCAAAATCGGAGGACGAATCCGAGTTTGAGCTTGATTCCATGAACCCAGACTTTCAATGGTGGTGGAAAGGTGCTTTGGAGCAAGATCTGCTCTCCAGATCTGTTTTTTTTTTTTTTCCCCTTTCTTTTCCTTTTTACCTTTTGGGCCCGAAAAAACCCGAGGACCGGCCCGGTTTTTTTCGGTCCGGGCCTTTCCGGTCCTTAAAACTGAAAAACTAAAGTTGAGCCCGACCCGAAATATTCGGGCTCGGTCCCGGGCCTTACAAATTACATACCGGGCTGGGACCGTGCCCAGGCCTAGTTGGTGGAGTGTATGGGGTTGTATTTGGTATTCTATGGGTAAGTGGTCATTTTCCCTAAAAACAAAGAGAAAGTCATATACCAAAAAGTTAGCACTTAAAAAGTAAGCATTTTACCCAAGAGTATTGAACTTTCAAGTAGAATGAGTATAAACTAGCAAGCATCTAGACGTTTCATAGATCCAGTATTGAAACGCTAGTAAGAACAAACTAGATTAGTGAAAAATTTAGTTACATTTCCAAGCACTACACAAGAAGCTACTGACCAAAAATGAAAGTTGAAAATAACTGAATGGTGAATACTTGATATTTAAGATGGAAGATATATGCTCTGAAGGATGGTTAACAAAGAGATGTATCCGTGTGCGTGGTAAATAAAAAACAAAATGAAAAATCTTGGTTCAGGAGAGGGTATGTTATTATCTTAGCACACTCTCAGTCATTTTGCTGATCAATAAACATTATAGCTTCAAGGGAAAATGACATGTTAGTATGATAAAATTTGTAGACTACCCTTGTAAGCTAAAAATAAAGAAAAGAAAAGAAAAAAGAAACCACCGGTCCAATCCTCCATTGTTTACTGATTCATCAAATGAGAACAAGACTGTAGAGCATGGCAAAATCTCAAACTATAAACTACATACATCACAATAGTGTGAACAACAACTGATCACAGTTATCACCCATTAATAGTAGGAGTAGGTCAATTCTAACTGTGCTATAGTTCTACAAAATTCAGTTAGAAAGTGGCAAGACACACATATCATACTACTCTTACTCCAAATCTTCCATTAGAATCTGTAAACCAAAATAGTCCATCTAGAACCACGCGTGACAGTAGCACAAGATTTGCAACACAATCAAAATCTGTAACAATTCAAGTACACCAGTTTATGTTTATCATATAGTGACCATACAACCTCTGCACATTACCCATTATGCTTGCTCCAATGCCAATCATATCAAAATATCAGCATTTCTATAGAACTGGCAGTTGCATCAAACCATTGCACATTTCAGAAATTGGCTAAACCAGAGAGTTTTCAAGACCTTTACTTCAACTCCACAACAGCACCAAGAGCTTGAAGACCCCAAATGTATAGGTCCACCAGTCTGGAAGCTCAATATCACAGCCACCGGGTGATGCAACCACAGCATCATCGAGGACCAAAAACCCACCTCGAATCTTCCGAATCTCATCAGAAATAGGCTCAACCGATGTAATCCCATCAATGTTAACCATGATTTCGTTGTCAAAGACTTGAGCTTTAGCACCCAGGGAGGCTAAGACAGAAGGCATTGTGCGAGTATCGAACAAATTGGGCACTTGTGAATGATGAAGTGACTGATCGAGCAGCAAAGGGTCCCAGCGAGAATGGGTAAAGCTGAGTTTTTGGAGCCACTGATATGGATACATGGCCGGATTGGAAGGGCCAGTGATGATGAGCTTTGGCTAAGGGGTCGGAGTTTAGGTGGGTTTAGGAGGGAGTGGAGCACGGTTACGCTTTGGGGTTTTGGAGATGTTGAAAGGTTGAAGAGAGGCAGGGTGGCCGTTAATTTAACTATAGGATATTCTTCTAGATTTCTTTACCTTACGTTGGCGGGAACATAGAACCGGAAAAACCTGTAGATCTTTTGCTATGCCCTTGAAACCCTCTTCTTCACGATAAAAGATTGAAAATAGAATTACAACTGGAAAATGGACTACTGATGAAACCTGGATTTACCGTCACTCATACTCATCTATTTGTAGCGAGACTATATCACAGGCCTCGTTACTTAGAGTTCCAACTCTCAAAGAGAAACTAATTGATATATCTTGCAGAGAGAAACATAAAAAAACTGTAAGTAAGTTCTTGATTCTATCCAATGGATATCCATGAGGATGGTAATGAATTACATGACGAGCATCAGCTTCTTCCGGGCTACAGGTTCTGCCCCTTGGAGGAGGAACTAATCCTCCGCTATCTATGTCCCAAGGTCAAAGGAGAAGAGGTACCCGGTGAAGACTATTTGATTTTCAACTCCAATTTGTACGGTGAACAAGAGCCTTGGGACATATGGGACATGTACAAAGAAAGAAGAAAGAACGACTTGAGGTTCAACAAAGATCTCTACTTCTTCACTCAACGAAAGAAGATGACTGTGAATGCCTCCCGGAAGGGCCGATCTATCGGAAGCGGCACCTGGAAAGGGGGGGACGCTGCCAAGAACGTATACGCAAGTGGCATTGTTGTCGGTTACAGGAAAAGATTTACTTATGAGAAAAAGGGGTCCGAGCAACATGGCAGATGGATCATGCTCGAGTTTGAACTTGATCACTCGCAAGTAGGCATGCTTGACCAACAAGTAAGTTAATTTCTACGTTGATGATTTGTGTTTTCACTTCTTTCTTTTGGTTTGTTAACATAATAATTGTGACCTGTCTTGTGAACATTACTCCACCCGATCCACGTACCCACATATTATTTTCTTTAAGCATGCTCCTTTACCATAACACCAAGTCCCTAACTAGCTATAACAGTAGAGAACAAAAAAATAATGGGAGGAAGAAAGAGATCGAGTTTCTAAAACATGAACATGTTTGTGTTTTCTTGTAAGAAAGCTTAAAGAAGAGTAGTTCTTTAGAAAGAACATCAATGTACCAGCATGCTCCCCCCAACAACCCTAATTAACAGCCCACAAAAGAAAATTCAAGTTACTATAAATGGCTTGGAGTAGATGAGGACGCTGTACTTCGGATTTGACAGTACGTAACATATCTTTAATACATTCAAATGTCAAGTATATGTGTTTTCTATTCAACTATTAAAAATGTTAAGTATATGTGTTTAATATATGGAACGAGATGATTCTAATTATTTTGGTGTAGGTTCTGAAAGCCTTGTAAATCCTTTTTCTTAATTTATTTTCACGGGATTTCGGATTATCAAGGTACTAATATATATATTTATCTCATACAGGAGGCACAAAAATATGTCCTATGCATCCTTAGGAAAAATGAGGGATCCAAAGAGAAAAGGAAACGGGTTGATGATGATGACCGGGAGAAGCTTGCTACCGGAGATGATGTCCCCGATGATTGTCAAGCACTGGATGGATATAAGAATATGAAACAAGAGGAATCCGAAATTAAACAAGGAGAGGAAGATCAACTTATGCATGCAATTACCGGAGATGTCCGCGATGCTGGTCCATCATTATCTTCTGAACTGCAAGGGGAAGAAAACTGTTGGGTGCAATACCTGAGCCCTATACTATTGGTTCACGATGACAATGTGCTGCCACCATATGCAGATGCCTTGCAGTGGGAAGAAGAAAATTATTTGGGTAAACAATCCACTGTGCCAGGCTTCGAGGACAATGTGCAACCATTTCTAGTAGCTGATCATGAACTGCAAAGGAAAGCAGAAAATTGCGGAAAGCAATGCCTAGAACATAGGCCATTGGTGCCACCATTTACAGCTGATTGCGAAATAATGATCCACATGCTAGGGGCAGAGAATTATTTGTCGAAACAGTGCCCTGTGCAATGCATCTACTGTGACTTTGACGTACAACCATTTGCAGCAGCTAACGAACTGAGTAATATCTACATGTTGGGGGAAGAGCATCCTGTTCCAAGAGTAGCTGAACAAGAGGGTAGTAGCTTGAAAGAGAAACAAAATGCAAGCATGGTCAGTACTTCAACTGATCATCAGCCTGACATGGTTGCCTCGAAAAGTACTTCAACCGATCATCATCGAGCTGATGATCCTATAGGAAGCAACGATGTTGATGAAGGGTTGGCTGCAGGTACTCATGGTTTCAAATATAACCCTTGGATACTATCTTTTTCAGAGGAGCTGCTACGTGGGGCTCGATCAAAATCTAAGGTATGACTGTATGAGTAGTATTGCTAGTAGAAAAGGGTCCCCGGGCATGCAGCAAGTAATTAAGTCCTACTGATCGATCTGCGTAACTTAGTATTAATGCTGGATTCTAGTTATGTTCAAGTTAATTACGTACAAACGGGTGCAAATGATCCTTGTTTTGGTGAATTAATCATGGTGATTGACCAGCTGGTTTTGAAAGCTAAATCAATTAAAGTACTAGAATTCCATGTATGTGTAAAAGAATAGATGAAGTTATTCAAGGAATTAGGAAGTTTCAATGCTTCTGGAGGCCGGGGTTCAAAGACTTGTCAAATTGGATTTTGTAAAATTGATATCTAGGACTATGTAGTATATGGATTTCATTTTTGAAGTTGTCTGTGGATCTGGAATTTCGTATTCAAATCAATATGCACTTTTTTTTTTTTGATTTTGTCAAGGGGAACCTAAAGGCTTCATAGGCCCAAGATAAACCTCTTCGGCGCATGTGAAATGCTCCAGCTGTGCATTGCAGCACAGTGTCTGGCCACTTTGATAGCTTCGGGGTTCGAACCTAGGTTGGGAAGCACACCCAACTAGACAAGAACCACTAGGCCACATGCAGTAGTTTCAATATGCACTTATAAACACTTGTATTTTTACAGACTTTTATCTTCTATGTTTAGTCTGTTTAACTTTAGAGAATTTATTTATAACGAATGAAAATGAGATGAAAAGAAATATAAGTCGTGAAAGTATCATAGTTTAAAATAATTATTCCTATTCTCGTTTTGATGCTTGGATTCTCACAGCCGTTAAGTGTAATGTTGTAAACTGGAAATTCATCTTTTTCAACTCGATCAGTGTGGCTACCACCCTTACATAGTTACATTGATATATCCTGCCTACTACAACTCTTCTGCATTCCGGCGATTGCGTTTTAAGTTGCCTAGAAGCCTTTACAACTGCAGCACATTGGTTTCTTTAGAACTGATCCTGGCATCAGTTATCACCATTAAACCTACCTCAAATTGTTTCCCAAGACTCAAGTTCCCCAAGGTTTACATATGCTGTCCTATTGATAAGTCGATGGACAAGCTGGTTTCTTGTTGCCCTGTCCTTGAAGATCTGATTGTAGATGGAGGTCTTGAGCTTGTTTCAAGTTTCACTATTAATATCTCTGCACGGAAACTAAAAACACCAGAAATAAGGTATAACTACTACAATCCTGTCAACCGTGTGTGCAACATTTTTGTTAATGTTACTGCTCCAAACCTTGAAAATGTCCATCTCAAGGACAACAGTATGGCAATCTATTCTCTAAAGACTGCAAAACTCCTATGCGATGCCAAGAATTGACTTGGGAGAGTTCCATGGATTTGAGTGGATTAACTATGATGTTGACCCTGCTAATCATCTAGGCCTGAGACTTTAGCACCGAGAACCGGCAGAACCGGACCGAATCGAACCGGAACCGGCAGTTCGGTTCGGGTTTTAGTATTAAAAACATGTCATTTTTCAAGAACTGGACCGTTTTCATGTCTCCGGTTCGGTTCTGGTTCGCTTGTTTGTGAACATATTAGAACCGTAGGAACCGAGATATGCAGGCCTACCACAAATAAAAGCTCATATATTTAAGTAATTAAAGCCCTATTGCCTTAAGCCCAGGCTTGTTTCGTTTGTAACTCGACGTCTCGACCTAATGTTCCAATACTTCGATCAAACACGACCTCAAACAGTCAAACCTCAGTTCCTCTCTCGGTCCTCAGCTCAACACCTCCTCAGTTCATCCCCAATTCCAGACCTAGCTTTCGAAGTCAAAATTGTTCTTCCTCAATTCAAAAATGCAAAAATCAAATCATCCCATTTGATCTGTTGCTCCGTGCTTCGAAATCATAAATCCCAAGTCCCAAATCGAAATCCTCTTTCCCCACTTCGAAACAACAAGGCCTCCATCGGGCTCTCTATTTCTGTTAGTTGCCACTCTTCCTCTGGCAGTGAAACTTTCGGTGTAAGAACCCAACACTGTAAGGCAGTTTGATTTTTTGTTCAAATTAATTTCTCTCTCAATTTTTCGGTTTTGGTTGAAGCGAAAACTTTCAATCCCGTCCATTTTCTAGGTATATTAGTATAGGGGAAATGATCATTTACCCAATTTTAGGCACCAAATTGCCCACTTGCTCCACTAACATTTTTTTAACATCATTTACCGAAAACACTCTAAAGGATTATTTCCCTAATGGCCAATTAATTTTTTTTTTATTTTTTATTTTTTTGTTTTGGGGACTTTTTTGCCCTCTTCTTCTTTCTCACTTAGAGAGACTCTCTCCAGACGACGTCGGATCTCTCTCTCCCTCCCTCCATCCCTCCAGCAGGTCGCCCACGACGCCGGCTCTCACCATCGCCGCATCGAAACTCGTCGTCGTGCTCTCCGCTGCCAGGCTCGACGCCAAGCCTACGGTCCTCGTCACTGAGAAGCTCGGCGAGGCCGGGTTGGACCTTCTGAAGGAATCGACAACCGCCAGTAGAATCGGATACGTCTTCGATTTGCTTCTGTCTCTCTCGCCGGCGACTAATCATCACGGAAATCGCAACCTGATTGTATCTCCGGTCCCGGGCTGCAACCGGAGTCGTTGCAATCGGAGTCAAATCAGTGTGAAGGCAAACGGTCAACCGAAATTGTTGCAAAACGACTGGAATTATGGGCAAAATCGTCAACCGGAGTCGAGATTAGTGGGGGGCAATAATCTTCCTATTGGGGGGCAATAATGTGTCTTAATTGTTATAAAGTCTCTATAATTGTGTTCAATGATATTTTCCTTTGTGTTAAAGACTGCTTCTAATGTGTTTTGTTATTTCTGATATATTATTGGGCGGCAATAATCTGTTTATTGCAGGGCAATAATATATTTGTTTTGTTATTTTTTGCATGAATATGGGTGATCCTTTTGTTGTTAGGTGCATTTATTCTTGTTAAGAGGTCACCCGGAAGGCCTAGGGTGAAGCTGTTCAAGTGAAGTGGAGAGTGTGAAAAAAAAAACCAATTCGTTGTGGACTTAAATTCACCAAGTATTGAATTTGAATACCTGTACTTTTGTAAACTAATTCAAAACCAAACTGAGTTACTTCTGACCATCTTTAAAAAAAATTATTGGGGGGCAATAAACTTTTTATGACCCCCCAAAAAACCTAATTATGTTGGTTAATGAATCTAGCAGCATTTTGTTGAAATCACCTGTAATAAATGAACCACAGTTAAGACATTATTGCGGGGCAATAATCTGTCTATTGCCTCCCAATAGACCACCCCAACAATTACCAGTTTCTATCATTGACAGATTATTGTACTTTAATAAACTCAAAACAACATAAGACATCAAAACTCTAATTTCAGTGATTAATTAACCACAGTTAAGAAATTATTGGGGGGCAATAATCTGTCTATTGCCCCCCAGTAGACCACAGTTTTGACGTCGTCCGAGACCTGCAAGCGAAGCCCAGACTCGATTCCGGCTTGGAGCTTCGCAGCTTCCCGGACATCTGATAAACAAAACTGGCGAAGCCCAGACTCGATTCCGGCGTGGAGAGTTTCCCAGACATCTGACGAACAAAACCGGTGAAGCCCATAGGGGTTGGGATAGTGGAGTTGGATGGCATCATCCTCTGGTGGTCCAACGGTGGGACAGAGCGGCGGCGGTGGAGGCCGACATCAACGGTGGAGTGGTGGGCGTGGTGGCTTAGAGAGAGAGAGAGAGATATATATATATATATATATATATATATATATATGAGTGTAATTTGTTAATTAAAATGAGGGCAATACTGTCAAGCACTGTTAGATTGGGTAAATGAGATTAAAAAAAACTCTTGGTGGAGTAAGTGGACAATTTTTGGGCTAAAACTTACCGGTCCCTTTTTTTTTTTTGTCCGAATTCATTGCCTTGTCAATAGAAACCCAGAAAAGAAAATGTTTTTCTACACTATCGATCGAAACCTAAACGGATTTCAATTCGCTCCAAACCCAGTCCATTTACAATTTACAAGATCAAATTCAATGCTGAAACCACTTAATCAACCTAAATCCGAATCCACTTACATGGTTGCTGTTTTTTTTTCTTTTGTTATGTCTTACTATATTGTAATTTTCAGAACATCAATTTGGAAATGGGTTCAAACTCCAACTCAAAGCGTGGTGAAGATAGGATCGGTGGCTTACCCGACACAATTCTTTGTCATATCCTTTCCTTCCTCGCCACGGTTGATGCTGTGAGGACCAACATTCTATCTCATCGATGGGAAAAGTTGTGGGTGTCTGTTCCCACTTTAGACCTACGTGATGACGGTTTTGATCAAGAAAAAGAAGAGTATATATAACCCAGATGATTTTGCGTGGTCTGTTGATCATGTACTCTCCCGGCGTGGCTCTACACCCATTCATAAATTCTCTCTTAGATGTACAAATATGGACGACTATCCTCATATTGATGAGTGGATTTGCACTCCGATTAGGAGTGATGTTGTTGAACTCAACCTTATCATTGTTGAGTCTGAGGTTCGAGACGACCCTTATGAGCTGCCAAGAAGCCTTTTCAACTGCAAGAGTTTGGTAATTCTGAGGCTAACCCTAGAAGCAAATTATGTTGCCATTCCTCCCAGCTCAGATTGTTTTCCATGTCTCAAGCTTCTTGATGTTTCGGTCCGTGTTCCTGATCCTGCCACAATGGAGAGAGTCTCTTTACTTGTGGTCTTGTACTTGAACACTTGATCATAGACGGATATCTTGGTGAGGAACAATATTTGACTCTCAACCTCTTTGCACCTGAACTGAGGAGACTGCAAATGAGATTTGCTGATTACTAACCAACAATTCATGATACACTGATCTCCAACTTTTCGTTTAATATCAATGCTCCTAAGCTTGAAAAGTTTGGACTGGTGGAGAACTCTTTGGCGAGATATTCTGTGAGTGCAAATTTCCTAAGGGAAGCCAACATTACTTTCGAGGATCTGCATTCATTTAAGGACCTCGAATATTTCTTCAGTTCCGGTCATCAGATACAAAGCCTCTTTTCAGGAATTCTTGATGTCAAATATCTTTCACTTGATGTTCCAATTTTGGGGATAAGTCTTCAACTTAGTGCTGATAATCCTTATCTGTGCTAAAATCTATGAATGGAAATGCAATTCTATGTTGATGGGAGTATTGATTTTTTCTTGCAACTGATGGAATATTGATTTTTTTTTTCCTTGCAATTTGGATTGACTTGTGTCCCTGCTTTTTATCATTCCTGAGGGATCCGGCCATTGCAAGTCGTAGTTATCTGCCTATACTACATAATTTGAAGCATTTGGAGCTACGTCTGAGAGACTGCTGTTATAGGGAATTATTGATCAGATTGCTGACTAGATCTCCAAAACTAGAAAATCTTATGCTTGAAATTTTAAGTATACTTGCATCTACCCCTAAGCTACTTCACCCAATATGCAAGTCTCAAATTTTGATTTAATATCTATAGGACATATCATGTTGTGTGGATTGGAAAGAGAATGGCTGGTCTTCGCAAAAGCTTGTGCCTCATTGTTTGGTGTCATCCCTTAAGACCCTGTGCATACGCAGATTCAAGGGAAAGCCAGATGATATGGAGGTGGCCAAGTTCTTATTAAAGAATACTAGAATAGTAAAGTCTTGAATAAGTTCACATCTTATACTTGGGATCTCTTTGTCGCAGACATGTCGGAGGTACGTCAGGAAATCTTGATGTCCCCAAAGGGTTCCAAAACCTGTCAAGTCGAATTTCCAAAGCTCAGTATCTATAAGTGGTGGCTAATGGAGGGAGTCCTTGTCGAAGAAACCTAAATTCATCTGTGTTTATGTTCTTGGTTTTATCATGTTCTCTTTCCGGCTTGTTTAACTTTGGAGGACTAGGATAGTTTAATATGTAAATACTATATTAATTTGCATCATGTACTCATAACCATGGCTGGCCTGCATATGTAAATGATTTTTCACTGAATCCATTTACCAACGTTACTGTACACGCCGCATGCTCACGAACTTGACTTAGGGCTGGGGATTTCCTCTCATCCGGCGGCACTGTGAAGGCCGCGCTAGCCCCTGCCTCGTCGCTGTTGTGATGCTGCCGGAGGTGTGTTTGGATGGTCTATATATATATAGTCTTTGGCTTCTGAGATTGTTGGCGTGGGGATGACAGTAGTGGCGGTCAAGGGCACATGTATAGGGACGTGTTAGCAGAGTCGGGCTGAGTTTGGATGGTTTCCAGCTGATGCAGAACAGATGGCAGTCCAATTTGAAGAACAATTGGATCGTGCTAAAGGAGGAAAACGAAAAGTGATTAGTAGACGTGAAATGGGCTTCCGGAGTCCAATGGGGACGCACCTTACCTTTCCGGAAAGGGAATCGCGCCAGAAACAAGACTCATCGCTTTGCCATGAGATGTAGCATTTTTCGGGCTTTCGAGATCGTTTAGGGCCTCAAAACTGCATTTTTCTATTTTATCCGTTTTTGGTTTTCCTAGTTATTTTTGGGTTGTTTTCGTTTTTATCCATGGGCTTTAGGGTTTCGATGTTAGTCGCCTTAGGGTATTTTTCTCTTATTTATGCGGCTGCAGAACGCATCTTTCAACTTTTAATCAATAAAATAGAGATTTTATCTTTTATCTCTGGTGAACTCCAGAATCCTTTTGTTAGGTTTATTGCTGGTAAACCTAGTTATCAATCCGACTGCGTCAGGTGGTATCAGAGCAGGTCTTCCCTGTCTCTTTTATTTGCCTTAGTAGCAATGGGTGAAGTTACGAAATCAGATATTGAAGCTCTTACAGCAGCGTTTACCGCTGCCATCAATTCCATGAATAATCAGATCGGAGAAATTCGTGGATTGTTGGGTGAGAGGAACAACAACAACAACAATAACAACAACAACAATAATCGGCATAGAGGTGGGGAAGGAGGCCAGCGAGTTAGGGCTCCATGTGGTGAAGTTGTTGATAATACATCAGGATCTGAGCCTGAAGAAGAAATTTTACAACATGAACAACAGGGACAAGCTGACCAGGATTACAAAGTCAAGGCCGAAATTCCTTTCTTTTCGGGCAATTTGGGTGTAGAAGATTATTTGGATTGGCAGCTTCAGGTGGACAGATTCTTTGAGATTATGGAAGTACCTGAACACAAGCAAGTTAAGCATGTTGCTTGGAGATTGAAGAGTACTGCTGCAGTATGGTGGGATAAGTTGCAGAACACTCGAAAGAAGCAGAGGAAGCAGGGTGTTAGAACATGGCGAAGAATGAAGCAGTTGATGATGGAGAGGTTCTTGCCAGATGATTATGAGCAGATTCTATATAGGCTGTATATTGAATGTGTCCAGGGAACTAGGACGGTGGCTGATTATACAGCTGAGTTCTTACGCTATTCGGAGCGTAATGAATTAGGAGAAACTGAAGGCCAGAAGGTGGCTCGCTATATCAGTGGGCTGAAGCCTTCCATTCAGGAGAGAATTGGGTTACAAACTGTTCATACTATGGCCGAAGTTACAAACCTAGCATTGAAGGCAGAGTTGTTGGAGAAGCCTTCACGAGCTTCTTCTTTCCAGAGGTATAACTACCAAAGGAGTACAGATTTGGCTACCGCCTCAACTGCCAATGGTACAACCGCGCTGCAGAGAACAGAAAACGCTTTTAAAGCTGCTAATCCTCCTTTTAAAGGCGCGGGCAGTTCTAACAGTTCTAGTGGTGCTCAAAATAGAGCCCCGAATCAGTGGTTTAATAATCCTTATACTAGACCTACAGGAGATGTCTGTTATCGATGCAACAAGCCTGGGCATAGATCTAATGTGTGTCCTGAGAGGAGACAAACTGCCCTTATCGATGATTATGATGAGGATGAAGAAGAAGTTGGAAGAGATGGCGATTATGATGGGGCTGAGTTTGCAGAGGAGGAATCTCCTGAGAAGGTTAATATTGTGTTGCAGCGGGTTCTACTATGTCCTAAAGAAGAGGGGCAGCGGCGCAATATTTTCAGGTCACTTTGTTCCATTAATAACAAAGTGTGCAATTTAATTGTGGATAATGGAAGCTGCGAAAATTTTGTAGCCAAGAAACTGGTGGAGTATTTGCAGTTACCTATGCAGCCTCATGAGACACCTTATTCCCTCGGGTGGGTCAAGAAAGGTCCACAAGTTCGAGTTGTTGAATCCTGCAAAGTACCGGTATCCATTGGTAAGCATTATAAAGATGAATTTTTGTGCGACATTATTGATATAGATGCTTGTCATATCTTGTTTGGCCGACCTTCGCAATATGTTGTGGATGTGGCTTATAAAGGCAGGGACAATGTGATGTTGTTTATGTGGAATAACCATAAAATTGCTATGGCTCCTGTGTGTCAATTTGAGAAATCTGGTGTGAAGAAAGGGGAGAGTTTCCTGACCTTGTCTAGCAGTGAACTTGAGATGGAGATGGCCTTTAAAGAATCCTGAGGTTTTCTGTCCAGTGGTGATAAAGGGGTTGTTGTCTGCAGAAAAGGAAGAAGTGGTGATCCCAAAAGAAGTGCAGGACATGTTGGGGGAATTTGAAGATTTGATCTCGGACGAGTTGCCCAACGAGCTGCCACCTATGAGAGACATTCAACATCAGATTGATTTGGTGCCTGGAGCTAGCTTGCCCAATCTGCCACATTACCGAATGAGTCCCAAGGAGAATGAGATTTTGAGAGAGCAGATTGAAGACTTGTTGAAAAAAGGGTTCATTCGAGAGAGTATGAGTCCTTGTGCAGTTCCAGTCCTCCTTGTCCCTAAGAAGGGCAATCAATGGCGGATATGTGTTGATAGCAGGGCCATTAATAAGATAACTGTGAAGTACAGGTTTCCTATTCCTCGTTTGGAAGACATGCTTGATGAGCTAGAAGGTTCCAAAGTGTTTACCAAGATAGACCTTCGAAGTGGATATCACCAGATTCGAATCAAGCCAGGGGATGAATGGAAGACAGCTTTTAAGAGCAAGGATGGCTTGTACGAGTGGATGGTTATGCCATTCGGGTTGTCTAATGCACCCAGCACTTTTATGAGGCTTATGAACCAGGTTCTTCGCCCTTTTATAGGTTCCTTTGTAGTAGTGTATTTTGATGATATACTGATATATAGCAGGACCAAAGAAGAACATCTGGTGCACTTGAAGCAGGTTTTGGGAGCTTTACAGGAGAATAAATTGTACATCAACTTAAAAAAATGTACATTCTGCACCAGCAAGTTATTATTTCTGGGATTTGTGGTTGGAGAGGAAGGCATTCAGGTTGATGAAGAGAAGGTACGAGCAATAAGAGAATGGCCAGCTCCAAAAACAGTTTCTGAAGTGCGGAGTTTTCATGGTTTAGCTACTTTCTACAGGAGATTTGTGAAGAATTTCAGTACCATTACTGCCCCTATTACTGAATGTTTGAAGAAAGGCAAATTCCAATGGGGAGAGGAACAAGAGAAGAGTTTTGCTTTAATCAAGGAGAAACTTTGTACTGCACCAGTTCTTGCTCTTCCTAATTTTGACAAGATATTTGAGGTTGAATGTGATGCTAGTGGCGTGGGAGTAAGTGTTGTGTTGTCACAAGAGAAGAAACCAGTAGCATTCTTTAGTGAAAAGCTGAGTGAAGCTCGCCAGAAGTGGAGTACTTATGACCAAGAATTTTATGCAGTGTTCCGGGCATTGAGGCAATGGGAGCACTACCTGATTCAGAGGGAGTTCGTACTGTTCACCGATCACCAAGCCTTGCAGTACCTCAATAGCCAGAAAACTGTGAATAAAATGCATGCAAGGTGGGTGAGTTTTATGCAGAAATTTCCTTTTGTGATTCAACATAAATCTGGTACTCTTAACCGGGTCGCAGATGCTTTGAGTAGGAGAGCGTCCTTACTGGTCACTTTAGCTCAGGAGATTGTGGGGTTTGATCTCTTGAAGGAGTTGTATGAGGAAGATGTTGATTTCAAGGAGATTTGGGCCAAGTGTAGCAATAATAATGCAGTTGCAAATTTTTATGAGAATGGAGGATATTTATTCAAAGGCAACAGACTTTGTATCCCTAGTTCTTCATTGAGGGAGAAACTGATCAGAGATCTACATGGAGGGGGATTGAGTGGGCACTTGGGCCGAGACAAGACTATTGCTAGTCTTGAGGAGAGGTACTTTTGGCCACAGTTGAAAAAGGATGCAGGAACTATCGTGAGAAAGTGCTACACCTGCCAGGTTTCTAAGGGTCAGTCCCAAAACACAGGTCTTTATCTACCTTTACCTGTTCCTGACGATATTTGGCAGGATCTTGCTATGGATTTTGTATTGGGATTACCCCGTACCCAAAGGGGTGTGGATTCCGTGTTTGTGGTAGTTGACAGGTTCTCCAAGATGGCACATTTCATTGCCTGTAAGAAGACTGCTGATGCTTCTAACATAGCCAAACTGTTCTTCAGGGAGGTGGTTCGTTTGCATGGTGTACCCAAGTCCATTACTTCTGATAGAGACACAAAGTTCCTTAGCCATTTCTGGATTACCTTGTGGAGGATGTTTGGAACCGCTTTGAACCGTAGCAGCACAGCTCATCCTCAAACTACTGGACAGACAGAGGTTACTAACAGAACTTTGGGTAACATGGTCCGAAGTGTTTGTGGAGATCGACCCAAACAGTGGGATTATGCCTTGCCACAGGTGGAGTTTGCTTATAATAGTGTTGTGCCTAGTGCAACAGGAAAGTCACCATTCTCCTTAGTTTATACTGCTGTTCCTCGACATGTGGTTGATCTAGTGAAGCTTCCTAAGGTTCCTGGTGCTAGTGTTGCTGCTGAAGATGTGGCTAGAGATGTGCAGGCTGTTCGAGACGAAGTTAAGAACAAACTGGAAACAACTAATGCTAAGTATAAAGCTGCAGCTGATAAACATCGCAGAGTGAAATTGTTCCAAGAGGGTGATGACGTGATGGTATTTCTGAGGAAGGAGAGGTTTCCTGTTGGTACCTATAACAAGCTGAAGCCCAGAAAATATGGTCCTTTTAAGGTGGTGAAGAAGATCAATGATAATGCCTATGTTGTTGCACTCCCAGATTCTATGGGAATTTCTAACACTTTCAATGTGGCTGATCTGCATGAGTTTCGTGAAGATGAGGCTCTTTATCCTGAAGAGAACTCGGGGTCGAGTTCTTCGGAGGTGGAAGAGACTGATGCAGAACAGATGGCAGTCCAATTTGAAGAACAATTGAATCATGCTAAAGGAGGAAAACGAAAAGTGACTAGCAGACGTGAAATGGGCTTCCGGAGTCTGATGGGGACTCACCTTACCTTTCCGGAAAGGGAATCGCGCCAGAAACAAGACTCATGGCTTTGCCATGAGCTGTAGCATTTTTCGGGCTTTCGAGATCGTTTAGGGCCTCAAAACTGCATTTTTCTATTTTATCCGTTTTTGGTTTTCCTAGTTATTTTTGGGTTGTTTTCGTTTTTATCCATGGGCTTTAGGGTTTCGATGTTAGTCGCCCTAGGGTATTTTTCTCTTATTTATGCAGCCGCAAGCGGCTGCAGAACGCATCTTTCAACTTTTAATCAATAAAATAGAGATTTTCTCTTTTATCTCTGGTGGACTCCAAAATCCTTTTGTTAGGTTTATTGCTGGTAAACCTAGTTATCAATCCGACTGCGTCACCAGCTCTCCTCCGACGGCAGAGGCAACGAGGGTGACATCGAGGAATTAACCGATCGATTGGTGCGCAAGGGATCCGATTTCGGTTTGGGTTCTGGCAGAGCCGGCCTTGGGATTTTGGGGGCTCTAGGCAAAAAAAAAATAAAAAATTGGGGCTCCCTAGTCCCTACTTTTAAATATATTTATAAAAAAAAAATTGTGTAATTTTAAACAACATAAAATTTAAAAGTAATATAACAATATAGCGATCTCAATGTCATTTAACAAAATACTATGTTAGTTCAAATAAAAGTATTGAAATTACAATAATCAGTACTCTTGTTACTCAAAAATTACCCTTCTTGCATTCTTGGCCGCAAAAGTTTCAATTAAGCTTGAATAGTCAAGCTTTTCAACCAAGTCTTTTTCAATAGATAACATAGCTAAACCATTTAGTCTTTCTTGTGACATAGTTGATCGAAGATACGATTTGATCAACTTTAATTTTGAAAAGCTTCTCTCAGCAGAGGCAACAGTAACCGGTATGGTTAACAGAATTCTGTAAGCAATCCAAGCATTTGGGTAACAACCATCCATTTGCTTCAAATAGTTCAACACTTCAACTGCCCTTTTTGTTTCATTTGGTATAGCTCCTTTCAAGTAGCACAACTCAGAAAATAAATCACTCCCATTAATGTCAGAAACAACACCATCCTTCAACAAATCTTCAAGATTCATACAATAATTCATCAAACTTTTATTATCTATAGACTTCAAGTTCTCCAACTTGAATAAAAATCCAAAATCTTCTTCATATTTCTTAAATTGTTCAAACCTACTTTGAAGTGAAGAAAGAGCTTGATCAATTATATAAAGAAAGTAACTAACCTTAAATGATTCCAAAGCTGATTGTGTCACCTCTTCATTGTCGCTTTCACTATCATCAAACTGCTTCTTTTTCTGAATGGTTCTTCTTTCACGGAATACGGCTTCAATTTTCATCTCACTTGAAATGTTTTTAGCTTTGATCAAGGCCTCATCAAATCCAGTTTCTCTATACTTTTGCATAATTAAAATAAGCTTTTCCAATTTTTCAATGGCAACATCAATATGATGTCTTCAGTTTGAAGAATTTTACTGACAATATTGATAGCAAACAATAAATCGTACCAAATAACCATACCCAACAAGAATTCAAAATTCTCCATTTCATATGTTGCCATGCATTCAGCGTCAGATCTTGTTTTGGAATCATCACCATGTTTTGCCAAGTAAGCTAAAGCATCTCTTATTTGGGGAGCTTGGAATGTAAATGCTTTTATACTTTCAACACGACTTTCCCATCGTGTTTCAGACAATGGTTTAAGAGAGAGTCCTTCCACATGATCCCTAAAAACTTGCCATCTCTTTGTCGAAGATGAAAAGAACGAATATATTCGTTGTACCACTCCAAAAAAGTAATCGGCTTTAGGAGTACAATTAGCCATATCATAAATTGCAAGATTCAAACTATGACAACCACAAGGCGTATATAATGCTCTAGGATTCACCTCAAGAAGTCTCTTCTGCACACCTTTGTGTTTTCCTCTCATGTTCGATCCATTGTCATACCCTCGTCCTCATATATCACCAATATCAAGTGTATGAGTGTTCAGTGCATTTGAAAGCTCATTAAACAGTCCAAGCCCCGATGTATCATCCACCTTTAAATATTCCAAAAAGAATTCTCTTACCACAATCGGGCTTGATGTAACATCAACACACCGAACAACAAGAGACATTTGTTCCTTATGACTTACATCTCGAGTGCAATCAAGTATGACTGAAAAGTACTTTGCTTCTTTGATTGTTGCAACAATGGAAGCTTTCACCTCATTTGCTAGGAGTTGAATCATTTCATTTTGGATCTTGTGACTCAAGTAATGGTAATGAGTTTCTTTTTTTAAAATACACCGAACATGCTCGTGCATCACTAGATCAAATTCAGCAATCATCTCAATAACTTGTAAGAGATTCCCATTGCTCTCCTCATACAATTTCTCATTATCCCCACGAAATGCCAAATTATTTTTCGCAAGTCTTTTCACAACAGTTAGGATCCTCAATAGTACTTGTCTCCAATGTTCTCTCTCCTTCTTTATTTGTTCTTCCACACCTTGATCAATTGTTGCATTCCTTTTCAATCTTGTTTCCAATTCAATCCAACTAGTGAAGCAATTGATATGATGACTATTTCTTTCATGGCCTGCAAGCCTTGCACTTATATTCTTCCAATCATTCAATCCTTCATTAGCAAATTGACCCAATAAAGTCTTGTTATGATCTTGCTTGAACAATTTACAACAAAAGCAGAATACCATGTCCAAAGAAATTGAGTAAACTAACCACCACCTATTCTTCTTTTCACCATTAGGTAAGACACGAAAATAATGTGTGGCACTGAAATGTCTCCCCAAGTTATCAACCGGAAAAGTGAAATCATCCTATCTTTTAGGACCTCTTTCGACTAAAAAGTCTCTGACATTTTGTTTAGTCTTATCCCAATTTCCTGGATCATCAACATCGAATGGAAAGTCAAATTCTGCATTCTCATTGGCATTCAGACCTTGACTTGCTTCTACATTTTCATTGACATTCATACCTTGACTTGCTTCTTCACTATCATTCTCAGTCTCATTCTCATTCATATTCTCAGTCTCATTCTCATTCATATTCTCAGCCTCATTCTCATTCATATTCTCAGTCTCAGTCTCGGTCTCATTCTCATGTAGTTGTTCACTATGTGCAGTAAAGTACTTACGTAGAGACCCAACTTGAAGCTTGACTAATGCATCTCTTTTTTGCTTCTCTTTTCTTTTTTTATCCCCAGAAGGATACTTCCTAATTGGAGCCATGATAACAACCTGCAAAAGATAAACACATGCAATTTGTAATTGAAACATATTGCCATCTAATACAATTACCAATGTATCAAACCGACAAAACCATTTTCAATTAAACCTTACTGCCATACAAATGATACAATAATATTATCCTAATATTAAACGCAAATGATAGTCAACAAAGTAGAACACTTTTCAATTGATACAACCATACAAGACCATTATCCTAATATTAACAATTTTCAATTGATAGTATTAGTTCATTGTTTTGTAGTCTCAGTAGCACGGTAGCACAAACAATCAATTTGAGGATTAAAGAATAAAGGAGAACCAAAGTCTCGTGTTCTTCCTCTCCTATAGTCCTACCGAGTACCAACCTACTGACTACAGTCCTACCCAATAACCCAAACACAAATTAAAGAACTCGTCGTCTCCTTCTCGCAGTGACCCACAGCCCCAGATACAAAATTAAAGAAGAACTAAAGAACAAGATTAAGTCTTTAACATAAAATTATCATCACCTAGATCCCTAGAATCCTAGAAACAAAAGATAAAACAAGACTACAATAATGGATGAAGAACAACAGGTTCAACCTTTTGTTTCTACCCAATTGAAGAAGAACTCGTCTCTTTCTTCCTCCTCGACAAGAGGAAGAGTCGAAGCAGAGCTTGAAATTTGAGCAAGAGAGAATTACCTGGGCAAGTTTCGTCTGAAAAGTGAGAAGGAGAGAGATTTGGAGACGGCGATTCGGCGCAAGGCATGCGGCGTTATTGTTAAGGTGAGAAGAACCGAAGAACACAAGTCGTTTAGAGGCGATGCCGATCAAACAATCAAATAAGTATCAGATAATTTTTTTTTTTTTTTACATATATATAAAAGGAACTTCTTTTTTTTGGGGCCCATGAAACTGGGGGCCTTAGGCCTGTGCCTATTGGGCCTGTGCCTATTGGGCCTATGCCCAGGGCCGGCTCTGGGTTCTGGTCTGGCTGGCACGTACAGATGCGTCAGTCTTTTCTGGCTAGTGGCGCATGTTTCCTTGAGTCAGTGGCAGTGGCTCTCGCAGTGCTTATGGTTAATCCTACATGGGAGGTGGAGCTGCTGTTGGGCCTATTTTGACTTTCTTTGGGCCTTTTGACCTGCTGTAGTTACTTTTCGGCCCGGTCTTGGCTTGTTTTGTCTTCTAGTTTTTCCTACTAAATAGGCATTTGCCATTTGTCTGCTTAATTTTAATTTCTCTTTGAGGTCTTTAGAAAACTAGCTTTACTATTATGAGAGTTAGGTTATTCAAGGTTTTGGTCTGTTGTTAGGCTCGTTGTTTAATAATCGAGCTAAATTTGTATTCTAATGAGGGTTCTTGTCAATTTGCTCAATAGCTTGATCCATTTATGTGTGGATCAAGACAAAAATTGATGTATGTGTTTTTTTTGTTATGGATAAGTAATGAAATTATCTAATTTCTAAAAAAAAACAAAAAAAAAACCATGGCTTGCCTGCGATGCTCATTTGTTGCAAATTTTGTATAGCAGTTTGTTAGTTCGCATCATTGGTTTGGTATGGAACTTTTGATTGACTTGGAGTACGGCTGTGCAAGCATTCATAATACAATGTGATATTTTCTCTAGATTTTGATATTGTAACCAAAACTATTTTGTTAGTACTCCATAGAACTATATATAGCTTAGTTTTGTAAAATCAATTTTGCGTCTCAAACTCATCGTCGTGATTTTTCTTTCTATCTGATTAGTTTCACCGCATTCTCACTTCTAGCTACAGCTATTGCACATGTTCTTAGAATCTTTTGTTACCTTAGTGTTGAGGATTTTTATATTCCCTAACCATGAATTAGAACATATAATTTTTTTTGCACCTAAACTGTAGTTAAAACTTGACTGGTTTAGGTTTTTTTCAGTTTCTTGAACTCATGATTGTAAATTAGTTAAAACTTGACTGGTTAAGTTTTTTCAGTTTCTTGAACATATAATTTTTTTTGCACCTATTTTGCGATGTTTTTTTTTTTTTTGTCAATTTGTAATTAACTATAATTGACAAAAAAAATTGCAATTATGGTTTGGCACTTTCATTAGGTCGAGGTTGGTGAGTACAAATTTTATAGGCGTACTCTTCCTTTCCACCCATGGACCCGAATCCATTAGTATGTTTCAAGTGTAATAACATTGATGCCTGCAATTACAGAGATTGAGTTACTCCATCAGGAAGAAGTTTGAGCTAGTTACTTTGAATGAGAAAAGATATATAGATATCCTAGCTAGGCAAATAGGTAATATAATGACTACTGAAATCGAAATCCCAAAATAACATACCTTTACGTACGAACAGATGAGTTCAAAGAAGAACAGAGAAGATAACACCGCTCTGGCCATTCGCATGCACTAGTAGACTAGCAAATAAATCAAGTCTTTTAAGAAAGTTAACGCAGAAATTACTCCTAATGAACTTAAATGCTCAACTCTGAAAAGTTGAGTCACAATTCACCTTATGAGAAGATATGGATGCAGGTTTTGAGTCAAACATTATCTGGCCAGAACTCCCTACAAAAGGCGCGCTCAAATTCCTTCTCTTGCAATCTTTTTTCCAACTCCTGCATCTTCGTCCTCTTCTTTGCTGCGAGTCGATATTCCTTGGTTTCTGAACGCAGCTTCTTCTTCTGTAATTTGTCTGCTCCCAGGCCCAGTTTATTATTCTTCACGTAGGTTGCTACAGGCTCCAACCTTCCCTGCTCAGAAATCCCAAGACCAGTTCCCTCTTTCCAACCTTGTTTCTTCAAAAGCCGAAAACCTATGTTGGATGAATTAATGGTTGTTAATGAACTTGAAACCGCCATGTCGTATTTCTAACCAATTGGTGAAGTTATATGTGTCTATTATTGCCAAGAATCCAGACTACAAAAGGTTTGGATAACGACGAAGAACTCCTAGCTAGTAACTAATTAGATAATACTGTTTGATTAAGTTTCCTATTTTCCATTGGATTAGTTTCTTTGTTGGTTCTTTTTTTTTAGCAAATTACCCATAACTCTATGTTATCACTTAAGCCACCATATGTTTTTATCCTTCATAAAGCAACCAAAATATAAGAAATATTAATATTTAAAAAATCATTTTCCATTATTTACGACAATACCACGGCATCCAAGCAACTATTCTTATTAATTAAAAAGCTACTACCAAACGAATCAAAAAGTTACTGTTAATGAACTGAAAAATTATTATTAGTTAACAATAACTATTTGAAAGAAGATGGTGACTTTTCTGATGAATGACAATAACTTTTCTGAAGATTAATAGTAACTTTTCTGAAAATTGATAGTAGTTTTTCGGTGCGTCGATACTAGCATTTCGATGCATCAATAGTAGTGTTTTGGTCATTCGACAATAACTTTTTTGTTTGTCGGAAGTATCTTTTTTATTCATGGGAAGTAGTTTTTGGATCTTTCTATATAGACCCAGCAAAAATCTAAACACACCCAGCATTCACTTTTTATCCATAAATTTCCAAGTCTACCCCTATATTTCAACGCACCCAGCATTCTCCACCTTCGCATCAGATTTCGCCGTCGACCACTCGACCTTATCGTACGACAATCCCTTATGAAGGAAAATAAGGGACTTTTCAAAAGACGCTCCGCTGCTTTGTCCTCAGGCTTGTACTTCAAAAGCATCTGGAACAGGCTTGTAGCGAGATTTTTGTCAAGGGTCTTGGTGAACTGATTCAAAGCTGGAAGAAACTTCAACCTCTGCTTGAGGATCATTTTCTTCCTCTTAATCTGAACAGCCTTGGAATTTAATGAATTGGGTCAAATCCCTCTTGGGAAGTAACTCCTCTCCGATACCAAATTTCTTCGACCGCTTCTCGAACAGTGAGTTTGCTGATTAACTATTGTTTGAATCCTCCAATATGTATATATTCTTGCTTATCCTTTCTTCTGAACTAGTTGCAAATATTATCCAATTAACTAAAATATATGATTGGAACTATTAAATAACTGAAAACATGAATCACAGACCTGTGGGGTATGATTGCATCATTTGCATGCATAAGACAATAAAGTTGATTGGTTCCACTGCAGCCTTGCTACCTAGCATGGGTTTGCTCCTCATATCCCTTAGATTTCATATTTCAATATCAATCTATACTTATTGCTAATGTTGAAGATTGCAAACGGGGCAGGAGTGGAAGCAGAAAGCCAGATGGATGTGTTTAGAAGTCTTTTTAACATAAGGGTATAGTTGGAAAGTTCAGGATAATTCTATAAATGCTGGGTCTATTTAGATATTTGCGGTACATTTAGAAAGACCCTAGTTTTTTTGTTCGTTGGAAGTAGGTTTTTCAATTAATGACAGTAGCTGTTTTGACTAAGTAATATTTTTGTAAATAATGACAACTAAAAGTGCAATGACAGTTTTGTAAATATTGATATTTCTTATATTTTGGTGGATTTATGAGGAAAAAATGTTAGATGGAATAGAGAGTAACAAAGTTATTATAAGTGGCCTTATTTTTAATTAGTTATTTAAACTAATTGTCTAAACCCTAGGTCTTTAACCTAAACATAGTTCGTGAATGCCAGAGGTCAGCAAATTGCTCAGTGGGTAGTTGGGTTCTAAAAATCCTTCAGGGAGGTCGCCTAGGCCTGGCCTAGACCCAAGGCGGTGGCCCACATACATTAGTCTAGGCGGTGGCTAGTTGCCTCAATTAGTCTAGGCGGCGTCTAGGCATGTAGGGTTTAAAAAAAGTGTTCATAATATTTTAATTAAGTACAATAACTTTCTATGCTCAAGAACTAATTGTATGCTTAAATCCACAACGGGTATGTGCCCCCTGCGCTCCAAAACCTTCAGTAGATCCTTGAAAAAATGCCATCATCGTTGCCGAGCAGAACACAGATCTTGCTGCCGACAATATTCCATGAAGTAGTGCCTACGACCACTTCTAAACTCCGAAGAGCTTCGACCCGAGCAGAACCTGACTACACTCTGTCTAAAACCTCAAATACTGCAATCTTGGAAGCCAAAGGGAATAGCAAAAAACATTCCCATCCGACAGCATCCCAATGCCGACGAGGCAAGTGCTAACACTGACGGCAGACCCCGCCGGACAAGAAGAAGATTCTTGGGTTTTCCGCCTTCGCTCCCTGACCGTGTGCTGCTAGGGTTTTGTAAAATCAACTTAAACCCTTCATGCCCTCTTAAGAACAAAAGGGAATATAATTTTCTACCTACTGGCCAAACCCTTGGCAAAGCAGCCTGCTGGCCTCAAAGACATCAGGCGATTCTTTAGACGAGTATGGGTGCTTGATAAAGGATTTAAGATCCAAGAGAGAGAGCAGAACCATTTTGTGCTCGCTTTTGACCTCTAACGTGATCGAAACAAGGTGTTGCGTGGTGGTCCATGGCACTTTAATCATGCCCCGATTGTGATGAATGAATATGATGGCATGTTTCCGATCAGTTCGGTGAAGATGAACTCTTTATTCTTCTGGGTAAGGATCTCCAACATCCCATCTGCGTTTGAGGACCCAGATATGATCCAAGCTATTGCTTCTGTGGCTGGAAAGTTTTTAGAGATGGATGATAAACTTTTCGACACTGTGGGTAAAGTTAGGGTTCGAGTTACTCATGAATTGTCCAAACCCTTCTTTACGTAGAAAACGCTCGGCCTTGCTCCGGGGATAGAAGCGGATATCTCATTCTTCTTCGAAAACTTGGTAGGTATGTGCAACTCCTGCCATTTTCTGATGCATGATGGGAATCGGTATCCGGTTAGTGGGGTGGATACTATACATACTGGGGTTCGAGCCAATATTGATAAGAGAGTGGAGATCACTGCTCCATCACTGAGTTTTAATGCAGGTACATTCATGGACGACATGTTTCGATTCTTGGGGGTACAAACACCGGTCCTTCCACCAGTCAACAGGGCTCTATACATACTGGGGTTCGAGCCAATATTGATAAGAGAGTGGAGATCACTGCTCCATCACTGAGTTTTAATGCAGGTACATTCATGGACGACATGTTTCGATTCTTGGGGGTACAAACACCGGTCCTTCCACCAGTCAACAGGGCTCTATTTAGTCATGACACTCCTGGCCGTAAACCTATCATACTGCGGGAGAAGTTGCTTAAAAAAAAAACTGATAATTCACTGGCCTTAGTCCCAGTCTCTGATCCTCATGATAATGTTGGGCTGAACCTATTATGCCAGTTCGCATTGAAGATGATAACTATACGGGGTAGTCTGCTGAGAAGTTGGATAGTGACATAGATGTTCCTACCAAGGTGGAGCCAAGAATTGAGAAGAGGGTATGCCCTCCCACCTCTGAGGCCTCTCCCAAAAAGCTGAAGATTTTGCTCCCGGACTTGTTCAAACAAGTGGATTTGCATGATGCTCCAACAAAGAAGTTAAAGACCCCATGTTTCCCGACTAAGTTTTCAGCCAGGTCTCTAGGACTCCTGGAAGCCCCGGGCAGCATTCTGGTGCCAAAGGAGCCGATCGTGGCAGTTACTATGGAGCCAACAAAGAAGAGAGGCAGGCCACTGGGATCAAAAAATAAAAAACCACCCAAATCAAAGAAGATTGCTGCTGCACAAGCCACTTGTTTTGAGTACCTTACTAAGCCTCCTAGCCCTAGTGAGAAGGGCAAGGAGAAAATTTAAGTTTCTTTGTTTTGTGACTTAGCCTATTTACTATACCTTTGTGTAGTTTATAGGCTCACTTGGAATAAGTGAGCATTGATCTGTAGTAGTGAGTGGTGCTAGCATATCGCTCGTCTTACTTGCCTATGAGCAGTGACTGATATGTATCCGTGCCGTTCTGGCTTTAATTAGTGAATGAAAACCCTATTATTATTGATTCAAAAAAATGAATAGTTAATTTTCCATATATTTGTAGTATACCTCGCTCAAAATGTTCATACAATTTTTATTCACATCTATGATTCAATATTCATGAATATCTTCTTTCTTCTTTTTTTGTTTCTAGGTGAAAAAAGAGCAACCCTAGCTCTAGTTTTCTACAAGCGCCGCACGCGTTAGTACTTGGATCCCCATATAGGGAGTCTACCCTCGTCTGGCGGCGCCCCATCTTCGGTGATGGCCTTCGGCCATCCTGATGGTGTGTGGGTTTGCTGCCGGACGGGTGATCGATGGCTATTGCAAGTTTGGGTTCTCTGGGATCGATCATCGAGCTTGGAGGGTCGGCGTCAGGTTTTGGATCGCAACTCTGAGACTATGGTGGTAGCAAGCATAGTGGTTTGGGATAAATTTGGTTTCCTCTAGTTTCAAACTTCATGGCGGCGTCATGGACGTTTTGTCGACGGATTGGGGTGTTGTGGATCCTCATCCGGTGAGATTTGGTTCATTTCGGTACACCTAGTTTCGCTCGGCCCTTTTGGAGTGTCGTAGAGGTGGTGCAACGCCTGGGCTGTCGGGATGGGTGCTAGCGGTCGCAGCAAGGTTGGTGGTCGTGGTGTTGCAGTTGTGCGTGGGTCTGCACTAGCAGAGGAGGTGTTGTCTGGACCTGAAATGGGCCCTTCCTGGTTGGACCTAGGGCTTGATCTTTCTTTTTGGGCTATAAGGTTGCTTTTATGATTATGTTTTTACTTTTCAAATAACTCCATTGTTTTTGGGGAAGCTAGTGGGTTTCAGCCCAATTTAGGCTGGCTGGTTTATCGAGCAGAAGTTTACATTGTTATGGTTATTTTTTACACCAACTTAATGAATCTCCTAGAGTACCACAATTGAGTGTATTGATGAAGGGAGATTCGAGGTAATTTTCTTTGTGTAATCTGAGAGATGTAGTACTGTAGGCCCTTGAATAAGTGAGCGACAATATACTAGTGGATGATACATTTTTTCCCTTACTTGCTAAGATAATTCTATGTATGTCATATGTTAACATATTATAGAATTTCACCAATTCACATACGCAAAGAATTTTCTCACAAAAAAAAAAAAAAGTAAATTTTCTACTTAATTGTGTTCAAGAACAATTCTTAGGTTCACCCCTAGGGTGAATGAGCATATTCACCCCCATTGTGGATTAACGCATAATAATTTTGTAATTTTGTAATCCAACCACTCATGTTGTATAGCGTAATACAAAGATTAGTTTTGTAAAAAATCAATCAAATTGAAGATCTTTCAGTTATTCATTTCTATGAAATACATGAACGGTTCATCATAATAGTAGTAAGTGTTGTTAGAACCATCCATTTGTTTCATTCAATTAGATAATTAAACGGTTTCTGATTCGATTGATTTTTTACAGAGATAATCTTTAAATGCTAATTTAAGATATGGACCGTTGGATTATAAATTTATTAAATACAAGTATGTTAATCGACAATGGGGGTGAATATGCTCATTCACCCTAGGGGTGAACCTAAGAATTGTTCTTGTGTTCAACTACCTTAATTTAGATTTTGTCAAAGGAAACCCAAAGACTTCCTAGGCTCAAAATAAACCCCTTCGGCGCATGTGAAATGCTCCAACTGTGCATTGCAGCACAGTGCCTGGCCACTTTGACAGCTTCGGGGTTCTAACCTAGATTGGGGAGCACACCCAACTAGGCAAGAACCAATAGGCCACTTGAACCTAGGTTGACAGCTTCGGGGTTCGAACCACTAGGCCACTTAACTTAATTGTGTTCAACTACCTTAATTTAGATTCAAGGGGCTGGGGAGAAGGCAAATAAACTCAATGCCTCTAAATTTAGATCCAAAAACTACAAAATACAACTGTATAAGATATCAATTGACTACCTGAAGAGTACTAGACGTACTAATTCTTTGATCAATATTGTTATGATACACACCCACTTTATTTCCTTTGCTTATAATTAGTTGTTGTAGTAATTTAGTCTCTCATAAGTGTTATAAGCGGGAGGGGTGATAGGTATATTTGAAGCTCAATACTCAATTCTTTCTTCTCAATATCTGTAAAACACCCTTAACTATAACCCTGACTTCCTGCTGCTTATCAAAAACTAGGAAATGATCGAGTGTTTTCATCTGACAAAACAATTACTGTGGAACTAATTTTTTACATGTTCCATAATTAATCTGAAATGTTAGTACTCTTGTCGATCCTTCAAAATTTTCAACCTAATTAACATCAAAACCTAAATAGCACTATAACAAACCTAAACTTTTACAAGTAAAAATGGATGAGTACGTACTCTACAATCATCAACAAAACAAGGTCTCAAATCCTTAATTTTAATAGTAAATAAGAAATGAAAAATAGTTAAACAATACAATATGCAAATAATAAGTCTTATTAGAAAAGAATCCATAAATTAGAAAATTAAAACTCTAAATTTGTACACAAGTATACATAAAAATCTGTACTCTAACATTGCGAATGAAATTGCATAGTATCATAAACTTTTTTATTTACCTATTTCATTTTTTGATGGCCGGAATCAAGCTAGTAGGAGGTTAGATCATTATATCTGAGATCAGGAACTTCTTGTCTGTGATAGCTAGAAATTGACGAATCCATATATAAAAGGAAAAAAAAAAAAAAAATGGGCATGGATCAGAGACGAAAATGTAGCAAGATAAGATTTGAAAGATGATGGCCGATGCGAGAGTGATAGTGAGACAACATTAAATAGAGGCAAAGGGACAGGACATTTAGGGCTCAAATGGGTATAATTGTAATTTCTTACAAAATTGTCAAAAATGAAAAAAGGATCCGCTTTATAATTGTTGCATCTGTTGCTTGCATATATAAAAACAACCATAAAAAAGTAGCGTCACTGAGTCCATTGTTAGGTTTAGTCGAACCATGGAAAATGTTTCTTTTGGTATTTCTTAATAGGTTAGAATGATAAAATTTGTTTCATAATCAATATCATTGTCAGGGAGGGTTACATGTCATTATGAGATTTACCTTAATTATGTCCTACAGATGATTGTATTGTATTTATTAGGAATAAATTAAGGTCCCACTATCCAAATCACCTCTACCAGTAACTACTCAAACTGATTGGGCAGCCCTACCAGCCACGTAATACGTTGCTCTACGTAAGAATCTCTCTATAGAATGATAAGCCTTAATTTAGTCTTAGAAAATGTTTCTTTCTCTTTAAAAACGGGTATTACTTGCATTGTCACATTGTTTAGGCTACTTTTTCCAGTCCTACAACGCGTCTCTGCATATTCGAATGGGCCACCCTTTTGAGAGGTGGAGAGATTCTTACGTATGGCAAACGTACCACGTGACTGATAGGGCTGCCCAATCAGTGAACATGTAAAGGGGTATTTTGGATATTTTATTTTAATAAGTACAGATAGTTTCGGAATACACTTAAAATTTTATAGGTTTTGATTGTGCTGCCCTACCGCCACATTGTACGTTTCCCCTATATAAGAATTTCTCCATTCTATAATGGCCCTAAATCACAAATTGGTGTATAACTCGGTGATGAGCTTGCCATTCTATTGGGGTCCATAGTTAATAAATAATAAAATTTTAAAATGTAGATGAAAATTAAAAACTTAAAATTTATGTGTCACCAAATGATCAACCGTTTTCGTTATTCTTTCTTTAACTAAATAATCTTTTTATTCTCATCTAGGGTCACCCGCTTAAGTCTTAACCGTGTGTCAATTCACATTCTTTTACATTTTGCTTACATAAGAAAGAAAAACACTGCAATTGCACTTATTTATGATTTTATTTAGTTTAATACTTGTAATTTATTATTATACCCTCTATATATATTACTTGTAATTAAACAAAGGGGAAATTCGGGTTTTTGAAAATTAGCCTTGTTTACGTTTGGCTAGGTGCAAATTGCCAGTCGCACGACGGTCCTTCTCTCTGGTTTTCTCCCTGTTCACCTTTTACCCTCAACCATCTGCATTATTAATCTGTTTTCAATCTCACCATCACCTTTTCCTTCCTTCCCTTATTTCCTTTTCCTTTTAATTAATCATGCCATATATTTCTATTCCACTCCATATCACCTCCACCCACTATTTCCCAACTTTTCTATCGGTTTCGATGGGGTGGTTCAGCTCCGAATTTTCTCTACCTGCGAAATTCGCCAGTTCACTGGCCAATTAGAGTTATCGGTACAAGCAAGATTAGGTATGTTTCTTCCAATAACTGAGTCCTTATACTTCGTTAAAGCCTTGTTGGCAAGGGTGAGAAAGGATATAAATATATTCAGCCTATAACCTAGGAGGTCTCACTGTCTGAGGTCTAAATCATCTCAAGTGATCTCTGTTCCTTAATTTTCATCTGTTTTTGTTTCCTACGCTTAATATAGCCTCCACCAACCACAACTGTCTCAATCACATTCCAAATAACTACTCCTGAAATTTTTTCGTTTAAATGGGTTCGAACTCAAAGTGTGCCAAAGAATACCATGAAGATAGGATCAGTGCGTTGCCGGATGTAATTCGTTGTCACATACTTTCTTTCATGCCCACAAGAGATGCTGTAAAGACCAGTGTTTTATCCCATAGATGGAAGAATGCGTGGCTTTCTGTTCCAAATTTAGACCTGTCAGTATGTTCATCACAAGGTTGGTCTGCAGGGTTTGTTGATAGAGTACTTTTCTTTCGTGGCTTGACAAATATTCATAAATTCCGCCTTGAATGTACAAGATTTAAGAATTGTTTCTCTCGTATTGATCTTTGGATCAACATTGCCATTAGGCGTAACGTTGTTGAACTTGACCTTGATCTTTCTGATTTCGGGCGTGACTGGGATCTGCATGTTGAGTTACCTAGTAGCATTTTCGTTTGCAAAACATTGCGTATCTTGAAGCTGAAGCTGGGAGCTAATTTCATTGCCATTGCGCCTACCTCAAATTGTTTTCCTAGTCTCAACTATCTACATGTGACACTCGATCGTCCTCGACTTCTTCGGTGGATCGAGAAGCTATTTGCTTGATGTCCCGAACTTGAAGATCTGATTATATTTGGAAATTTTGGGTCACTTGGTGATTCAGTTTTGAACATAACTCTCTCTGCACCTAAACTTAAAAGATTAAAATTTAGTTTGAATGCCTATCTTCTGGACAAAGATTACAGGTACAAGATTTTCATCAAGGCTAATGTTCCAAATTTTGAAAATTTGGATCTAAAGGAGAACTTTTTAGCGATCTACTCTTTGAATGCAAAATCCCTTAACAGTGCCAAGATTGAATTAGAAGGTTATCATTGGAAACCCATTGTCAATGACTTTGATGTAGAATTTGCTGATCGAATACTTGAGTTGTTTCTGGATATTAGCAGTGTGAGATATCTGTCTCTTTCAGCTCCAATTTTGGGGGTAAGTATGTATTTGTTTCCATAGTGACTGGTAGCCTTTTAATTCACCACAATTTCTGGATGGAATGCTATGTTATACTGAGGAAATTGTGGTTTTGATCAAGTATTGTTTGGTGGACCTAGGGCATCTTCCACCATAGGCCATAGGCCAAAGGCCAAACAGATTTAGCTTACCAAAAAGAGAATATTTCCTCCAAGATGCTTATTTGGCCTATCAACAAAAAGCAGTGCCGTCACCCGCCATCGTAAGTCAAATTCTATAAGCTAAAAATGAAATATCATCATCTCCAATGGCTATAATGTGAATAGGATTACCTTCAATGACAACCATTAAATTAGATTACGTAAATGCATCAACACTGTTAGATTTAAATATTTAAAATGGATATTTATCTACATGATACTTTTAAGCAAAAAAATTATGAACATATCAAATATTAGGCTCATATTGAAGATCTCAACAAAATCTTAACAATGATGTAATTTTTATATTTAGAAATACTATAAATTTATATAAGAAAACTATTATTTCACAAGTGTATAAAAGATAATACATAGAGAAACAAAATATAAAAAATAGATGGGACCAACCATTTGGCCTATGAAATGGGTTAATGGGAAGCCAAATTTGGCCTTCAAAATGTTAGCGGGCCAAATTTTTTTTTTGAAGTCCATGTAATGGTTTATGGTGGGAGAGAGAGGTAGGTCAAAAATGGGAAAATGGCCTACCATGGAAGATGCTCTTATAGTCCATCATTAATTTGTGAAGGATGTAAACTGTGTACGCAAGGAATATCGTCTTCCTACATTTAATAACCTGAGCCTGTTGGAGCTACATCATCAAACTTGCTGTGTTTGGGAATCACTGATAAAAATTCTCAATGCATCACCCAATCTGGAATATCTTGTCTATCAAAATGTATGTACATTGTCATTCATCCATGAAAGATGGGTGTGTATATATATATATATATATATATATATATATATATATATTTCAAAGATTGTAATTGAACTTTCATTTTTTTTATCTGTAGAACATCAAATGTCCTCTTGCTCATGATAAAATAGACTTGGTACGTGACTGGTATCCACCCGAGGTTGTGCCTATTTGTCTGTCATCATGCTGTTGAGAATCTCTCATGATATGGAAAGATTTAGGTGTAAATGTTAATTGTTTCCCTTCACATTTTGTCAATCGTTGTAATTTATTTTTGTGATAATACTTAGGATCTAGATTATTCCATACCATAGAAGGTAGATTGTTTTCCTATATATCTTGTAATATTCTGAATTGTAATTATCATCAATATACCAATTATCATTTTTTTTACATGGTATCAGAGCAAAACGCTCTTGGACCTAAGTTTCAAAATATTTTCAACTAGTGTTGGAATTTCTTTGAGAAGCTTTTAACTTCTCCTTTTGTTTATCATGGCTGCCGCTCATTCTACCATCCATAAACTTCAAGCAATTGCTCCCAATCTTACTGTTGAACAATGCCTATAAATTATGGCACTGGTAAAGAGTAAGGGTGTTTTTCCATCTCAAGCAAATGGTACAGGTTTACCACATTCCTCTTCTTTCTTAATCATTGGATCATAGATAGCGGGACAACCGACCATATTACATCCATTCCTAATTCTTTATCAAATCTTGTTCCTACTCTTTCGTTTCCTCCTGTGAAATTACCTAACGGTGAACATGCTCTCATTCATGCAATTGGGATTTTTCTTTTAATTCTAATCTTTGTCTAAATGACGTGCTTTGTGCTCCAAGTTTTAAGGTTAATCTTATCTCAGTAAGCAAGCTTACAAAATCTCTTAAATCTTTCATCACCTTTTTTCCTGACATGTGTCTTTTGCAGGACTTGGTTACGAAGAAGATAATCGGCTTGGGTAGGGAGCATAACGGTCTCTATTACCTCACTCCAAATTTAGCCACTAAACCTTCACATATTTCTTCTGCCAATCATGCAGTCATTTCTTCCACCTTGTGCCATCGACGTTTTGGTCATCCTTCTCCAAATCGCTTGCAATTGCTAACCAAAACAATTCTCGGTTTTCTTGTAGTGCAGATAAAGTATGTGATGTCTGTCTATTAGCCAAGCAAACACGTCTCTCATTCAATTTGAGTACTATTTCCACAACAAAACCATTTGCTCTCATTCATTGTGATATTTGGGATCCTCACAAAATTGCATCTCATTCTGGTGCAAGGTATTTCTTGACAATTGTGGATGACTTTAGCAGATGTACCTGGTTTTATCTTATGCATGCCAAATCTGAAACTCAAAATGTTCTGAAATCTTTTCTTGCCTTTACTGAGACACAATTCAATCAAAAGGTACAACATATTCATTCTGATAATGGAAGTGAATTTTTATCCATGTGTTCATTTTTTCAAGCTAATGGCATCATTCATCAGCACACTTGCGTTGACACACCCTAACAAAATGGAGTTGTGGAACGAAAACATCGCCATATAATCACGATTGCCCGTGCTTTACTTTTTCAAGCTAATCTTCCATTAGAGTTTTGGGCGGAATGTGTTCTCACAGCAATTTATCTTATCAACCGTCTGCCTACACCACTTTTGTCTGGTAAATCTCCATTTGAAAAAATATTTCAACGTGTTCTCCAATATTCTCATATTCGTGTTTTTGGTTGTCTTGCATATGCCACTAATGTTCACCCCAAACACAAATTTGATCCTCGTGCTCATAAATGCATATTTATTGGATATCCTTTCAGTCAAAAGGCATATAAACTTTATGATCTAGCTACCAAAATTTTTTTCACTAGCAGGGATGTTGTTTTTCAGGAGGATATATTTCCTTAAAAGCAAGATTCTCCTAATCTTTCTCTGCAACCTCATGATGGAGTGCTTCCTAATGTGATTCCTGAAAATGATATTCCTCAAGAACCCTTGTCTGCATCTAGGGTTTCTCCCATTGAACACACCTGTTAATATCTAAAAGTCCAGCGGTAGCTGGACCTTAGTCAACGCTGATCCGATGGGCGGATCGATATTTGTGTTGTTCTCATGGCTCCCGTTACCTGTCAAGTAAAATACAATGGGCGTCAGAGGGAGACCGCGCCGGGCGGTCTTCAACTCTCCGATGCCTAAGTTAGTCAATGTATTTATGTTGACAAAGTAACAGTAGGTAAGTATTGAATGCGTAATTAATGAGGAGAGAGGAGAGAACCTTTTATAGGTGAGGAAGAGGTCAACCTTCTCTTTGTTTTCGATGTGGGACTGATATGATTCAGTTCCCAGTTTCAGAAGCTTCTGATGCCATCTTGGCGTGGCTCGTGGCGGCGCGTCGGCGGTGATCTGGAGGTGGTCCGACCCTGAGGCTGTAGCCCGCCTGGCGGTGTGTCTGCCTGTCATTCCTTTAGTTGGAATTAGTACCTTTGGCGGTACAATGAGCGTGGCCCATTATAGCTAATTATGCTTGCAAATGTACATGTATGTACAAGTCCCCCAAGTCCCCAGTCAAGGAGGGCAATCTTGGTTGGGGAGTTGTTCGGTGGTTTGAAGCGTTTTCTTCCGCTAGACTTGCAAGAGCATAATTAGCGTCAGTGCGTTGTCAACCGTTGGTTTTACTGAGCAAACGCTTTATACCCTTTCGGGTGGGCCCCTGCTGGGCCCCCCAGGGAGTCCCCCACTCCCCGACGAAGATAGACCTCCGGATGGTCGGCAAGTTGTTTGTTGAGGGGGAACTGCACGGAGCAGAGGGTGTTGGTTAGCGAGCCCAATGTTTAGCACCCAGATGACGGGGGTCAACGTGCCTGATCAGGGCCGTCGTAGACTGTTGACTAGTCCCCGTGTCCCTTAGGGACTGTCTGACGGTAACGCCGCGTGGCGGTCGTTGTCAAAGTGGCGTGGCCTCGGGATACGCGGTTTGGCGGAAATCCCCCCGCTAAATGTAGCAGGATGCAGCGTCCGGGAGACGTGCCTGGCGGTACTCTGTTTGAACGATACTGTGTTGAAACAAAGCACGCGGTTTGCAAGATGAAAGTGGGTTCCGCCGGAGGTGTATAGCGGAAGACACCCAGCTTGCAGCTTGCAGGATGGTATAGGGAGAGGTTCTGCCGGCGAGGTTTTGCTCAGCGGAGAGTTCGTCACCTGGAAGGTGACAAGTGAGAAGTTCCGCTGGCGGGGTTTCGCTCAGCGGAGACTTTATCACTTGGGAGATGACAAGTGAGAAGTTCCGCTGGCGGGGTTTCGCTCAGCGGAGACTTCATCACTTGGAAGATGAGAAGTGAGAAGTTCCGCTGGCGGGGTTTCGCTCAGCGGAGACTTCATCACTAGGAAGATGAGAAGTGAGAAGTTCCGCTGGCGGGGTTTCGCTCAGCGGAGACTTCATCACTTGGAAGATAACAAGTGAGAAGTTCCGCTGGCGGGGTTTCGCTCAGCGGAGACTTCATCACTTGGAAGATGACAAGTGAGAAGTTCCGCTGGCGGGGTTTCGCTCAGCGGAGGCTTCGGCCGGTATTGTGGAGTCGTCCCCGTGGTGGTTAACACGTGTCGAACCCGTAGAGGGTTAGCGTGCGTAGGCTTGTCTACTAAACCTGTCCATCTTCTTGCCTTTAATGATAGTAACTGTGGGTTTCGTGACCGAGGTAACGCCTCGGGTAATCCGGAGAGTGAGTGGAGACTTACGACACGTGTACGGCTGGTATGTGATGTCGTTATGGAGCGGAGGGCTTAGGACGCGTTGATGCTGACATAAAAGGGGGGGGGGAACCTTGGGAGATTTGACACTTTGTGAAAATTTGAAAACCTAGTCATCGTCTTCAAGCCCTGTTTGTCCGAGACCGAAGAAAGAGTTTGCCGAAGCTTGGGTATACCGTTCCCGGAGAGACGACGATCGTAGCCCCCTAAGATTACCGTACACCACCGTGTGGAAGACTTCATCACTGAGGTTGGTACCTGGATTTCCCCCTCTCTTCTTTTTGTTTCAGTGGGTCTGCTATTTTCTGGGTTTTGTTGTTTTTGTCTTTCTAGGATGATTGCTGGTTTTGTTGGGTGAGTTCGGAGGTGTGAAATGAGATTTTTTTTGGGGGGGGGGGGTTGAATTATGGTTGGCAAAGCGTTAGTGGTTAGGGATTTAGATGGCCGCATCTGGGTTGAGTGCGTTTGTTCGTATTTTGGCATTTTCTGGGTTTTGTTCTTGATGCCCTTGGCTATAACTGATGTGAGAATAGGCTAGATCTGTGTTTGTGCTAACTGATGTGGGTTTTAGGGTTTGGGATGGCTAACGTCATAGAGATTTCGAGCAGTGAAGATTCCGGGTCTGACGTGTCGTTCAGCGCGGCGGATAGGATTTTTATTGACTCGTTGCGTCCGTCTGCCCATGCAGGAACCTCACTGCCAGAACCGCTAGAAGTTGAGCCGCTACAGACCATCCCCTGGGAAGTAGCTATGGGTCGTGGTTCGCGTCCGGAGAGCTCTAGGGCGGGTGAGGCCGCTGCTGCCAAAGCTAGGCGCGACGAGCGTTTGGCGAGCAATAGTGCTGCTAGCGGCTCCGCTAGGGAAGAAGAAATAGCGGGGCAGAATGCTGAGTCGGCGTGGTTCCTCTCGGATGGCACCGCCGTCGACGAGGCAGAAGGGCGGATGAACGCCGCCGCTGTTAACCGAATGAAGCAGACGTTCCGGTTGCCGGGGTCGGTGAAGCTGCGCCCGCCGACAGTGGATGAGAAGGCCTCGATTCTCCCAGCGGGATTTGCTGCCGTTCATGAGGCGATATTCCGCCAAGGAGTGACACTCCCGCTGGTGCCAAATCTCCAAATCCTGGTGTGCGAATTTGGCCTTGCCTTTGGTCAGATTTGCCCCAACATGTGGCGGTTGATGTTGGCCATGAACTCCCTTTGGCGGTTGTCTGGGTGCGAGGGGCCTACTGTGGCGGAAGTGCTTCACTTCTACGAGCTGGTGTACGTGAAGCGCCGAGGCTGCAAAGGGCAAGTGAACTTGAGCCGCCGGCAGGGAGCGCCCAAGCTGATCGAGAATCTAAGGGACTCAATGTCCTACTGGCGGGGGACCTTCTGCGTCGCCACAGAGGGTTGGGAGTATCATGCCAGATCGAATGAGGAAGGGCCGACATTTAGGATTAAGTCCGAGTTCCAACCCATTCGAGGTTGGTATCCGGTTTCCGTTGAAAGTAGTTGGCGGGTTCACGTATTTGCACTTGTACTCTCACTAACGATTATTGTTTTTGTGCAGCGGGACTGCGGTACACGCTAACGCGCGAAGAAGAGTGTCGCGTAGCGAGGATCAGAGGTTGCTGGCGGAACCGAAACTTGCTTGATTTCCGACTTCTGACCGGTTGGGAGTTGCTGGTCGACCAGCGGTTAACGCGCTCCATTGGTGAGAAATTTCCGCCATGTCGTTTTTTTATTAGAATGCGATCCGGACTGACCGGTGGTTTTTTTTTTTTTTTTAGAAACTCCGCCGGGCAACAAATCGAGTCGCGACGCCTTTGAAAAAGCAATGGACCGCGCGGAGATAGACAACTTTCTGGAGGCCATGTACGCCGAGGGGCTGGCGGCCCAGCAGACGCTGGTGAACCCCGAGACGCTGGCGCTGAGCCAGTCCGAGGTTCCGGTGGTGCTGCCGATGCCGCACCACTCCCATCTTGGTGAGGATGGTCTGCCGATGGTGCAGGCGGGGACCCAGGCGGCCGGCGGGGAGAGGGGAAGCGTTGCAGCTGGGCAACAGAAAGAGCGGATGCCTGCCCACAGGCGTGGTCCTCAAAAGGAGGTGGTGCAACCGGCGGAGAGTGTCACTGTGTCAAGGGAGGAACCGCCGGTGAGGGTGACGAAGACCACCGCCGGGAGCCAAAGGGCGTTGGAGAGAAAACGCCGGCAGGTTGAGTCTCCCGCCGAGGAAGAGGGAGAGGAGGTGGAGGTGATCGGGGCCCGCCGACAGAAGAAGGCCCGACAAGCTCCTGCAAAAACTATTGCGGTGGAGGGAGAGGCGCCCGCCGTCAGTGAGCTGGACTCGTTTGCTGAGTATGCGCCGTTTATGACAGATGGTGAGCGGGAGTTCCTCTTCCATCTATGCGAACGGCTGGGGTTCGGCGGTCTAGCGGGTATCTCGCGCCCGACGGCAATTGACCAATCGCCCTTCAGCTCGGCGTTTGGTCAAATATCGGCGGGACTACACGATATGTTCGTGGCAGCGTCGAAGCAGCCCCTGATTGAGGGGGAGCTCAGGGAAGAAATCCAAGGTCTCCAGAGGGAGTTGGCAGAGGTAAAGGAGAAACTGGCGGAGGCCGAGCGGCGGCTGGCCAAGGCGGAATGTGACTATGCGGACGTCCGCGGCAAGCTCAACGTGGCCATCACGCGGGACTTGGAGAGGAATGAACGCGTCTCCAAGTTGGAGCAGGAGATTGCCCTGCTGCAGGAGCGGATAGCCGCCAAGGACAAAAAGCTTATTATTGTGCAGCGGGAGTCCACCGCCAGAATGACTGAAGTGAAGCGGCTGGAGGGTGAGGTTACCCGCCTGAAGGCTGAAGAGAGTACCGCCGCGGCCGCCGCCGTTGAGGCGTTCAAGCAGTCGGCGGAGTTTAAGAAGGCGATGACTGAGTCGGCGAAGGCCGGGGCCCAAGCAAACATAGACATGCTGAGGCGGAAGGGCGCCATCGACTTTGCCAAAGCGTCACAGCCTGCCGTCCCGCCGACTAAGAGTTTCCCACCGGAGACAGAAGTGCCTGCCCCAGCTGGAGGTGCCCACTCAGGCAGCGGAGAAAGTGGCGCACATCTGGCTGAAGGGTCCCAGCAGACTCCCCTCCCTACCCCGTCGGAGGTGTCACGTGCTGGATTTCTGGCGGCGCACACCCGGGCGGATGGCACCATAGAGACCCCCAGCCCGACAGCGCGCGGGTCCGATCAAGCGAGTCGATCGATCGTGCCGCCGCCTGCTGAGGCAGAAAATGTCAAAGGCCACCCCTGAAGGCAGCTGGGAACGCTAGGGATTTTCCTACTTTATTATTATTATTATTTTTTTTTTTTTGTGTAGCCGCTGGGGCATAACAGTGTAAAAATGTTTCGAGATGAAATAAAGTTCTGAACTGGTTTGCCATGATGTGTTTGTAGTGCTGGTACTTTTGAGTCATATTTTTCTTTTGTCCATCAATGAAACATTAAAGGAATTAAGATTGGTCCAAGTGCACCACGTGGCGGACGAGGTCCGCTGACGATTGCTGGCGTTGCCAGCTGCCCTCAGTGCTAGACTTGGTAACAATGGTTTGAATAATTCCTCGTTTCATTGATAGTTGACTGATCAGTGTACAAAAGTGGGGTAGTACCCGTTGGGTAGCTTCCCTTAGCTAAATATTGAACAAAAATTTAGCTAAGTCAAGATGCTCCTGGGTAGCGGTCTGACTATTTGTAGTAATACCGAAGGTGCTCAGTATTCCAAGGGTGGGTCGATGTGACGCCGTCCTTGTCCATTAAGTAGAAGGTGCCTGGGCTAACGACTTCCACAATTTTGTACGGGCCGTCCCAAGTTGGGCGCAGTTTTGTTGGTGGCGGAATGACTTCCTTCATTACCAAGTCCCCCAGTTGGAGGTTCCGGGCCTTGACTCTGGCGTTGTAGAAACGCGATACCCGTTGTTTGTTTTGTAAATTGTGCAAATGGGCCTTGTGTCTTTTTTCTTCTAGGAGGTCCCTGTCCAAGTTGACGCCGGCGCTGTTGGTCTCTGGGCAGTAGCCTTCGACTCTAGCGGTAAGTTGAGTAACTTCAATGGGCAAGACAGCCTCTGTGCCGAACATCATACAAAAAGGAGTCTCGCCGGTGGCGGAGGTTGGAGTTGTCCGGATGGCCCATAGGACTTCTGGAAGCTTTTCCGCCCATAAACCCTTGGCGTCGTCGAGCTTCTTTTTTAGCAGCTTTTTGATTATCTTGTTCGCTGCTTCGACCTGGCCATTGGTCTGGGGGTGGGCGACAGATGCAAAACTTAACTTAGTGCCCAAGTTGGTGGTAAAGGAGATGAGTTCCTCATTGTTGAACTGTGTGCCGTTGTCTGTAATGATTGTATGTGGGACACCATAGCGGCAGTAGATATTCTTCCAGAGGAAGCGAATTACCTTGGCGGTAGTTATTGCCGTTAGTGGCTCCGCCTCTATCCACTTGCTGTTGTAATCAATGGCAACAATGATGTATTTGAACTGGCCCTTGGCGGTTTGGAACTTTCCCATTAAATCAAGGCCCCACGTGGAATGAATCCATGGGCCAATGATGATTGACAGTGGTTCCGCCGGTGCGTGTGGGAGATCTGCAAACTGTTGGCATTTGTGGCAAGACCTCGAAATCCGCCGGGCGTCATCACCAAGTGTGGGCCAGAAGTAGCCTTGTCGCATTGTGCGGTTGGCCAGGGATCTGGCGCCCGAGTGGTTTCCACATTCCCCGCCATGGATTTCTGCTAGGACAACCTTTCCCTCCTCTGGGGTTAGACAGCGGAGGTTGGGATGGGTGAATCCCTGGCGGTAAAGCTTGCCATACTGGATGTTGTAGCGGGTTGCTCTTCGCTTGAGCTGTCTTGCCTGGACCTTATCTTCTGGCAACGTGCCGCTGCGTTTATACGTAATGATCTCGTCCATCCAGCTGGGGTTGACTTGAACGTTGAAGATTTCCGCCAGGGTCTTTGTGATACTTGGCTTGTCAAGGTATTCCACCCTTGTGTCCGCTGGACTCTGATGTGGTTGAGCGGTTGCCAGTCTCGCCAGTGAATCAGCCTTAGCGTTTTTTTCCCTGGGGATTTGTGTGATTGTGTGAAATTTGAACTTTTTTAGCAACGTTTTGACGTACCCCAAATATGCCGCTAACTGCTGGTCCTTGGCTTGGAAGCTGTCGTTGACCTGGTTAACGACTAGTTGCGAGTCGCTGAATATGTTGACGCTGTCAGCTCCTGAGTCAATGGCGAGGAGTAGACCGGCGATGAGCGCCTCGTACTCCGCCATATTGTTTGAAGCTTTGAAGTTGAATTTCAACGCGTACTCTGCGTTCAGTCCCCCGGGTCCTGTTAAGATGACTCCGGCGCCGCTGGCCTTGGCACAGGCGGAGCCGTCCACATGCAGGTTCCAATCTGACTGTAGGGGAGTTGCCTCTGCACCGGTTACTATTTCTGTTCCGGGCTCTGTTTGAGTACCGGGTTCCGGCTGACGCTCAGTAAGTTCAGCGATGAAGTCCGCTACTGCCTGGCCCTTCATGGCGGTTCTTGGCTTGTACACTATGTCGAATTCGCTGAGCTCAATGGCCCACTTACTGAGGCGCCCCGAGTGTTCAGGGTTCTGCATCACTTGCCTCAGCGGTTGATTGGTTAACACATGGATCGTGTGAGCCTGGAAGTATTGCCGGAGGCGTCTGGCGGCAACGATAAGTGCGAGGGCCAGTTGCTCCAACGGTGAATATCTTGTTTCTGCTCCGTTCATGCCTCTGCCGGCGTAGAATACTGGGAGCTCATCCTGGCCTTCCCGCCGGACAATGGCGCAACTTATCGCCGTTGACGAGACCGCTAGATATATGAATAGTGTTTCTCCTTGCACAGGGACAGAAAGGAGAGGGACTGCCGCCAGGTATTCCTTTAGGCCCTGGAACGCCGCCTGACACTCTGGGTTCCAGTCAATGACCTTCTTGTGAGTTGTTTTGAGGAGTTTGAAGAATGGGGCACACTTGTCAGTGAGTCGAGAGATGAATCGAGAAAGGGCGGTTAACTTGCCCTGGAGGCACTGGACGTCCACCTTATACTCGGGGTTCGCCAGGTTAAGGATGGCATGTACCTTATCCGGGTTGGCCTCGATACCTCGCTCGCTGACGATGTAACCGAGAAATTTGCTAGCGGTGACTGCAAAGAAACATTTTTCTGGATTTAGGCGCATTCCATAGGCCATGAGGATGGTTACTATGATCCTGAGGTTTGCCACATGTCCACTGGCCTTTATGCTCTTAACTAGCATGTCGTCCACGTATACCTCGATGATTTTTCCCAGATGCTCAGCGAACATGGCGTTCATCAACCGCTGGTAAGTTGCACCGGCGTTCTTCAGACCGAAAGGCATGACATTGTAACAGTAGAGGCCTTTGTCGGTGGTGAAGGTGGTGCATTCCTGGTCACTGGGGTGCATCTTGATCTGATTGTATCCGGAGAAAGCATCCATCATGCTGAGGAGCTCGTGTCCGGCAGTTGCATCGACCAACTGATCGATACGAGGTAGCGGGAAACTATCCTTTGGGCATGCCTTGTTGAGATTTTTGAAGTCGACGCACATCCGCCACTTGCCGCTGGGCTTTTTTACCATTACCAGATTTGAGATCCACTGGGGATAGATGACTTGGCGGATGAATCCAATGTCCCGTAGTTTGGTGACCTCCTCTCCGATTGCCCGGTATTTTTCCTCATCAAAAGCCCTCCGCTTCTGCTTGATAGGATAAAAGGAAGGTTTGATGGTCAGCTTATGAGTGATAATTTCAGTGGAGATACCTGGCATGTCCGCATAGGACCATGCAAAGACGGCGGCGTTATCACGTAGGAATTGAGTGAGCTCTGCCTCCACTTCTGGATCTAGTTGGGCGCCTATGCGGACTGTCCTCTCAGGGTGCTCGTCTGAGATGCAGACAACCTTCAGCGACGTGTCCGGGTTGACCGGCTCCTTCTTTACATATTTCTCCTCCTCATCTCTAGGATCCTCAAAGATATTCGGTGGTGGTGCCTCATTACCCACCATCAGGATTTCATAGCGGCGCGTTGACCGCGCTATAGTCGTTGAATAACATTCTCGTGCCAGCTGCTGGCTTCCCCTCACACAGCCTGTGCCGTTGGGCGTGGGGAACTTCATGAGAAGCATGTACCCGGCAATGATACACTTGAGCTTGTTAAGCGCTGGTCGACCAATGATGGCGTTGTACGAACTGAAACAGTCGACAATAATGAATTCCGTGTGCACCTCCGCCATGCATGGACTAGTGCCAATAACCAGTCGCATGTAATCCGACCCTAGCGGTTGTGTGACATCACCAGAGAAGCTGAGCAGTGGCTCGTGATCCTGGAGTAGTTTTTTGTTCCGCTTGAGATGGTCGTAGCAACCGCTGAAGATGACGTTGACAGCGGACCCGCTATCCACCAAGATTCTCCCCACCGAGAATTTGCCAAGAATGGCATCGACCAAGAATGGGTCGTCATGGGGTAAATGTACTCCGCGCTCCTCATCCTCTGAGAAGGTAATAGGTTCCCAACCTGATCTCGGGAGTTTGGCGGATCTTTCGTAGCGGATGTTGCAAACTTCCTTTGGGTGGTTAGCGCGCTCATAGCGCTTTCTTGCCCTGTGAGACATGTTGGTGATTGGAGCACCGCCATCGATGGTGTTGATGCGGCCCAAGGTCTTAACGTTGGCAATTACTGGTGGTGGTTGGCGCACCCTGAACTGTTCCAACTTGCCGTCACGGTACAAAGTCTCAACGGCCGTTTTGAGAGCATTGCAGCTGTTTGTATTGTGGCCGCTGTCCTCGTGGTATTTGCACCACTTGCCAGTGTTCCTGGGTTTGCCCGTTTTTGGGTACTTTGGAGGGGGTAGCGGTGGGATCTGATCCTTGCACTGATTATAGATGTCTTTATACGAGGCCGTTAGGACCGTGAAAACTGCATACCGCTGCGAGGACTCCGCCTGCTTGTTGCGGTTATCCCCATGAGTTGGGAGGTTTCCCCTGTGATAATACTGTTCCTTCTGCCGCTTGTTCTGGTGGTGGCCCTGCTGCCACTCCCTTTTCTTGTCAGTTGGCGGTGCTGAGGGGGTCTTGTTAGCGGTTTCCTGGTGACTGGAGGATGGTTGTGTTGACTTTGTTGGCGTTGCTGGTGGTGGTGGGGTTTCTCCATATGTGATGAATTCCGCCTGGGCGTGAATGACCGCCTCACTCATGACGTGGTCGTACGTCGCATTGGGATGACTGTAGTTGAGGTGATAGAGGAATGGTCCCTTGAGGAGTCCCTTCCTGAAGGCTGCTGATGCCATAGTTTTGTCTAGGTCGAGGCACTGAGACGCTGCCGCCCGCCACCTTGTGACGAAGGCCTTCAGTGATTCGTCCTCCCCTTGCTTAACGCCGAACAGCTGACTTGTGTTGTGATGTCCGGCGGACAATAAGATGAAACGGGAGAGGAAAGCGTGTGACAGTGCATGGAATGAGCCGACAGACCCTGGCGGACACTCAAAGAACCAGTTCATTGCCTCGCCGTCCAACGTTTCGCTGAACAAATGGCATAAGGTGGCGTCGTCGAACCCCTTGTTGTTGGTGACCTTCTTGAAGGTGTCCATGTGGACAAAGGGATCGGACATTCCGCCGTAATGCGACATCTTTGGGGTTTTTGCATATGCCGGTCTGACAGCCTGCAGAATTGCAGCGGAGAAGGGCCCAGGTCTGGAAGTGAAGAGCGGATTCCGAGTTGGCGCTGGGACGCCCGTCTCCGCCCGGATCAACCTCTGCTCCAGTTGGTGCATCTTTTCCAATAGCTGGGGGTTGCATCGTCGGCGGAATCGGCTTGAATGACCTGCCGGGATGGCCTGCGCCTCGGCACAGGAGGATCACCTTCAGTCCTCGCCCTGGCCTCCTAGCGGTTGGTGTGCGGAAGTGATTCCGCCACCTGTTCTAACATTAGTTGAGGTATGGGCGGCGGTCCCATTCCCGACAACCCAGGTGGGTTCAGCGGTACATGCATCTGTACGACCGGCCCTGGCACCAATGTGCCGGTGCTGGGTCGACTACGCCTGGTGCTACGTGACTGCTCGCTCTGTGCCGGGCGGTTGGTGGCCGCCAGAGTCTTTTTTAGTTCCTCAAAACGTGTCATAAGCGCAACCATCTGTCTTTAGGCTTCGGCCTTTTCCTTGCGCTCCGCCTCACGTTCTCTGTTTGCCTTATGAAGATCCGCCAGTGCTAGCTCGTACATAGTGACGAGATCTTGGCCTGATGGGCGGCTGCTGCCTGGATTTGCCTCACCGCCGGGGTTGGCCGGGGTTGTGAATAGTGCGCGGTTAATCATGGTGATTGTAGTGGGAGGGTTGGGGGATGGCGGGCTGTTCTGCCTACTCTTCAGCGTTTCCCCCGCTACCGTTAGTCATGGTGATTGTAGTGGGATGACCTTTTGTTCAAGAGTTCCCACAGACGGCGCCAATGTAAATATCTAAAAGTCCAGCGGTAGCTGGACCTTAGTTAACGCTGATCCGATGGGCGGATCGATATTTGTGTTGTTCTCATGGCTCCCGTTACCTGTCAAGTAAAATACAATGGGCATCAGAGGGAGACCGCGCCGGGCGGTCTTCAACTCTCCAATGCCTAAGTTAGTCAATGTATTTATGTTGACAAAGTAACAGTAGGTAAGTATTGAATGCGTAATTAATGAGGAGAGAGGAGAGAACCTTTTATAGGTGAGGAAGAGGTTGACCTTCTCTTTGTTTTCGATGTGGGACTGATATGATTCAGTTCCCAGTTTCAGAAGCTTCTGATGCCATCTTGGCGTGGCGCGTGGCGGCGCGTCGGCGGTGATCTGGAGGTGGTCCGACGCTGAGGCTGTAGCCCGCCTGGCGGTGTGTCTGCCTGTCATTCCTTTAGTTGGAATTAGTACCTTTGGCGGTACAATGAGCGTGGCCCATTATAGCTAATTATGCTTGCAAATGTACATGTATGTACAACACCCTTCCTCAAGTTGACAATTCTTTATCTGCAGATGTCTTCTCTGACCATGAGACTCATCCCAATGATCAGACACCTCCATCACCATCTTCACATCATTCATCCCCGCCAGTTGACAACTCTTCACCTTCATCACCATCTTCTTCTCCTCCAGTACCTAATAAGGATATTGTCCCTCACTTCACCGCTCAGAACACGTTAGAAAACCAAATGTCAAACTAAAAGATTATGTTTGTTCTCATGTTGTGTTGCCTACCCATGAGGATTCATCGTCTTTGTCGCCATTTTCTAATAAAGGTACGCGTTATCCACTTTCTAATCACATTTCCTATCACCGTTTTTCTTCATCTTACCATTCTTTTATTGCCAATATTACTCGAAATGTGGAACCTAATAGTTTTACAGAGGCCATAAAAAATCTTCAATGGCAAGAAGCAATGACATCTGAAATTTAAGCTTTAGAGGTTAACAACACCTAAAGCCTTACTCCTTGTTGACACCCAAATTTCCACAAGTTCAAATTTAACGAGTGACAGGCAAAGGTAACGAGTCATCAACCTTTTAACCTACTTGGGCCTTCGAGCAAGCCCATTTCACGTCAAAAGGAAGTTCTCTATTTAGCAAGCAATACGAGAAGCCCAAATACTCAAACGATTGACATGCATTTTCAAAGGAGCCAACATGCTTATTTACCATGTGATACGGGTAGACCCAAGCTACGTTTGGAGCTTATACGGAGGGATGTGGTGTGGAAGGTAACGGATTCTTTGAGGCCTATTGTTAAGTTAAGGCCTATAGACAATTTTGGGCTTGGGGACCAAAATTCATGCTTGAGGGTCTAGAATCTTAACAAATGCTAGTAGAGAGGTGAAAGCAGGCCCAGCAAAACCTAAATCCCACTAGAGTTATTTCTTTACCCGAAGTCCATCACAGAAGCTTCTAGCCCAAAGCCCATTGAAACCATTTTCTTCCCTCAAACCAAAAATATCGCTCCATCAAGATTGCTGCTGGGATTGGTGCTTCACCATTTTTGGCAAGAACCCAAAATCCTTGGAGAAGCTTTCTGATTCATATACCCAGCAATCCCGTTTCAATTTTCAATAGCCCTCAAACTTTGTGATTACAATTTACAATAGCAGAAAATAAGGGATTAGAATCCCTCAAAGATCACAACAACACAAAATCTGGGATCTTCACAGCCCTCTCTGCCTATACCACCGACCTTCACTCTCATAGCAAGACCCAGTTTTCACCCTTTAGGTTTCATGGAGAAAACAAAAGTTGAAAGCTTTAGGATTATCCTACCAAAACTAAGAATACCACTTCAAAACCCTAGGTTCTTAGCATGAATCTTCCCCTCCTATATCCACTATAAAAGGTAAGTTCATCGCTGTTGGAAGCAAGCCACAACAACCCAAAAATAGCAAACAAGAGATCAAGCTCTATCTCTGAATCCCTAGCCATCAATTCCTCCCAACCAACCTTAACCCAAAACCCAGAAATCATGCCATTGCTGGAACTCTCTCTCTCTGCTAAACTCCCAAGCATCTAGCTCCCACACCATATCCATCTATAAGTTATGTTCTTGTGAAATTAACTCCAATCGCTACTGTTATCATTAAGCCAAATAGCTACTGTTATCATCTAGAAGGTTACAACGAAGTTGTTCTTAGGTCCAACCTTTGAACAATTTTGGGCCTAGTCTTGCTTAATCAAGAGGGTCTTGCTGCAAAAGTCCAAATCACAAAGTCACCCTCACATTTTTGGCGACTTCACTGGGGACTAGGTTGTGACCTGTGAGATGGCTCCACCATGAAGAAAGAGGAATAACAGCAGCATGCCTTCCCAAGAGGAAAAAGAGCACGTTGATTCTGTTTCTAGGCATGAAGAGCAACAAGATTAAGAAGAAAGGCAAAACGAGGAGGAAATCACTCCTGCAGACTTGGCACACATCCTCAGCGTTTTCAGTAGGACTCAAAAGGAGATGGTTGACACCATCAGGGGCGGATCCACATAGAGCCCAGCTTGGGCACTTACCTTGACTAGATTTTTGATTTTACATTGATTTGGTGTAGGCAAGGGATGTGAAAGTGGCAAAAATAGGGCAAAACAAGGTGAATTGGGGAAGAAAATGGCAGAAATTAGACAAAATCAAGGCAAAATCTTCATAATTGCCTTCAAAATCTGCAGCTGCTCTCTAATTTTCTTCCCTTCCCCTCCTGCCATTGACTTGCCTTACCTGAAAAAAATTTCTGGATCCGCCCCTGGACACCATGAAACAATTGGTCAACTCAATCTCAACAACAAAACAGCTTGAGCAACCAAATAATGCAGAGCAGCCACAGAAGGTTTCCCATGAGGACTCTGCTGCAAAAGTATCTGAGAATCAGAATGCACCTTCTTTTGTTACCCAAGATGATGTTGTTGCCATGCTGGAAAAAGAATTGCGTCGTGGCTCCGAAGACTGGAAGTATGCTCCTCAACCTCCTTATCCTTCAAGCATAAAGCATTTGTCTTATCCCAAAAATTATGAAACACCCACTTTTACTCTTTTTGATGGGAGAAAGGGCAACCCAAAAGAGCATATTAATCGATTTATCGACGCTCTCAGCCCTCATGCTAGCAATCATAATCTCAGGCTGAGGGAATTTTTCAAAACCCTCACTGACCGTGCATATACTTGGTACACCACCCTAACTCCTGGTTCGATTCGAAGCTGGGATGAAATGGTAGGCAAGTTTTGTGGAAAATATTTCCAATATGAGGAAAGGGTGACCATTGCACAGCTGAACAACACTCGTAAAAAAAAGGGCGAAAACTTGGTGGATTTTGTTCGTCACTTCCGTGACTTAGCTTTGGATTGCTATGATGAGAAGGATGAAGAGTTCTTGGTGGAAATCTGCATCAGCAATATCTTGCCCGAATACAGAGTTTATTTAGAGAACATCGGCATTACTCAATTTTCCAGATTAATTGAAGCTGTGAGGAAAACAAGCATGTCTGTTAAGACCACCACAAGTCAGAGGAGTTGGAGAGACAAAAAAGACACAACTCAGAGGGATGCACATCAAGCTCTGATGGTGGATGAAAGATATTTGAAGAGGAAGGAAATGTCTAGAACTGTCCCGGCAGTCCCTTATACTGATGAAGAACTTCATGCTATTCTTGATACATTGTTTGCTGATGGAGTGATCAAGCCCATGCAACGGGAAAAGCCCCCCACTAGGGAGGATAAGAAAAATCCACACTACTGCCATTATCACCAGATAGTGGGACATCCTACCCCTGCTTGTCAAACCTTGGGAAGGATACTTCACGCAAAGATTGATGAAGGTACTCTCGAGCTCCCATCAAAGAAGCAAGCTATAGATGATGATCCATTACCGAAACGGCATGGAAAAGGGGTATGTGCTGTCATCACTGGTGTAGGAGATGACGCCATGGATCAGGATAATGGATCTTGGGCATTAAGCAAATATCAAGGCCCCATTGACCAGGCTTCTTGGCAACAATACTTCAGGGTATATGGTTATGATAATCCATGATTCTCCCATGATGAGTGCAGCTCAGCTATGGAGGGCCGAATGAGAACTAATGGTGGTCAGAGTCTTGTGAACACGATGGATCAAGTCTATCGTGTGACTGAGGTAGAGGAAGACATTGTGGAAACTGATGTGATGCAGCGTAATAGGCCTAATGCTGCACAAGTTCTTCAGCAAAACCCCAAGTTTAAGTCACCCTTTGATCAACTAGAGTCTAGAGTATGGGCCTCAAGCTAGGCAAGCTGCTGCCGAAGCCTTGATGAACGTATCTGAAGCATTTGGCCCACAATGTTTTGCTGCCGAGACTAAGACACAAAGGGACAGGAGCTTACTCGAATGTGACAATGCTATTGTGTTTACTGACAAAGACATGGAAGTTTCTTACCCAGATCACCGGAGGTCACTCTATTTGGAAGCACAAGTCAATAATGTATTTGTGAGACGAGCCTTGGTGTACACAGGGTCTTCCGTGAACATTATATTTCTCCAAGTGCTCAATGCCGCTGGAGTTCCTCTAACTAAAATTTTGAAGGCAAACATGGCAATTACTGGATTTGCAAATGGAAGTGAGCAAGCTGTAGGATACATACTACTAAACCTCAAGGTCGGAACAATTCAGTCTCTTACTAGATTCTATGTTGTTGATGCCGACACGAGTTACCATGCACTGTTGGGATGCCTGTGGTTGAACAAGCATAAGCTTGTACCTTCCAGTTACCACCAATGTGTTAAGGGGAGGATTAGACTCAAACCTGTCAGGCTGCTAGGAAACCAAGTATCGTTCCACCGGTCAGAAAGCCATCACCCTGAGGCACAATTTTATGATGAATTCACTGACAGAGAAGGAGGCAATCCGTCCAAAGCCGCGGGCACTCCTTTACCCTCATGGCTTGACATTCAAGATCTCAGCAACGACGAGCTTGCAATGTTGGTGAGGCAACAAAGCGCCTATGCTCAGGCACAGCAGCCTCAATGCTCTTAAGTGGTGCTGCCGGATGGCCGCACCATATATTGCTTATGACGAGTTGCGGGGCCTAACCATTCATTATGGGAGGGCCCCAAATCAACAGGTGCCATGGAGTGTGATCAAGTTCAAGAGGCATAAGGGGCTTCCATGGTACCTAAGAGATTTCTCCTTTAAAAGGCGATGCCGGCACCAAAGTGTATGCGAAGTGCTGCTGTGGCAAAAGAAATGGAATAAGTCAACCTGAGTGATGATCCTGCTATTTAGAAAAATGTTTCCATCTCCACCCATTTGTCACCTGAAGAAAGAAGCTGCCTCATCTCTTTATTAAAAGAGTATAAAGATGATTTTTCCTGGAGTTATGAGGAGATGTCAGGATTAGACCCGAATCTAGTGTGTCACACTCTGAATGTACAGTTAGGAGCGAAACCAGTGGTGTAGCCGAGAAGAAATTATCATCCCAATGATGAGCAGCAAATCAAGCAAGAGGTTGAAAAACTCTTAGCCTATGGTTTCATCAAGCCAATCAAGCACCCTACTTGGCTAGCAAATATTGTCCCTGTGAAGAAAAAGAATGGTCAGATATGAGTTTGTGTTGACTTTAGGGATTTGAATAAAGCACGTCCCAAAGATGAATTTCCATTGCCAAACATGGACGTTCTCATAGATTCAACCTCAGACCATGGGATGCTATCATTCATGGATGATTTCAGCGGCTATAACCAAATTAAAATGGCCACCAGAGATGCTATAAAGACGGCTTTTCGCACACCATATGGGAATTTTTATTATATAGTCATGCCATTTGGCTTGAAGAACGCTGGCGCTACTTATCAAAGGGCAATGACAGCAGTATTCCATGACATGATGGGAAAAGAAGTGGAGGATTATTTCGACGATCTGGTGGTGAAATCTAAGACTAGAAGCGAGCATTGGGGTACCTTGAGGAAAGTACTACAAATATGCAGAGAATATAAGCTGAAGATGAATCCAAAAAAAATGTGGATTTGGGGTGTCTTCAGCGAAGTTTCTTGGTTTTGTGGTGCATAGTAGAGGCATTGATGTTGATCCCAGCAGGATTCGGGCCATTGCATCTCTTCCACCACCCTCAAGTCAGAAAGAATTGAAGAGTTTGTTGGGAAGATTGTCTTACATAAGACACTTCATACCTGGTTTAGCTATTGTGATCAAGGCATTCACGCCTCTGTTGAAAAAAGGGAACAAATTTACATGAAACGTTGAATGCAAGGAGGCTTATTTGAAGGTTTAGCAGCTCATCACCAAGCTCCCAACCATGAAAGCACCAACTCCAGGTGTCCCCTTAAAAGTATATCTGACCTCCACCAATACAGCCGTGGGAGCATTATTAGCACAAGATGGTGAAGCTAGAGGAGAATTTCCTATTTACAATGTGAGCAAGCTTTTGAGAGGAAATGAAACACTCTACCCTAAGGCAGAAAGGCTTTGTGTAGCACTTGTCTATGAAGCACAAAGGTTACGCCACTATTTTTTGGCTCACAAGCTTCAACTTATGGTGAAGACTGATTTGGTAAGATATTTGCTGACGAGACCAGTGCTGTCGGGGCGGCTAGCAAGATGGCTGCTCCAGTTGTCTGAGTTTGACATTATATGTACGACACCAAGGGCTATTAAGGGACAAGCCGTGATTGACATGATCACTCTTTTCCCAGAAGAAGAAGGATTTGATGTTTCTCATGACATACTCGGAGAGTTACCTGGAATGGAGCAGTGGTTGAAGAATAAGAACCCTGGACCCTTCACTTCGACGGGTCAGCCATGACTAATAGAGGAGGAGCTGGAGTTGCACTCATGGACCCTATGGGGCATGCCATACCTCTTTCATTCAAGCTAAACTTCTCATGCACCAATAACGTGGCAGAGTATGAAGCTTTTATTGTTGGGCTCGCAACTGCACATGAATTAAGAGTCCAGAAAATCAGAGTGATTGGGGATTCAAACCTAGACATTAGTCAACTAAAGGGGGATTTTGCAGTGAAATAAGCAACCTTGGCACCCTATAGGACTTTGGCAGAAAGGCTAATCAAGGGGTTTGAGCATATAACTCTTGAGCACATTCCCGCCAGCACTAATAGATATGCAGACGCTTTAGCTACCCTTGGTTCCAAGCTTTCATTCACAAGGGAGCAACCCAATATCACAGTAATCCAAAACAACAAGCCATGTGTAGAAGCTATGATTCTCTCAAGCCTACCAAGCGAGAAAGATTGGCGAGAATCTGTCAAGAACGAGATGACTAAGTTGGACAAAGAAGACAGGCTCAGAACATTAGGAGACTATAGTTTGATATTTGGAGAGTTATACAAGCATCTTCCAGGAGGAATGTTGGCCCGCTGTGTAGGTGAAAAAAAAGCTCGGAGGAGATTGCAAGAAGTACATGAGGCCACTTGTAGGGTTGAGAAGGTAATTAGGCTATACCGGAGGTTGCAACGCAGAGGTTATTACGGACCAGAAATGAAGACACAAGTAGTAGAGACACAACTTTCATGTCCCAAATGCTCCTTGATCCCATCAGAGTAGGAAGGATTTACAGTAGCAATTACTGAAGAATGGAGATCACCATACCTGGAATACCTCAAGTGACATGTGTGAAAAACTCACTATCCCCAGGGAAGTCGCCAAAAATGTGAGGGTGACTTTGTGATTTGGACTTTTGCAGCAAAACCCTCTTGATTAAGCAAGACTAAGCCCAAAATTGTTCAAAGGTTGAACCTGAGAACAACTTCGTTGTAACCCGCTAGATAATAACAACAGCTATTTGGCTTGATGATAACAGTAGCGATTGGAGTTAATTTCACAAGAACAGAACTTATAGGTGGATATGGTGTGGGAGCTAGATGTCTGGGAGTTTAGCAGAGAGAGAGAGTTCTAGCAATGGCATGATTTCTGGGTTTTGGGTTAAGGTTGGTTGGGAGGAATTGATGGCTAGGAATTAGACTTTCAGAGGCTGCTGTCCTATCTTTTGTATTCATCTCTGCTCGCTTTGACATCAACAGGGATGTGGAGTCCCTTCGTCATGTAGTTCGAAGGTGGAATCCCCATACGCATACCTTTGTTTGTGAGTAGGGAGAGTTTACCCATACTTTGGAGGACGTCTTCAACATTATGAGGCTTCCCATTACTGGTTCAGTCAACCCCCTTGGTTTTTATTTTAACTCAAAGAAGTTGCAGGTTCTTGTAGAAGGGGCCTCCAGTGTCAAAGGATGTAAACGCCGTTTTTCAAATTGGGTGAAGCATTTTTAGGGTGTTTGTCCCAGGTAAAGGCTTCAATTCTGGTTTCCGTTAGGAAGCAATGCTATCTCTGTGGTTAACCAAATTTGTCTTCATTGAGTTTTCTTATGAGTATGTTGAAGAGCTCGTGTTTCCCTTGGCAATTGCAATAGCAGCCGGCAAAAGGTTGCCTCTGCCTCTAGGACCAATGTTTTTTGGTCATGTCTATCGTCTGCTTGACTACATCGTTGTTGACGAATTAGAGAGTGTTGGTCGGTGCGGCGTTACTACTTTGGTTTCTACCACCTTTCTGCAAGTATTCATCTGGGAACTGTTCAAAGGACTAAAGGTGGAGCCTCTGACCATGAGTCTATCCTTGGAATTGTACAACAACGACAAGGAAGGTAGCAAGCAAGCACAGACTGAATATTTGCCACCGGTACTTCCTCTACTGTGTCACTGGTTCAAAAGGAGACAAGATAAGACAGTGTTTTCCCCGAGTATGTTGGATGATGTAAGTAATTTCATTTGGCAGCCCTATCTCCAGCCTTCTGAGTTTGAGACCTTTTCATTTTCTGGTAGAGAAGAGCAGTGTGCTACGGCTCTTGGTCATGTTGAACTCTACTTGACTATTTGGCCAAATTTTATCCAATCCATCAGCGAGGATAAGGAGGACTTGGATATTTTCATTGTTGTTTATTCTCCTGATAGAGTGATGCGGCAACTCGGTTACCTTTAAGATGTTCCCTTGCCTCCACCTTACTCTCTTAACTCGAAGATCAGGAATCTTTCTCATATGGAGTGTAGATGTGTCCTTGATTTCTCTGGCAGAATTGTGGACCTCCCATCTCAGTTACTAGGGAATGCTGCAAATGCTAATGTTTCCCATCCTTATAGTTGCTATTGGAGGGGGATGCTGTGCAGGTTCAGGCTCTTTGTGGAAGCCAACAGCCCTCAGCTAGAGTTGGGACCTATTATCAGCAGTAGGTTGGCTAGCCCCAAGATTGTACTAACTTATGCTGAAAAGCATAATCTCACGTATACTGAAGTGTACAGAGATGGTACTAGAAAGATTGTCGGCTATTTAAAAGGTTTTGAAGCTAAGAGTGCGAAGAGAGAAGGAAGGAAGCATGACAAGAAGGCATGTGATAAGGGTAATGCAAAGGAACAAAACACCCAGAAGCCTATTCGGCGCTTCTTTTTTTTTGCAAAAAAAAAAAAAAGAGGCAGGTTAGCAAAAAGGGATGTTACGCACTTGCTTACCACCATCACTCATGCCTTCATCTCCGACAACCTACGAAAGAGAGGCAGTTTTAGCTCCCTTCGAAAAAAAAAAAAAAACAAGAAGAAGAAGGGGAGAAGTCGTTACAAAAAAAAAAGGGAAGGAAGAAGAAGAAACAACCTGATCGTCACCATCTTGATTAATTACATCCATGGGAGGCATTTCAGGCACATGATCAGATGCCTCTTTTGAAAAATTAGTATGGTCTTCTTTAGAAATATCAGTTCGACCCCCTTGAGAATCCTCTCTGTGATCAGACGACTCAGGCAACTCAAGATAAACTGGAGGACCACGAGGAGAAGGAGAACTCATAGACTTTACACGACTGCTTTGACGAAGATCGACACCAGAATCTACATCAGCCTTCCTCTTAGTCCTTTTTTTCACTTCAAAACTCGTAGCATTTGCTTGCTTTGCATGAGAAGTACCACTTTCTTGGGAAGTGGAAGATGCTTTCTTCTTCACCTCCTGGTTCTTTGAAGCAACGTGCTTGGGGGAATCACCAACTTGACTCCATGACAGGTCATATGCATGAACTTGTCAAAATCCACTTTGGGCTTGGAGCGCCGAATAGGCTTCTGCGTGTTTTGTTCCTTTGCATTACCCTTATCACATGCCTTCTTGTCATGCTTCCTTCCTTCTCTCTTCGCACTCTTAGCTTCAAAACCTTTTAAATAGCCGACAATCTTTCTAGTACCATCGCTGTACACTTCAGTATACGTGAGATTATGCTTTTCAGCATAAGTTAGTACAGTCTTGGGGCTAGCCAACCTACTGTTGATAATAGGTCTCAACTCTAGCTAAGGGTTGCCGACTTCCACAAAGAGCCTGAACCTACACAGCACCCCCTCCAATAGCAACTATAAGGATGGGAAACGTTAGCATTTGCAGCATTCCCTGGTAACTGAGATGGGAGGTCCACAATTCTGCCAGAGAAATCAAGGACACATCTACGCTCCATATGAGAAAGATTCCTGATCTTCGAGTTAAGAGAGTGAGGTGGAGGCGAGGGAATATCTTGAAGGTAACCGAGTTGCCGCATCACTCTATCAGGAGAATAAACAACAATGAAAATATCCAAGTCCTCCTTATCCTCGCTGATGGATTGGATAAAATTTGGCCAAATAGTCAAGTAGAGTTCAACACGACCAAGAGCCGTAGCACACTGCTCTTCTCTACCAGAAAATGAAAAGGTCTCAAACTCAGAAGGCTGGAGATAGGGCTGCCAAATGAAATTACTTACATCATCCAACATACTCGGGGAAAACACTGTCTTATCTTGTCTCCTTTTGAACCAGTGACACAGCAGAGGAAGTACTGGAGGCAAATATTCAGTCTGTGCTTGCTTGCTACCTTCCTTGTCGTTGTTGTACAATTCCAAGGATAGACTCATGGTCAGAGGCTCCACCTTTAGTCCTTTGAACAGTTCCCAGATGAATACTTGCAGAAAGGTGGTAGAAACCACAGTAGTAACGCCGTACCGACCAACACTCTCTAATTCGTCAACAACGATGTAGTCAAGCAGACGATAGACATGACCAAAAAACATTGGTCCTAGAGGCAGAGGCAACCTTTTGACGGCTGCTATTGCAATTGCCAAGGGAAACACGCGCTCTTCAACATACTCATAAGAAAACTCAATGAAGACAAATTTGGTTAACCACAGAGATAGCATTGCTTCCTAACGAAAACCAGAATTGAAGCCTTTACCTGGGACAAACACCCCATTTTCAATAACACCCCAAAAATGCTTCACCCAATTTGAAAAAATGGCGTTTACATCCTTTGACACTGGAGGCCCCTTCTACAAGAACCTGCAACTTCTTTGAGTTAAAATAAAAACCAAGGGGGTTGACTGAACCAGTAATGGGAAGCCTCATAATGTTGAAGACGTCCTCCAAAGTATGGGTAAACTCTCCCTACTCACAAACAAAGGTATGCGTATGGGGATTCCACCTTCGAACTACATGACGAAGGGACTCCACATCCCTGTTGATGTCAAAGCGAGCAGAGATGAATACAGAAGATAGGACAGCAGCCTCTGAAAGTCTAATTCCCGTGGCCTCGTCTTTTAGCTCATTGTCAACCCATGGCAGCCACCTAGTAACCAAACCACAAGGATACTCAAAGTTTATGGGGACTGCCGGATAATCCCCTCTCTCAATCAGCAACTTGGAAATCTGCTCAAGACTGACATCTCTGGAGGTTTCAAAATTCCCTCTAAACTCTCTTTTAAGACCATCCTCAAGCACAAAATGATGATCGACTAGACTAGATACCTCGGGAGCCATGGTGTGTTAGGAAGATACAAGGACCTGCACATACAATGAGATATTTCTATAAAAAAAAATAAAAAATAAAAATAAATAAAAAAAAAGAAGGAAGGTCAAGCCATTGAATCACAGCACGCTATTCACAAGCAATTGACCATCCTCAAGCACAAAATGATGATCGACTAGACTAGATACCTCGGGAGCCATGGTGTGTTAGGAAGATACAGGGACCTACACATACAATGAGATATTTCTAAAAAAAAAAAAACAGAGAGAAAGAAAGAAGGAAGGCCAAGCCATTGAATCACAGCACGCTATTCACAAGCAATTGACTTTGAATCAATTAACCATTAGATGCCAAGCAAGAGACCGAGCAAACTTAAAAACTTAAAGCCAACATGGTCAATCCAAGCTAACAGGCACAATTTACATGATAAACTAAACTATATGATATCAGGCTACATCATGTTCCATTGCAATCACAACAGTAAAACTCCACGCATAATGCAAAAAAGAAGGGAATCTAGGCCACTCCATGCTCATCCAATTCATAATCACACGTCAAGCAAAGGGCTAAGCTAAAATTGAAACTATTGAATCCACATAGCCCAACCAAGCTAATAAGCATGTCTTAACATGATGAACCAAGCAAACTAACAGCAAGCTCCATCATGTTTAACAGCAATCACAGCAATAAAAAAATAATAATAAATAAAATAAAAAACTCCACGCATAAAGCAAAAGATCGAGCCACTCATGCTGAATTAATCTATTATTAGGCATCAAGCAAATAACTATGCAAAAAAAAAAAAAAACGCAATTTACAAAGCCAACGATACATTGCTGTGCCAGCTTCATTGCTATCACAGCAGTAAAAAAAAAAGAGAAACAAATCGGGATGCGTTATGAGGCTAGGGAATGGGAAGAAATACTTACAGTTTGTGTACCCTCCAAAACAAGTGGTAGCGAATCAATCACAGCAGCGATCGATCACAACAGCAAATCAGTATAGCTAAAGCTACAAGCAATCGCAATAGCAGGATTGATAACACCAGAATAGAACATGCAAGATCCAACGAGTCAATCATGACAGCGAATCAGCAATATTGGGGAACTGATATCGCGTTAGCCAACATGAGATTACAATAACGGCAGGTATCAAATCAAAAAAAAAAAAAAGGAGAAGAGAAAGAGGGAAGAAAAAGACAGAGATAACAAAGGATGGAGATGATTACCCCAAGCAAAAGAGGAAGCAATATGACAAGCCTACCAAGCACGGAAGAAGTCGCAAATCGGCTCTGCAACTAGCCCGATGTAAGAGCGTGAGAATAGGGACATTCAAGCCAAAGGAGTTTGATTTCTCTCCTCAGAACAAGAGTCTGACGCTTGAGAAGAAAGATGTCTCGAGCAAATAAAAAAAATATGGAAGAAAATGAGGAGAAAAGAAAAAGACTTTACACGCCAATGCCGTTTTCCTAGAAGGAAAGTAACTGAAAAGTAGGACTTCTCTCTTCTAACTAGGAGTCCAATGATGATGAAGATCCATTGTCACGTGGGAAGCTTGATAAGTCATGGGCCGTATCAATAAGATATGCAGGCCAACCCAAGTCAAAAAAATAAAAGAAGAAAGAATTTTATATAAAATCATTCAATAAGTCTTTGAATTTTTGATTATGTAGCTCGTAACAAGGTCACAAGACCTACATAATCAAGGGGGCTAATGTTGACACCCAAATTTCCACAAGTTCAAATTTAACGAGTGACAAGCAAAGGGAACGAGTCATCAACCTCGTAACCTACTTGGGCCTTCGAGCAAGCCCATTTCACGTCAAAAGGAAGTTCTCTATTTAGCAAGCGATACGAGAAGCCCAAATACTCAAACGATTGACATGCATTTTCAAAGGAGCTAACACGCTTATTTACCATGTGATATGGGTAGACCCAAGCTATGTTTGGGGCTTATACGGAGGGATGTGGTGTGGAAGGTAACGGATTCTTTGAGGCCTATTGTTAAGTTAAGGCCTTATTTACCATGTGATATGGGTAGACCCAAGCTACGTTTGGGACTTATACGGAGGGATGTGGTGTGAAAGGTAACGGATTCTTTGAGGCCTATTGTTAAGTTAAGGCCTATAGACAATTTTGGGATTGGGGACCAAAATTCATGCTTGAGAGTCTAGAATCTTAACAAAGGCTAGTAGAGAGGTGAATGCAGGCCCAGCAAAACCTAAATCCCACTAGAGTTATTTCTTTACCCGAAGTCCATTACAGCAGCTTCTAGCCCAAAGCCCATTGAAACCATTTTCTTCCCCCAAACCAAAAATATCGCTCCATCAAGATTGCTGCTGGGATTGGTGCTTCACCATTTTTGGCAAGAACCCAGAATCCTTGGAGAAGCTTTCTGATTCATATACCCTGCAATCCCGTTTCAATTTCCAATACCCCTCAAACTTTGTGATTACAATTTACATAGTAGAAAATAAGGGATTAGAATCCCTCAAAGATCACAACAACACAAAATCTGGGATCTTCACAGCCCTCTGCCTATACCACCGACCTTCACTCTCATAGCAAGACCCAGCTTTCACCCTTTTGGTTTCATAGAGAAAATAAAAGTTGAAAGCTTTAGGAGTATCCTACCAAAACTAAGAATACTACTTCAAAACCCTAGGTTCTTAGCACGAATCTTCCCCTCCTATCTCCACTATAAAAGACAGGTTCATCGCTGTTGGAAGCAAGCCACAACAACCCAAAAACAGCAAACAAGAGATCAAGCTCTATCTCTGAATCCCTAGCCATCAATTTCTCCCAACTAACCTTAACCCAAAAACGCAGAAATCATGCCATTGCTGGAACTCTCTCTCTCTGCTAAACTCCCAAGCATCTAGCTCCCACACCATATCCATCTATAAGTTATGTTCTTGTGAAATTAACTCCAATCGCTACTGTTGTCATCAAGCCAAATAGCTACTGTTATCATCTAGAGGGTTACAGCGAAGTTGTTCTCAGGTCCAACCTTTGAACAATTTTAGGCCTAGTCTTACTTAATCAAGAGGGTCTTGCTGCAAAAGTCCAAATCACAAAGTCACCCTCACACTCCTCTTCCTCTCGGCAAGGAACCCATTGGCCGCAAATGGGTGTGCAAGATCAAGTATAATTCAGATGGCACCATTAAATGTTACATGGCCCGTCTCGTTGCCAAGGGTTACACCCAAGTTGAAGGGGTGGATTATTGTGAGACTTTCTCACCCACTACGAAAGCTCACCAAATTTAGGTGTCTCCTCGCTATTGCTGCCTCCCGAAATTGGAGTCTTCATCAAATGGACGTACAAAATGCGTTCCTTCATGGTGACCTTCATGAAGAGGTTTATATGCTTCCTCCACCTGGATTCAATCGACAGGGGGAGAATCTGGTATGTCGACTAAATAAGTCATTGTATGGTCTCAAACAAGCTTCCCGAAATTGGTTCTCCAAATTTTCCAATGCTATTCAAAAGGCTGGTTACAGGCAATTCAAGGCTGATTATTTATTATTTACACTTGTGGTTGGTAATTCTTTCACTAATGTGCTCATTTATGTTGACGATATTGTGCTCACTGGAAATGATCCCAAAGCCATTGAATTATTAAAAACATTTCTTCTTAAGGAATTTCGCATAAAGGATCTTAGCAATCTTAAATATTTCTTGGGCATTGAAGTCTCACGGTCCAAGAGAGAAATTTTCGTTTCTCAACGAAAATATGCATTAGATATTCTACTTGATGTAGGTCTTACAGGTGCACGTCCATGTCATTTTCCAATGGAACAAAATTTAAAGCTTACACCTACAAATGGGGAAATTCTTAAAGATCCCACACGTTATCGGAGATTGATTGGGAAACTCATTTATCTCACTGTGACAAGACCAGATATTATGTATTCTATTCGGATTCTTAGCCAATTCATGAAGCAGCCAAGGAAACCTCATATGGAAGCTGCCATGAGAGTATTGCATTTTATTAAGGGAAATCTGGGTAGAGGCATTTTCTTTCCATCAGAAAATGATTTGGCTTTAAAAGCTTATTGTGACCCAGATTGGGCAAGTTGTCCAACAACAAGAAAGTCAACAACTGGATATTCTGTTTTCCTTGGTAATTCATTGATTTCATGGAAATCTAATAAGCAAAGTAATGTGGCGTGTTCATCAGCAGAAGCCGAGTACCGTGCTATGGCTATGACTTGTCGAGAATTAACTTGGTTCAGGTACATTTTACAAGATTTGCAAATTATTCAAGATAAATCTGCTTCTTTGTATTGTGACAACCAAGCTGCATTACATATTGCCGCCAACCCGATTTTTCATGAAAGAACAAAACATATAGAGATTGATTGTCATGTGGTTCGAGAGAAGCTACATGCCGGATTGATTTCTACTAAATATGTCCCTTCTTCTCTACAAATCGCAGACATTTTCACAAAGGCATTGGGAAGAGATAGTTTTGAATCTTTAATTTCCAAGTTGGGACTTCATGGCATTCACTCTCCAACTTGAGGGGGAGTGTTGAGAATCTCTCATGATATGGAAAGATTTAGGTGTAAATGTTAATTGTTTCCCTTCACACTTTGTCAATCGTTGTAATTTATTTTTGTAATAATACTTAGATCTAGATTATTCCATACCATAGAAGGTAGATTGTTTTCCTATATATCTTGTAATATTCTGAATTGTAATTATCATCAATATACCAATTATCATTTTTTTTTACACATGCTTGAAGAGTATTTGCAAACGGGGATTCAAGGACAGAAAGGTGAGATTGATGTGACAGAGTACTTGTTGTAGCACGGTCAAGTTTTGAAGAAGGTAACAATTTATTCTGGTGATTTTTGGGAAGACTCAGTGGTGGAGTTCTAGCAAAAAAGTTCAAAACTCCAAAAGAGTTCTAAGAGTTGTAAGATTGAATGGATCTTTTGATCTATATCAATGGATCCTATATTTTCTGGTAGGCGTTAACTTTATTTGCAGTTATAGTGTAACCTTATGGCATTAGCTTCCCTTCTGAAACTCACTTTTATCGGGAGAAGGTGTTATTCTAAGATTAATTTGTTTGACTTAAATCTTATCGTTTGATCAGTTGATTTAGTCTACTGTCTACACGTATGCCCGCCTAATGTTTTCTGTTAAGCATACACTAAATGTTTTCTGCTAACAAGCTGATATGTTTATCCCTTGACAGCTTTTTCTTAGTCTGGTTTCTGTTGTTTCAATTTTGAATTTCTGCATCACTTCCCTAACTTTTGTGTTTCTATGAAACATTCAGCGTGGATTACTAAAGAAACTGTGGTTCTTTTGCTTGTGGATTAAGCATTAGGTTTATTAGTGGGGGGTGATCATCTAGCAGCTACTTTTTTTCCAAATTTTCAGGATAGTATTAGTTTGGCTCTTCCTTGCGCATTTTATCTTGTCTTGGCATGGGTTGTACACTATCTCAGGTCCTCAAACATAGATAACTCTGCCTTTGTTCTCTACCCTAAATTTTTTAATAAAATTAGTATTTTAATAAAATTAGTAGGCTATGCTCATGTTCGAAAATTACATTGATGCATGCATAAGAAGTGGGCGTTGTTATTCTTAAATTTTGATGTAAATATGGCCAATGTTAATTACTGACTGAAATTCCATAATATCCTCAAAGTAGTAAACTATCTTTCTCATATTGTTCATGATTACAGTTTTAGTTGCACATTTTATCTTTTCACTACCTGGAGTAACACCAGAAAAAATGGAAAATTTCAGTTAATTATTTATATATTAGTTTGGTACGTATATTCTTTTATCAACGTGCAAAGTAATTAAGAACATGTACGTCATTAAGAAGGGGCTTGACCAATGAACTTTCAAGGCAATGATTTTTGGACTGGAAGAACGACCATACATGTCGTACTGTTTCCGGCCAGGACAACCATCGAACATGACTCTTTCCGTCCAGAAATGACTGTCTAAGAGATTTCAAAAGTGTTCTCTAAAGCTAAAATTGAGCCGTCAAATAGCAATTTACCATTGAAGATGCTGTACTGAACACCATTATAGATTGTCTGGAATTTTTTTTCCACCACCGACTTTGCTTGAAATTGTCCATGTGCAATGTCGACGAAGTATTTGAATATTTGCCCACAAAAAGCTGCTGGAAAACAAAACCACTATGAGATGAATTAAAAAGAAACTTCGATAAGATTGCCTCTATCTTAAGCAATCTTTCAACTATCTTGTTTCGTATTCTCATCCATGCAGCTGGAGAGAGATTAAGAATGACAAGGCATATGTATCGTTATCAGAAAACAAAAACCGCCATCTTTTCATACCAGTCACCCATGTTATCAATGTAAACACAACCATCTCTATCATTATGATCCATATCTAACTACTCACAAATTTCCAAACAAAACCCAAATGTCCAGCTATATTGGAAGAAATAGCAAAAATTGGTAAATATTATGCACTTTCTTGTGTATTTTGCTAAAAAAAAAAAAAAAAAAAAACTATTGACAAGAATGACTTTTTTTTTTTTAGGAGTAAAAAAAAAAAGTGAAGAATGACGTTCTTCAAGTATAAACAAAACTTCTTTTATTTACGAATGGAGTTCAACGGCATTTTTTTTTTCAAAGTTGTAGTTTAATTGCTTGGCCCCTCAAACTCTACCATGCCTCGTCTAAATGAGAACATGAGAGTGTGATTAGCATGTTGTGCAACTGTGCAAGTCTTATTTGATAGCGATGTGATAATATCTGTTTTAATAATTTATATTCGTTTAAGAAGAAAGATAATTTTGAAAGAATCTTGTAATTCACACTCCTACAAAGGATGGAAATTATTTTTTGTAGCATAAATGTACGTGTCACATAACAAGTAGAATGCAAAATACGTAACTTATCTTGTATATTATTTGCACTCTCAATTTGTCATTTATAATTTAATTTTCATGTCAATTAATGGAAAATGATAAGATTACTAAAGGACGGCCACTTAAATTTCATGTCGGGAGGATATTCGTATTCCAATGTCTCTCCTAGAGTTAATGCCACAACTACTAAAAACTAGAGCTAATTGCTATCATTTTCAATAACCAAATAATACAAGAATGACCAGAAGCATATAGCTTTGCTTTATATGTATAAACGGGGAACACACCTCGTGACCAAAGAGCCTAAATTATGCAAGCGCCCTTTTCACAGATGAAGACAAACTTGCCAAGACTAATGCTTTAGGCTCTGTCATCCTAATTGACGGCCCTGATCTAGCACCGACCGGTGTTTGTAGAATAAAGTGGGCATGCTTTGTAGGACCACTACATATTATATGGGATGTTAACGTTTTAGAGCCACTGTGCATATAATGCAAATATGCAATGCATATTGCAGGGTGCAGGGTGCAGGGTGCAGCGTGCAGGGCAATAAATTTCTGCAGTTCAATGAAAGCGGCAACAGTCCACTCTAAGACAATAAACATTATCCTGATTCAGAATAGGAATCGGAGGACAAAGGACGGTCACGCATTGACTCATTTTTAGCCGCTGAAGCAAGTCGGTTCCTGATGTGCAACGCATTTTCGATTGAAAGTCACTTGAGAGTTGAGATGCGAGGATATGAGTGGTAAAATAGTCATTGCTTGTTGCGGTGAGTTCTATGTTGCTGTAAATAAATAGAACCGAGGAGTGGAAAATGTAATCAGTGGCAACAGGGGAAGGTGTGGCAAAATGTCATGAGTCATGATTTAGAACTATAAATAGGTCTAATTATTGAGGTACTGCAAGATGGAAGAACGTTCCAGGAGATTCAACTTACCCTATATAACCCCTAAAGGAGTTAATGCATGGCATGATGGCTCTACTCAATTTCATGACCATTTCAAGAACTTTGAGTAAAAATCACCGTTTACGCTACAGTGATATTGAAAGTGAGGCTTAGCTGTCTTTCCTGGGCAAGAAGAATAAATCTTGTACATTACTGTTTTGTCTTGGTTGGATTCTCTATATTACTGTTCCTACTAGCAAACAAAACCAGAAATAGTCCCTTGCACCTTAATTCTTACATAGGCCAATACCAAACCATCAAAGGAAAAGTAGACAAGTTTAAACAAATAGGAATAGGAAACTAAATTGCAGCTCTTATATATTTCACTATTTACATTATTAAAACATGCATAGTCCGGTAAAGAGTGATGCAGAACAGCTAGACAATCCCTTCTGTCACTGACCTAATATTAACAAAATTTTGGGATGTCCTTGGAGGAAGAAATTAAACAATGAAATGATTCCAAAGGTAACTTCCAACACAACAGTCGACGCGCTTTCCTTTTTTGAAATGGGCAAAAAAGAAAAACAAATGGAGAAAAATGTCCAGGTGACCAAATTGGAAGTGCCCACAACACAATGAGGAACCAGGCAGGCCATTTCTTCTTCAGTAATGTGATATGCTGTGGGCCCAAAACTACCAAAGAATCAAACTTGAACCTCTGATCAACAACAATGGCTTTACCTTTGCCTTCTTGGATTGGACTGTAACTGAGAGGTGAGGTAAACTTGGCATTGAATGACAGTTTTACCGAGTTTGAATCCGGGAACAACTGTGAATCCCACTAGTGGTTCTGATGCCGTTGAAAGGAACGCTTCCTCCGCCACACTTTCCATGTAGACTTCTGAAAATCGACACCCCTTGCTCACTTGGAAGATTGCAGCTTCGGGATCGAAGGAGAAGGCCAACAAATGCAGGAGCCAGACCCGCTTTGCCATGTCAGCAAATAAAGAAAAGAAATTAGTGCTTGGAAACTCACCGGCATTCACAAGGTTTCTCTGATTCAGATTGCCAGAAAATGATGCTTCCATCTTGGGATGAATCAGTCGTAAGTACTTGACGCGACAGAATTTGGCAAATGCTGATCTTGGATTCCGGGAAAGATACTCCTTTGCCTTCCAAGGTTTGAGTTCCGTGAATCTCTCAAAAAAGAGCTGTTGCTGCTGTTTCTTTTTCTCTGGCAGGAACTCGTTCGGAAGTGAGAAGTTGGGGTATTGGAAACCATCAAACATTTCCCTGCAAACGAATTGTTCAAATGCAAAACACTTGTGGTCTTCTTTCCAATAAACAACTTCACCACCATCGATAGAATTAGCTGCTGTATGAATGTCCCAACCAGCAGATTTCATTTCATCCATCATGGCCCTAACAAAGCTCCGAATGGACCTGACCGTGTGCCGAAGAACTGTAATAAAATGGCTAGGACTTAAACCAGATAAATGAAGATTGTCAGGCACATATAGCTGCCCACTCTGATATACTCTCTTTTCAAGCAACTTGTTCAGTTTATTGGCTTCCTCCAACTTCTCACCAAGAAATATTACTTCAGAGTCCTTAAGCCTGACCTGAGATTCCAACTTTTTCCCCATAATATCATATGTTTTGAGAACACTCTTCTGTTCCTCAATCTCAGCCAACACTAAAGTAGTCTCCGGCGAAGGATCGAACTCCTTCTTTAAGAAACACCTCTTCAACTCAGACAAGTTCTTCAACTCACCAACTACTGTATGATCAGCAGCATGAATTCCGTCAGCATCATAAGGAGTCTGAGCATATTGTAGCTGAGCATAAGCAGCTTTAACAGATGAAATACTGGCGAACAGCTTTGCAAGAAGAGCTTCCAAGGCAGCCCTTTCCTGTAGCTTCTCGTTGTTCTTCTCAAATGATTGAGACAGAGTAACCCGAACCTTAGGAGCATTCCGATCATCCTGGACTTTCTGAATTCCAATTTCTTGCGACTTGAATTTCTGATTTCCAAGTTCTTTAGACTTGACTTTCTGAATCCCAATTTCGTGGGACTTGGCTTTCTGAATCCCAATTTCTTGGTAATTAATCTTCTGAATGCCAATTTCTTGAGAGTTACCTTTCTGAATCCCATCAACCGGGGCAATACCTGTTGCAGCGCGAAGATGCAGAACTTTGGCAATAGTACGTGCTAGCCTACTCTTAGTTGGAGTTACAGCTGACCGACTCACTGAATCCATCTACAAAACAAAGATTAACAAATGTTGGAGAGGGATATGAGTGATGAAAACTCAATTGAGACTATCTAAAAAAAAAAAGCATATAGAGAAAAACTGGAATAAAGATATGGGACGACAATGATTACTATGATGAGGGTATTGAAGGAAAGCTAAAAAGCAATATGCTTTAACACTTGGACCAAGGCCATTACTGGAGGATGGAGTTTCTTTTCGTTTGCTCTTTCAACTTTAGGAGTTTCCGATTTGCTTTCTTTTGAAAGCGTAAGAAAAGCAGATTTAAAGGCGGGAAAAGGAGAATGAGAGACACAGAGAAGAATGGAAGGTGGAGAAACTGTGGAGAGATATTCAAAAGGACAAGCATAAAAGACGCGTTAATGCATATGCATATGCATATGCTTATATGGAACACTAGGAACCTCGGTTATCATGAAACATGCATTATAGATGTTTATTAAATTCAATACCATGCAAATCAAAGATTAAAATAAACACACTATTAAAAAATCTTTAATTAGGAATTTGGAGGACCTTGCACTTGGTGATTCTTGTTCTTAATATGCTTTTATCAATCACTTCCTCAACTCTACGGTCCAAGTCAATCCTACTATTCTTTTTTTCTTTTGGTCATGCCTACTATTCAAGTCAACAAAAGCTTTCACTTTTCTCCGAATAAACACCCCAAATGCAAGGACACATTCTCAATTAGCCTTCTCTTGCAATTTTGTGTGCTCATTCAGCTACCATAATATGCTATGATAACAACATGAAAACACTGATGTCTGGCCCAATGTGTAAATAACAGATATTCGTAAAAAAAGACCAAATCATCCCTTTGGATTCCCTGAGGCACGCCACTAACTACAACAGTAGTCCTAAAAGCAGCCTCTGCAAAACCAGAGATCTGAACTGAAAGGGACCCATCATAGTGAAAATCTGATTAGGAATTTTGGATCATATACACCACAAATCATGGGTTTCGTTTCGTACACTAGGCGGTGGATTCTTTTACTCATGCATCACTCCATCAAAGACTCTTGGTTTTTATGGTACATCACTCATAGAGATCTGAGCCGATATATATGACTCAAACTATTCTAAACCAACGGTCAGAAATCTATTCCCAAAGCCATTGTCCTGCTCCCCCATATACTGACAATGGGGTGTTTGCATTCCAATACACACGTATATGGTTAGAGACACATTGCATTACCCAGAAAAAGGTTCCAATACCCTCCCTTTTTTCCATATTAAAAAAGGATGTACAATATCTAAGCCTCTGGTGTAAAATGAAAGCCAAAATCACATTCTACTTAAAATTTAGAGGGGTCCGTATAGATAAATTTGCAAAAATCTCAAGCTTAAGTCACATTAAAAATGTTTTAAACCTTAAAAAATTAACCACCATTCCTCAACTCCAATACTAAATTTACCGACCATATTGCTAATCACTTCTGTGAGAGATGTGATCAGTAACGCGGTAAACAGGTGCACTAATTTTTCTCTTAACTCGAAGGAGTAATTTCCAAATGAAGTAATGAGAGACCCTAAACCAAGTTTCAATATCTAACTAAATATGACATCTACTGTAGACTCACATGAACGTTAAAAAAAAGGTATGAGATGCATAGAGCAGTGTCTATTATCGCTAGCTACTACACTGTCTCCTTACATGGAACCCCACAAACTGGACAGTAGAAATCTACACGATTCTTATAAATTTAAATTTAAAGCACATGGTCCCACAAAAGTATAACCATGGCAGTGTCATTATAGAGAAAAATTTGAAAAAAAAAATATGATGACTAATCACTGTAATGGAAGGATGGACCAGAGAACCAGGACCACTACACCTTAGAGAACCCCAACAGAGGTGAACCAGTAAATTAACCAACATCAAAAACCAAACACATGACCACTAGAAAGTCAATTAAACACAACTACAAAAATCCAATTCACATACCTTTTGAAATCAAACTGGATACAGATGGTACTTTTTGCCGACCTCAAATCAAATCCTCTTCATTTATAAACGCTAATCACAAGAAAACAGAGCCACAGAAAAGCAGAGTAGAACCCTGCAAGCCACAAAACCCAGAAATCAGAACCATTGAAAAATGAATGAAAGAAATTGCTTTTTTTTTTCTGATACAAAGACCAGAGAGCTACTCACCAATGACCAAAACACAAGTGGTCTAAGAAACCCAGAAGCAAAAACAATGAATGGTTTGAAAAAGAAATCCACTTTCAGAAAAGAGAGAAAAGAAAAAGGTACCAATAAACCAAAAGCAAATGAGCTAAGAGATATCCAAAAGCAAAAATTAAAAAAAAACAATGCGTTGTGGAGCTAGAACATTCTCTCTTACAAGATATATATATTAACAAAACCACCGACCTCTACCGCTACCTCCACCTCCAATTAAAAGCTACAAAAAGCAAAACAATAACATCAAAACCGTTTCAGAATCCCAAATATGAATGCCCATTTATTTAGTCATATAATACATTAAACAGGTAAGCTCAGAGGCCTAAAACCCAGAATGAAAGATTAGAGAAAAATCAAAAATAGCAAACACCCGTCAACGGAAAACGAATCAAACTGAAAATGGCAAGCCTTTAAGACCCAAAACCCTTCAAAGCTTTGTGCTTTTACCTTAGAAAGAAAGAAAGCCGGTAGCTTCAACCGCAGAGTTTGACTAGTTTGTTTTGTGTGTATTACGTAAATCCAAAAAACCCTTCAGGAGCTTCAATGCTTCTGACCCTTGTTGGGTTTGACAGATTGGCTTTTGGAGATGCAGATTAGCGAAATGGGCTTTCGGAGAAGGAAAGGCCAGAGCTTTGAGAGAGGAGCCTGGAGGAGGAGGAAGAAGAGAGGGAAATGACGAAAGAGGACAGACACGTTTTCGGGGGAAGGTTCAACGCGGAGGGGGGGCGTTGGGAATTAAAAAGGGCAGCTTCGCATCGCTGGGTCGCTTTCGTACTTTCCTTGTATGACGGATATGCCCCTGGGAGTGTTGTTGCCGTTGTGGGCGGTGGGTGGGGTCGGGATTCTGAGATTGGGAGGGGTAGTTTGGGGAATTGGGAATGTGGTAGAGACTGGCGGATGTTACGTCGTTTGCGCAGGTGGTAGAGTGTGGGGGGGTGAATGGACGGTGGGGATTGAGAGATGGAGATTCTCTAGAGTGAAGATGCTCAGAACTAAAGTTTCATGTGAGTTGTTGCGCATGCCGCCATTTGTCATCTGCTTGCCAGCTTTCATATTCTTCTATCGTTTTTTTAGGTCAATTAATATTCTTGATAAAAAATTTAGATTTATTGAAATTTCCAAAAATGAAGGCAATAGGCCTGTAGTCAAATAGATTACGTGACATAAAAAAATTGAGTATCCACAAAAAATATTATGGGTCAACTCAGGAAAGGATTGAAGGTAAATATTTGGAACAAAAGTTAATGTAAAGAGCTGATGTAGATATTGATACAGATAAAAAAAATAGAAATTCATTAGTGGGTGGCGAGCACAAATAAGATCGCTCGAATATCTTATTTTTTAAGTTTTTTCTTTTATTAAAGAAAATTTTTCATTGATAATTAACAAAAAAATATTTTTCAAGAGAGCATCTTGTATAAAACCAAGAAACTGGGGCATCTTATATAAAACTGCCAACTCTACTATGTTTGCTCTACATAAAAATCTCTTAGGAACCAATTATGATATGAGGTTATACTAGTGGTTCAGTTGCATTATGAGCTAAAGTATGAGATACTAATACTTCTCCTGCTTACATGGGACAATAAAGCCTAACAAGGAATGATCCTCCTCAATTCAATTCACCACTTGCACTAGTTGTAGACAATCACTCTCAAATTGGGGTTCAAATTTGCTCACCACTAACCCTAAATGGTGATACCACCACCCAATAAAAAGTTGACATGTATGGTAACTCATAACCATGAACTAACTATGGTTAACTTAATAAATTATCAGGAAAGAGAAAAAGTTCAGGTGGTTAACTTAACTATGGTCATCAACCAACTTCACGAAAAGTTCAGGTACACTTAACTATGCTAATGATGCCACTTCAATGGTAATCTACTAGAACTCATACACATTGATATACGTGGTCCATTTAGGCATCAAACTATCTGTGGGAATGTGTATTCCATCACATGATAATTTTTCTAGATACATTTATGTTTATCTACTTTCAGAAAAGACGCAAGCATTGAAAGCCATTCAAATCTTTAAGTCTGAGGTAGAAAATCAACTAGAAAATAGATCAGATAGAGGTGGTGAGTTCTATGGCAAGTACACTGAATCCGGCCAACAAAAGGGTCCATTTGCCTTGTTTTTGCAAGACAATGGCATTAAAGCTCAATACACAACACCGTATAATCCACAACAGAATGGTGTTGCAGAGAGAAAGAACATGACACTTTTGAACATGGTTAGATGCATGATGTGTACAACTGGGTTGCCAAAATTTCTGTGGGGTGAGGCTTTAAAAACTGCAAATTATATTTGCAACAGGACACCTGGTAAAGCCATAGAAAAGACTGATTTTGAGCTTTGGTGTGGCAGAAAACCTAGTCTTCATCACTGCCATGTTTGGGGATGCCATGCAGAAGCTAGGATTTATAATCCAAACTTGAATAAACTTGATCCCAAAACTGTTAGTTGCTATTTTATAGGCTATCCGGATAAATCTAAACTTCTAAAGGTTACAAGCTGTATTATGCTCATCATTCACCTCGGATCTTCGAAACTCATCAAGTAAAATTCCTAAGTGAAAAAGTTCACAATACAAATTTTGAGGATTTAACCTCAATTTTTGAGGAAATTGTGTCAGATGAGAATATAAGTGTAGCATTGCTTTAGAACAAGAACCATTAGAAACAGAAACTGTTACAGAAAATCAAGATGCACAAGACCAAGTGCCTGATAGGGAAATGCATCTTGATGATCATCAAGTAGAACCTGAAATTTTACCTGAACCAATCCCTGAAGCAGAACCTCAAAATCCTCAAGTAGCTCAACCTAATCCTGGAAATCCTCAGCCTAGAAGATCACAAAGAGCAAGAAAACCAACTTATGGGGGGAAGCGAGTGATTACATTGTTTATCTGCAAGAGGCAGAAATTGAAATGGACTGTGCAGAAGACAATGATCCAACTACATTTAATCAAGCCATTGAAAGTAGTGAATCACATCAATGGTAGCTGGAAATGGAAGCAAAAATTGATTCCATGAGCCAAAATGCAGTTTGGGAATTAATTGAACCCGACCCCAAACAGAAGTAAAGTTCTAAAAAACGCTAGGCGCTAGTCGGGCAGTGACCCGAGGACTAGCGCCCAGGGGCCTAGGCAAGGACTAGGAGGTTTTTATTTTTATATTTTATTTTTATTTTTATAACATATAATTATTTAAATAAAAATATAAGATATAAATATTGTTTGAAAATAGATAGAATGGCATGGACAAAGACGTCAATTGAGCAATAAGTTCGGATTGGGCCTCCACCTAGTTTGTTTGTTGATATTTTTCTCCTTAAAAAAATAATAATAATAAAAAAATTCCAGCTTGACTCTTCGGCTTAAAAAACTAATCAAACCAAAAACTTCTCTCTCTCTCTCTCTCTTCCTCTGCTCTCTCTCTCTTCTCTCTCTCTCTCTCTCTCTCTCTCTCTCTTCCATTTCTGTGCGTCAAAACCCAAGGCAAGCTCTTCCATTTCTCTGCATCAAAACCCAAGGCAAGGCCACCACAGATCTGAGACCTCCAAGATCTCCACCTACCTCAACCTAATTTCAATCTTTAACAGTGAGCTATTACTCTCTCTCTATTTCGTTGCCCAGAAAATGTGGTCAAGAAAATTGGGGATTATAGTAAAGATTGAAGCTTTCGCTTTTCTTGAACCAATGAGCAAAATCCTATGTTTTCTCTACACCCAAATAGATGATTCAGATTTTGAATTGTGATTTGTGTGTTTAGAATATGGATTTTTCAGTTCTGGGTTGTCGGCAAATTAAGAGAATGAGATAAGACAATCGTTGATTTGACGAATGAGGATAAAAAAAGCGCCCAGCCTCCGCTCAGGCCGCCTAACCTCCGCCTAACTCACCTAGGCGGGCCCCTAAAAGGCCAGCTCCTAGCTAATACCTTCGCCCAGGCCAAAATCGGAACAGTACACTGGTGACCAGCGCCTAGGCGCTGCCCAGGCCGATTTTTAGAACCTTGAACAGAAGCCCATAGGTTATAAATGGGTTTTCAAAACCAAAAGAGATGCAAATGGCAATATAGAGAGACATAAAGCAAGATTAGTTGCCACAGGTTTCACACAGAAGGAAGGCATTGACTTTACTAAGACTTTTTCTCCAGTTTCTACAAAAGACTCGTTTAGGATAATTTTGGCTTTAGTGGCTCATTTTGATATGGAGCTACACCAAATGGATGTTAAAATAGCCTTCTTGAATGGTGAACTAGATGAGGTGATTTATATGAAGCAGCCAGAAGGTTTTGTGCAAGTTGGAAGTGAAAACTTAGTGTGCAAGTTAAGAAAATCATTTTATGGCCTAAAACAAGCTTCTAGACAGTGGTACAAGAAACTTGATTTTGTGGTTTCTACTTTTGGATTTACAAAAAATCTTGTGGATGAATGTGTTTATTTGAAGACAGTTGGGAACAATTTTATTTTCCTAGTTCTCTGTGTGGATGATATACTTTTGGATAGCAGTAACCTAAAACTACTTAAAGATACCAAGAGCCTTCTGTCCAAGAATTTTGACATGAAAGACTTAAGAGAAGCATCCTATGTACTAGGTCATAGGGCACATCGTCTCAACAGAATTATGTTACCAAAATTTTAAAGAGATTTGGTATGGAAAAGTGTGCAGCTGGAGAAGTTCCCATGTCTAAAGGAGATAAGTTAACCAGGAACAAAGTCCCAAAAGTGATGTAGAGAAAGAGAATATGGAGTCAAAGCCTTATGCCGGACTTGTAGGAAGTCTCATGTATGCACAAGTCTGCACTAGGCCAGACTTGTCTTTTTCAGTAGGGATTTTATCAAGGTTTCAATCCAATCCAGGGCATGAGCATTGGGTAGTTGGGAAGAAAGTGTTGAGGTACTTGTAGAGAACCAAAAATTATATGCTAGTGTATAGACAAGTGAAGGATCTAAAACTCATTGGATTTTCATACTCTGATTTTGCAGGGAATTATCCAGACTCCAAGAAGTCAACTTGTGGATATGTGTTCATGCTTGCAGGAGGTACCATTGCTTGGAAGACCATGAAACAAACACTTGTTTCAACTTCCACCATGCAAGCTGAATTTATTGCAGTGTATGAGACTGTGTGTGAAGGACTTTGGATCAGGAAATTTTTTATGCAGACCAAAGTATTAAGTCACATTGTGACTAGCATACTTGTTATTTATTGTGATAATGAAGCAACTGTTTTCTTTAGCAGAAACAGTAAAAGATCAAATAATTCCAAGCATATTGACTTAAAGTATTACAGTGTTAGAGAAAGGGTAAAGCATGGTGAGATAGTTGTTTTGAGCATTGACACAAATTCACAGCTAGCAGATCCTTTCACCAAGGCATTGTCAGTGGCTGCATTCCAGAAGCATACAGCAAGCATTGAAGTCTTAGCTCTTAGGTTTAGTAGAGAGTTAGTCCAGTTGGCGTAATTTAAAATTTTAAGGTTCCTAAGTTCTTGTATCTTTTGAGTTGTGATTTTTCATTTTGTCACAACTTGTTGTAATGACAGTTTAAAGTTATCAATGAAATTTTGAGGTATTTTTCAGATTTTGGTTATTGCTGCAGATTTGTTAAATGTTTTGAAAATTGTTGATTTTTATACTTGCTATTAGATGGCTTAAAATCATGTATAGAATGATGTTATGGTTCGAGCAATAATTCTAAGCAATCAGTGTTCAGAAAATTTGCTTGAGTTTCTGGTTTAAGAAACATTCAGTAGGACCTGGTACATGCCTTCTTGTTGATACACATTGGCATATATCGTATCACTTCTAGGTTGACATATGTGGATTGTAGGAGCTTATGTTTGTGGTTTTGAAATCTGCATTTTTGTTAAAATGTAAACTGGTTCTTGCTCTGCATAAGTAACTGTGATATGACCATGTTGGAATGAATTTTGGTTTAATTTTGTTGTCTAGCGTGCACTACAGTAAGTTGAGTAGTTTCTGACATTTTCTGGTGCAAATTATCAAGCTTAATATGTGTCAGTCCAAGGGGGAGATTGTTAGAATCATTATGGACTTGTCACACATTAACATATAGTAAATTGATAATTAGCTTAATGTCAAAACTAGTTCAACATGGACACAAACTATAACCAATACTTGTAGCTTAATGAAACAGTGTATCAATTCATTAAGTATAGTAATCCAATTCTTAGTCTGCAAGAAAGACAACAATGAAGTGTTACATTAAGGATCTAACTAGGAGACCTAATCCAATATGAACTGCTCTAATGGGAAGCTTCTTGAGGTTTAAGTCACCTATATAAATAGATGAATTGGTCCTTGTTGCCACCACGTTAATTGCATTAGTTCTGTCTATTGAGAAGCAAGTTGGTAAGCAACAAAGACTATATTCAAGTGATCGATTTTTGCAGCTGCAGAAGATGGAATCCATGCCTGTGATTGCTGAAGGTAAGTTTTGATCTTTTGTAATTGTTGTCGAGTTAATGTGCATATGATTGTGAGCATGAATATATGATTTTATACGATTTACATAGTCTATAGATTCTTATAGCCTGCCTTGCTTCCACCTACCAAACAAAACCCGATGTCGTACCTAAGAGACAACCGACCTCATCTAATATCAATGAATGAGGAAGTCCCTTTTTTTTTATGACATGAATGGTGAAGTCCCTTGCGTTTGATCGAAATATGAAGTAAAACCTAAGCGCACATACTTTGCACAAACACTTGAGTTTTGTTTTTATCCGTTGCCATTTGGCATGCAAAAAAGACTAATATATTTAAGTCTGGTTCAATTCTTAGGGCATGAACATCCGATCTAAAAAGGGTGGTAAAAATTGAACTCTTGTATGTGTTTGTGTTGGGGTAAAGGAGTGACCGTCTTCCAAGTCCCTAGTAAGGCCATATTAACCTCGTTTAATTAATGTCTCGACCTAGCAGAGGTTGGGAGAGCGCCGCCTTCGGGTTTGGCCTCTCTATACCTCTTTCCGTCATTTATGGAGTACAACTACGGCGTCTCTTTTTGGATCGCCCAAATCAAGGCAGGGTTTTGCCGTGTCTTCTCTTTCGCAGGTTTCTCTTGCTCCATCGTGGCTCATAGGACTGGGGACCTGGTCTTTTCTGGAGCGATTGCCTTGTGTGGTCAAGTTATGGTGGCTCGTCTAGGCCACGGCATGCGCGGCTTAAAGGATCTCAGGTGCAGGCAGATCTGGTTCAAGCATGGTAGCTACGATTGAAGGGTTGGGTTTTGCACGGGTCGAGACAGATTCAGTTCAAGTCCCTTCATGGTTGTTTTCCGGCTGACCGGCATCTACTGGTATGGGGGCAAAGTCAACCTGCGATTCCAATTCCGTTTTGCTCGTCTGTTTTCCAGGTTGATGACGTTGGGCTCAGTCTTTTGGTCCCTCATCATCGGTTGGATGGAGGCACTGTGGGGCGGTGCTTTGGAATTACAGTCAGCTTCTTTCGGGCTTTTGGCAGTTTCTGATGTCGGCGCAGCTTGGGTGCAGGTATCAGGCAGTGGCGGAGCTAGGAATTTAGGTTCACTGGGGCACAAAATATATATATATATATATATATATGAAGACATACAAAATCTTTAAATGTAGTTTCTATCTATTACAATGGTAATTGCCCTCGACGAGATTTCATATTTTGAAATCGTTGCTTGATAGCCTCATCATCTATGCTAGTAAAAATGTCCTTCTCAATATATGAAATCAAGCAATCATTCATAAACTCGTCACCCATTCGACTACGTAAATGAGTCTTCACAATATTCATAGCAGAAAATACTCTCTCTACACTTACAGTCGCAACTGGTAGAATCAATGCTAGTGTCAAAAGCAAGTACACCAGTGGATATGTCACATCCTTTTTGGTCTGAACCATCTTTTTTGCAAGATCAGTAATTCCCTTCAATTCAAAAACCTCAATGTTGGAGCACATGTCTACTATATAATTTTCAAGTTGATCATCAAGTACCTCTAGATCATGTGCAGAAAAATCCTGAGGATAATATTGGGCCAGCTTTATCAACTTTTCTTTGTCAAAAGCTGAGAATGAATTTCTCGGGTTCAAACATGACATACAAAGAAGCAACTCAGTATTCTTCTCATTGAAACGATCATCCAACTCTTGAAGCTGATTATCAATAACAGTATAAAACAACTGAACACGGTAATGATGCAAGTTTGTGATCACTTGAGCATTGCGCTTTGATTTCCCTTGAGCTACAAAGCATTCTTCCATGTTTAGAACTTCAATAGAATGCTTCTCACAAAAAATTGTAATTTGTGTAAGTAAAGAATCCCAACCACTCTCTCTCATTGCCTGCAATCGTTCCTTGCATACAGTAACCAAGTTCATAGCATTCACAATATCTTGATCTTTCTTTTGCAATGCTTTTGACAAATCATTTGTGATTCCCAACACTTTTCTCATCAAGTGCAGACAGAAAATGAATTCATATGATTGCATATAATCCAATAAAACCCTTGCTTCTAGCTTTTGTTCAGAACTTGTTCCATCCATTCTGACAACCTCGAGTACAGCTATCACAGATTTGAACATTCTAGACAAGCTAATTAATGTATCATAATGAGAGCTTCATCGTGTATCACTAGTTCGCTTCACACTAGTTTCCTGATTCAAGCCTTGACCACTTAAAAGCTCATTGTTTTCTAGTGCTTCTAATATGTCATCACCATGTTTTTCTTGAAGAATGTCTCGTCTTTTAGTTGACGCTCCAACCACATTCACCACATTACCAACCAAAGTAAAGAAATCTGAAACCAAATCATGATTCTTGGCCACTGCTACCAAAGCTAACTGTAGTTGATGAGCAAAACAATGCACATAAAAAGCACATTTATTTTCATTCAAAATAAGTGTTTTCAAACCATTCACCTCACCTCTCATATTACTTGCTCCATCATATCCTTGACCTTGCAGTCTTGAAATGCTTAATCCATGTCTACATAAAAAATCATCAATAGCTTCCTTTAGTGTGATAGCATTGGTATTCATAACATGCTCAATACCCACAAAACGCTCAATCACATTTCCATCATCCACATACCGTAGTTAAATTGCCATTTGCTCCTTTGAGGACATATCTCGAGATTCATCAACAAGAATGGCAAATAAAGAATCACCAAGTTCACTAGCAATTGTATTGACAATTTCAATTGAAATAGCACTTACAATGTCCTTCTGAATATTAGGTGATGTTAACTTCAAATTTTCAGGAGCATTTTTCAATGTGATAGCTTTTATATCTTCATTATAACCACATGACCATTCCAAAATTTCAAGAAAATTTCCTCTATTATTTGAATTTTCAGATTCATCATGCCTACGAAATGGAAGTCCTTGCTTCAAAAGAATTCTAACGACACCGATTGATGCACTTAAGCGAGTCTGGTAGTCAATTCGATCTTGGCTTGTATGATTTGACAATATGGTTTCAATCCGTTGTTTTTGATTTAGTAACGCTTCACAATTTCTTTGAGCCTTGTTATGGGTACTGTTTGGCTCTCCAATATGACCATATACTATACTCTTCTTCTTCCAGTTCTTAAATTCGTCACCCACAAAAGTATCACCAATTCACCACCTCCATGTTTAAAAAGATAACAACATAGACAATATGCAGCATCGTTTTTAATGCTATACTCTAACCAAGTAGGAAAATCATCAAGCCACTCTTTAACAAATCTTCTTTTCTTTCTCCCAAATTCTGTGATAGGAAACTCATGAGCTCTAGGTTGACAATGACCTTTTTGTAGATAATATATGCGTACTTCATCTTGAACATTAGGATGATAACTTGAAATTAGAGGACGATTTCCAGGATCAGAAGGATATTTTTCATTAAGTTTAGGACAAGGCTTCTCTGAATTACTATCATTCTTCTTTGTTTTTTTTTTTGCGGGAGATGAATCCAATGAGCTATTTGTACCCGACGACTCCTCTACACCATAATTTTCTTTTCTTTTAAAGTACCTTAACATATTTAAATGAAGAATAGAGTAGTATTGTGAACCAAAAGAAACGACTGCAACAATATTCTTCACAAAATAATTGATTGAGAATCATTACTTAACAATGTATATAATATACATGTTTTTTTAATCCTTTTCTTGGTAGACTTGACAATCCGTAAGTAATAAGGAAATAGGAATCATTAATCCTTTTTCTGTTAGTAAAAAAAATTAGAAAGGAAAAATATTATATAAAGTTAAAAGAAGTCAAACGTGGGACCCACGTTTCTGAAACAACCCCAATGGAAAGAACTAAAGAAGAGCACGTGAAGTACGTGATTCTTGCGTGGGGCAGCCGCACCGCCACGTGGTACGGGTGACCAATCAGTGTCCAAGTAGAGAGTATTTTGGGTATTTCACATTTAAAAATCAGGGACAATTTCGGAATAAAGACAAAAATTTCTGAGATTTGATTGGGCAGCCGCACCGTACACGTGATGCGGCTACCCGCACCTAAGAATTGGCCCTCCCCATAATCATGAGATAATATTTTTTATTATATAATAAAAATCTTGTATTAATATAATACTAATACTAATACTATATATATATATATTAATTTTTTTCTGAAAATGTGAGTGGGGCACGGGACCCACTGGGCCCCTGCCTCCCTCCGCCTCTGGTATCAGGGGCAGCAAAGTCAACGGTTATGTTGACTTGGTTGCCAGAGCTAACCCTAAGTGGTGTTGGGCTTTGCTTTGGTTTTCTGATTTGGGCCTCAGACTTAATGGAATGACTAGGGTTGCAGCATGTGGTCCACGTGGCCCTATTCAGTTTTGGATCTGGATTTGGGATCCTGGTGGCTTTTTTATTAAAATTTGGGATTCAAAACCGTTTTTGTCTAGATACCTAATTTTTTATTGGGATCAGTACCGGCGAGGAACTTACCGGATTATTGGTCTGAGGTTGTCAGCGAGTCTATTGATGGATTATGTAGAAAATTTTTATTATCAGTTTCTTATTAGTTTACTCACCCCTGAGCTTCACTCAATAGGTGGAGTGGTATTGCGTTTAGCGGTGTCTCTTTCTGAAGGCCCCACATGGGCGGGTCACTGTGTAATATTGCTTCTTTCATATTGAATAAAAATGTCTGACCTCCTTCAACTCAAAAAAAAAAAAAAAAAACCTCGTTTAATTAGGCTAGCTTTTGGCTACAAATCTAGAAACCTAAGTTAAGTTAAACACCAAACTCCAAAGGAAGAGAAAGGAACAAGTAGCTAGATTTGGGTTTTAGGTGATTAGTCGAAATCATAGTGGGAAATACATTTAATAATTGAGAAATACAATTTGTATTTCCCAAACAATTTAATTTGGGCAAGAAAAACATTCTCAAAAAAAAAAAAAATTGGGCAAGAAAAAGACCACACTTGTGGTTCTGGTCTTAGAATAGAAATTTGAAATCTCTCCCCTTCACATCAATTAGGGTCCCAGAAAATCATGTTTGATACTCAAAGAAAATAAATATAAATTCAGGCCAACTATGTCTAGCTAATGAAGCAACCCTTCTTTTGTCTAATTGTCTTCCTTGTTATATTATATCTAAACAAATTAGAGCACTTTCAATTGAAAATCGTTTTTGAAGATGAATTAGTCAATGAAGAATTAGAGAGGATCTACGAGGGTTTTGTTTCTATTGTCATTTTTCCATTAATGTCTATCGGATGATCCTGTCTTGGCTATGGAGTGGGGTTATCAAGTGATTAATGGGTAATGACTGGTTGAGACTATAATAATTTGATTGCCTGACGTTTTAATTAGACATGACTGGATTACCTGTTTAGGGTCCTCAAGACCAAAAAGTATTCTTTTTTTTTTGGTAATGACCAAAAAATATTCTTATTTTGAAGCAACTTGTAATATGTATGATTGCATGTTGTACAGCAATAATTAAATTAGCCAAAAAGGAGTTATACATAACATAAAAAAGAAAAGTAGTTTATTAAAGAATCGAAAGTATCAAGAAATTTTAAATATACATCACTAATCACTTAATACAAATCTCTATTATTTTATATTTCAAATTAAATTTTGTAGGTAGGTTAAATGATCAAAATGGACATCTATGCATTAGAAGACAAAAAAAAATCATATTTTCCTTATATTATTCTATTTATGTATAAATAGTTAGATTTTTATTTTTCTTCTTTTAAAAAAAAAAGAGATTTCACTCTTGCCCTCATGGTGACTCGAACCCATGACTTCTTATAAATAGTTAGATAAACACAACAAATTTCTATACATAGCGTGCTAATTTAATACAATAATAAAGTTAGAAACTATCTAATTTAATTTTTCCTTAAATAAATTGTAATTAAGTGAGGTTGGAAACCATAATATTTAAAATTTCAAAATCAATGACATTAAATGTTTTTAAAGCGAATCACTTTACTCCCATTTTTAGTTAATTTCCTTTTTTTCTTTTTTTCTTGAGAGATATGATTAATCCATTTATTTTTTAATATAAAACATCACGGGTGAAAAAACTTTGTAATTGTTAATTTGTTTGGCCCCTCTAATGACAATTTTGTAGTTCCGCCATTGCGGAAAAACTACTGATATAGTTTTGGTTAAATGTTCAACTCATAATTTTATACTTAATCAACATGGTGTTTGGTGGATGAGAACTCAAATAATACAAAACCTATTTATATGCATCTATTTAAAGGAAACAATAATAACTCTTTATGGATTTTTTAATAACTAACACAAGTAATAAATATGGTTATTTACAAAATATCAATTAATATACTAGAATATAATAATCATATTAAATAGCAACCTTAATATAGTCAAATAATATGATATTTCATGATTTTTGAGATTAAGGATATTTTAAGTACTTTGGGTTGTGTATTTAGTAAAATATTAAAATGAGAAATTAAATGGGTGATGTATTCAGTATAGAATGTGTATTAAGTAATTTGGGGTGTGTATTTAAAACTTTTCGAAAGTATCACATGAGAAACTATTTGTAATTTTAGTGGTTAAGATCATTAGTTTCTATAGTACCCGTATTGTAATTTCTTATTTGCATTATTGATAGAGTATACAAATTCATAACTATACATTGATTTCGACTCTAAATAATGATGTTTCGATATGTCTTATTTCTCATTTGGCATGTTCATACATCAATCAACAACCAGAAGCTTGCGTGCTTGGGAAGGTAGCCGTCTACCCTATAATTGTTGTTTGAGTAAACAAATGTATGATAACAACTTAGTTGATTAGGATTTAGGAACATGCAATAGCTTAACTTATTAGAATTAATTAATTAGTCGACATATAAGTCACTATCACATGGTAGGACGAGGTGGGCTTTGTCCAATCTGTGCATCTTGCATGCCTTGGTTGCCCTAGGTAGGCAGCGAGTTATTTGCTTGGCATGATGAAACTAAGTGTCTGGATTTATTTTCCGGTGGCAACATAGTAGGAAAACTGATTTTATTAGTAAAATATGGCTTCAAGTAAGCTTTTACTTTTCTCGGTATATCACTATTCTTGTAAAGCGAATAGAGTAGCCAAAAGTATACTCTTCGCTAATTGGTGTAGTTTAGAATACATATTCTTAATTAGTTGAGACGCCTAATATTATCTCGGGTGATTCTCTTGATGCTTAATGTGATTTGGGGTTTAGACACTATGTCCCCTCATGTATTCTATGGTTTCATTACTGATCATGGCTTAAGGGTAGCCGTTTGGCCCTTCCTTAAAAAAAATATATATAAATAAATAAATCTACTTTGGCCTTATGTGCGCATACTAATTACATGTGCCAGCTCTACTGTAAGGTTGGTGGCTAACAATTATATACCATTGTGTGTACACAATGCAAGAAAAATGCCGTCGTGAGGCCTCTTGATAAAGCCTGCAAAAGTCGCGTGTAAAATGGAGAACATATTTGTCCAAATTAACTTGGACTTATACGTTGAAATGATCATTCGATCATTACATTACACTAGAAATAAAACAACAACAATAATAATATTTAGACAGACATAAGTCGGAAATGTATCAATACGAATTATTTCCTTATAAAACCGTATAAGGTTCATAAATTTATTTGAATGGGATTTTTTTGAAGCATAACTCGCCCGTGGCAACATTTTGCAAACTAGCATTGTAAATCATATGCATTGTAAACTTGGTGTTGTTTTCAAAAATGATAGTAGGAGTATCGGAGATGATGGTAGTAGCTCCCTAGAGCTAAAAGAGAAGCCTAGCCTAACTAGAGATATATGAACCCAGGAAATTGTCCGACAATAAGACCTCAATTCATGTATGGTCGATTTCATGTCGGATCAAAATAAACGTAAAAGCCAAGAGACGCATGTAATTGAACGTAAAGGTTGTGATATGAACGTCCTGTGGGGGCTACTTGTCTACTTGATACCATCTGATTTTCTTCCGTGCTTGTTTCTTCATTGATCAAACGTTACAGCAGAATCCGCATCCGTAACTTCATCACAGTTTACACTATTGTTCATCGATGTATTTCAAGAAAGAACACCCTATCCATCATAGATCAAAATGCCGAAGGCACTAACGAAGCAGATGCCTGCTTTAGAGATGGCAAATATACTCAGCAGATATAATAGGTCACCATTAATCTTCCTTTTGAATCTTGTACAGAGGAAGAAAGGAAGGAGAGGATCGATGGTTTGTGGATACCCCAATCAGAATCTTTTGCAGTCCCGATGTCTTTGTGAACCAGCCAATGCCGTTCCGTGCAAACAAGTCATTGAAGCAATCTACTCATCTAGAAGTAACATCAGATGAAAAATTGAAAACAATGGGAATTCCACATCAAACGAAGAATAAAGAAGACGAGGGAACTAACAACCCAAATAGAATGGCGCTCGAGGGAGGAGAGAGTACAGGGTGGTACCGTTCAGAGCTCCACGAGGTTGCCAGTAGTTGGTGCGAATGAGATAAGCAGGGGGGAGACGGCAATCCGAGGTTGGGAGGGAGATCAAGGGACGCTAGGTTGAGGCCTTCTGTGGCTTCATTAGTCATCTAAGCTAGTCTGATACTCAAGTACCTCCATCGGGAGTTCGAATTTAACTCCACCATCACAAAATTATGTCCAGATTTCTATGAACACAATTTTTTGACAGTCATGTTAAAAGCGGTACATTGATGCACCTTTGCTTTTAATGTCACTGAAGTTAGAAATTACAAGGCTACTCAGCATCATGTAAATAATGATCATATAACAAAAAGAAGAGTATCATGGTCAGTTCCTTAAAGGTCCTTAAAAAGATAAAATTATAAAGATCCATAGGACCTGATAGTGTTACATAGATCCAAATGATACTTGACAATGAAACGGGAGGGGGGGGAATGCAAACGGAAAACAACCATATAACACTATTTTTTGGAGGATTTCATTGCTTGGTAATTCTAAGGACAGGAGTGATAAGAGACTAGCCTAGTATCTTGAACTTCGCTGTTAAACCTACTTACATCTCTCAACACACCAAAATTGTCATTGGCACAACTAACCATTTTCCAGCAACAAATACTTAGAAACCAAAGAAACCGAGCTCACTGGCTCTCTCTTTCTCGAAGGTCTCAAAGTACTGATAGATGATGGTCACTGCAAGCAGGATTCCTGTTCCAGAACCAATTGCACCCATGAAATCTGCCAACACGGTCAATGCACCAATGCACATGCCTCCGAAAGCTGCAGCTGTGGGAATGTAGCGGTTCAGCTCCTTCTGCAAGTTTGACTCACGGTGACCAGGCATCACCATTTGTTGTTCCTGCAAATTATAATCAGTAGTGTTAAATGCATAGATAAAAAAATGTCTAGTATCCACACTGGAGAATTTCTATAAATGTTGGTAAGTTAGGTTCAGATTTATATTGGCAATCAGGATACATCTCCTCTGGCCACTAAACATGAAAATCATATTGTCAAACAAATGGGACGGAAGCAGAAAACGAGTAGGTTGGGACCAAACTAGTCATACCGACGAAGTAATATCATGAAGAAAAATGTTCAAAGAACTGAAAATTTTCCTAAACTTGCAACAAAGAGACATCATCAAAATTGAAGATATTTGAACTGCTGGGATTTTATACCTTGAGCTGCTTGGCAACATCCTTGGCAGAGGATCCAGATACTTCAATCCATGTCTTTGAGAAAAGAGCACATGCTGACAACATAAAGACAAGATAGAAGAGTGCGTGGAAAGGGTTGGCCGCCATATCAGCTAAGCTGCAAGATATTAATGAAGCAAACACATAATCATCAGATTTACCAACAAAGAGCAAGATTTTAAGCTTTATCAGGCATAGAAAATAAAATCCTCCAAAAGGAAATATCCTAATTACCTTGAAGGTGCAGTGATATAGTATGCTAGACCACCAACAGGAACAAATTGTCCGCCTGAGTACTCAGATTCCTTCCATTTGCCCAAAAGATTCACAAGGAAATTTCCACTGTACCTCCTGTATAGCAACTGTACAAGAAAGTAAAGAAAATGGTTACAATGGTATCCCCAATGAGTCAATCAATTACCCAACTAACAAACTCCAGTACCTGGGAGATGAAGTAAAGGTTGGAGACAAGTGCAGACTGCAAAATGATGGGCATGTTGGATGTGTAGAATAGCTTGATAGGATAAGAACCCTGCTGTCCACGGGCATTCTTTGATCTGACAGGCAGAACCACACGGAACCCTTGGAAGTAAATGACTATAAGGAAGATCAAGACTGTGGCAAGCAGATTGGTCACATTTGGAAGATTCTGCCGGTAAAAGGCCTCCCGAAGTGCTCGAACTTTATCTGTTCGAGTAATCAACAGATGGAATAGAGCAATAACTGCTCCTTCAAACTCAGCTCCTCGGCCACTGTTGATGGTGGTGGGGCTGAAAGCCTTCCAGATAATGTTTTCACTGACAAAGAAGGAAACAACTGTTAATATTTGAAGAACAAACACATTGGACTGACAAACTACTGAATTGTCACGAAACAAATCTTGTGATGAACAAAGCAAGAAGGCAGAAAAGAGGACTAACTCACCAGATATTGGTAGCAATGAAAAGAGAAATTCCAGAGCCGAGACCATATCCCTTCTGAAGGAGTTCATCCAAACATATCACAATAATGCCAGCAAAGCAGAGCTGGATGATGATAAGGATGGCATTTCCAACTCCGAGTTGGCCAACACTACCATACATGCCAGATAGAACATAGGCAACTGCCTCACCAATAGCTATCAGGATACCCAATAACTTTTGTGCTCCATTTCTGGGACAAATAAAAACACAGAAATCAGCCTGTGGATGAAATAGCACAAACTGCAAAAGCCATTCCATCACAGAATAGAATGCTCATAAACATAGAACCACACGTAGAAAACTCCAATGCAAATTAAATGTGATCTACTAATCACAAGTTGCATGCTTTTACAGAGCATGTTCCATCACATACATATATTATAACAACTAAGCAATCAAACCATGAATAAAAGCAATGCTCAAGCTAGTACTGTTCATTTCTAAATTACTGTGCGCACCATGATCATCACCAACTATATTTCTAAAACAGTAGAAAATAATTGATATCATATTCGGTGGACTTAACACAGGCAATGGAATCTAAAACTCTTTTTTCAGCGCTTCCAAGCATGTTTTAAACATTTTCTCCTAACAACCATTTCCGCTGCATGCATCATCAATTTCACAACTGATCACATCACATAAAATCCAATGGGCTTAAATATACTTACAGGAGGGCACGATCCTCGCGCACATTGTTGTCAACTTCAATAATCTTTGACCCGGCAAGGAGCTGCATCACCAGCCCAGATGTGACAATTGGGGTGATCCCTAGCTCCATGACAGTCCCCCGATTGGAAGCGAGAATAACACGCATCCAATAGAAGGGATCTGCTCCCGTGGTGGAGTGAATGCCATACAGAGGGAGCTGACTGCACACCAAGAAAATGAAGAGCGAGATGACAGTGTAGATGACCTTCTCTCTGAACGGGACTTTCCTATCGGCGCTCTGGACTTCCGGCAAAAACGAAAGGAAGGGCCTCACTAAATGAAGAACCCTAAATCCACCTCCCATATTGCTCCTCCGTCCACGCTAATCACACCTGCTCCAAATCAATTCACACCAATTCAGATCCAGCTAATTCTCACGAAATTGAAATGCGGAAACACATGCATACATAGATTCATCATAAGGATCCAAACATTCATACAATAAACACATCAAACGGATCGAATTCGATTTTAAACAGATCTGAGAACCAATCGAATTAACGAGATGTAGTAGAGTATAGAAATCGAGATCGTTAGGGACTGACCTTGCGGATTGGGATTGAGGGAGCTCCCCTTACGAAACCCTAGAAATGGGTTTTCCGTTCGATCTTAGAGAGCTGCAGAGTCGGATTTTGGATCTGGATTTTACGAACTTTGTGAGATAAAGGGGTTTGGGTCCGGCGTTACAAATAAAGGGCCTTCGTGAGTGAGGACACGAGGTCAACACGAATAGATGGTCGACACGTGGAGGTTTAGACGACGTGGATAAGACACGCTAATTTCTTGAGTCCACTTTGACTCCTATTTGGAAACTTGAATCCTTCCGTGGGCGACATTTCAATTTGGTGATATACGACATGTGAAGGCTATTTTGGAGTTTTTCTAGATTTTTTTTTTGAGGAAAATCTAGGTACGTTCTTCGAATAATATATATATATATATATATATATATATTGTATATCTTACTCATATTTCTACAATATCGAGATATTCAGTTTTTATGAAAATGTCATCAATTTTAAGTTAGAAATAGTGAGATCACTACAAAATGATACCATATCCTAACGGACGTACGTTCTGATTCACTTCCTAAGACGGATCAGATCTATATTTGGTTTATTATAATTACTAACTATGCATTGGTAAATTCTTTTATACACCTGTAGTGTAAGTGAATTAACAGATATAATAGATCTCAACGGTTGATATTTATAAACATCATTTTTTATAATAAAAAAAACGTACTAGATATGTCTAGTAATTCATTTATATTAGTAAAAGTACATATCGGTGCACTGAATACTTATCTTCATTTAGTTTCAATTTATCTTCGTATATGTTGTATTATCTTTCTTTTCTTGGACCTCTTGTTTGAGCCATACCCTATTGGGCCTACCGACTTCAGACCGTCCGTTGCCGTTTGGGTTCTTCTCTTCTTAGGTGGTTTTTGGGCCATTTGTATTTTCATTTCCCAATTTTCTTTTTCTATACCAAACTTTTATCATTTCTTCCTTTTGAATTTCAAAGATCCTTTCTTTCTCGGGAAAATTACAATCTTTTAAAACCGACGGGTGCGATTGCTTTTTCCCATTTTCCCCAAAAAAAAACGTAAAAAGGAAAGTAGAAAACGAAAAGGTAAAAGCACGACGTAATTTTAATCGTCTGCCACCACTAAAAAACGAATCAGAGCTTCCGACTCACTCGTACTACTCCACTGAGACCGGCCCCTCAGTAAAAACCCAGATGAAGAATCGTACTTGCTTGCACAACGGCTAAAAGAGTCATGATCTTCTCGAAATTTTAAACCCAACACCCAGTAATCCATAGCTCACCCACTATTTGCTCACCTCATTAACAATGACAAGTTCCCTTTTCTTCATCACCATCGTCACTCTCACAGTCGCTTACACCCTCCAATTCAAAGCTCATGCTGCTCCTGCAGGTAGCTTTGATTTGGGTTTTGTGTTTTGATCTGTTTGGTTACTGGGTTTGCTTTGTTTTTTTCAATTGCTTCACTTTTGTAAAGAGTTTAGTATAGTATTACTGTGCAGCTTTATGTAGATAATCAGATACCCAGTTCTGTTTTTCTTTGTTGTACTTAAATTGGTAGTCTTTTCTGTGATCTGTTTTTAGATATTGGGTATTTTGGTTTCTTATTATTAGTTGGCTTATGGTGTTATTTGGATTGAATTTTGTTTGCTCAGGGCCATTGATAAAGCACTTGTCTTCCCTTGTCAAGTGGACTAGGGCGGCATCCGCCAAAGCACCCCAGTCAGGTAAATACGAAGTGACTGTTGTTTTTGGTATTTTTGTTCTTGGATTAGTGGTTTGTTAAGCGTAAGAATACTCAGTGGTGTGTATTATACGGTTTTGTTGTATTGCAGATGGGAATGTTGTTCAGTTTGAGAGTGGGTACTTAGTTGAGACTGTTGTGGAAGGAACTGATATTGGAGTTGTTCCTTTCAAGATCCGCATTTCAGAGGATGGCGAACTCTTTGCTGTGGACTCCGTTAATAGCAACATTGTTCGGATTACTCCTCCGTTGTCCCAATGTATGCAAAAGTATTTACTTGTACCGTTTTACCATATTTGAGACAGTTCCTGTTCTCTCTCTCTCTCTCATAGTACAAGGGTTTCTTTGACATTTTGAAATGTTAGCTTGTTTGGTGCCAATAATTTCTTAAGAGAAAGTATTGCATGCAGAATGACACCTTATTCTTATGTGATGTTTGGGTCCAAGGTTGTACAAAAGGACGAACACCATAGTTCTTCTGTTGTGTGGGATGTAGAATGAATTTCAGCTTTGTTTGATATGGTTTTCTCTTACCATTACTCATATTCATAGTGATGGAGGTTTTGTTAAATTATGGAAATCCACTTGTCGAGCTATAGGATCAACGTGATTTTTCCATTTCACATACAGGTTCCTTGATTTAATATTATTTAATATTTCATTGCTGCAGATAGTAGGGGAAGATTGGTTGCTGGATCATTTCAGGGTTATACAGGCCATGTTGATGGAAAGCCAAGTGATGCTCGTTTCAATCATCCAAAAGGTGTAACCATGGATGATAAAGGGAATGTATATGTTGCTGATACCTTGAATCACGCCATAAGAAAAATTGGAGAAGCTGGTACGTGTACTTCATGTAATTTTTGCAGTCAGGTGGAAGCTTATACTACTGATTTATCCTGGCAACACGTGAAACTAAATATAAGGAAAATTATTAGGTTTAAACATGCATATATGTACTCATGCATGCATGGATTTCTTATTTATTTTGAGTTACCAAACTTAGATACTCAAATCTAACTTTTACATGGGACTCTAGGCTGTTTATAATTCAATTTCTTGGAGATGTATTGGGAACCTTGCTTACAAATCCCTTAAAAGAGCCTCAAGGTGGATTTTCTATAAGTTATCTTGCTAAAATTCTAGAACAAACTTTCTGCAGGTGTGACAACCATAGCTGGTGGAAAATCAAATATTGCTGGCTACAGGGATGGACCCAGTGAAGATGCAATGTTCTCAAACGATTTTGATGTAGTATATGTCCAGCCTACTTGTTCCTTGCTTGTTGTTGATAGAGGAAATGCTGCTCTTAGGCAGATATCTCTCAACCAGGAGGATTGTGATTATCAGTACAGTTCAATCTCTTCCACAGGTTTACTCTCATATTTCTGACCTTCAATCTTTAATAATTAAACATATATTTTGATGATTAATGATATAGAAACCCTTTTACACGTGTTGTGGTGTTATTGAATTGAAAATAGCTTCACCATACATAGTGTGTAGGCAGGCATCCTTTCATGTACATACCATTTCATTGTATAGCTGATTCTCCTTTTAGTTAATTCCAGTATGAGTCACATCTTCTACTTCATGCATAGATTTTGTATAAATCAAGATGTTAACATAGAAGGTCTATGTCTCATCATGAAGAAAAGGAGTGTGGGTAAGGTCTATGCCTAATTGCCTATAAGCCGGCCATCAGCTCATATGTAGTTTTGTTGCCATTTAACTAAGGAATAGAAACGGTAGCCATCTTACTCTTGGTGATATGAAATTGAAAGTTCATTTAATTGAATTTTAGTGACTGTTTGATGTAATAGCAAGAGTAAAATAATAACAAAACCTTTGAGCCCTCTTCTCCATTGGTTCAGGCCACTTCACTGGAAAGAAAGGATAGCATCTTTCTTTATCTCACTGGCCGTTAGGCCATGATGTAGGACAACCTAGGCGTATCTGTGTTTAAGGACTTAGAGGCAGGATTTTAGGATTGTAGTGTGGAATGAAGGGGACTGTGGTTAAAGTCTGTCATTCCCCATCAGACCGTCTAGTGCCTTTCGGTTTCCCAGGTTATATTTTATAGTCTTGGTCATATCATCTGAAGAAATGGAGAATACCAAATTGATGTGTACTCAGTCAACACTTAGCTGCTGTTTTCATACTGCTTTTGTCCTGAACCAATCTGGAATCTATGTCTAATTACTTTCATACCTAAACTCAGGGCTCAGGAAACATTGAGTGGCCACTAAAACTGAACTCCAAAAGAAATCAAAAAAATCACATTGGCAGTCTTCATTTCTGTCAAAGTCACAAAGTTGCCAATCACTAAAGTGTGGAAGACTTCAGATGCGATGAGGGCTATTTTGGAATCATGGTTGATCAAAGCACTGAGATAATTTCCTTTACTACCCTTTTCTAGGTTAATCTATTACATAGGTCTCGTTGGTAGCCATGACATGTTTTTATGTGTATGTGTGTCTGCATATAAAACAAGGATATTCTTCCGATCAGGGGTAAGATATTGAGGGTAAGCATAAATTTGACTCTTGGAGATGAGTATCTAACAAAACTAATTGCTATCACAATTTTAAGGGTTAGGGACACACTCTCCAACAAACTGTTGGTTATATGCTGTATCGACCTGTTGACAATTGCATGTGTTTATTTTTTTTTTTTTTTTTTTTGAAGATTTTAGTCATTTTGTAAGGTCAGGATAATCATGGGTTATAATCATGGTACATATGCATATGATATTTGATCATGATCAAAGGTTTCAATTCTACTTCGGGTTGCACTGCTTCTTTCTGACTGACCTTTTGGATCTTTCGCAGATGTCCTTATGGTTGTTGGTGCTGTCTTGATAGGCTATGCTACATGCATGCTTCAGCAGGGATTTGGACCTTCTTTCTTCTCGAGAACGGTAACCTTTTACTTATGATTTAGTTGTCCAGAAAGTAGAAAATTTAAATGGCCCTTGTTCCAGTCATAAGATCTACCAAGATTTTATTCATTGTTTTCCCATCTCAGATAACATTCCAAGTATAAATCTTTATTTAGTAATATTTTATTTATCAGTCTTTTTTTCTTTTCTTTTTTGTTTTACTGCTAGTGCATGTTTTAGTTTCACGGTTCTCTGAAGTAGCTTTTTCTCATGGAAAGGTAACATATGGGCATTAGTGCCCATTCTGTAGTTTACCATTTTAGTGTTCCTGAAAGTTGAAAGCTGCTTTTTTGGTCTTGTCTGTTCAAATGATTTATTTATTTATTTATTTTAAGCCAATGAAGCTACGTACTTTTGGTAAATTAATTTGTGCAACGTTGCTTCTTCGCTTATTCTAATGCATTACTGGTGTAGCAGCAACCTTCAGAGAGTGAAACTAAAGAACATGCAAGCAATGAAAAATCCACTCCAGTTGTGGAGATTGTGAAAGAGGACCCAGGATGGCCATCTTTTGGGCAGCTTATAATTGATCTATGCAAGATTGGACTTGAAGCAGTGACGGGGACATTTCTTCAGTTCATTCCCTCTCGGTTCATGCCTGGTGGTTCTCACAAAGGCCTGACACCATTAAAAGATTCTCTCAGGATGCCTGAGGACGAAGCTGAGACCCCGTTAGTTCACAGACAAAGCACTCCTGCTCCTCTGTCTGAAACTCGGCAGTCCCATACTCCCAATGCAAGTGATAGATATTCAGATATGAAGCCCTCAAAGATAAAGTCAAGTAGCTTTAAAGATCCCTCTTTGCCAAGCAAGCACCGTCTTCAAAACGCCAGGATTCTGCAGAGTTCTATGGATCTGGTGAAAGATCTAAGAGCCAGAAAGAAAGATCACGGCATCGCCAACGAGAGAAGAGTGGAGAGGTAGTTTTTGGGGCCATTGGGACAGAACCGAAACCTGTGGACATGAAGACAGCAGCAGGTTTTGACAATCAGAAGTTTGAGAACTACAATATGAGGAGCAGGTATGGACCAGACAATTCATACCGGTTTTAATCAAACTTCAACATGGTTACTACTGTTGTCAGACCTGCTAATTTCCGCTAGGTTTTGCCTGATCTAGAATGTGTATCCCTGTATTCCATTTTGAGCTTCAGCTAGTCTGGAATTTGATTCTATACGGATATGTGCTTTAAGAGAAAAAATACAGATGATTTGGCTTGCGCTCACAATCTAACATTAACTACATAGGATTCTAATCCAGGGAGCATATGCTACTGTTTTGTTGACCAATTTGACATGCAGAAAAGGATTTTGCACAGTTTACAAATCCAGTGTGATCGTGTCTAGCTGCGCATGATCGTAATTCCTATAATCACGACGAGTTGTACTATATTATGGTAAGCGAAGCAAAAACTTAACGTCATTGATTCATAAAAAGTTGGAATTATGTAGATATAAAAATTCAAATTGTACTAGTGACATGGCATAAGATCTTAATTCTCAAACCTCAAAAAATAAATAAATAACCAAACCTTCACATTTGGTTTGATGTTCGGCTTAAGCCAAATTTTTTTTTTTTGGGGGGGGGGGGGGGGGGGGGGGCGCCGAGTCCTCCCTGCGCTCTACTTGGATCCACCAGTGAATGGGATTGATTGATATATCGTTAATGAGTTTCCGAGTGTCCGTGCTCGGAATGTATTTCGTGAAGCAAATAGTGCTGTACATAGACTTGCATGGTATGTTAGGAGTAATGAAAAGGAGTGTGTATAGTTAGAAGAGGCACTCCGCACTCGGTTTGATCCAAGATGTCTCTTTAAAGACTGTAACTTTCCGAATTTGGCTTGATGTCTCCCTCATTTTTAATGTTGCTTCTGTACAATAAAAGGGATGGGAATGCCCCAGTGATGGGATCCCATATTTTCAAAAAAAAAAAAACTCAAAAAAGTAGGCAGGTACTTAGCTTCTTTTTTTTTTTTTTTTTAAGAAAAGAATTATAAAACAATTAAAAGACACTAAATAGAGGAGCCTCCAGGGCAAACCATAGTTTGATCATGTATGTAGATACACCATACCTACTGGTCATAATCAGCACTCATGCATGACCATTCCACCTTGTCGGAATAACTTCAACAATGTAACCTCTGGAAACACAGCAAGACAACCTCCATCGACAAGCCAACTCCAGGCCGAAATGTGCCTTGACGCGCATACACGCACCACCCAAAGTTGTCTCTGCAGAAAGGACCAAAACTCAGCAAACTGAAGAGTATCAGTCCCACATCGAAAACAAGAGTGAGGTAACTCACCATATCACCTATAAAAGGTCCACTTCTCTCTCTTCATTGATGACGCATTCAATAACTACATACCGCTGCATTTGTCAATACAAGTACATCGTCTAACTTTAGCATCGGAGGAGCGAAGACCGCCAACCGCGGTCTCCCCTCTTCACGCGTTGTATTTATCTTGACAGATTGGCAGGACTTCATTAAACTCCAAACATATCGGAAGATTGGACTCCTGTCCACGTTATCGGAAGACGGCACCACTTGACGGTATTCTGAGCATTAACAATGTCAAACAGAATACCAACAGCTGTGGGGTGAGGCAGGTCCCATATCCAAACAAGACTTGCATCGAGATTATGACTTATCTTTGCCAATAAATTAGCAGCAAAGTTAGCTTCTCTGAAAATGTGTTGAAATTTAATATTAGCAAAACATGTAGACATAGTGTCAGTACACCACAACTCATCGAGCCATTGACAAAACTTGTCAAATCTTTATATTGTCACGAAGAGTGGGATCCACCACCATTGTTGAGTAATTGTGTAGGCGAAAATTGCCTCTCGAATTGGTTGGGCAAGTGGAACCCATGCTCAATCCTTAGACTATTACTCACAGTTGCCGCATCCTCATTTTTCTCCTAATTAACCATAGCAAGCCTATTGGTATTTGAAACGCCTATTGCTGCATATGCTCTTATAAAAGATTCGTCTTTTGCCTTTCAGAATGGGTGGACTAATTTGGAGATTGAATGTGACAATGCAGGGGTAGTGTCAAGGACTAATGATAATGGCGCTAGCTCTATTTTAGTGGGATTAATTGATGATATCAGGGCCTATGTCGGTGAGTTTCCGAGTGTCCATGTTTGACATGTATTTCATGAAGTAAATGGTGTTGCACACAGGCTTGCATGATATGTTAGGAGTAACAAAAAGAAGTGTGTATGGTTAGAGGAGGCACTCGGTATATCCATGATTTTCTCTTTGACGTCCCCCTGGTTTGTAATGCTGCTTATATACAATAAAAGGGATTGGAATGCCTCAGTGTTAGGCTCTCATATTTATAAAAAATAAAAAATAAAAAATAATAATAAATGCCTTTTATGAGGTTCTTTTATTTTATTTATTTATTATTATTATTATTTTTTTAAGAAAATAACTATGAAACAATTAAATGACACTAAATAGTGGAGCCTTTAGAGCAACCATAGTTTGTTCATCTCAAACAGAATAGCAACAACTGTGGAGTGAGGAAGGTCCCATATCCAAACAAGACTTGCATCAAGATTATGACCCATCTAATTTGCCAATGACCTAGAAACAAAGTTCGCTTCTATAAAAATGTGTTGAAATTTGATATCATCAAAACATGTAGCCACAGTATTAGTACACACCACAACTCATCGAGCCATTGGCAAAACTTGTCAATTCTTATGTTGTTACTATTAATTATGAAAAATTTAGGGGCCAGCAGTGGGCTGACCAGACAGGATTAGAATGAATTTCGGGTTTAGCCAACTTTCTTTTGGAAAAAAGGAAATTATAAATTGGGTCCTTGACCCAAAGCACCCAAATTGGCCATAGTTATCCCACCCCAGCAACAAATTTTTATTCTCACTTACCCTGTTTAAAGTAAAATGACAGTTTTGCTCTTGACGTAATTAATTAATTGACTACAACCTGCCTCTCTCTCTCTCTCTCCCCCCCCCCCCCCCACCGCGCCGCTGCCGCCCTCCACGACTCCTTTAGCAACTTCGACGACGCTTTCGACCAGATTTGTGACTCACTCTGCAGATGAAGAGCCTCGGTTTGGGTCCCGACAGGTCGGTTAGTCCGACACTTCGGAGATGATCTGGAAATTCAAGGACCCTCATCGATGAATACTGCTCGACGGAGGAGGAATACTGCTCATCGATCTCAGAGTTTGGTAGTCCGGTGGAGGAATACTGCTCGTCGATGTCAGAGTCTAGTAGTCTAACTCGATTCGGGTTATCAGCAGTCGGTTCAGGTAGGATGAGCTCGCTGGGCAAGGTAAGGCCTAGTCGGTGGCTGTCAATGTGTGGGTCGTCGCTAGCGTGAATCAGGCATCGTTGATCTGGGAGTTGTGGTCGAGTTAATATGGGGTCTGATTGCAACATCTGGAAAAAAAAAACTTTTTATTTATTTTTTTTTTTTTTAATTTGGATGGAGAATAGTGCTACTTTTGTGTTGCAAATCAAAATGGTGCTACTTCTATTTTGCAACAGAAGGCTCAGAACGAAAGAAAAAAAAAAGAAAAAAATGTTTTATTGCTCCCAATAGATGTCTATTTTGGGGGGGGCAATAGACGTCTATTGGGGATTAAAAGACGTTTTCAATTGATGTAATCTCCTCTCTTTTTTCTTTAATCAAAGTTTTATTTGTCTAAATTTAGGGAGGTTAGTTCCCATTCCGATAACTGAAAAATCTATTGGGGGGCGATACAGGTGTATTGCCCCTCTATTAGGAGGCAATATAGGTCTATTGGAGGCCAATAAACCTTTCTCCTATGAGATCTCCAACGACCTCTTTGAGAATCTCTAGCGAGGTTATTAGAAAAGTTCGGTGGGTGGCGGCCAGTGACCGGAATCTGCCGGATTCCAGCGATCGGTGCCCGAACTCAGGCGAAGTCTCCTATGGTTTCTCTCTCTTCCATCTTCTCTCTCTCTTTATGTAACAAAAGGGTGAGGGTAAAATAGTCTAAAAATAATAATTAGGTATTAGGGATAGGAATGAGCAAACGGGGGTGGGGGGCGGGGTACCCGCTGGTTTTCCCCGCATTTGTCAAGCGGGGGCGGGGTTTCCCATTACCCTTGCGGGGTCACCGTTTATCTTTTTTTTTTTTTTTTTAATTGAGAACTATTATTTTTCAACCAACATATGGGGCATTTTTATAATTTTCTTATTCTAAAAAAAAAAAAAAAACAGAAAACTTATACGGGGTATTTATCTTTCCTATCCAGAATACACCTTCAAAGCGATTCGGGAGGATCCGACCGTTGGATTGTCGTATAATTTTGTGAGGATGATTCCTAAACTCATCTCCCCCCTTCGTAATCGAATTCCTGAGTATTCAGGAATCAATTCCTGATAAATAGGTGGGACCTACACCAATTCCGATTCCTTCATGTGTTAGTAAACACAGGAATTCTTTTACCTGGAATTATTCCGATTCCTTTATATGTTAGTAAACACATTAGTGTTTTTATTCCGTAATCATTCCATTACATTCCATTCCATTCTAAATAAGTAAAAGGGCACTTAATGGGATAAGTGAGAAAAAAATCCCTAAAATTAGGATAAATAGACAAAAACCCTTATAAATTCCTAAGATTAGGGTTTAGGCCGGGACGCAGGAAAACTCTTGCCTTGCATATACGTAGATGCAGCATGGATTGTTCGAAAGAAGCACATTTTGACGAAAAGCCAACAGAGGGATTATCAATGGCGCGTCACATTCCATTCGAGGTAATCACTGAAATACTTGCAAAACTTCCTGTGAAATCCTTGTTGAAATTTCGAGTTGTGTGCAAGTCATGGTGCTCCTTAATCTCAACTAGTCAATTCGTCAAACAACATCTATCCAGCAATCCTAGTACTCCCAAAAAAGTAATCCAGCTGAGTAGTGATGTCTTAACGTTTTACTCTCTACATGATTCCAAACTAGTCGAGGAAACCATCAAGTTCCGGATTGAATGGCATGCACTCAGTCCTTTCCGTATCATGGGTTATTGTAATGGTTTGGTATGCATAGAAGCTTGTCGTGAGAACCGGATCTTCCTCTGGAATCCAAGTACAAGAGACTCCAAAATATTACCACGTGGAGTAGTAGACAACAGTTATTTTTCTTGGTGCGGATTTGGTTATGACTACAATAGTGACGACTACAAGGTGCTAACAGTGGATCGTCTTAAAAAACCTATTGATAATTACCAAGACTCTAGTCGTAATTCTATGATGTACACATTAAGAACAAATTCTTGGAGAAGGATTCAGGATTTCCCTCTTGAAATTAGTTATATGATGGTTGATAGTTCTGCTACTCATGTAAATGGAGCTCTACATTGGATGGCGAGGAAAGGATTGAATTCGTGGGTAATCATCTCTCTTGATTTAACTACTGAGACATACATGGAAGTGCCGCAACCTGATTTTTATGGGACTCCTGTTGAGCATATTGGAATTGGGGCCTCAAGCACAGGGTGCTTATGCTTAAATGTTCACAACGCTGCTGGTTCTCAAAGTTATGATTTTTGGGTGATGAAGGAATATGGGGTGCGAGAGTCTTGGACTATATCGTTCAAAATCCCATACGTGGTTGTCGGTATACACCCAAGACCGGTGGCATGGTTTTCAGAAAATGGGAAAATTTTGTTCAATAGAGATGGAAAACTGGCCACTTACAACGCAAAAAAAAATTTAGTTAGGTATCTGCATCAAACAACTTATTGTAATTCATGTCCTCATGGTGATGTTTATGTTGAGAGCTTAGTATCACCCAATGCTTATAGTAATCGTGAAGCCAAAGAAATTAGCCGTCTCAATAATATCAATGTAGAAAGAACGACAAGAGTAGTGATGAGTATGTAGGCAAGATATCACAGAACAAAGGTATTTGGTTTGATGTTTGGCTTAAGCCTAAGAATACTGCTTTTCAAATTTATGTTTCTTTTGGATATGATTTATTGATTGGTCCCCGAATTTGTGTTGATTCTTAATTTGGCTTTGCTCGTGTATCTTCTTAATTTTCTCAATTTTCTTTCTTACAGAAACTTAACTGCAGAGAATCCTATATTGAGTCTTCAATACTTATCGACCCATGTACAAGTTGCAAAATATCTTCCAATTAAGAAGCAAAACTTAAGTAGCTAACCGCCTTTGGTTCTCAATTTGATTCACAATCTTTTTATTAGCTCTTCTAGATTATCAATTATTCGAGAATAATTTCTGTGGTAGGCTAATTGTATTTCTTTGTTATTTGGTAAAGCTTCAATAAAAGTCTCGAGTTTTTTTTTTTCCTTCTTTCTGGTTGATTAAACAAAGTCATATTCTCTTAGCTAAAGAACTATCGGACTTTTAGAAGTCTAATACGTTCCAACTAAATTAGTGGAGTGTAGGAGCATTTCCAATAGTATGCTTTGTTTTTTCGTCCGATTTTTAAAGAAAATAGCTAAAAGCCAAACTGAAAACTTAAAGGGAGACATAAAATTGTTGCTCAAACTATGTTCATGATATGGTGCTAATAGCACCCCTTTCGATCCACTAATTTTTTACATATTAATCCATGAATACAGACCTAAAGGATGAATGGTTCAATCAGGGAAGAAGAGATCACATAATGAATCATATGCGACCTTTGAATTGGGTCAGATTTTTTGTAGCCACTGAATGTGGGTAGAATTTTATATATATATATATATATATATATATATATATATATATATAGAGAGAGAGAGAGAGAGAGAGAGAGAGAGAGAGAGAGAGATTAATAACATATTCATTTGTCGGTTTTAAATCCGTACTATTCCTAGAATATAATGACTATTTATTCTCAGAAAAAATAAATAAAACCGTACGATTCCTAGTATATAATGACTATTTATTCTCAGAAAAAAAAAAAAGTATATAATGACTATTAACTTGGGTTAGATTTTTCATAGCAACAAAACAGTGTTGAAAACCCTACACCACCAAACCTAGGTTTCCCGGTACCCATCTCGTTGCTCGTTCGGTGACTCCCGCCCGTGGCAAGCTTCTGGCCTGTCGCTGTGTGGAGAGTGCGTCCGGACGGGAGAAGTTCTAAGACTATTGTTTGGGTAGATTCTGGAGAAAGTTTGCTGCTCAACGTTTTGGCAGGAAGGAGGCAGCGAAGACCTGGTTTTTTTACTCCTTTGTTGCAGGTGGTGGTGCCGTATGGAGGCAGGGTCGACGATGGTGCGCGGCGTCTACTAGGTGAGGCCCCGTGGTGCAGGCAACATAGTCGGGCGACATGGTGCAGGCGCTGTGGTGCAGGGCGGTGTGGATCAGGGTAGTTTTGGGCTTTTTTTCTTTAGTTTAGCTTGTTTACTAAATAATTCCCTTTATTTATAGGGACTATGCTTGTTAGTTTTCTTACGAGCGCTAATGAGTACAGGTTTACTCGACCTATTACTATGTCCTAGATTATCGTAGTCCAAGGAAAACCAAGCCGCCACCCTGCAGGAGAGCAGAAGCCCGCCTAGCCCAATATCGACATCGCAGCCTGAAACAAACCGGACTGAATTCCACTAGTCGTGCCTGCACCAGTACGAACCAGATCTGCCCGCTTGTTGACCGAACTCTTCTCCACCAGTCGCCGGCTAGGAACAGCTGCAATCCAACCAGAGTACCGTCAAGATCCCACACCACCAGAAAGCCCCAAACCTGAAGCCATATCCCAAAGGACAACCGGCTAATCAGATCCCTTGCCGTCATAGAAAAATCGTTCCTTCGAAGGATGAATGGCGTGCATCCATATTGAAGAGAACTCATACGCCTGAGCGGACACTGGAGAGAATGCGAAGGAGGCCTCAAAAGAGGATACCCATCGGTGGCGGCGCTAGGGTTTAAAGAGCTCTCGCTCTCTCCCATCTCTTGATAAAAAAAAAAAACATAAAACCTAGTTTTTCTTTTTGGATTTCTTCCTAATCAACCTAGTGATAGAGCACACATTAATTAGTCAGAAGTGTGTTGTGTTTATAGGCACCACCTTAAATCATAACGTTTTCTCAATAATCAGTTCGAGAATTATCCCTTATATAATTCAGTAGACTTTCGTGTATCTCTCGTTATATTGCTTAAAAACTAAATATGTTCATCACTCGAACAATATCATTAGCTTGTTACTTTTGCCAGGGAAAATGAAATACAAACTGAGCACTAAACTAGGCTTTAATTGTCACTATTTTTTTTTCTTTCCTTTTTTTTCACCAGCTATTACTTGTATTTTCTGTTCACTATTGCTTAAAATACTTTCAACACTCAAACTTGCATTACACATATATACAATTTCACTTTGAAAGTAAACTACACCACAGCTAAACCAAATTCTCTGAGAAATGAATCTAGAAGAACCTTCACATTAAATTGGCCTACTTTTCCCAAGAAACTTAGGGAGTACCTTTTCTGTATATTGTCAGATGATGAAACACTACTTGCCAAGCCTACATATTGATAATTTCATCCATGTCCTGTCTTGATACTTCATTTATGTCTCAAATCTGCAGTCTATACATAATAGTTATTTGATGTACAGAAAAGGGATATTATAACCCTTTCCTGACCATTTAACAATTGAAAAAGCCAATTGGCGAGCCATATTATTGAAGCTGACTTATAGAAAGGGAGATTGACCGCACCTTGTTTAACTAATCTTGTGCAAACAAAAACACACTTATCATTCATGCCTTGCTTAGTATACCAACAACAGGTTTATTTGCTCCGTCACCATCTCAACAGCTTGGAAAGTCTTTCCCGAAGAACACGATCACAAAGTGATCTATGTCCCTTGACAAAATCTATGCATGACTTCGCGAACAACTTTGTTCTTGACTTTATTCTTCACCTAATTATACACCCAAAATTGTTAAGCAATGGGCATATCTGGAATGCAATACAAGGGAAAACTATACATAGAAAACAAAGAGAGAAGACTGACTGATTACTTTAAGGAAAATAGTAAGAACCAGAGATAAATATTTCAACGGTATACAGAAACAAGAGGCTGCCTATGGTGTGCCTAATATTAACTTTGAAAAACAGAAGTTTATAGAAGTCAAGTTGTAAGATCCTATAAGGCTATAAGCTAACGATGCATGGATTTGTAATAAAATAGGTAATACTAATATCCATGAAGGATTCTATACTTCCTACCATTGCTTTCTATTCTCCATAAAACTATACAGGTTTTTCATTTAAAACTTCACAATGTTTGAGAAAATATGATATTAATCAATCCCCTTGGACCAAGTATTTGACAGGACTTGCAGACTGAATTTGAATTAAGCTTTCTGTAGAAATTAGACAATAATTACAATATTAGATGGCAATCTTCAATTCCCAAATCATACTCAAATCCGCAGGAAAAAGGGACTATTTAACAGATGAAATCATGATCAGACCATGATTCTTGGACAACAGATTGAGCAGAAACTTCCAAAATTTCTTGAAAAGGAAACAAAATTCTTTTTGATTAAACAAAAAGGATGATGGCTAACCTCGTAAAATTCAGATGTATCAACTAGAGGCAACATACAAAACACCAATCTCAGAATAGGGGTTACAATTATCCTTTTCTTGTTGATATCCACATAAACATCTTTCTGAATCTTCGTGTCAACCCATCGCAAACTTCCCTGCTAGTAGTATGAATTAGGTGAATGGGATACAAGAAATTGCATAAAGTACATGAGCAATACTTTCGAAAAAGCTGACTACCCTGTTCGAAGCAATATACTCCAAAGTCCACATTGAAAAGATAACCTGAGCTAAGAGAAAAGTGAGAGGAATTACTTCACTTGGAAAATTACTTCCAACTGATTCATAATTAATTCTGGCTTAACATTAGGGGTTTTTTGCACCAACAGTGTCTGAACACTTCGAGGACTTTTAAAAAGATACCTGGACTCCTAATGTTATCAATGTGATATCTGGACTCATTTTTTCTTATCAACGTGGTACCTCCATCCATTTTCCGTCACAGAGCCGTCAAAATGAAACATATGCTACGCATGTGACTTAATTTTCAAGGGTAAAGTTGTCTTCTTACACCAAATTTTAAATTTTTTTAAAATAAAAGATGTTTTACTGATAAAATATAATTATTATTTAATAAAACAATTTGCCCCTCTGGCTAAAGACGACCACAAGTCCCCAACTCCTTCTCCAGCTACCCAGACGACGAAGAGGACGAACTTTTTTGGTTGGTGAGGCTAAGAGACATTTCTATTTGGACGTCGTCGGCGGTGTCGAGGTCCGAGCTTTTAGCCAAAGGAGATGGTGGCGGAGATCATGGGTTTGTCGTGGTGAAGATTCCTCAAAGGAACTAGCGACTAGAGAACTTGTCTTCTCTCAGACGACTTTTCTCTCTTGCAATTGAAATTGGGTTGTTTTAGTATTCAATCAATCCTTGGTTTGCAAAATCAATAGTGGAAATCATATATGAAAACTGGGTTTGCTTTGTTTCTGGGTTTGCTGGGGAGGAAGATCTCGTATTGTGTTTTTATTTCTCTTTTTATAATTGCAGAGCGTCCCCATTGGGTGTAATTGCATTTAATTGCTATGAGAGAAATGGTGCAATCCATCCTTCTCCGTTCTCATGCTTCCATGATTTTGTTCTACAGTTCAACCATCAAAAAGTTCCAGATCTGTTTCATCTTTATCAAACAAGGAATTGTCCATATCGTTTCAATATCCAGCAAAGGAGAGCCTCCTCATCTTCTTCTTCATTTATCAGACTTTGATTCTTTTAAAATTTCCCTCTTCCCCCATCTATAATGACTTTTTCTATCTGATTTCTTCCCCCATCTATAATGACTTTCTATGAAATTCATTTTATTTCATGACCAAACAAAAAGATCAGCAAGATTCAATTTATTTTTTATTTGGATCCAAACTAAAATTTTCACAAAAGAGTTTTGGGAAAATTCATTTGATCAATTAAAATCATTTCTTTGGGTATGCCGTATGCCCAGAATAATGAGAAAGAAAGATGAGTAGATCAATGAGAAGAAGAAAGGCGGAGAGGGTAGAGGAAGAAGACGAGAGGGGGAGAGGGTGGGAAAATAATGATTAAAAAATAAAAAGTAAATAGGTCATATATTTAGATAAACTAGCCTTCCTGCACGCGCGATGCGCGTGCGGAAGGGCCGCGCTCGCGCGTGCGTATTTTCCTTCCTCTCATGCTACCCATGTTTGAAATGTAACTCATGAGTGCAATATAATTTCTATGTTGCATATTACCTAACTCCTATTTTTCGTGTACAGATATTATAAAATATTGTATATGTCTTTAGCAAACCATTAGTAAGAAACATAAAACATGCACCGATATATACAAATCTTTACAATCGAAAAGTACGTTTTAAAAAGAAACTTCCACAAAGTGCCTATATACATATTTGTTCGATAAAGTAAAGTCCACATGCTCCAATCAACTCCATCTCAGCCACCCATTTGTCTTCAGTCGTTGCCCAAACTACAAATTGAGAGTACGAAGAACAGAAAATTATTTAAAAAAAATAGAAAAAAAAATAACAAAACATAAGATAGTGTGTTTGGTTTTTTACTACAAAGTGAAATTGATCTACTAAGTGAAGTACATACCATGAAGTTAGATAATTCCTTTACTGCAACACATTTGCTCCAATTATTGGATGACGTTAACTTGAAGGAAGCAAAATCTCTTTATAAACAACATTTGTTGTGAACACCCCTTCCTCACCTTCAAATGAGCCTTTTTTGACTAACACTTTGGTGGTAGCCTCTGAAATTCCTCGTGATAAAGCGACATATAACTGCCCATGACTGAATACATGATCTGGAAGGTAGATGCCAACATTCGGTATCGTTTGCCCTTGTGATTTATTTATAGTAAGTGCAAAACTCAACTTTACAGGGAATTGTTTTCTTGTCATCTCAAAAGGGAGTCCAGAACTCTCGGCACTCTTTAGAGATATTCTTGGTAAGAATACTCTAGTTCCAGCAAATTGACCAGTTAAAATCTCTGCGTCAATAAGGTTGTTATATGATCCATGGCAAGTCAATCGTGTACCATTGCACAATCCCATCGTAGGGTCAATATTTCTCAAAAGCATAATGGGAGCACCTTTTTTTATAGTTAACTGATGTGGGGGGGCATACCAGAAGGTGAAATTGAATTTAAGAATTCTTGTTGGTACATATTTCTGGTGTCATCCTCAACTGAGTCGAAAGAGTACAGGATCCGTTCAGGCCCTGGAAATTGCTTTATAATCATCTCATTAAGCACGTCAACATCATCATTCTTTGGAGTGATTATTGCCCTTTCAACCATGTAGGCTGCATCATTTACATGAGATTCCAAATTAGGAAAAACTTCATTAACTAATCGGTTGATTGACTCTTCACCCTCCCATGGCATGGCCATACACGACGGTAATCGTATCATGTCTTCAACCACATGTGGTTGTTCTCCATTACCAACATTAAGTAAAAACTCTGAGAACTCTGGATCATTGATAGATCTCATATTTTGCCGCAAATGAAGAATCCTCACATCTTTCCAAAATGAAGAGTTAACCAGACTGGCTTGGACCATCTGAGACCTTGTACCCTTATGGACAACGGGCAGAACTTGTCGGAAATCTCCCCCAAAAATAATCACTTTGCCCCCAAATGGCAAATCAACACCTATTATGTCTTTAAAAGTCCGATCAAGAGCTTCAAATGCAAATCTATGCATCATTGGTGCCTCATCACAAATAATCGCTGATGATCTTCGTATCAACTCTGCTAAATTAGATTGTTTACTAATAGAGCATGTAGAAGATGCATCAAGATTGAGTGGAATTTTAAACCTGGAGTGTGCCGTTCTCCCACCAGGCATTATTGTTGCTGCAATTCCAGAAGTTGCTGTTGCCAATACAATATGATCATTGCTTCTCAAGGTTGCTAAAAGTGCACGATATAAGTATGTTTTCCCAGTCCCTCCAGGACCATCAACGAAAAATATGGCATTGTCATTGCACTCAATAGCAGATATTATTGCGTTGTATGCAAATGTCTGATCCTCATTCAAGTGTTGAACTGCTTCGCAGTCTTCTTGAGGAATGATAATTGAAACTTCATCCTGTATTAGCCTAGGCATTGACGAATCTTCACCATAATCTTCAGCCATTTCAGGCAAATCATAATCACAAACAGATTTACAATGTTGCACCAGCAATCCGTTTAAGTCTCGTAAAAGTCTGTTTGTGATACGTGCACTGACTGCAGTGCTTGAAGAAGCATAATCTTCTATCATAAATTGGTAAAATTCATCCCATAAACTTCGTACCCCATGAGGCTCGCAATAAACCAAGATAGTGACAAACAATCTCCTTAAAGATGAAGGCATATGTATGCTTGAAGCCTCATGTAAACATTGTCTGATACTATCATCGTCTTCTAACAGACCTCGTTGTTCAGCCGCTTTCTTAAATGTTGGTTGCAAGATGCCATCTACTGTCCTTAAATCCTCGTATGATGTAGGCCCTCTAACATGGTTCAAAAGAACACGTAAGTAGAACTTTTCTCCTTCTGAAGGAGATACCGTATATATTCTACCAATTACTTTTTGGTTAGTCCGTCTTTCCTCCCATGTCTTATGTTTGCCAATCCATCTGAATCTTTCAGGAAACTCTCGATATAAGTATTGGCGCGCACCTTCATAATACATGTTCATAGTAAAAAACTCTGTGAGCATCGTCATTGAGTTTCTATCATTTGCGAGAACATCTGTTACCATTTCATTGGCATTAAAGAAAACACTTTGTCTATCTGGAAGATGAATTTGCAATCGTTCCACTGAAGGATACATACGATTCATTACAAATTTGAATATTCTCCACAAAGCCTCTGGTGCACAAACCCATCTTGCATCAACAAAATTCCTTATTTCATCTTCATTACATGCGGGTCGAACTTCAAATGTTACTCTATCTGGACCTTTGTAGACATATTTGTACAAATACTTAACACTCTTAATGCTGCAACAGACTTCGATATTGATATGACAATCATATTTTGTGAGTAGCCAAGGGTTATACGGAATAACCCAACTGTTATCTACTTGTCTGCTTTGATTGAAATCAGATTCCGCATTGGGTGAACATCTCGCCTACGGTAAATGGGATAAGAGTCATTCCCTTGAAATGTGTTGGCTGAAAAGGGCTTAGGATAACCTCGTTTACAACTCCCACGCTTCATACATGGGGCATTACGCTTATGTACTCCACATGGACCATGTATCATGTGCCTCAATACGGCATTGTACAACTCCGGTTCTTCATCTTGACTTGGTATTTCAGCTCGAACAATTTTGTCATAATCATCCGAGTTATTCAACTTATCATCATCACTTAACATCAGAAGCATATGAACATATGGGAGACCACGTTTTTGAAATTCGATGACATAAACATGTGCAACAACAGTACCTAAGACCCCTTTTTTGATAACGTCTTCCTTCAGCTCTTCAAATTTGGCACGAAAAATCCGGGTACATAAATCTGGGCGATCTTGTGCCACTTGACCCGGTAATAACTCTGCCTTTATTTCTTCCCAATTCGGGTTGCATGTCATTGTGAGAAAAATATCTGGCTTCCCGTATTTTTGGACCAAAGCCATTGCATCTTGGTATCTCTGGTGCATATCACGTGGACTACCGATAAATGAGGAAGGTAAAATAGTTCTGCGACCAATGTTACCTGTTTTGGTATTGTAAGTGGGGTTAAACACCTGTTTTTAAGCAAACTAAAGTCAATATAAAAGTTTATAGTTATATAATAATAATAAAGTTCATACCTGCATTGTTTTCACCGGCATTTAGCGAGTCTTGGAGTCCATTATAAAGTTCACGTGGCAGGGTATCTTGATTACTGCGAATCCATCTAAGCTTTTGTGTCTCAATTTTCACATAATTATCGACAACATATTGTTGTAACAGGCGGCCTCCTCGAAGTAAAATTGATTCATTATGTGGACGAATCTGAAATGATAAAATTTACCAATTAACATGATGTTTAAATTAACGTTAATTTATTCACAATAAGAGGATGAAGAATGGTTTATTAACCTGCAAAATATATGCGTAATAGTCACGACACGTCAATTTTGTACCATTATTATTCCGACTATTCACATCCCATCCATATGTGCCATAAGGTAAAAGCAATGGATATTGTAAAGGATCATAGTAACCCGCACAGTCTTGGACATTTAAAAGTTGACCCTCTCTTGTCTGTACTACAATATCACGACCTCTCAGATTTTCTGCATCATCTGCACCCACTATTACTGCAGCAACCTGAGACTCTGTAGGCAAACTATACTGACGTTGGTTTGCAGGTTGCTCTCTAATGATGAGTCTGCAAGTTTCCAAATCTTCGCGTTGTGCTAGGTGATGAAGTGTTCGCACAAATGGATTATGCCGATTCAAGATTTCTTGTAGAGTTTCAACCACATCTCTATGCAATGATTCATTCTCTAACATACGATTTTGTAGTTCATGGTCTGTATCATATATATACAGTTGCAGAAATCTTGGTCTGTTATCCTCATTTGGTAGAAGAGTTCCTATCTTATGATATATGGATCCTTGAGCACGAAAAGTAAATGTGCCACCACCAGTCGCTAGATTTTGGTCGACATGCACGCCCATTGATGTGAATGAAAATACATGATTATAAGCACGGATATTCTGCCTAAAATGGGCGCCTCTCGGAGTTTCTGCAGAAAATAGCTCGGCCATTTCTGGAGGAGATTGAACTGGAGGAATTACAATTTTCCCATTCAAGCAACACATATCTTTGCTTTCGTGATAGAACTGGCGGGCATGACAATGTGGACATATTTTTGGTGCAGGTAAATGATATTTTGTGATTCCAATGTTCTCATGAAAATTCCGAGCACAATTATGAGATCTGCGACCTCTAGCTCTAAGACGTACTTGGACAACACTGTTATTATAGGTCATGCTATTTTGAGGAATGACATTTTCAGAGGTTCCTGTTAAAAAAAAAAAATCGATGTCAATAATTGTGCTAGTTACTAAAACAATATATTTAATATACTAAATTTGTTACCTTCATTGAGTACTATGTGATCTTCATTATTCCCAGCATTTTGGTTAACTCCACTATTAGGCATTTGCGACCTATTTGACCGTGCTAGTTGCCTTATATGACTCAAGCGCATTCTTAAATTTTCAGAGGTTCCTATTATGGAAAAAAAAAACATCAATAATTGCAGTTTCATTACTGAAACAATACTGAAAATACATTGATGTTTGTCATTTCTTACCTTCATTGACCGCTATGTGATCACCATTGTTCGTATCATTTTGATTAGCTCCATTACCAGGCACTTGGGATCCATTTGACCGCGCTAATTGCCTCATATGGCTTAAGCGTATTCTATTTGGAACTTGGGTATTATCCTCATGATTTGATGTTTGCCCACGATGACAATGATAATTGGCTCGTCGTCGTGCTAAATACTCATCACGTTGTATTGAACTCATTGAAGCCCGCCAAATGCTCTGACTTGTTCGCCATCTCGCTCTTTGATTCTCTCTTTCAAAATGTGGTGTACTTTGGTGATCAGCATGATTTTGTTGTTCAACACCTATGATTTTCATGTACTAAATTATTTGAACATTAATAAAACATTGGTCCGTAAAAAGTGAGAGAAATTAATGGATGTGAATTTCTCACATTTCTTTTCCATTTTAATATGGCATTTATGCATACACATTTACTCAGTTGGAGCCCACCTTTTGCTAATGCAATTTTCCTTTTAAGTAGTTATGATTTCAATTCTTCCCTCTTTGGGGAAGTTTGGTGACAAATTCTCAATGTTCTAAAATTCTTCTTTAAAGTATTACCAAAAAAAAAAACCTCTTCCTGAAAAAAAAAACAATATTTCTATCAAAACTGTTAATTTTTCCAACCTACATATATAGAATAATATTTTTGTTCATGAAAGTAGAAAGAAAATTGTGCAAAACACGTATACAATACGTTGAAGATGTTTGTGTTTCAGAACATGCACTCAGTAAGTTACCGGCCATTGCTTCCACTTGATTTGATACACTTGTGGCCTCCATTTGCTGTTGTCTTTGATAATTGGCACGTCTTTGGGCTAAAATTTCCTCTTGTTGTGAAGAACTCAATAATCGTCGTCTCTCTCTTTGACGATTATTTCTACGCTGCCTTTCAGCCTCCAATGCATGAAGCTGAGTGTGTCCCTACACCGTACACCGCATTAATATAAAAAAGACAACAAATTCAATTTATAAATCCAGCACGAGCGGATTTATAAAAAGAGGCCCTGGATTAAAAGGGCCCTTTTAGGAAGAGCCTAAAACAAATTGGCCCATCACAAATCGGGCCCTTTTAATCCAGGTAATAAGGGCCCTCATTAAAAGGGCCCTCATTAAAAGGGGCCCTATTGCCCTTTTCTTTCTGAACAATACCTTCCTTGGGTAACAATACCTTCTTTTGTTCTCTTCCTCATCGGGCCCCTAAATTGGCAAATGGATTATTGCAAATAGCTCATTGGGCACTCATTTAATAGTGCAATAATCCAATATGGCTATTTGCAATAATCCAATAGGGCCCATTCGAGGGCCTATTTGCAATTGGGCCTATTTGCAATTGGCTTTCTTAACTTGACTACTTAGTCAAGTTATTAACCTTAACTTGACTATTGGATAAGTATTCTTACACTATACTTATCCTCGCTTATTTTTTTCAAGTAATCGTTGTTAACTTGACAAATAGGCCCTCGAATAGGGCGAATAAGTATTCGTTTCTATTTCTGAACAATATTTCTTCTGTTACTCAATTCTATTACAGTGAAGTATTCTTATAGTGAATAGTGTGGGCCCTTTTATTGCCCTATATTGGCCCACATTATAGGGCCAATATAGGGCGAATAAGTATTCGTTTCTTCTGTTACCTATTGCATGCATAGGGCCCTTTTGATCTATAGGGCCCACATTATAGAGGCCCTATTTGCCCTTTTGATCTATAGGGCCCTTTTATATTGGGCCCTTTTCTTTCTGAACAATATGTAAAAAGGGCCATCTATAGGTAAAAAGGGCCCAATAGATCAAAAGGGCCTATTTGCCCTTTTCAAAAGGGCCTATTTGCAATTAAATTGGGCCTAATAGAATACCTTCCTCAAGGGCCCTTTTAATCGGGACAATTGCAATTGGGCCCTTTTACCTAACTTGACTATTGGGCCCTATTGGATTATTGCAAATAGCTTTCTTAAATGTTGGGCCGAATACGATTATCCAATTTAAGGTTAACTTGGATCACCCAATTGCAATAGGCCCTACATGAAGCAATCGTGGGAATACTATTACATTATCTTATATAGTGTAAGAATACTTGTCGAGGCCCTAACCTTTATAATAAAATAAGTAAAATGTCATATATAGCCCTACATTTAGGGCAAATCAGTCTTTTTGTCATCATTGGGTGCCTCACGTGCGTCACATGTGCTTAGGTTAACAGTTCCGTGACCAAAAATGGACGGAGGTACGACGTTGATAAGAAAAAATGAGTTAAGGTATCACATTGATTGAGAGTTCATGTATCATTTTAAAAGTCCTCCAAGTTTTCAGACACATATGTGATCTACCCATAAAAAAATTGACTGCGGGTTGAATCAAAGGGTCTCTAGCAGCTTCGGGTTCTTCTGCCTTGGTACCTCTTTGCATTCCGCAGCTAAATTTAGGAAGGAAAGATTATTATAGCATAATCAATTACTATACTACGAGTCAGAGGAAAGTCTTGACGATTCATCTTGACAAAATTGATAGTCCTTTTGATTTCCTGTTTTGATTTCCCTATTTAATGTTCATACTTTTTCTTGCTGGTTAATTTCATAAATGGGGATATTCTCTATTAGAGCATGCATTTACACATTTATACATACCCTAGAACATGGAAACATAGAAAACCAGTGTAATTATTATTCTTCAAACTTATAGTTTCCTAATTTCCATTAAAATTTCAACTTTTTTTGAAAGGAAAGACGACAAACTATATTAAGTGATAACTGAGGGTTACATGGAGCGATCCAAAAGCATCGAAAGAAAACAATAAAGCATAAAAAGATGCACAAACACATCTATGATGAAGCAAAAACAATAAAGGATACTAAGATGCATAGACGCATCTAGAATGAAATGTAACCAAGATGTGACTTGATGCCGAACGGCATCGCTGCACTGCATATGTCACGAGAGTAGTGTAAATGTAATAGTAACCATAACCGTAACCGGTGATGTTTGGCTCAAGTTTTGTTGCAGCTGGTCAACAGTCTCTTTTCATGCGTGGGCGTGCCAGCACCGTTCGGGTGCAATCGTTGGGGGTGTCACTTGACCTGACTTCTTTCAAGCGATTGTGGACGAGGAGAGCACCAACCTCGTCGTGGGATTCTTTGTGCCTTGTGGCGAGGACTTTTGCTGAGCTTCTTCAAAATCACAATCGATACTCGATGTTGTAGTTCGAGCAGAGCGAGAACCACTGGGAAGTGAGGAGAACTTGTTAAAGCGTGACTTTAGCTTGGCTGGAAGGTTTAGTAGCACTGACAGTCGGCTCTTGAGAAGACTAGGACTGGAGTGTGACTACAGGTAAGAGAGGGAGAGGGGTTGCTCTAGAGAGGCTTGGATAATCTTAGAGATTGTTGTGATGAATTGTGTGTTGAAGTGTTTCATTGTAACCTCTATTTATAGGCTACCATGCCAAAGTGGTTGGCCTTAAACAAATGATAGTGGAGCACTAATTGGAGATAGTGGAGCACTAAATGGAGATAGTGGAACACTAATGGAGATAGTGGAGCACTAAATGGAGATAAAAATGATGAGTTTTGGAGTGATTTTGAATCACTTTTGGCTCCTTTATTCCTTCAATTATATCTCCACTAAGAAATCAGAATAAGCCTTCGACTTCTTCATATCAAATGATCCACAATAAGTGTAGATCATTGTGATGAAATTTCAGAGCTTAATTCCATATAGTTGGGCCGGAAACGCTGCTGGACTCCTCATAGGTCCAATTTTCCAGTTTTGCTTCTGTAGAAAATTGGACTGATTGTTTGAAGGCTTTCCACTCGAAACTAGCTCTGGCACTCTTCATAAGAAATTATCCTTGGGGTGTCTAGAATTAATTTGGAAATTTTCAGCTCATTTGGATCTTGTTTGGTAGGCTGCTTCCCCTCCTTCCTTGTTTAGCTCTGTTTCTCCTAGCCGAAGTAGGAAAATGTGCTAAAGTTGACTTTGCATTTCCATGCTTTCATCATTTCCTTTTCTCACATAATTCTCCATCGTAGGCTTTATCTAGCCTCTAAATAATATATTTCGAATTTGTCGACAATATATAGCTTGAGCCACTAACATTGGCTAAATTTCTCCAAGACACGCCTTGTCAAGCCAAAATGCTCATTTTAGGTCCAAACAGGTGATATGATCACCTCGGATCTAACTTAAATACTTGTTTAGTTTCCTTATTATTATTATTATTATTATTTCTAAACCCTGCAATAGCACAAACACTAGTGATTCTCTCTCTCTCATAAATTAATATTTGTGAGCCTTGCCAAGATTATTGGCACCCTCTTAATTTTTTTTTGATATTGCGAGTGGAGTGGGCATGCTACGACTTTGATCGATAAAAGAATATGTTCTTGTTTTGGTCAAACGTTTATTTAAGGGTTTTTTACTTCAACAGTGTCTGAACTCTTTGAGGACTTTTGAAATGATACCTGAACTTTCAAAGTGATCAAGGTGATACCTGGACTCAAGTTTGTTTATCAACGTCGTACCTGCATCAAAATTCCGTTACGGCTCATTTAAATATGAGCACGTGACTTCCATGTGACCGGAATTTGAAGGATAAAATTGTCATTTGACTCTAACTTATTATTAGAAAATAAAATAAAAGGAAAATTTGAAATTCTTCTCAGACTTGCGTTGACCAAAAAAACAAAAAACAAAAAATCCAAATGCAGACTCTCCTCCTCCTCGACTACACGAAGAAAATGACGCGAATCCTCAACCTCTCAGCCCCACCTTCTCCATCACCGCCACCACCCAAAACCTAGACGACTACTCCTCTTCCGGCTACACCACCATATCCTCGGAATCAACCTGAACCCGATGATTGGATATTATCTCCGGCGAGTCTGCTCATCCTTTTGGTATCGAACTCCTGAAACAATTGGCCATAATCAGCCTCAATGGCTCGTCATACTAACCGCAACCTCCGTCCTCCTCCTCCTCCTCGCTCTCCTCGCCCTAACCATAACCCACTCCAAGTACTCCTCCTCCGCCAGCCCTCACTTCCCCTACGACCACTGCGGATTCCCTAGTCCGAATTCCAATTCCCTCTTCCACCACCGATTCTTCTCAGCCCTGACTTCCTCAATTTGGTGACCGAATTTCAATTTCTGGAGAAGCTCAATGCCGGAAGAGTCGTCCGGATTCAAAGATTGGGAATTGGAAATCGAAAATCAGGGATTTTGGGAACGAGTTTGATTTTGATTTCACATTTGATCGAATCGGTCGAAATCGCCACTGCGAAACTTCAATACACGTTGCAGCACCATCACTAGAGCTCCGAGGTCGGCTGAGCATGGATGACGAGGTCCGACCCGACTTCCCATGACCGTATTACTACGAGGATTTTGACATCGCGTCGTTGTGTTTGTTCCTCGAGGACGAGCACCAGTGCGTGATTATAAGAGAAATGATCGAGCATGGTAATAGAGGTAGGTTAGAGTCTAGAGTGAGAGAGATTGCATTTGATTCTTTGAAGAAGACGAGAGGCGGAGACGGTAGAAGAAGACGACGAGAGATGGAGATGGTAGGGAAAAAATGATTAAAAAAGAAAGAAAGGTAAATACCTTTTTTTTAAACTAGGTAAAATGTCGGATATACCCCTAGATTTAGGGTAAATTAGTCTTTTCATCATCATTTAGTCTCTCACGTGCGTCACACGTGCTAGGATTAACGAAGCCGTAACGAAATTTTGATGCAGGTACGACGTTGATAAGAAAACTTGAGTCCAGGTATCACCTTGATCACTTTGAAAGTTCAGGTATCATTTCAAAAGTCCTCGAAGAGTTCAGACACTGTTGAAGTAAAAAACCCTTTATTTAACTTGCACACATTCCATGCTGTTCTCATGGCCCACCGTGAAGATCTTGTGGCCTAGTAATTGGGATCAGGTCACTCGGTGGTCAATCGATAGTGCTTTTATCATTCATGGGCCTCATGAGGTGAATATCATTCATGGGCCTATCATTCATATCAAAGGTAGCCACAGTGGCCGGAGTAGAGGCCACAGAGAATATCGAGATTGGGCTGGCCTAAAGTGGGTTGCTACCACATATCATATTTGGGCTTAGGAGAAGAAGAAATACTTCAGGTGGTACTCAACAATACCTAGTCTAACTTAACCCAAGGCCAATGAATAAATGAAGAGTGAGATCGCTCTAGGTTAGAGTGAGAGTGAGATCGAGAGGCACTGCCGCCAACTCTGTTGTTACCTTATAGAGAGTGAGAGTGAGAGTGAGAGTGAGATCGAGAGGCACCGCCGCCAACTCTGTTGTTACCTTATAGAGAGTGAGAGTGAGAGTGAGATCGAGAGGCACCGCCGCTAACTCTGTTGTTACCTTATAGAGAGTGAGAGTGAGATCGAGAGGCACCGCCGCTAACTCTGTTGTTCTTCCAGAGATGGTTCTTCCAGAGATGGTTCTTCCAGAGATGGGAAATTTTATTGGCCGGATATTGGTGAGGAGAGTGTTTTCACTAGCCGGACAAGAATTCGGTTTGCAATGGGGATTCGGTGGAGAATTAACAAAGCTGCGTGAAACACTAGGCATGGTTGAAGCTTTGCTACGTGATGCCGACCATCCGCGACACAATCGGCAGGGTGAGGCGGTGCAGCTGTGGGTGGCGAAGCTTGAAGACATAGCTGATGATGCTGATAATCTGTTGGATGAGTGCAGATATGAAGAGCTCCGGGTTCAAGTAGAGTTGCCAACCCGAATCGGCAGAACTTTGAATTCCGTTTCACTCTCTAAGGCCAGATATCGTCGGAAAAAAGCACGAAAGATTCAGAAAATAAATAAATCTTTGAAGAATCTGTGTATGATGGCGTCTGGTATTGGGCTAGTGGCTACGCCATTGCCATCTGCAGAAGCAACAGCCCCTCGTAACCGGGAAACTTACTCCTTCTTTGATAAAGATGAAGAGATTATCGTTGGCAGAGAGGAGGTAGTGTCCGATATAGTAACAAACTTGATCAACTCAACCAGTAGTCAAGCAAATCACCTCTCCGTTTTGGCTATTGTGGGTATGGGAGGCCTCGGTAAAACAACCGTGGCGAAACTAGTGTGCCATGATCCTAAGATAGAAGGGCACTTCGATGAAAAAATATGGATATGTGTATCTACTGATTTCCAAGTCGTGATGATATTAAGGAGGATCTTGCAATCATTTCGACCCGGAGCTGCAGCTGCAGTAGAGGGCAAGGATGAACTTTGTAAAACCCTCAAACAAGAGCTGAACGGGAAAAGATATCTTCTCATACTGGATGATGTTTGGTGCCATGAATCTGAAAATTGGGAAGAGTTGATAAATTGCTTGTCGAATGTTAATGATAGGCTGGGGTCCAACATCGTTGTCACTACCCGCAACGTGGCGGTTGCATCAACCATTGCATCAATCCTGCAAACATTTACTATGCTTGAGATGGATAAGTTATCAGACAACCAGTGTTGGCAGATATTGAAGAACAGAGCATTTCCAGATGGAACTGCTCATCTAAATGAAGATCAAGAAATCCTTGGAAAGGAGATTGCTAGAAGGTGTGCAGGCTTACCACTAGTGGCAAAAGTATGTGCTCCTCAACTCCATACCATGGACATTTTCTCTTAGATATATCACTTTTAGAGTATCAACTTAATTTCTTCACTAAATTGACTTTCTTCAAAGTAGCTTACATCTGTTGTGGAAAACGTATGAGCTAGCATTTTACCACCCTTGGAAACTTGTGTTAGGATCTCTAATATAATCTATCAAGATTTAGCAGGATATTGTATGTATATTTACAGCGCCATTATTGTGACTTTAAATTGTTTGTAATCAACAGAAGTTTAACTCATTTACCATTTCTAGGTTTTGGGATACACCATGCGCTCCAAAACAAGTGATGGGTGGAGGTCAATAGTAGAAAGTAGCATATGGAATTTGCCTGGAGGAGATACAAAAATCTTGTCAATTTTAAAGTTGAGTTTTAATGATCTGAAATCACCAGCTCTAAAACAGTGTTTTGCATTCTGCTCTAACTTTGTCAAAGATTTTGAATTCGAGAGGGAGGACTTAATTCGACTTTGGATGGCTCAAGGATGGCTACATCATTTTTCTACTGAGGAAAGCAATCTAGATATGGAAGATATAGGTGCTGAATATTTTTGTATTCTTTTGGAGAACTCTTTTTTCCAAGATGTTAGAAGAGATCCCTATGGAAATATCACCTCTTGCAAGATGCATGATCTTGTGCATGATCTTGCAGAACATGTATCCAAATCTAGGTGGGACTCCAAGGAGACTGAAACAAAAAGAGGTTTGCGCTCATTTTTTGTTGAGAAAAGAGGTATTCCCTCAGTTTTTGGATACAGGGTTCAAGTCCTTTTTAACACCTTACCAAGCTTTGAAGCTTTGCGAGTTGTAAAATTACAGGGTGCAGATATTAAGGTGTTGCCTGATTCAGTTGGAAAAATGAAACACCTGAGGTATTTGGATATTTCCAATACAAAAATTAGAACACTCCCCAAGTCTGTTGGCAAGCTTTATAACCTACAGACTTTGAGAATGAACTATCTCGAGTTGAGAGCGTGTCCAAAGGAACTGACCAATTTGATCAGCTTGAGACATATTTCTTATCATCGCGTATTCGGATTCGATGGATGCTCTCCATGGCCATCTGGGATGGGGCGATTGACGAACCTTCAATCATTACCTGAGTTCCAGGTGCGTAAGAAGTTTGGTTGCGGAATTGAGGAACTGGGCAGCATGAAACAATTGAAAGGTAAATTGTCTATTTATTGTCTGGAATGTGTGACAGATATAGAAAAAGCTAAGAAAGCAAATCTAGTGGAGAAGTGTATACGTGATTTAAGCTTGAGTTGGTCTTGTTCGAGTACATCCAGGCCGAACTGCAATGATGAGGATGTACTGGAAGCACTTCAACCACACCCTAATTTGGAATTCTTAAAGATTGAAAACTTCTTGGGTGATAAGTTTCCTTCATGGATGATGAGTAAGTTGTCTCTACCCTCGAATTTGAAAGAGATTAAATTTTGGGGTTGCAAAGAATGCAAAGAAGTCCCAAAGCTTGGCCATCTGCCGAATCTTAGATCTCTTTACATTGACATGCCAAACCTGGAACGTCTAGGATCTGACTTTTACGGTTATGATCCCCATGAGGCTACGGCAGGTTGTCAGACGAAGGCTTTGTTTCCTGCATTGAAAAGTTTGACTATTCAATACGCCGGGAAGCTAATTGAATGGAGTGAACCACAAGTATTGTTGCCAACAGTGGTGTTTCAATCTCTTGAGAAGCTTAATCTGCAGGGTTCTCCCCAATTAAGAAGTGCTCCCAGTTATTTTCCATCTCTTCAGTCACTGAGTCTGGTGAAAATAGATAGCGGTGTGCCAGTAACAAGTGTTCTAAGCAAACTGACAACTCTCACTGATCTTCATATAGCAGGTGTGAAGGGACTTGACTGCCTGCCTGAAGGGATGTTAAGGAACAACAAGAATCTTGCACGTTTAAAGATAGTTTGTTGTGAGGAGTTAACTTGTATTGCTCCCCATGGATTTGGTTGTTGTGCTTCTCTTCAATCACTGGTGATTGTTGGGTGTAATAAACTGAGGTATTTACCTGAGGGGCTACTTGCACCCTCATTAGAGGAGTTGCTTATATCCGACTGCCCCAGTCTGGAGTCCATCCCATTTACAGAGGGGATTGAATACGGCAGTCTTCAAACCTTGCGAATAAAGAAATGCTCGACCCTAACATCCATCCCAAGTTTACAGGGCTTCTCATCCCTTCGTGCAATAAAGATTTCGGAATGTTCTGAACTATTGAGCCTCCCGAGTGGTCTAAACTGCTGTACCTCTCTTGGAAAAATAAAAATACGTAGCTGCAATAAGCTAAAGTTCATTTCAATTGACAGTCTCCCATCCTGTGTCCGGTTGGACATAAGGACATGTGGTAGTCTAGAGTCTATTGATGCTTTACATGGCTTCAGATGTCTGTATGAATTCACAATCCGAGATTGTGATAAATTGACAAGTCTGCTTGGATCTTTTCCCATTCTTCAGTGCCTGGAGATAAGAAACTGCCCCAGTCTGGAGACAATTCCATGTTCAGACAACCTCACAACCCTCAGCAGCTTGATAATTTATAGTTGTGATGGATTAATAAGCAAACTCAGCGAGTTAGCATCCCTCACCAGCTTGAGAAGTTTGGAAGTTGGTGATTTTTGCAAGGAGCTCGATTCATTTCCTGTCATACCACAACTTCAGACACTAATGCTATCTGGGTGGCCTAAGCTCAATTCTCTGCATGAACAGATTCAACACTTCACTTGTCTGACATCTTTGAATATAAACTCCTTCGACGAAGTGGAGTCTCTTCCAGAATGGTTGGGAAGCCTCTCTTCTCTTACGGTCCTCACTATAGAGCTTTGCCATAATCTAAAGTATCTTCCTTCACGCCAAGCTATGCAACGCCTCACAAAGTTAAGATCCCTCTACATCTGTTGTGACTGCCCTTTAATTAAAAGATGCAGGAAGGGTGGTCCAGAGTGGCCCAAGATTTCTCATATTCCAGATCTCTCCCTTGGTAAGATTTCTTCCTACTCTTCATTCTACTTTATTACTTGTTATATATGTTGTAGCTACTCATGCAAACTTCAATAATCCTTCAAAATATACCCAAATGCAAAACAGTTGAAATACGTAGTGTGCAGTTGTAGTGAATATCGATCTTTTAACCCAAGTCGAACAGTCATTTGGCTAACACTTCCAGTTTTACTACTGTAGCCTCTGCGAAAATCCTACTTGATTTTTTATTTTTTACACATTTGCTTTTTCTAATTGTAGCATTAACAAAACTCTTTTTTAATTAATTGAAGGGAAATTTGAAGAATTGTATATTTGAAGTTCTGCATTGAGGCAAGCAAGCTTTTCAAAAAAATGTTATTCCTCTCCACTGCTGTGCTGATCAGGAGAAGATATATATTAGAAAGCACTCTAATTGCTGAGGTATGCATCGCTCTTTGTCTATACTTGAACCCATATAGACTTCAATGGATTGGACCATGACACCATGTGGTGTTTTTGTATTTATATCTCCAATTGGATTTAATCAGATTGTGGTGTCCCCATGCACCTGTTTGGGATTTTTGTTCTCTTTGAACTTTCTTCTCCATAAAACTTCAAAGCTAGAATAAAGTGTGACAGGGAAGGTGGAGAAATCTGGCGCAAAACAGAAAAGGTTCATGCAATTTGGTAGTTCAGTATAAGTAGAGCATTAACAATGAGCTTCATCTTCATCTTATTATACCCACTTTAACCTTATCGTGTACAAAGCAAACTGGTTCTCTTCTGCTTAACATATTAAGGATTGGAGTATATGTAAATTCTAAATACATGTATGATTAGCAATGCATCTTGGCGCTCAAAGTTTATGTTATTCAACATCATTAGCTAATTTGAAAGCGTTATAGAGTATAGTTTGGATTTGTTACCGATAACTATAGTTTCATTTAAATTATAACTGGTATGATTTGCACATTTCCTAATTCTTAAACAGCAGATCAGAAGTAACTGTGGCAACAAGCTGATCGATCACCTTGTTCGGAACCCATTCCCCCCCCGGCTTCCCTTTCAACAAAAGAAGCTTCCAGTTGGGTCCTCCGAATTGTCCTCCTGAGGAATAGTGTAAGATTATTTGACCAAACTGTATTTTTTTCAGAAATCATTGCAATTTTGGAAAATGTTGCATGGAAAACTTTTTTAACTGGTGACTGTATCATCCTTGCTGCATAACAATTTGCCTAAACTGGAATCATTTCTGGTTGGAAATGGTAACTTAGTGTAGGCAAAAAGTATCCTTTTGAGCAAATAATATTCAAAGGAGGTAATTTTGTGAAACATCTTTATCTATCTGTATTCTGTAAGCTCAAGTGTCAGCCTCCCTCTCAGCAGTGGGAAAATTCCCTTCCTTTTCTGTTCCAGAAGTTCATGCTGATCTGTGTTTCAACACACCCTTGACAAAGCATGCATCTGAGAACCATTGTATGCTCTTTAGAAATGTAATTGTACATAGATAGCTAGATTCTAGCTAGCTGCGTCTAAGTTATAACTAGAAGTGCCTCTGCATAGGCAGCTGCTGTATCTATATATCCATCTTACTAAATGATGTGCAGTATGGATCCCCTTCCATGCATTAATATTTTTCTTTTTTATTTCTTTTCTTAAATTTTACATGTGAAATTTCTGACTCTTTGGCAGGCAGCAAGGTGACGAAATTATAGTTGCAGTTCCCAACTTCCTGGTATTGGTAACATCTTGTATATTTACAAGGTAAGTCCTATCCTTCAGTATTGCAAATAGTTGTAACCTTCTACTTCATGGTGTGGTGTTGGAGTAACCAGTTCAGATTGAAACTTTAAACCCACCATCTAATCTGGAATGTATTACTTTCTTGAAACACAAAATGTTCCATTTCCATTATGATCATACAAAATGACTTTGTATTTTTGCATTATAACAGGAACTTACTGTTGACTACTTTGTAATTTCTCAAAGGAGAAACAAATAGGTCCATTTTAGATGCTTTACTGCAATGCAGTAACGCCACCACTGAAAATTATTGCAGTTTACTGCAGTGCAGTAAATTTTAGTATCTATAGCATGATAGCAATCACATAAAGAAGTTAATTTTGAAACATATTTGCTTTCCTGCGGATGAGGCAAGTCAATACTATGATATCATAAAATTGCATTGCTGATGGAATAATAAAATTTTTCTAGAGAAACAACTTATTCACTCAACTGTTCTATAGGAATAATCATTCTATGTTATTATTATTATTATGGTATGATTTGTAGTTGTATTTGTAGGAGGCTTTCACTCAACTGTTCTACAAGAGATGCAAAACAGTTTCCTGGTAATCCAGCTCCCTTTCCCCTGAAGATAATACAGGGTTGATCAACACCCTTCTATTATTTGGTGTGGCTGTTTGCAAGTTATTTGAGGTTGATCAACTCTCTAATTCTATCAGTTTATAACTTTATATTGCAAATAAAAACTAGATTGAGCTGTCAAGCTGAAAAGGGATACTCCTGTCTCCGGCAGGAACACTGCAAATGATTAGATATACATCAACTTCCACGTGAGTTTCAGACTTCATAAGCCATTGCCCATTGACTATCAGTCCATATTTCTGCGGCTTGTCAGAAAATCTGCCAAGTCAAGATGATCAGGAAAAGGGTGTCCCAAATGTCCTCCAGAGTGTTTCAGGAAAGCATTTTAACAGCTTGCACCCAAAGGTATAAGCTTTTGTTTTAGTGTCCTTCTCTTATGTCAAGCTAGTGCTGAATATGTAGATCAACTCTTCTTTCTCCTTTTGCAGCAGCTGGACACGATTCTCTATTTTGTTATCAAGGATTTTGTTGGCAACTTCAAAAATTTGGTTGTGTTGGACTACAAAGAAACTTAGCCATCAAATCTGAGAGCTTGGCCGTCGTATATGGGCTGAATCCTACGTGTTACGGAGCTTCAATTCCATGCTTTGGGGAACTCCCTCCCCATAAATAGGAGGACTACATTCCATTCACTTCTTACTTTGCTTTGCTTATTTTATTCATAGTGAAACCAGTAGCAAAAAACAGTGACGTAGCCCAAAACCTTGCAGAGATTTGGGTGAACGTATAAATCTTGTGTTTTCATGGGTGCCAACTGTGATCGTCTACAAACTCACAGTTACTTGTATTTTAGAATCGTCATAGTAAGGTTCTGCATTATAAGTTTTTCCTCTCTCTTGCTTGTCAGGGAGTTTGTTGGCAGTGTGGAATATTTGGTTCTGTTGTACTGAAGAAACTTTTATCCTTCTGTGCTTTGCTCTTGGGGCTTTCTCTAGCGTTTTGAATTTTGACAGTTCGGATGCAGGTTAGAGATTGGAAGAACTAGTGGTTGGAAAAGTCCCGATGCTGGTTTTCCAGTTCTGCAAGTTTCTAAAAACATGATCCAAAACTAAAAGAATCTTCTTTGCTTTTGCAAATTACATTTGCCATCGTACATTACATCTGATATGGATCAGTACAACAGGCATGATGGGTTGCACACAAGGCAAGTTCTGGTCTCGTGTGTGCATTACTCACTTCTCGTTTATAAATTAAATCTATGAGGATAGGTAATTATTGTTCTCAATTTTTCTTTTCATTTTTTTGGACGGATTTCTGCTTTCATACGTCTAAATTGATCAACTCCTAAGGGAACTTTTTCGCAGCCATTGTTGCAATGATTTCCTGGATACCTATGGCCTTTCCAGAACCACGGGTCTTCTAGTGGAATAAATCAACTCTGGCTGCAATTCATTCCTTACTGGCTTTTCTTCCAAATTTTGATCTGAATCTATACTGGATTATATTGTAGTATCAACTGCAACTTTAGGTCCTGTTGGAAGAACCTTGAGCCCCAATTCATCCAGTAGAAGCTTGGTTATTGCATCTTTGACCTTATCATGAACTCCGACCATGATCAACATGTCATCTTTTACTGAATCTCCTGCGACCATAATTAAATTGTAACATCAACAAGCTCAAAGTCAGAGACTTCAAAGTACGGTTCCCCATTCCAAGTTCTTTATCTCGCTCGAGTCTTACTCTTATCCTAGTGATCTATCTGAGTAAATGGCTTCTCAACTTAAATATAGTCATTCTTCGAAATGCAGTACCCTTGTGAAGCATTTTGTTCATACCTAATGTAGTGTAGTCCTCTTTGATCATTCGCAGAACCGTAAGAACAACAATCCGAGCTTCAACCTGTTAACATTATTGCAACAAATTTGAAAACATTCACCATGAGAACAAAGTGATGAATCCTTTAAAAGGATGCACACAAACACAATCGAATAATAAAATGTTAACCAGAATGGCTAGCTATTCTTTAAACATATATGATACAATCATTCATTTTACCGACTAATGGAGCAACTTTGCTTTGAAAATCAACTGGCTTGTACACACATACCTTTGTAAGTCCTTACCTAATTCTTTGTGTTTGATAATTTTTTATTGGATAAGAGATTAATGTTGTCTCATTAAAGAATGGACATGTAATTAAGATTTATAGAGTAATTAAATCATTGGAATGACTAAATTTTTTTATTTTAAAGATAATAATGTTTTAGAGAAACGAGAATTGAGAGGAATTTGCTGTGTCTTCTCATTGATAATAGGGGCCTCTTTATATAGAGGATTACAATGCATAAAATCTCAATCATACAAGGAAAGTAATCGTACATTGAATAGGAATCTAAATCCTTCTAATTTAACCCTATTACCACTAGAGCAAGTAACCTAGAGTTTGGGCCAAACAAAAATTGAGATATCCTTAAACACTCCCCCTTGTGTTGTCCAAACGTGGTGCTTCTCTCGTTGCCTTGTTAAAAACCTTGCCGAGTAACAAAAACACAATGGGACAATAATAATCTTGGTCGAAGGGGAAAAAGAGCACAACACAGCCTTCACGTTTCGAGGTGAACATGTAGACATTTCCCCCTGATGTCTGCGTCTCCCCCTGATGACTACGATCATGGGAGTTCAGATAATTTCCGCAAGCCAATTCTTGCCACATGTTTCTCGAACGTGGATTTGGGCAATGACTTAGTAAACAAGTCTGCCATAATATCCTCAGATCGAACCTAGTTCACTTTGGTATTTGAGGAGAGTCTATTGTTACTGATTATGCTTGGTGTTGTCGCTTTTGATGTAGCCTTGCTTCATTTGTTCAAAACGAACAACATTATCCTAAATGCTCGTAGGCTCATCTTATGGTAGACTTCAAACCACAATTGTTCGAACATGCGTGATTATGGATCCAATCCACAAACATTGACGAACCACTTCGTGAAGAGCAATAATCTCTGCATCGTTCGAAGATATAGCGACTACGGTCTGTTATGTAGACCTCCAAGATATCACGGTCTTTTCCCATGATGAACACTTAACCAATTTGGGAGCAACCTTTGTGTGGGTCAGAGAGGTACCCAGCATCAGCAAAACCTTCCAAAACACTTATATCGTTTTGGGATGAGAATAGAGAACACAGGCCAGCGTTGGCAGCGTTTCTGGTGTGTGATGGATCCGAATCCATCATCTCTCTGTAGGGATAGAACAAGCTCATATCAATCGTACATCTCAAGTACTGAAAAATATCTTTTACACCAATCAAAATGGCATCGCGTTGGCGCAAAGCTATACCTTAGCTAAAAAGTTCACTGCAAATGAGATGTCCGGTCTTGTGCATTGAGCTAAGTACAATAATGCGCCTATTGTACTCAAGTAAGGCACTTCTGCCTCTAGCACATCTTCGTCATCATCCTTCAGACGAAGAGGATCCTTTTCAAGATCAAGACTAAGGACGAACATGGGGGTGCTTCAAGGTTTGACCTTGTCAAAATGCCTAAGCATCTATCGACACGATGCTTAAGTTCCAAACTGAGACATAATCGTGTTCTCCCATAATCCTTCATCTCAAACTCGGATTTGAAGTGTTCAGCGGTTTCCCTTAACTCTTTAAGGGCTTCTAATGAAGATCATGTCCAACATGAACCGCGATGGAATCCGAAACTTGTTATGAAAACGCATGGGCATATCCCTTCCTAATCAAGTAGTTATTTTAGCGAGCGTTTCAACCTCTTTGTAAACGCGCTCCGTGGTCTAGAGCCACTTGACTTGGGAAAATGAAGTTCACCATGAACCTTCATGTATATTCCGTATCTAGATCCCTATAGAGATACGTAGTGACCACATTTGTAAGCTGCATGTTCAGTTATTCGGAAACTACCAAACTGACAGGGTAGTGGAGTGCAATGACATCCATTACGAGAGAATATGTCTCATCATAGTCGATTTCAGGGCGTTTTGAGAGAAGCCTTGCGCCATAAGGCGAGATTGCCATCTCTTTTTCTCATCACGCTTCTTAACGAAGACCCATTAGTCAATAGGTTTTATGTTAGGAGGTGTTGGCATTACTAGCTCAAAAACCTTCCTTTTCGTTAGAGAATCCATCTTAACCTGGATCGCATCTTTCCATTTAGGCCAAATTTCTCTACGTTAGCATTCATTCATCAACGGAGCGTGGTTCGATATCATCTGACTCACCAAACTCATGCGCAACTACATCATCAATCATGATGGAGTTTCTATCCCACGTCTCATGTACACTAGTGTAGTTTTCATAGAGCTCTATATCCTCAGGAATAGGTTTTGACGTTGAGGCGTCCCCCAACGATAACCACAACCTGGAAGATTCTCATGAGACGGATTTTGAGTCTTGATGATCAAAGGATTGGAATGTGCCAAAATATCCTTCGAACTCACGGGCCTCCCACGCATCCTAGCTGGGGCCATGGCCTGTAACGCCAGAGTGCCACTCTCTTTGGGGTTGGCGCCATGCCCAACTCCGTGTAGGGTGGCGCTACGTCCTCTAGTAGTGACGTCCTTCCTTGCAGGTTTGTTTGCAGCATATTTGTGTGATCTCATCACTTTAACAGGGATCGAAATGAGACATAGTGGGGACAGGCCACGACAATCCCTATCGTTCCTGCTGAACATCCGTGTTCTTATCTCCCCCTAACGACGGGAAGATTGTCTCATCAAAGTGACAACCCGCAAATCTAGTGGTAATGAGATCGCCTTGCAAGGGCATTAAGTGGCGGACGATTGTTGGAGTCTCAAATCCAACATAGTTGCCCATTCGTCTTGTAAGGATCCATCATAGAGCGCTGTGGCGGCTCATTTGGCACATAAATGGCTCACTCAAATATGCGTAAGTACGATACGTGTACCCAGTCACTAGTTGTAACGCAGAGGTACATTAAGTGGCGGTGGGTCGTAGACGAATTAGCATAGCTGCATGCGATATTGTATCACCCCAAGCAGATATAAGGAGATTGGTGTGCATTACCAATGTCCGGACTATCATTGTAGTCGTTTCCGTAAGACCATTTGGGTGTGTACATGGGAATATGATGTCCAACATCAGTCCCATTGCAATATCCATCGAAAGTCTTTCGATGCAAACTCTCTAGCATAGTCAAATCCAATTGACTGAATAGAATGATATGGGGAGTGAGCCCGTTGTCATATGATATGTGCTAGGAGTGTAGCATAAGCAGCATTTATAAGTGGACAATGGCACAACACGTGACCAACGTGTTTGCATGACAACCAATATCATGAAATATTTAAGCGTCCGCAAGTTGGTTTAATCAATCCACAGAATCCCCATGGATTATATGTAAGAACATAATGAGTATGTTCATTTCCTTTGCATAGGAAGGTCTTAGTCCTAATGTCCCTAAGGAACGGGATTTGTAAAACGAGCGAGAGGCTTTAGAAGTAACCAATGCGAATTTTGGTTAGGCCTGAGTGTCAGAAACGCTATTTGAAGCAAGTTGGTGATTACAGCATCATCTGGGGCGCCATCACCATGATGGACGCTATCCATGGTGTCATGGATAGGTACTGTGCCAGCCCCAGGCTGGTGGTGGACGGAGGAGGTACCCTAGGCAGCAGCGTCGGTCACACTTAGTCCAGAAATCAACTTTTGATTCATGCTTCATTTCGCTCGAAAGGAATGATGTCCATGTGAAGTCTTTAGTAGACGGATCATCATATTATGACTAGGATGAACTATCATGTTGTGACAAAGCCAATATGTGTCTAAATCCAAGAGATCTTCAGTCATAACTTTATTGGATTAATAGCTCGAATAGTGACATAGAATCAACTAGAGAGACACATAAACTTCTCTAAGATGCGCCTTTGTTCGCAATCATTAGAGGTATTGCAAAGGAACTCATTTTCGTTCTCTACATGCGCTTTAGCATGGAATCCGTTGGCTATTCATAGGTGTGATTCGCCCTAGAGGCGGAGAGAGTTTCTGTGACAGTAATTAAGGTGCCATTTGGCAAGTGGAACTTGGGTTATTCCATGTCCTTGAATTAATACTAATGGCCCAGCCATCGTAGTCACAAAAGTTATATGCTCAGAATCAAAATGGAGTCATAAAAAAAACTCGAAATTTTATTCATAAGCCAACGGAGTTACATCTTTGTCTCTTTGACTAAACAAAATCTAATCCAAAATGATAGCTAATGCAAAACAATGGTAGTCGTCTAACTTCTTTCGGTAATTCAAAAATAAATGTGACCAGGTGAGTAGAGAGATGTTGGTGGAGCAAGGCTCGCTTAAGTACCACTAATCTCAGAACCTTCCTAGACATCACACTTACTTTGAGTGAGCCTACTTTGAAGAAAAGCTAAACCATTGGCATTTACTACAAAAATATATGTCAATTGCCTATTACATCTCTTGGAAAAATAAAGACTTAAATAGAATTGGCGATCTATTGATCCCAGCTAGATTTGTAGTCTTTAACCCTTCACTCTAGATCATCTTCTTGATCTTCTTGTTCCATATAGTGATCTTCTCCTGCTTCACAATATGCTTTGTAGGCGGTGACAATTTCTCCACGAGCTCTACAAATGTGTGCCCAATGATCAGACACTCCACATCGAGAACATACATCTCTTTGCTTAAACTCCATTGATTGAGGCGCTTTGAAAGCGTCATTTAGATGGCTCTTAGTGTTGGTGGCGCCACCAACATGGCCAGAGGCGTTGCCTCCCTCTCTCTTTCCACGTTTACCTCTTTGGTTCCGTGTGCGCCTATTTTGGCGATTACCTTCCCAAGTAGAGCGATTTTATGGACCAGAACGTCCAAATGTATTCCTAAGATTAGGGTTTCGCTCTTGGGGCCCTCTCTTTGGGGCGCGACTATAATTGGATTCCGGAATATGCTTTGTACCCACGGATCTCGAATTATAGTTCTTCACAATGATGTTGTCATGCTTTTCAGCGACATTCATAGCTCCAATAAGCTCATGAAACCTTATGATTCGTCTTGCAGTAACATCGATTCGATAGTTCTTAGAAACCATCAATGCAGAGACGGGGAAAGTAGATAGAGTCTTCTCAATCAACATCGCATTTGTGATCTTTTTACCACAGAATTCCATTAAGGATTGTTGAGAGAAAATCTGCACACAGTAAGCGTAAATGTCACCCAACATAATTTCACTCATATTCATTTAGTGAATAGAGTTTTTATTATTTTGGGTTCGACCCATTCAAGACAGAATGTGTCTCTTAATTACAATCCTTTGTTACAGGGAAACACCCTTTGATTCCATTTATGAAGAAACCAATTGATGGGATGTGTGTTTGTTTGTTTTTGCGGCTGCACCCGGATATTTGAATGGGTTGCCTACGTACCCTTGGAGAGGGATCAAGCCACTCGTAGTTCAAGAGTTCCAATGAGTGGATGACTCATTGGAGGCTTTTGATTTTGGAATTAGAGTAGTGTTTGGGACGAATTTGGTTTAAGTAGACCAGGGATTCAACTTTGTGTTTAGGACGCGGTTGCATCTGGATAAATTTGGTTCTAGATTGCCTACATATCCTTTGCGGGATCAAACCACATGTAGTTCCGGCATTTGAGATTTAAATGAGTAGATGACCCATTTATTTTGGATTTGTGTTTGAGAGATTTGAAAGGTTTAGAGCCTTTGAATTTTGTGTGATTTGGGAATGATTTGATTTTCTGGTGCTGGGAGAATTTGACTGGAGTCAGTGATTCATTTGGGACTGGCTGAATTTGACTGGTGGAGTCAAAGATTCTGTTTGCAGTTGCAGTTGCATCTAGTGGGTCGCTAGACTGCCTACATACCCTGTGAAGGGATCAAACCACTGTAGTTCATCGGGATTTTTGGTTTTGTACCAATTTTTCTTCAACGGGTATGTATTTTGAACTCGGCGAGAAAACATATTTTGGTGGACACCCGATTTTAGTAGAGTGTCCACTAATTTGAATTGGGCACCCGGATGTGCCGAGCTTCGTAATGGGTCCTGGATTTTGCAATGGGCTTTATGCCACTTTTTACTAGTCGATGAATATTTCAGCCGGGCCCAAATTTCTGACTTGGAGTGGGCCTTGTAGAGCTTCGAAACTTGTTGACTAGTGATTTAACAGAGCCCAAAAACATTGCGGTGCATAGATTGATCTGGACACCCATGAATTTTCAATTTTATTTCTGCACCCAATTTGAAGCCCATATAAAATACCCAAAAGACATTTGCCAGTTCGACTTTTAGAGAGAATTTGTCTGAGGCTCTGAGCATATCACCGCTTCACCGTTTCATGGACAAAGTGAGAGAGCAAAAGCTTAATTGTATTTTTTTTTTTATTCTTCCAAGCCCCTGGACTTGGCCTTGTTTCTTGTCACTTTGTTCCCATTAAAAGAAAAAAAGCAAAGCAGTAGCCCACCACTTTGACAATTATGCTTCAATCACATATAATTTCAAAGCACTTGTCCTTTTTATGTGCCTTCAACGTCTTCTTCTCTTTTAATCCAAGAACAATAATCAATTGAGTTTATTACAATGATTAATTGTTCTTATTTTTTCTGGAACGTACGTAGAGCTTGTGAGCATGAATTGAGTACTCAATTGTCTTGAGAAGTGAATAAGCTTCTGTTCCTCAAGCTTGTCTCAATTTTCTGGCTTCATTTTTACTTTACTTGCAGATTATATAGTGTTTCAAGAAAAATGTCGAGGGTGAGCTTCGGCATTAGTTGTCTCCACCGTTCAAACACCTTTGCAGCCATCTTGTGCAGGTACTATACTTCTCATCTTCCTTGTATCTTTTCTTGGTTGCTGCAATCTAACTTGTGAGCCACTTTGTTTTCCCTAACATGACTCTGGTGACTACTTTGATGCAGGTGGAGCCGTAGCTTGGCGTTGAAACATTGCACGGGGATCTCTATGGAGCAGCAGAACCATACTTGACGTGAACTGGCAGCCACCAAGCATTCACCTGACATACTCATTTTTGCCACCCATATGCAGGACGCACCGCGATACAGGCATCAAAAACAAGTATGGTGAACCCCCTTGAACTTGAAGCTTGCTTCCGCCACCTATACGCAGGACGCACCGCAGTATAGGCATCGAAAGCAAGTGCAGCATGGAGTGACACCACGGCTATGAACGAGAGCTTGATGTCGACTTTGTGTCTTGCCCGGAAGCCGTTGGTGAGATTTGTGAGGATGAAAGCAACGAGGGACTCTTGAAGAGAGGATAGAGCATCAACTTCTTGTTTGGAGTGCTCATAGTCTTACATGATCACCTATTAGCTTTCTGTAATCATATAATACAAAACAAAAAGAACACTTGAGTGAAAATGATAATTGACAGCATACAGAAGAAATTATACCCACTGCTCTATGTTTGTAGCTTCTCGTGGTCTCTTCTTAGCTTCGAATTATTCTTCTCTTCCTCTTCTTTCTCTGCTCCTGCGTTTTTTTTTTCCTCTGCTCTCTCTCTTTTTTTTTTTTGCTTTCGTTGCCTCTGCCATTTCTTTTTGTTTTGCTGCTCTCCAGTCCTTCTCCTGCCCCCGTTGCCTCTCTACTGCCTCTTTTTATAGGAGAGTAATGGATGAGGCAGAGTTGGGGATGACTCTAGTTTGAATTTGGAATGATTTGATATGCAAATCAGTTTGACCAATTTTGTAGGTGTTCGGTGCATCCCCATAAAACTGCTGAGATTTGAATTGATAATAACTACTTGACTTTGATCTTATCATGACTGAGAACATCTTGAACGTTAATTTGCATGCAGGCCTCCTTTTTCCAACAATTATCCACTTGTTTTGCTGATAACTAAGTGGATTTGAATGAGAAGATTTGACTGCACTATCTCTTGGACTTGTATTTCAAACAAAACGTGAGACACCTGCAGTTTGACTCTATCTTCTTCTTCTATCTTGAAATATATATATATATATATATATACACACACTTTTGACCCAATTTTGCTTTGGCATGTCTGGTACTTCCTCTTTCTTTGACTAAGTTTGTAACAAACCTCATCAATCTCCAATTTGAATGCCACACGTTTTGATTGCAGTAAAGCTTTATCTTTTCCTTTAAAATTTGAATGTGACTTTTTTTCCTTATTCAACAAGGATTTAACGCGAAGTGCTTCCGAGTTGTAGTCAAGAACTGAATTGAAATCACAGAAGCGGAGGCTATGCCATCTCACTTCTAGGTCAGGAAGCAGGGAGTCACGGACGTTGCCAAATCTATCTTCGAGTGAGACCCACAGCCTTTCTAGGGTCTTCTTCATACATTCGTACTGGAGCGAACCATCCATATGACGAGTCATTAGAATGATGGCTTTTGCCTTATTTGCCTCTAAGGTTGCTCTATTTGCTTCCAAAGCTTGAGCTTGCTCAACAGTTAGCACGTCCTGGCTAGGCTCGAGAATCGTATCCAAGATTCCATCGGCCTTGAAATGCTGGCGGATATCACGAACCCACCTATGATATTCAAAGCCAGTTGTTCTCAATGGAGCAAAATCCAATTTGTTCAGGTTACTCATCCTGAAAGAGAACAAGAAAATAGGGTTAGTTTCGGAGCGCAATAGGCTACCATGAAAACATATAAAATTACTGAGTGTAATCTCTTCCAAGAAATTCGATTCCAAGAGATATTGGATTAGATCGAAACAATGACGTAAGTAGTCGATCATAAATTCTCTACAAACTCTAAGTTTGGAGATCTCAACAAGCTCTAAGCTTAGAGTGTGCACGAACCCCCACAGTTCGGCTTAATTTGGTCTCCCCTATGATGAAGAAAGGGGGGTAGAAGAAAGGAGGTTGCAAGTCCCCGAAAAAGAAGAGAAATTGAATTTTAAAACTCTAAAAAAAAAAAACGGGAACGTTTAATAAAAAATATCTCGAAATAGGTCGCCGGAAAATTTGGTCTGAAAAAGTCACCTAAAAAATGGCCGGAAAAGTCGCCGGCGGCGGCGGCCGGAAAGTTGACCAAAAACCGATGTTGACTGGTGTTGACGTGGCGCTGTCCGCTGCTGACTGTGCTGCTGACATGGCTTGCGTCAATGGGCCGTGGCTTGGGCTCGGCTTGTGTTGCCTCTTCCTCCTTTTTTTTTCTTTTCTTTTCTTTTCTTCTACCGGTTTTTCTGCAGGACATTCAGTCGGCCGGTTCAGCAAGTTTTAGGTCTGTTTTTAGGGAATTTCTTCCAGTTCTGGATTTCTTGGTTTGATATGCTGTTGCTGGAAAAATTTGGTAGCAATTGGAAGTCCAGAAGGTGGTGAACCGGTGAAATATTTACTACGAGTTGTATGGAACTTCCGGTGGCCGGTTCTTGGGGTGGGGTCGCCGGTTCTGGACTCCTGGGATCGAGTTCTTCAAGGTGTGAGGTGGAGGCAGAAAAGGCTTCAAGGTTTTGTATTCGGATTCAAGGGTTTTTTAGCTTTTTAGCTTTTTGAATCAGGGTTTGGCTATTTGTTTTAGGGTTAGGGCTTCATGCTGATAACGTGTTTTAGGGAAACGAGAATTGAGAGGAATTTGCTGTGTCTTCTCATTGATAATAGAGGCCTCTTTATATAGAGGATTACAATGCATAGAATTTCAATCATACAAGGAAAGTAATCGTACATTGAATAGGAATCTAAATCCTTCTAATTTAACCATATTACCACTAGAGCAAGTAACCTAGAGTTTGCGCCAAACACAAATTGAGATATCCTTAAACAAATAATTCATTTACATATGAGTGAGGTTATTTGAGTAACTTGAGTGAGGTTTAGTGAATAAATTTAGTATTTGAAATTTTGATAGGAGGTGTGAAAAGCATAGGAAGTATAAATTTGAAGGTTCCAATTTGTTGGATCAAAAACAGTCTAGGCATTAAATAACTTGATAAAAGTCTTTTTTTTTTTTCTTTTCTTTAATATGCTCTAATGCATAGCTTTTCATACATAATTTCAGATTCATAAGGCCTCTGGTGGTATTGGAACATTTGCCATTGAGATTGCTACACACCAAGGCGTAACTGTATTTGTCACAGTAGGTAAGCCGGAGTTTTTCATTTACAGCATCAAATTTTTATATATTTTCGAATCTAAATCATGACTGATTGGCCAGGTGACGGGGAAAAATTAAAGGCCTGTAGGGATCTTGGAGCTGAATTATGCATTAATCATAACACAGAGGACTTTGCTGAACTGGTAATGCAGACGACAGAAGGAAGAGGTTTGTTCTCTTGTATTATCACTCCATTAATAACCTCAAGAATGAGTACTGTAACTTTTAATGTTAAATCTTAGTCACTGTTTTTTTTAAGATTAAATATGCAATGTGGCAAAAATGCAACCTACTGGTTGAGCTTTTATTCAATTTCATCTCCTTGTGTATACTTGATTTAGCTTCTTGTGTATATTTGATTTAGCTTCTCTCCTACAGTTCTTGAGAATTTAGGTAAATGACATTATGCGTATTTGGGGTTAATGTTGAGAGTCTTGGATGACAAGATGACAATCACATTATAGTTGGAAACTGATAAGAAGGAGCCACTGCCTGCAGTTAGGCAAGTGAGGCATAATTCCACAGTCAGAAATTTACATATATATAATCTAATTGCCTATGTTTGCGAGATTGATTGAAATCTGGTTTTACTTGTTCCAAGAGCAGGTAGTATGGAACATACAATGATTTTAAACTGTTTCTTGTGTGACCTGTGAAAAGCACGAGTTAACACCTTCTTTTAATTCATAATCTATGGACATCTAATATGCCATTATGCTAAGAAATGTTACATTTCTATTTATTCATGTCCCTGCAACTAATAAAGATAATTTCATATAGATGGTACAACTTGTAGTGCATATTGTGTGGACTTAGCTTAAGCCGCACAACTAGTGGTGCATATTTCTAAATATTTTGTTAATATTTCCAATGGCAGGTGTGAATGTTATCTTGGATTGCCTTCGGGACAAGGTTTTAAATTTCAGTTTTAGTTTCGATTTCGGTACTTCGAATTTAAGGAAATTTCGGAGAAAATTTTGATTTCTGTGGAAATTTCGGTTAAAAATAAAGAAATCACATTAATTGCATCTATATAATGATATTTTTGAATGAAACTTTTACATAGACTAAACTAACCTATAATAAACCTATTTACAATGTAGCCTCTTTTAATTTATATATTTATAATAGAATTGTGATATTTAATATGGACGAGTAATTAACCAGTACTATAGTAGGTTGCTAAATTAGTGTTTTTATCTATTTGTAATTATAATTATGTTGTATATACTAGGAAATGCTTAAGACCCCAAAAAAATATACGAAAAACCTATACCAAATGATGTGGCACATCATTCATCTTAAACCTTATAATCCAACATGTCTACTTGATAAATTATTTTTGATCTAAAATGAAAATCAACAATTACAATAAAAAAATTCATTTTGATATTTTTTATTAGAAAAGTATCGATGAATTAAAAGATAAAATTTTGAAGTTAGGGTTCAGTTATCAGAAAAGCTTCTCCAGAAAATTTCAAAACAGTTGTACGTGTGATTAAACTTGGATGATCTCTTCATTTGAGTGCATAATTTGAAATAAATTTATTCTTTTTGACTTCCCAATCTCTCACATCATCTATTTTTCTGAATCATTAACAAAGAATTGTTAATTGTTTGATGAAATTGTTTCCTTATGCTTCTGCAACCTGCAATCTGCATTTAGCCATGGCCATGGCTAACAGACCTCAATTTGGGAAATTTTGCCGGGAACAAAAATGGGCTGCTTTTGCCTCACATCACCACTGACCAAAAGCTACAACATTTGAGGAATAGCTTGCCCGATCAAGTTGTTGTTTAGCGCGCCGACGAGAGGCTATTTGCTCTTGGTAACAGTAACTACATGCAATGATCATGTTGCTTTACACATGTTGAACAAGAGGAGATGATTGCAAATGTTCTTGGAGTGGAAGTTTTTAGGCAGACAACTGTTGGCAATATTCTTATGGGCAGATTATTGTGCCATCTCCAACAAAGGTGGTTTGGTTCATCCACATATACCCGTGGAAGATTTGGATGAAACCTTTTTTAGATCAAGAAAGAACTTCATTAATATGAACTGCTTACAACGATTTAAGGATCAATCATCCGTCATCGACCACACTAGACTCCACACTGGAAATCTTTACTGACAGACTCATGGAGCCATAACGGCCCCGACTCCAAACAAAGCATATGAGAACTAACTTTTAAAGCCTCCTTTGCCAAACGGTGGGCAACATGATTGCCATCTCATTTCACAAAGTGACTACTACAAATAGATAAAGACTGAACTAAAGACTTAACTTCGTCAATAATATGCCCTTCAAAACTCAGATCCTCTGAACTATCATGCAAAGTGTTAATGACTGAGAGAGTGTCACCTTCAATTTCGATATTAGAGAAACCAACATGAGCAGCAAAACAAAGCCCGTGGAGAAGTGCTAGAGCCTCCACCGATCTAGGAGAGAGATTTCCCACTTATGGGACAGCCAACGCACCTTTCAACCCTCCAAGGTGGTTTCTGAAAACAACTCCCAGCCCATATATTCCATTCTTCAAGTCATAAGCTCCATCAAAATTCAACTTAATACGCCCCTGTTATGGTGGAGTCCAGACAACTATATTAGTAGAAGCTTTCTCCCCAGACTTAGTGCAATTCAATCTCACAAATTCATTCTACCATTCAGCTGCCAATTGTGCTACTTCAGCTGGTTCCATCATTTTCTCACCATGTCTACCAAGGTTTCTGTTATGCCAAATCCACCAAGTAGTAAAGCAAAAGGACTCGAACTCTGTTCTAGTTGCTGTAGAGTAAACGTGGTGAACAAGGTCCAGGAAAGTAGGCATCTGCCACACCTTACACACCCCATTCAGAAAGGTCTTTTTCCAGGTCGTCTTAGCTTTTGGGCAGTCCCACAACACATGCAAAGCTATTTCCAGAGGCCCCATGCAATGCCAACAGCTTGGGTCATCCAGAATCCTTCGCTGTTTTAAATTTGCTGCACATGGGAGGAAGCCATGTATTGCTTTCCACATGAAAACCCTGATTTTTTTTTTTGTGCATTTATCCCCCAAATTTTCTCCTAAATTCCTTTACTGCCATTATAACTGGATCCAGCTACGTCACCACTCCGCCGAACTTGAGAGTCTCTAGCTACCCAATAACCTGACTTCACGCTATAAACTCCATTCTTTGTGTAATGCCAAACCAATTTATCAGAGATGCTTCTAAGTCCAAGTGGCATACCTAGTATCATATCAACTTCATGTGTGAGAAACAGAGGCTTTACCATTGGTACATTCCAAGCTCCTGAGCCTGTGAATAACGATTCTACCTTCTGCTGAGCTCGTATTTGCAAGGGAGTCACAACCTTGAAATTAACCTAGCATGGCAACCATTTGTCTGACATAATACTCACTCTCCGTCCATCTCCAATTCTCCATCTTGTTCCCAACTCAATCACCTGTTTACCCTACAATATGCCTCTCCAAATAGCCGAAGGGGTTCGTCCTAGACTTGCATTAAGAAAACAAGTATCCGGGAAATACTTGGCTTGAAGTAAAGAGCTGACTAATGATTGTTTCCCCCAGAAGATCCTCCACACCGTTTTAGCCAACATAGCTTGATTAAAAGCTTGCAAGTCTCGAAACCCAAGTCCGCCCTCATCTTTTCTTTTACAAAGTTTATCCCAACTACACCAATGAACGCCTCTAGTGTCACCTCCTTTCCCCCACCAGAACTTGCTAACCTGGGATTGAAATTTCTTGCACACACCCACAGGTAGTTGGAAAACACTCATAGAATAAGTGGGAATAACTTGAGCAACCGCTTGGATCAACACAAGTTTACCCGCTTTTGAGAGGAACTTTCCTTGCCATCCTTGTAAGTGTACATCAAGCCTTTCATTCAACTTCTTGAAGACATCATTCTTGTTTCTTCCAATTGTTGTTGGCAAACCAAGATATTTTTTGTGGAAATCAACCACTGGCACGTCCAAAATAACAACATTCGGCCCAAAGGAAAGGGCATATTTATGAAAATTTATGCACTGTCCAGCCCATTGTTTCAAAGATACACATTCTTCGACAGTTGCATTCACAAATAAAAGACTATCATCCTCGAACAGTAGATGAGAAATTGAAGGTGCGATAGGAGCAACCCGCACTCTATGAATCAGACCTGAGTAATTAGCATGTTGAAGCAGACCAGAAAGACCTTCAGAGACAAATAGAAACAGATACGGAGATAAGGGATCCCCTTGACGAATACCTCTGGTTGGCCTGAAATGTCCAACTGATTGTCCTCTCCACAGAACCGAAAAGGAAGTAGAATTAACACACTTCATAATCAACTCGACCCACCTCTCCCCAAACCCAAGCTTCAGCATGACATTTTCCAGAAACCCCCATTCTACCCTATCATAAGCTTTGCTGATATCTAGCTTGAGAACCATCTTTGGTGATGCTGTTTGGCTCCAGTTTTGTTGCGGCTGGTCAACAGTCTCTTTTCTGCTATGAAGTGTGTTAATTCTGCAGAGATGATCTATCATCAATTTGGTTTTGAATGCCTTAACTATCATCAATTTGGTTGAAATTTTGCAGAGATGATCTATACATTAGAACCTAAAAACTGAACGGTTAAAATGTGAAAATATGATCAAAAAGTGGCCAAAAACTGGAAATCCGTACCTAAGCTTAGGTAAGGATGTTCTTAGCCAAGAAGAACTATATATATATATATATATATATATAGAGAGAGAGAGAGAGAGAGAGAGAGAGAGAGAGAGAGATTAATAACATATTCATTTGTCGGTTTTAAAATCCGTACTATTCCTAGTATATAATGACTATTTATTCTCAGAAAAAAAAAAAGTATATAATGACTATTAACTTGGGTCAGATTTTTCATAGCATCTCACAAAAATTCACATACTTTTGTTCCAAATTGAGCAAGGAATGTGTTTCTTGATGATGCACAACAATTGGTGTGCAAATATTTTGCTATCAGATAGAATTGCATCTCGCAAAGTTGGAATGGAGTAATTGATTGACTTGCATTTGCCAAGTTTGGAAAGGAAGCTATGTCTTGGCAGGAGAATTCAAGTGAGATAGATCATAGATGTAAGTTGATTCAAGCCGCATTCTTTTCACTTTCACAATTCTTTTTTTGACACCATTTTTTTGGATTGATCATTGTTTTCTCAGCTTCTTTCTTACAATACAATACTCTTAATCATGCCGCATTTTTTTTTTCATTTTTTTAGACTTCCTAAGCTCAAAGACTAATATGTTGAGAACTCAAAAAGCAAACATAGTATTGCAGCCCTCCATTAACCACCTTTATAATTCAATAAATACTAAACAAACCCAATGTTCGAATCAAAATGTGAGGGTTTTATATCTTAAACGTTTCTGTGGGTGACGCAGTGCATCCACTAAACCACGCACCGTAAATCTTTTAAATTAACAAAAATTAATAGAAGAAATTATGTAAATATCTAAATGGTATAGATATTTCCACTCATTTTTTTACATTCTTAAACCTTTAGAAGTTCCATAATATCCGATATTTTAGTCAAAACTTTTTAGTGGGTTGCCATCCACGTCCACTTCATAAAGTAGATGAAAAATAATGACCCTCCCCTCTACCTCCAAAAGATCGATGCAGAACGTGACACCCAGCCCACCACTCTCAATGCACTATCGCTCTCTTCCCCCTCTCTCTCCCTCTCAGACACCCAAAAAAAACAAAATAGAAAAAAAAAAAAAAAAAGGAGGAGGAGAAGGAGGATTTGTGTACTTAATTAAGATATAATAGAGCAATGATTACAAAAATCTGTAAAGCAATCTAATAAACAAAACCCTCCTACTTTTACTATTACAACTCTCTCTCTCTCTCTCTCTCTCTCTCCACCGCGATACCCGCAGCGAGCGACTCTCACCGGAGCTCGGGTCGGGTCGGGTCCTTTTGACTTTGCGTCTTCACGAGGCTGAAGCTGCTTCTTTGACTCCACTCGGAGGTCTCAATTCGGGTCGTCGGTAGAAAATGGGCTGCGCCGGATCGTCGCAGAGCAAAGAAGACGGTCAGTTCACTCTGCAATTTTCGCTCTCTCCGTTTTTGATTTTCGTTTCAGTTTCAGTGCTTTTGGTTCGGTTTTGGCCGCGTAGGAAGTGGAAATGGAATCGTATGAGGAAAATTTGCAGGAAAAACAAAAAAAAATTGAGCTTGACTGAGCTCGGATGAGTCAACCTGCTGTGTTCTTTGCTAGGTTTAGATGTGTGCTTTGCGGAATCGGTTTTTGCTTTGGTGGTTGTTTCGATTTTAGGGAAAAGATGGGAAATTTTTTATCGCCTTGAGGGTTTTCGAAAGGATGAGGGAGTGGCATTGCTTTGAAATTGAAGGAAACTGTAGTGGAATTTGAGGATTAGGTATGGATTTAGGCCTAAATGTGTTTCTAATCGTCAGCCTGGGTATTTTGAGGCCAGGCTTTGAGCTTTTGATGAATATGGTAGTGGGCACTGTTTGATTCAGACACTTCTTTAGTGTTGTTTTCTTTGTGATCTTAAATTCGATGCCGATTGGTATTAGTTTCGAGCCCGTGTGTTGGAACATTTGTGTGATAGATATTGGAAAGCATAAGATGAGTTTATGAAGTTAATCATTGAGAGTGTGATGTGTGCTTACTATTGTGATAGTTGATAGCAGGAAGTTACGAAATGAGACGCACAGATAAAATTTTATGTTTATTGTGGAAGATACTGCATTGTGAAAGAGTACTAAATGACAGTAGCCCTTGTGACTGCTGGAAAGGTTAAGGTACTATTAAACTGTGTAGTCGGAAGGCATTGCATGTAATTCTCAAAATTATGACTTACCTTTCTAGCCTAGTTCATTGCATTGCATCGGGTTTAGTTTTGGATGGGCTTTTGTAGTTGTTATTCACCAGATAATGCAAGTTGAAATATGAAAGGAAAGAAGTAATTTCATCCGGTACAGTTTGATGAAATATTTGTTTTCACAATATTTTTCTTTTGATAAGTAAACCTTAGTTATTTTTCCCTGAAAAGGTTGTTGAAAGGCACTGGTTATTTTAGAGTAATAACTACAACTTTCATATAAAACAGGAGCTTTGAAAAAGATTCGGAAGCCAAAACCTTGGAAGCATCCCCAGCCAATAACAAAGACTCAGCTCTTGCAGCTGCGTGAAGAGTTTTGGGACACGGCTCCTCACTATGGTGGCAGGAAAGGTAATATTTCCTATGAGTATATAGAAGTTGATAAAATAATAATGACAGAGATTTTCCTTTGAAATTTAGACATGGTATATAATTAAATAGTCAGCGTTTTTTATGTTTTACTTTGTTTAAGTTTGTAAAGTCTGGCTGTATAACTTCCATATTCGTGAAATCATAAGAAAACCAAGGTCGGCAACTGAGCAAAGTATAACAGATAGGTTTATATATTGAATTCCGGTCAATGGAAAGCAGAGATCTTTGCAATGCGGAATTCTTATTTTCATCATAAACCACATATAGGTTAATTCTGATAACCATTTCTGAAACATGTTACTTCCGATTGCTGAGCTTGACTGTACAGTACAGATACCTTATAAGAAGGGCAACATACGCTCTTCTCAGATGAAGATTGACTCAAACAGACTATAATTCTGAAGTGATTTTCTAGTTTTCTGGTCACCTCAGATTATCAAAAATGAGTTTTGGTTTGGGAAAGTTTCCTCTTAGTTGTTTGAGTTCAACTACTGTATCCACATAATAAGTTGGAGCACTCTGAGTTTTCATTCCGATTATTTTAATATATGAATTTAAGTTGTGTCTGATGATTGGGTTTGAACATAAAACTTGAATCCTGACAATTCTATTTCTTCTTTCCTTGCCCTTGCAATTATTGGGATTATCATTTGTTGGTTCTAGAAGTATTTGCTGTTTTGAGAGATGAGTATGAGATGTGGGGGTTAAGATAGTAATGATGAAGAAAGATGGATTTAGGAACCAGAGGAAAAGAAAGGAAAATCATATTGGATGGTTCTATTACATGTAATGTAGGCTTAAAAGTACATACATACACACGAGTCAGTTGATTAAGTGGATAGATTGAAAAACCAGTAATGAAATGATAATATGACCTGGGTGGAAGTAGTAAAATTTGAACTTCAGGTTGGAGGTTCTATGTGCTTACCTAGTCACATAGATGCTGTTTGTTTGTCTCCTTCAGAGTGTTTTTAATATGGTAGCTGAAATGAGGATCTGTTAGTGGATGAGGTCAAGACAATGAGGTAGGAATATAAGAGACCCAATGGTAGGGAATAAAGATGATCACATTATGTGAATGCAATGGCAGCTATTGGCTGCACCACCATAGTGCTCATGGTTCAGATTGTGTGCTACAAAGTTATTGGAAGGTCAAAAGTGTTTTGGTTCCAGGGGAAAGTCATAATGGCTTATTGGTATTATTTAGCAATACAAATTATATGGGGTACAATGATTGAAAAGAAATTTGCTAAATCTTATAAAAAGAAAAGGGATTATGGTTCTTGTCTAAGTAACTAATGGTACTTAGCCCTACAAGCAGTAGAAAAGTATTCTCGTGGTCAAGCTCTGGGTTGACTTTTCATTGCTATTAAGCTACTTTTTAAAGTTATATTCTTCACATGTCTGAGATATAAATTTTACTTATCCTTGTCAACAGAGATTTGGGATGCTCTTCGAGCTGCTGCTGAGGCAGATCTAAGTCTAGCACAAGCTATTGTTGACAGTGCTGGGGTCATTGTTCAGAGTGCTGATTTGACAATTTGCTATGATGAAAGAGGTACTTTTATATTATATATTTTGTTCAGAATTCCGCCTATGCCATGTATGATATTCCTCTTTTCTTATATCAAAGCCGTAATGTTCAGAGCTGCTAGGATTTAGTGATGCTGAAGGGTTCAAAGTATCAGTACTTTGTGATGTCTACACTTTGGGTGTGTATTTTTTTTTGTCAGTTTGGGTGTGAGGTATCTCATGAGTGTTAGATTTAGAAGTACTCTAGCCCAAGTCCTATGCCTTGACAGGGTTTAATGTGGCATTTTGGTATGTGTGCGCATTGCGAGTGTTGGAGAAAACTTATTCAAATTGTGAGTGTGCATTATATAATGGTCACTTTGCCCTATTTTTGTTCCTTCTTATTTAAATTCCTCTGGGTGTACTTCTTTCAGGTGCAAAATACGAACTACCCAAGTATGTTTTGAGTGAGCCAACCAACTTGATTCGAGAGAGTTGACGTAAGCTGATGATATGGAAAAATTTGTTCACAGGATTGAATGTAAATCATGTACATTATACTCATTCTCTTCCATATCGTTAACAGAGTTGATAACTTATGCCATTCACTTTGATCTTCTTAGTTTGCTGTAAGTTTCTTTGGTTAGCTGGACATGATTGCAACAGTTTGGGTTTATCACCATCTCACTGATTCCTACTCTCCTACTACTAAAAAGAAGGTTATGTCACTGTCTTATGGTCTTTCTATTCGAAGTTTGTTTCTTTTACTGCTTGAAAGTGGCCAAACTTGTAATCAATAAAGAGCTTGTAGAGTTACTATATAGAGAAGAGAAGTACAGGCAAGATAGTGGTACAATACCATGTCTGCTTCTTTTACTGCTTCAAATTGGTACAACTAGTTACTATTACAAATAGCCCCTAGAATTACTATATAGAAAAGAGAAGTACAGGCAAGTAGTAAAATACCATGTTTATGAGAACAAAATAGAGATCTTGATTACTTTGTGATCTTCAGAAAGCTGATCGGTGGCCATTAACTTTCATGTCTCTGCTTCTTCATTGCATCAATCCGAGGATATTGCTTTGGCATAACACATTAACACATTGCTCATATCTTATAAATTAAAAATGGCTGACGCTTATCAATGCTTCTATCTGAATCTGCAAACTTGTCTGACCATATCATCATTGGTCCAGTTCTGAGCTCAGTCTCATGTATCTTCCCAATCCTTCATCCATTAATCAACACTGCTCTGAATCTGCATAGTACTTGACCATGTCATCATCCGTCCAGTTCTGAGCTCGAAGTCGTGCATCTTCCCAATCCTTCATGCAGAAAAGGCAGTCCAACATTTCTGAAGGTTCCATGCTCCTCTTATAGTCCAGGACCTGGTTACCTGAAGTACTACTGAACACAAACTCCGGTGCTATTGCAGACACCGCAACCGTTAGTAGATCACATGCCATTTTTGAAAGCACAGGAAATGACAGTGCATTGTCTTTCCACCAAGCTAAAACATCAAAATTCTGAAACTCTTCATTGGTCATATAGGCTGTATAGTTAACTCCCAAGTATTTATGAAGCTCAGTTGGCCCATAGGTCTTTATTTCCTTCTGTCTCCTCCATTCTAGAAACTTTTCGACAGCACTTTCATCACCGTCATCAAATCTCTTTCGTTTTGGGATTCGATCAGAAGTGGGTTTTTCTTTTTCTGCAAATTTGGATTCATAACCTTTGTAGAGGTCATGTAACCTAGCTTCAATAGCTTTTGTATCCATATTCAACAATAGCATGCTCAAGTATTCAGAAATGTCTTTAACTAAGAAATCTAGACCCTGTCCGTTGAATCTAGGGTCCATTGCTGCAGCTAAACAGTAACTGGGTAACATGCACTCGCAGTAACTTTTGAATTTCGACTCCATTATTTCATAAACTGCTGTAAATTCTGGAATTGAATGACCTCTGTGTTTATCAAAACACTTGCTAATATATCTCAAAATAAAAAGACCACCAGAAGATGTGGGCAAATAAACCTTTGAATTTGAGAGTGCCACGGAGCGAAATACTTTCAGAAAGTTCATAAAAAGAAAACTAATTTCCCAATCACTTTCACATAAAAGATTGCTACCATCATGTTTGCCATTGTAAAATTCACTAATTGCAGCATTGTAGTTGACACAAGATGCTAACATGAGAAAAGTAGAGTTCCAATGATCCTTGAAATCAGGTTTCAGCTCTCTATATTTCAGACCTCGAGACTCACATAAAGCAGAAAATTCTTGTTGCCTAGCAGAAGAGGAAGCAATGTAAAGAATAGCACCCCTAATTTTCTCTATATGAGCTTCCATCAATTTCAAGCCTTCTTGCACCATTGAATTGACCATATGGCATAAACATCTCATATAAGAAAATTGACCTCCACAAGGAGGTTGCAAAGTGTTTTTAAACATGTCAATGATGGCATCACTCCCAGTAACATCATCAAAAGTAATGTTGAAGACCTTATCATCAATCATATATTCCCTAAATATATCCATTATGCTCTGAAATATAACAGTATCACTATGAGGATATTCGAGCATACGAAAAGCAATGATTCTCCTTTGCAACATCCAAGCAGAGTCAATATAATGTGCAGTAACACAAATGAAACCAAGTTGTTCATCGGCACTACTCCAGAAATTAGTACTGAAAGAAAACGTACCATTGAAACCAGAAAGCTCGGATACCAGTGCTCTTTTCATATCATTGAAGTAGTTCAGAGAATCACTTTTGATAGTGTGCAGGCAAAGACTAGAATACTCAGACTGAACATATTCTTGAATAAACTTTTCAAATCTAGCATGTTGAGCAGAAGAATAAACTTGCCCACTTGAAGAAATGTACTTGGTCAAACCTTGTCTCATTTTCTGCTGAGAGTATTGAAAAGTTGGCATATAAGAACTTCCAATACGACTTTCTTGGCCAACACTTTCATTATCAGACTCATTCATTTCAACATCATCCACGCTGTTTCTGATTTCAGTATCATCCATATTCTCAAGCAAAAATGAAGAAAATACCTCACAAAGCTTCGAAGAGAGAGCGATAAACTTGTAGTTACTTGAAAGAGTTGCAAAGGAAGGGAGAGAGTTGTGTGAGAAAGGAGACGAGAGGAAAATTCAAGGAATGGGTAGAGTATTTGTACAGAAAGTTTTGGGGTCAAATGACACTGTTAACCCTCGAACTAACCGTTATAGAGCTTGGGAGGAGAGGAAATCATGTCATTTGAGCTCACTATATAAGCAACGGCTAGTTTACAAAAGTGGCTTCCCTAGTCTCGGGGATTACGCAGTTCTGGTATTAATGAACATAGGGAAAATCCCAGTTTTTGGGATTATGATCAAGTCGTTTGGGCATGGGACTATGGGTTCCTCTTTCAAGTTTCTACCAGAAAAAGAAGACATTACGAATTAAAACCTTTTTTTTTTTTTTTTCAGAGTTTACTTGGATGGTGGTTGAATTTGCCCAAGTGATGGAGGGTTCCCCATTTTTTAGCTTATATTCGACTAGTAGCCTTTCATTTGACGCCATGTTTAGCAACCTGAGTTGTCTTGCTAAAGTACTTCGTGGGTACTAAACCTTCAAAGTAATTATGTTATCTAAATGGAGCTATGGATGCTAAACCATAGCATCCATAGCTCCAAAAGTACGCTAAATAATCGACAGCACAAATTTAAGAACGAAACAGTATAGGAGCAACCAGACACGACGGAACCGTTATATCCATTTACATTTGGAGCCTTAAAGGCTTAAACTAACAGCAGAGAAGAAAAGCAAACACTCTCCAGTCTCCATCATCTGAAAATAACAAGATGTAAGAGCAATGTACCCTAAACCCGAATTCTGCAACTCCCCTCCAGACACAAGGCAAAGCAAAGATTTAAGCAACTCAAAAACCTTCATTGCCCGAAGGAACCTTGATTTTGTAAGAAGCATTATATCAGAGAGTTCCCCTGCAAGGATATTTGAAAAACGCCTTAGACCTTCTTGAAGAATGAAAGAATATTTCCTTGCTTAGGATCCTTGTTTACTGCTTTCTTGCCTCCTGCTTTGGCAGTTTGATTTTTCGGCCCAGTGTTCGCCACTGACTTCTGAGCTGCGGCAGGCCTGGATTAATAAAACCAACATTTAGAGTTCAGTCACCAGGCAAAAGCTCCAACTTCAGCTAGAAAAATTTAATCAAATGAAGCTTTTGGGAATAAAAAAAAAATAACGAACAACACATCAAATAAACCAAACAAATGCCTTGGTTACTATTTACACTACTAGAAGTACACAAAGGCTAGACTCATATTGATTAGCTTCTGAACTACATGTTTGTCTAAGTCTGTCGTGGGTAACATAAAATTTCAATATTCTATCAGTTTAAGGCCTCTCTCAATTGTGCCAACGATCTTGACTACATTTGTTTCAACCCATAAATGCAGAATTGGTATAGTTAAATATGATGTGACATCTTTTGGCTTAATGTTTCACTTAAATCCTATGGACTCATATTTGTATGACATTAAGAGGAATAGAAAGTAAAAACGAAAAAACACAAATGATCTTTTGCTACAATCATCTTAGATCAAGAACTGAATGGATAAAATAATAGCAAGATATAAATTAACCTGTTCGTAACACTGGTAACTGTATTATCAGCTTTCTTTGTTGTACTGCTGTCAGCTTTCATTGTTGCACTGCTGTCAGCTTTCATTGTTGCACTGCTGTCAGCTTTCTTTGCTTCTGTCTCCTTGCCCTCCCATATTACCTCAGTTACTGTATAAATTACATTGGAACAACAAATGAAAAATAAAATTTAGATGGACATGTGATTTCTTCTACAACAAAAAAAAAAATTTATTAGCTCACCTTGCTACAACATATTTATTCAGGATAGATTTCAGATATATAAATCACATATGATATATTGACATTAAACAGTTGCAGTAAGAAAAGAAACTAGAACCAGCTGTATCAGAGATATGACTGGGAATGTTTATAGAACAGATTGCTTGTAAGCAGTTACTAATGAGTCCATCTTAATTTATTATATTTTGTTGAATAACCGCAAGCCATTTGCAGCAGAGAATATATGCTAAGATGCAAACTGACATTCTACAAGCAGGACTCTATGAAAACTGAGGCATAGAAAGCAGGGAATACCTTCTCTTCCACGTTCATCAATCCGCGTCTTCAAAATTTTTCTTCTTTGAGGAGATCTTGATGCACCGTTGGTCGGTTTATCCATTTTGTTCACATCTTTTTCAGGCACAGAGTTACGTTTTTTCTCAGTTAGGATAATCCCAGCATCTATCTGTGTTTTAGCAGCAGTGGCCAGCTTATCCATTTTGTTCACATCTTTTTCAGGAACAGATCTGTCTGTTTTCTCTGTCAGGATAATCCCAGAATTACTTTCCTTGCTGACAACAGTAGAATCTTCTCTGCAAGGTGGGTCAGATTTTCCGTCAACTGATATCTCTTCCTTGACCTCTGGTTTATCTTCTACCTGCTCGTCAAAGTTCAAATTGGTTTTAAGTGGAACCAAAGTTTTGCTACTTTCTTTGAGCTCTTGACATGATTTTCCTTTTGGATACTCTGGTGATGCTAAATTGACTGCATCTTCACATTCGTCTTCATCGGAGAAATCAAAGACAACCCTCCGTTTCCTAGTGACTTCAGAACTGGAAGCTCTCTTAAAATTAACATCTTGATCATCATCGTCGCTGATGACACCAGGTTCTGCTTCTCTAGCACAAATTTGAGCCTCTGCACTTGCTCCTGAAGAAGGAAAGATATAAAGAAGTAACTTAGCTAGTGCTACAAATCGTGAGCATCTTACAAAACAATAATAGAGAGAGAGAGAGAGAGAGAGAGGCTTCTATCAATGTTAAAGAAGATAAAAGAATGAAATATTAAAACTTGGTAAACTAGTGAAACCTACCAGTATGCGTAGGAATCAAATTACTATTTTCGGCTGTAGAATTTGACTTGGATTTCACAGATGCACGACCCCACAAATTTGCCAATGAACCTCCAGAAGCAGAAGAGCTTTTATCACTCTGGACCTTCTTTTTGTTAGCAGGAAGAGGAGCAACTTTCTCTTTGTCTGCAGGATGTTTGTTAGGCTGATGAGTAACTCCTATGCCATTGCTTTCACTTTTGACATCTTTTACCACATTGGGAGCCGGCAAACCAACTTTCGGACTAGATTGTTCTCCTTTATTCTGTTGCTGTTTTAAAATCACACTATCTTGATGAGCTAAATTAATTTTTGATGGCTCTGAAGCTAATTTGGTCTTCAGTTGTGGACCTGCAGTGCTCAATGGTGTTCCCTCTACATTACGCAAAACAAAGGAATTGAGAATGCCGCAGAACCTGGAGAAGCATAGCAAATAGTTATCACATGTATAATTGCATAGGTGCATAATTTTTATATACTATACTAAATTTAAGCAAGAGTATATATTACTACAAATTAGCATAACAGAGGGACTGAGTCATCCAGCAAAATATAAAATCTTTAAAGTTTTGTAGAATATATAAACCAAAGCACCTATAAACCTAAAATGATTATATGGGAATATTCTTAATAAACCTAAAATCAATAAAATAACTTTAAAAACTTACTGTGAAAAATCAAATCATTAAATTAATAAATTCTCTTCTTCTTGCTTTGCTTTAAGGGAAAAAAGGTTCCTTTGAATAAAATGTCAAACTATCAAGTCATCTGATACTTCTGAGCAGAAAAGGCATCCATTAATTAATATTCACCAAAATGAAAGCACAATAAAGGTTACATGGTAAGAATATAAATTTTCTCAAGCAAAGCGGAACCAAAAAGATAGTCGCTGCAGTACTGTATTCTGAATGAGATTGCTTGTTTATTTATGTAGAAGCTATACAACTTCCCAAACTTTCAATTTTCAGAAAGACAAGCATACCATGTATCTACAGGAGTATTCTTTCTTATTTTCAGGAGACTTTATATGGGAGTAAATAAAAAAGGTACCTGTTATCTCTCAAGCAATTTTCAACTGTTGGAGCCTGCGTATGGAGCTCCTCTGCTTGTACAAATTCTGCATTCCAAATTGTAGCTGGATCCTTTGGAATGCAAGGTTGCACACTGTAAACCCCAACGGAGCAGTTGCCATCAAATTCTTCTTTTGCTTCTGCAAAAGGAAAAACAAGATCCATTATATCTGTTCTTTCCTGATGTTTAAAGATGACAAAGACCAACAAAAAGGCTCGAACTATCACTCAGGTTTCAGTAAATCAATCGTTCAGAAAAAGTGAAATATCATTGGTACATACCCGTGAAAAATTTCAAGATATAAGAGCAACAACAATGAAGCAAAGAATTTCCAAAAGAGCTCTAGTCAAAACTTATAAATGTATATGTGCCTAAGTCTGTGTGCACCTACAGAGTTCGCAGAAATCTACAAACCATCCTACTTTGAAACGTAATTCACAAAATCATTGGTCCCTCCCACAACATATTCAATCGCAACTCAAGAAGAGCGGAGTTGATTCAAAAGATAAACGCTACCTGCAAGTTGAGGCCCCGAAACGAGCCTTACATGGTAGCTCACAGGATTGTTCTTCAACTGGCCAGACAAAGTATATACCACTTCCAAACTGTTTCCATGGTTTTCCACAAACTCCTGGAGCAACCTGTATATAACAGCTTTCAATCACTTGTAAGTTGTAAAAATACGAAACGAAATCCAGAAGCCGTTGGAGACAGTTCCTACCTCTTTGCATCATTTGATGACACCAAGTAATTCCGACTCAGCCATTTGTACGAAACCTATAACACATCAACATCCAAAGTAGCTACCTTTAGACAATACCATCATTTTGTTTTTAGTTAAGAACATCTTAGCTCAAATTCCAATGCCAAATTTTCTTTTTCATTGACTAATTTGAGCATTTACCCAACTGACAATGAGCAACACTAGTTCATACCACACCAAAAAAAAATAAAAAAATATAAAAAATCTTTGAAATTGCTAAGGGGAAGTTCATACAATCTAGCAAACACAACACAAATATAGCAACTTTATAACAAGAAATCAGAGTATGTAATCCAAATACGGAGAAATTGACCAAAACCCTAGTAATTAATACAAAATCAAAGACAGCGAAGCTTAATTCAAACTGCAAATTTGATGGGTCATGCCAAAATTACAGTAAATTAAGAGAAGAATCACAAAACTGCGAAAAAAAATAAGAAGAAAATTAAGAGATTGAGGGAGGGAGGACGGGTACCACTTGAAGCTGATCGGAGACGAGGGTTTCGATGTCCTGGAGTATGCCCTGGGTTTCGATTTGGGCCATTTTTTACAAATTGGGTTTCTGATTCTCTTCTCGGGGAAAATAAATAAAATAAAATACAGGGTCTTCTTCACTCGCTTTTCCCTCCCAAAGCCCGCTTCTTTTCCCGCCATATATTCTCTGCCGAAGTGCCAAGGGCCTTTGATGGAGGCACTGCTTTTATACGGTTCTCACTTGTCACGTGCTGAATGGATAGGCACGTGCCGGCTGTGAGACCCTTGCTAAAGGATTCAAATGATTTCTCATGCCTATTGTGATGACGATTTTTATACCAGATTCTATCACTTGTATTCACTAATCGAGGGGCCGAGATGACTGGTTCGCATTTTTCCTTCGTGAGTCAGAGTCATGACTCAGTTGGTATGTCGACGTTAGTTTGAACCAATTTATGGCCTAGTGCTAGCCTCATTGGTGTACTAATGAGTTTAGCTCTGTTTTTTGTTATTAAACTAAAGAATGTATGTTTAGGCTTGATGATTTAACTTTGAGTTAGAAGTAGGTATTCACGACTCTTGTACTATATTGTAACCCTACTTAATTGTAACTTTTTCCTTCTACCGGAATGAAATTGCTCATTGTGATAAAAAAGAGAAAAAGATGAGGTGATACTTAGGTTGTCAAAGTTGTTGATGTTAACAAACGTAATGTCCTAGTCGAGAATTGACAATCCATTTTCTAATGCAAAGGCATAAACTTGCATCTGTTTTGAGATTGACTTGGTATGTTCATGGCGTAAAATGTTCAACCATCTCTGAAGATGCTCCGGCATACTCAAATTGTGCTACGCAAATTTGTGATTTTCCGTAAGATCATAAGATAATGGGTGGCTTATGACTTCTAAGCATTGCGCTACTTGAACCATTACAAGCCATTTGACCATGCACATAAGAATTTTGTGAAGAGCAAGCCGCTGATAGGTAAGAGTCGCTGGACCCAATTGAGCTTCAAGTGTAATAATGTTGGAGTGTACAATAATCAGAGCAAATGACTAATGAGAGGTCTACTGCCTTATAAATACAAATGTTTGGAGTTGAAATGCTCATTACATATTTTCACTTTCATCGTCCATTATTACAAATTTGCACGTACACTTCGATTTACAAATGTGCGAGTGAAGGTTGTTTAAAGATGTAAACTTCATCGTATCCCTTCCTACAATCAGAAAGCATATGAAAAATTAGAAGTTAGTAAACTCAAATAAAGAAAATAGTAATGCAGTTTCAAGGGCACTTTTGGCTTACCCTGCCTTCCCACAAAATGTTGGACTGTAATTGTAGATGAGATTGTCGAGGACATCCTGAATAGGTGGCCTGTTTAATGACTTCCTTGCCTCGCTGCATCAAAAATTCAATTGCAATGAGTTTTGGCTTTTCTATCATTCTGGTTGGATAAACCTGGTAACTGTTGTTTCGGTAAGATACTGAATCTAACTTATGTTTGGAATCCCATGAGTTTTTCAGCTCTACGTGTATTCTGAAATTTGATACCTTGAATAATGAAAAAACTAATAATGCATTTGTACAGTTCTAAACCTAAATTTCAACATCGTCCGATAATTGTTGCATGGCCTCTTCCTTCCTAAAGAGAGTTGTACACTACATATTGAGGTTTAACATAGTAATTCAATCAAAGGAGAACATAAGAAGGATCAGCATAAGCCCTGACCTGATAAAAAAGTTTGCGATGTGCTGAGTCACGTGAATGGCATCTTCTGAGTGTGGAATCATCGGTAACCCCCATTCAAAAGCATTTTTCTGCATCATATATGAAATTAACAGATGTATTGGAAACGCTCCAATATGTAAATAACCAAAATATATGAGACAAGAACAGAGGGAGAAGAATACAAAGACTAGTCAGTAGTCGATTCATTTTCTTAATCTACTATTCTTCACTTAATCTGCAGGGTTCATCCAATTATTTCTGTTGCAATGCAAAACTTTACTGGCTTTACGGAAATAGTTATTTGAACAAATTCTAAGAATACAAATGTAGCCATATTGCAATTGTTTGAAGTGGGAAAGAAAAATGTTATTTTGTCTTAAATTCCACAATAACACATGTTAGATATCCATGAAGACACTAATAGAAATAAGAACCTCAACATGTTTCCGCTTGTAAACAGTGTTTTGTTGTGCTATTGCTGCTATGGCAGACTTAAATTAATAGTAACATACAATCAAAAGACTTAACAACATTAAAATAATACCTCCGGATGCCATTGGAAGGCAGTCACAGGATAGTGGTATGCATGTACTGTGGAGACATAGACCTGGTATTAATGCTACAAGAATTAGAATTCTTCACGGGAAAAAGGAAATTTTGGAATTGATTTCGGAAAACATGTAACAAGATCCACTACCTTATCATCTTTATCAGTACTGGTTGTCAAGATCTTAAAAAAACTTGACAGATCTTGGTTCTCTTCCAACGTCTCTGGTGAGATACCATACTGTTGCATTGAATCATTGTAAACTCGGGTTACTTTAGAAAACCAATAGTTTGCTTTGTAATCATAATCATATAGATTAAAGCAGGACCAAAACCAAAATGCATGGTTCAGAGAAGCAGAAGCGACAAAAATCCTTGTCTCAAGTCTCAACAACATTCAGCAATGTCATGATATAAGAATCAAATTATTCTCATCAAGCTTTGTCAGATGATAGGCCACAGCTCATCATCATAATGAAACAATCTAAACTTTCTCAGACTATTAATAATTCATTATTTAGAAGAACAAATGAACAAAAAAGCCAATGATATATGTTTTAAAAGTGGGTTACCCATCTGAACCCAAAAAAAAAAAGTGGGTTACGCATGAAAAAAGAGATAAACAATGCTAAGATTTAACCAGATAATTTATTTTCAGGTGATTATTCAGGACTGTGCTTATAGGCATAGATAATAAAGTTCATTATAACTCACATGGTGGTTTTGCATGACAATACAATCTGTACTCAACTTTCTAAGCAAATCAGGCGGAAATCTGCAAAACAATCATTTGGAGGTCGCAAAAATTAAATCAGCCGGGGTATTCGGTAACCACAGAAGTTTCTACATCAAAAAAAGTTTATAAAAATAAGACCATACAACTCTAGATATCAACCATCCTCCCAGTCATGATGAGAATAAATGTCATAACCACTAAACAGAGATAACAAATGGAAATTCACTTGTTCCACCACGAATTCAAGGTAGCTTTTAGAGGCCCAGCAAACAATTAACATGCTGCTTGTACAGCTGTAAAAATCAAAACTATAGTGTTTCGTTTATGCACATACTCATAGATTTCACAGTTTGTTTCGATAATGGATCATGGATCATGTTAAGGGTGATCAATGCACACTGTTTGAAGAAAAACGTGAAAGATTGACTTAAATATTATTAATAAAATTTTTGTTTAATGAGAGGTAGAGGCCTTGTAAAGCTCAAGTACATACAGAATGAATGGCAAAACCATATTACGAGGTATATACCTTTGAAACACAGTTCCCTCAATATTTGTCTCGGTAAATTGTAAAGTTGAAGCCATATCTGCAGCACTGAATGACTCCAGAATTTTCTTGTTCTGTTATGAAGAAAGAAAGAAAGAAAATGGTCATGCATGAAACTGAGACAATTCTATAAAAGGCATTGTTGAGACATATATATAGATAAGAAATTCAAAAGTTAAAATTAACACTACATCTAACTGAACTAAGGTGATTCAGATTGACAACGAACAATTGTTCCACAATTTCAACTGTGAATGCAAAGTAGTACATTCAACTTCTTCTAACTCGTGATAAGGGTGTTTTGTTTTTTGAAGTCTCAAGTTGTATCAACCTAAGAAACCAAAGAAGGCCTTTCACTAGGGTGGGAATAGCACACATGCAGTAAATAGTTGAGATTGTTTCATCATGCATAAGGTGTTACCCAAGAACCAGAAATCCTAGTTTGCTTCTCTCAACAATTGAATCATTTAAAGCATCATTGAAAATAATAAAATTGATGGCATTGAATCTGATCATCGAAAGTGATTAGTAGGCATATATTGTACTAAAAAGGCCAAAAACAAAATGCAATTTGAACTGCAAGAGACTGAATAGTTACAGTGAATTATGAACTGGATGGATTTACCTTGCTGATGATCATTGTTAGAAGTTCGAAACCCAAGCAGATGGCATATAATGGAAAATGGTCACCAGCATCATTCTTCTTTAAAATCATCTGCAGACAACAATAAGAGAATAGCTGATATAAGTACTTAAGTAGATACATTGCTTTTGAATAGTGGACATAGATAAATCACTAAGAAAAGCAGTGGAACTATCCTATAGGAAATTTTGTGAAGGGAAGCCTTGAAACTTTTGATGCTAGCTGACCATGACAACAATGCCACGGTTGCAATACATACTCAAACTATCAACATCCCATGTCTCTTCTACCATTCACTTCCAAGCCCCATTTAGCTCTTCGGTCTAACCTGCATAATCAAAATTTTCTTTTGCCTAGTGTAGGCTGTGGTACATAGAAATTATGTTTGATGCTGATGATTTTGGACAGTTTCATGATACTAAGCTTAATATCATGTCAATGCATTATGAGCATCATGATCCTTAAGCTGTGATGACTCAGATTAGTCCATTTTGCTACTGACACCTTCAGAGTGAGCTGCTACAAGTGCATTGGGATATTCAAAATGTTTTGCATTGACCAGCATTTCATGTAGAAAGTATGGAATTCTTTGCAAAAGAATGTACAGTACCTTAAATATTTTCTCAGCAACTTCATAGTACCGCCCACTTTTAGCCCAGCCTCCGGTGAAAAGCACGCCATTGACCAGATTGAGCTTCTGCAGTGCAGCTGGATATAGTAAGCACATGACCAAACTACTACAGTTCACATTATTCCTCATCCTAAGCAAACGATAGCAATACTAACATATATACAAATCGAAACAGAGTACATAAATGCACACCATTTGCTGGGCACAAAAGAAAGAGACACAAAACTGAAGTCCACAATGATCAATTTAACTTTTGGTTGAAAGGTAAAATCTTTCTTTGGTAGTTCTGTTTTCCATAAAGTGAAAAGATAATAAATAAACAAATCAATTGAAAAGTGGAATTCTTTAACTAGATAAGAGCATGAACAACTGAACAAAGCAGATTTTGATCTAATAACCAAAAAGCTGAGCTAAAAAAACAGAGAATCAACTTCTTCTTCTTCATATAGCTCAAACCGATCACAATCATAGCCACACACTATTCAATTATGAACTTTGATCAAAGCAAAGGAACTATAATCAGAATTACAAACCAAATTGCAGAAGTGATTGATTACCTGGAAGAGAACATCAGAAGGCTCGTTGTAGATGAGTGGAATAACACGAGCGCCGGCGGATTCAACGAACTTGACGTAGGAGGCGGCGATGTAGGAAGTACCGGTAGCATTACTGAGCCGACCGGAGGCGCCGTCGCCGGGATGGCTGAGAATACCGATCACCGGGCGGTAATTGAGCTTGGGGTCGAGCGCCGTACACCTCTGCGACGAGTCGGAGCCAGCGAGTTGACTCGGGAGCAGAATCGTCGGCGTGGACTGCGCCTTGGCGGAGGTGAGCTCCTTGGAGAGGGAAATCAGGAAGGGGATCCAGAGATAGTTCCACATTTCCGAGCAGCGCGAGGAGGAGGAGGAGGCGGGAACGGCGTCGTTTGGGGCGTCGGAGGAGGTGGACTCGGCGGAGTTGGGAGGAGGGATAGAGGTGGGATTAGCGAGAAAGGGGGAGGGCATTTTGGGGAAGAGGGAAGCGAGTTTGGGTTGGCATGGAGGGAGATGAATTCGATGAAAGAAAGAGAGAAATTCTGAGATTGTTGTTTTTAAGAAATTCTGAGTAGTGGAGTTGTCTCTCAGACTCTCAGTACGGCAATTTGAACGTGGAGTCAAAAATAGTCTAATTTTATTACTCGTGGGATAAATGGCTCTCGCCGTAAACGTGCGACAAAATAGTAGAGAGGTTTTTTTTTTTTTGTCTGGCCAATAATTGAGAGTTTGAGAGACCCGGGACTAAAATAAAGCATGGAAAGATAAAAGTAAAAACGTAATCTTGAGAAACTTTAGCTTTCAACAAAAGATGAGGTGAAATAACTAATTTCTCTCGGACTTTAATAATTTGTACTACTTAGGGGAGTTATGTTGTTTTGAGACTAAGGCATTATTTGGTTCACGGAAGGTAAATCAATTCTCATGTCTTTTTTATGAGGATGGGAAATTAAAATTCTTATCAGGTTTCCTCTCCTATGTTTAGTAAAATAGGAAAAGTATTCAAGAAAGACCATTTGATTTTCCCTCTAGTGTTTGGTTGGTACAGGAAAGGAAAGCAAAAACATGTCATTTAAGATTGCAAGGGGGTCGAGAATAACTTATTTGATATTATTTACCAAAAATTAAAATATCATATTTAATATAAATGATTAAATACCAAAAAGATGCATTGGCAATTGGTAGCTTAAATCAAAATGTACATTCGAACAATCGTAAGCATGGTATACGAAATTCATAATATGATGTCCTGGAAGTTCATTTCTTATACATTTTTAAAAAGGGTTTTTTGCACCAACAGTGTCTGGACACTCAGGTGACTGACAATATGATACCCGAACTTACAAAGTTATCAAAATGATACCCAGACTCAATTTTTCGTATCAACGTCGTACCTGCTGTCAATTTCCGTCACATTTCCGTCAATTTTGAGGGCAAAAAAGTCTTTTCCCCTCTATTAAATCCTAAATGAATAAATTCAAAATTAAAAATAAAAACTGAATTTTTTTTTACTTTGTTTATTAACCAAAGATACCAATCGGTGATTCTAAAAAAAAAAAAAAAAATCCCAATCGGTGGGGAGAGGTTTTTTGTGTTTTCTTTGTCGACTCGCTGACTGCGAGTGTGGATCGCGTTGGGTTGCTGCAGCGGTGGATCGGGTTGCCGCAGCGGTGGTCGGGTTGGTCTCGGACGCCCAAAACTGGGGCTGAGAAGACCGGAACTGGGCCAGGGACGAACATGAGTTCCGGCAAGTCGAGGTTGAACTGCAGCGAGGAGGGGAAAGAGGTTATCTTTTTTGAACCCATGACGCCGGCTTCGGGTCTTTTAGGGAATGGTGAGGCAGCTACCGACCTCGTTTGTCAAGTCGCGAAGTGAGGAAGGAGAATCGAAGGGGAGAAGCTTCATGGATTTCCGGTGAGCTTTCCAGATTCCGGCCGTTTCGAGACCTTCAACCGGTGGCCGTAGCTTCCTCTTGACATCGTGGACGTCCTTGTGGTGTCGGATTGTCCCAACAACGAAGCATGAGTGAGAATCAAAAGAGAGATGGTGTAGGGATTTCACGGTGGGTTTTCTTCCTTTTCCGGCGACCTTCGATTTCAATTGAGATATCAAAATCGGTCTACTTGTCGAGCTCTACATGCTTCTGCACTTGAATTTCAGTTTGGTTGAGATTTGGAGAAATTGGGATTTTTTGCAGGTTTGGCCACCGTGTGTTGCAGGTTCGGCCACCGTGTGTGGCTACTGTGCACGTCGGTGATTTAGTCTATTTTGGTCATTTCCCATAGCTTTGATCACTTCTACTAGCATAATTAACCGAAATTGAAGAAGTGGGTGGGTAGAAGACAAATCACTGGAGTTGAGAGAAGTGCTCTTCGAAGAAATGGATCCTCCTCGAATTCAAAACTGGTTACCTTAAAGAGAGAGAGAATTTAAGGAATTGAGTATTCTTAAAAAAAAATAATAATAAATAAAAAATAATAATAATAATAATAAAATAAAGAAAAAGAAATTGAGGGCAAATCAGACTTTTTAGCCTCATTTAACGAGTCACGTGCTACGCACGTGTCAAAATTGACGGAAACGTGACGGAAATTGACAGCAGGTACGACGTTGATACGAAAAATTGAGTCTGGGTATCATTTTGATAACTTTGTAAGTTCGGGTATCATATTGTCAGTCACCTGAGTGCCCAGACACTGTTGGTGCAAAAAACCCTTTTAAAAATCCAGTGAACTACATAGTAACTTCCTATTTTGGTGTTTGGTTCACAAAAAATAAAAAAAATTCATTTCTCTTTCTCATGAGATGTGAAATTAAATTTTTTATGAGTTTTCGTTACTGGACAAATAAGAAAATTCAAAACACAGAATAGGAATTTGAAAGTAGAGTCTCTTTTCTTGTCCTAATTTGATTAGTAATTACTTTACCCTTATTTTTTAAGAGCATAACATATGTATATATACTAAAAACCTAATCCCACAATTTACAAACCCAACTTCTGTACTCTCTTGCTCTCTTTCACGCACAGAAAACCGTCTATTTGGAAGCTTTATGTACAACCTCGTGCACCCTGTGATTTCCGGTATGATTACGATTTTTACATCAGGATTCCGGAGGAAGATGATCTGGAATTTTGTTGGTCTTTTCGGCTTCTTTCGAGGAAAAGAAGGTTAGTTTTTTGAGTGTTTAGTATTCTCTCATCTCATGTTAACGCTCCAAGCCCTAAGCGATAACCTAACTCCCCAACTTTCTCTCTTTGACACAGACACAGCCGGAGATCCTGGACCAGAAGAGCCGGAGAAGATCCTTGAGCGCCCTCAGTCTCCTGGTATGCTTTTGATTTCTGTAATTTTGTTTTAGGGGAAAGATTATCAGCAATTTCTGTGAGCCTACTTTTGTGAATATAAGGTTTTGGGAGTTCGTCATTACAATCACAGTTTTTTTTTTTTTTTTAACAGTGGAACCGCAAACAGGCAGCGACGAAGTAAAACCAAAACTTGTGTTTTGTTTGATCTGTAAAGGGAATGGCGACCACGAAACTATAAATTGTCCGGACAAATCAGAGGGATATGTAACCCTTTGTAGGATTTGTGATGACGGTCCATGTGAAAATGAGGATGATCCAGACCACATGGAAGAACATTATGAATATCTCATGCGTTGTAACTGTTGTGGAGCTATCGGTAAACACTGGGAAGACACCTGCTCTATGAATTCCAGCGACAACGATTGCGACTTTGATCCTCCTTCTTGTCTCCAATAAGGCCAATACCACCTTAGCTAGCTCCTCTTGGATTATTTATTTAGTTTAGATCTACCAAATTCGTAAATCAATTGTACGACGTTGGCTTCAATTTCAAATCTGCTATTAGCTTGTGGTTTATTTGTTTGTTTGATAAAGATCGACAGTCATGATGAAATTCAAACACTATCTAGATGTGTAGCTCGATAGATATTCAGTGTTTGAGTGTGTGTGTGTCATTTTAATCTTCATTACAATAGGGAAGAAAACAGTTACATGATCGATAGAAGCTAGTTGTACCGTTATAAATGTTAATATAGAATCATACCCGTCCACCAAAATCACATGGCCATTATATACAAAAACATAAACAGGCAGTGCCAATAATTCATTATCTTAGTCTGTTATCTGTACAAGTGTATTATCATATGTTTATTGTTTTATACATCAAACCATACAACAGACACTAATACCTGGATCAAAGCTGTGGTAGATATGAAAATTTTGTTCTCTGTCATGGTCAGGTTCCAATCGATCCGTAGGTAAAAGCCAAGAAGATGGCAGAAGATATCATACTGGATTTTTCCAAGAACTCAAACATGGCAGTCATGATCTTACAGTATAGTTGAATCCTGGGTTTTTATACCTCAGCTTTAAATGGTTTGTTATGTTCAGCTGCTTAATCGGAAGCAGTATAGAGCATGCTGTGAATTCAACTGAGAATTTAATGTCCTGATAGTTCATTCAAGAAAAAGGTCATGTCCAGAGTAGTACCTTTAATATATAATACCCTTATAGCAAGTGATTTTCCAAGCCAAAATCAGTAGCAAAGACAAGTAAATCTTTTCACACCTGCAAGATCAAGACCAATTAATGAACAAAAGTAACAAAATACCAAAATAACAATAATGTGGTTAGATAAGCTTTAAAAAGTGGAATATGAACAAAAGAGTTAGCATTCATGAATTTTGGAGATCGTATGATTAAGTTATGAATTTTACAATTTCGATCGATTTTGATCATTTGATTTGTGATCTGTGACAATCGGATCGTCCAATCGACTTGTAGTTTTGATATAATGATCGTAGGACTATTCCGATAACTTTGTGTGGTCACGGGTGAAGATCCGACCATTGGATCTTCAGATAAGTGCGTTTTTGAATTGTACACTAAGTTAATTATCGTATTTAGTTAGGTAATTGACGGTTTGAGTTGGTGGACGATTGTGAACTGTATTTTAAGCTGTTGAGAAGACACAGCGGGATTGGAGGTGAGTAAATCTCACATGGTTCATTTACAAATCAAATTTCCTTATTTCACAATTAATTGTTATGTGTGAGAAAATGGATTTAAGAAAATGAGATTTAAAGTATATAAGAAAATGAATTTCTTGATTTTACTATGTGTGAACTATAGTTGGTATTAGTGGTTATTCCTGAGTGGATGATTATATATATATATATATATATTTACGTCATTTTATACGGAATGGTGTGACATTGAAATATGTGGTTTTTTGATGATTCGTTTATATACTTGAATGAAAGATTTATTTGCCATGAATATTATGATAATTGGTATTGTTGTGAGTATGATTTGGGTGAAGACGTGATATTGTGAATCGGGTGGGATTCTGTTTATATTTTGTTCTGCGGACTGAAATGTCCAGAGTTCGATGGTTATAAAAACCAGAGTGTTTTGTTCTGAGGGCAGAAATGTCCAAAGTTCGACAGTTATCATTGTGATAAACGAAGTATTTTTGTTCTGCGGGCAGAAATGCCCAAAGTTCGACAGTTATAGTAGTAACCGAAGTATATCGGATGCTTGCACCTGGGCCAAGGTGACAGGTAACGATTCAGATAGAGCTCTAGTCTGTTGTGGGAGTACGGTCATGGTGGTAACTAGGTTATTGTATTGTGAGTACTTTGTGCCACGTGAGTTGGGTTGTTGATTAAATTGCTGGGGTTGTTGTGTGTGTTCAGATTGTTGGATTGTTTTACTTGAATTAAAAGAATTGTGATTTAATAAATCAACCGTTCATTTCTTATTTACACACGAGCTTTGCAAAAAGCTTACAGGGTTTTGTGTTTGCAATCCCGGTACACTATTCAAATGGTGTAGCAGATAACCCTGCAGGTCAGGAGTATCATGGTGGAGATCGAGCGGAGTAGGGCATCGGTGATAAGTGCTGCACTTAACCTATTTTGGTGTGGTTGTAGACTCTTTCGGACTTAACATTTTATTTATGTTGGTTTGTGAGACGTTGGTTAAGAAAAAATTCAGGACGTTATTTGTATTGGTTATTATTCATGTTTCGGATTTGAATTTGTTATTCAAAATTCGGGGCATAACAATAACTGTGTTTAAATCCAAATTGTAATGTGGACTGAAAGTTGTGAATTTTCCCCAGAATTTTGCAATTGGATTGGTTATCCATGCTTTTATTTCTAACTACATACTGAAAGAAATGTAAAAGTAGTAGTAAAAATTTAAAAAGGAATCTTTAAACATTTCCTATCCATTACCAGATGTAATACAAAATAAATTTTTCACACTTTGGCTGTACCTAAATGCTGGACATGTAGTGACAGGTATGGAATGTGGATTTAACCCACTTGGTGAGGTAATCTCTCATTCCCATTCAGTTTGTTGATGGCAGTGATGTTATGTATTGATTATTTGAGTAATTTACACTTTAAAGAATTTATATAAAGCAACGAGCAAAATTTTCAGTCTGTTAAATCACTGAATATGTATATATATGTGTCTAGTTGGTATGTTTTGTTTGTGTTTTTTTGTGTGAACTGAAATATATGTCCAGTTTCTAAATTATTTATATGTTTTTGTGCAGGTTCTTTGTTTGGTGAAGACTTGATTGTGCAAACAACAAACCTTTGCAACTTTTTGGGAATTGATAAAATTTTTGTATCAAACATTACAAGGTTTTTGGGAATTGATGAGGACTTGATCAGTTCTTGTATCAAATCAGTTTTTGTAGCGTTAGTGCCTCAGTGCAATTAATCAGTGAGATTGAGGTTCTGAAATATCAAAGTACTCAGTGATGTTTTTTTTTTTTTTTTTTAAATTTTATAATTAGCAAAATTTGGTTTTATGTGAGTTAGACAAAAGCCCGGCCTGACCCTATTCGGAAAGGCTGGCCCGGCCCAGCCCTTTTGGCCCTTGCAAAACGGGCCTTAAGGGCAGGTAAGGGTTTGCATTTTGAGGCCTCGGCCCGGCCCTAAGTTCTGTTGACTTAGTCAAAGCCTGGCCCGACCCCACCCTAAGTCCTAAGTTTTAGCGTAGGGCTGGCCCTAGCCTGAATCATGATGAGGCCTGTGTCAAAGTAAAGCCAAATGTTAAAAAAGTGCCACATTCCAAAATCAAGACCACTGATAAATTTTACAACCTACGAAAAAACAAAAGGCACCCAAAAGGAAAGACCTCCTATAAATCACTTACTGCCAGTAATATTTTTTTTTAAGAGAATTTATTCAATATTAAACTCCATAGCTAAGAAATAAAATAAGAGGATCAAGAACAATGAAGCAGTAATATAGAAAAGGAGGCAGCGCTGCACGTACCCATGAAACTAGAAGGATAAGTCTTATCAGTCCGGCCTAACTTTCCCATCGACCAAAACATGACTTTGCATCAAGATGGCAATGACCTCACGGTATGTCAAAGCATACTTCAACAAGTTTCGCAAGATAATGATCAACGAAAGACATTATCTGGATTTGTGAGAGGTCCAGTGAGAGCTTGGGGCCTAGACAAGTATAATTCCAAAATTCAATCAACACATTGAACATTATCATATGAAAAAGAACAACACAATATACACATTCAACTCACACAAAAAACAGATCGCACTACAAAATATACTTTCAAATGCACCACCCAATTCGCCATAGTAGACTTTGTCAGACTCCGGCCACCGAAATTCAATCACCGATCGCCAGATTCCGGTCACCTATTGCCAGCTGGACTTCCCCGAAAACCTCACCGGAGGTCACAAAAAATGTCGTCGGAGATCTCATAGGTCATTAAGGACTCATATTGCCCTCTAATAAAATAGATTTTTATTGGGGGGCAATAAAAGTTTATTGGAGGCTAAACAACCAATAAAATTTGGGCATTTGGAAGGGGAGGCTAATCTCCCTAAAAAAGTAGACAACTAAATATTTGATTGAGGAAGACGACGAGCAGATTAAGGCCACATTTACTTACTTGGAATAGGAGGGAATGATTACGGGGTAAAACTAATCATATGTTTACTAACACATAAAGAAATCGGAATGATTCCGGATAAAAATATTCATGCGTTTACTAACACATGAAGGAATCGGAATCAGTGTAGGTCTCACCTCCTTATAAGGAATCGATTCCTGAATACTCAGAAATTTAATTACGAAGGGGGGGGGGGAGGGGGGTTTAGGAATCAACTCCTCCAGAATCAATCCGATTCATGATTATTTTTCATTCCAAGTAAATAAACGTGTCATAAATTAATTCAAAATACTTTATTGGGGGGCAATAAAACCAATAAAGTTTGGGCATTTAAAAATGGGACTAATCTCCCTAAAATTAGACAAATAAAACTTTGATTGAGGAAGAAGATGAGAATATTACATCAATTCAAAATCTTTTGTTGGGGGGGTGGGGGCAATAAACTAATAAAATTTGGGTATTTGAAAGTGGGACTAATCTCTATAAAATTAGACAAATAAAACTTTGATCGATGAAAATGGAGAGATTATATCAATTCAAAGTCTTTTATTCAAAATCTTTTATTGGGGGCCTTAAAAGTTTATTGAGGGGCAACAAAACTTTTATAGACCCTCAATAAAAGAATTTTATTGGAGAAAGAAAACTCTTTAACACCCAACAATTATTAGCTATACTAAAGCGCTATCTCTCTGTGAACAGTAACTGTCAAATTGATTTACTCATTTGCCCCTGTTTGTTTCTTATTTACGGTGCTACCATTGCATCCCTCCCTCCCGAGTAAATTACAGCCTACCCTGCCACCTGTTGATCTGCTGAGCAACCATGGCGTGTCGAAAGCTGCGCAGACAGAAAAAGGAGGGAGAGAGAGAGGGAGGTTTTCTTCTCTTCTACCGACTAGCACTGCATCAGTTTGCCTGACATGCACAGAAAGAAGAAGAAGAAGAGGAATCTGGGTAATTAGTATTGATGTGAAGCACCTAGCTTTTTTCAGGTTTTCAATTCGTGTTTTTTTATGCTTGATTAGTTTTTGTGGTTTTGTGTGTTAATTCGTTTTTCCTTTTCACGTCTTCAAATCAACGCTTGCTATTCAAATCATCAAGGTAATTTTTTTTTTCAAACTCTGTTTGAATTGAATTATGGGTCATTGTGATGAACTTTGTTCTGTATATGATATCAGGGTCGCAATTTTTTTTTTTTTAGAGTGTTCTGGTTTTTGGTAAGATTAGACCCAATTATATGTAGAGATGTTGCACTAAGTAGTTTACAGTCTATCGCAGCTTGCAGGAGTGCTATCAATTCTTCTTTGTTTAAGCATTGGCTGAAGAACACCGAGAGTGAAAATGGGATTTTACACGGCGGTTCCATGTCTTTTTAACACAAGTTCAGGTAATTCATTCCATTCATGATTATGATTTCCTCATCAGTTGACAAAGTTGTAGTGTTGTAGAATCTGAAATATGGTTTTAGTAACAGGCTTATATCATATCCCTTTAATCGTTTCTAATTCTTTGATTGATATTTTGGGTGGATATGTGCGGGAAGCATATAGGTTTTCTGAAATTCCAAGCAGATCAATAAACAAATAGGGGAAAAGGTAAATCCATCAATGTCAATCAGCTGCGTGCTTCTCTTGAAATTGTACTTTATTTCATTTATTATTTTGATTTATTTATTTTTTTCCATATGAACTTAAACTTCAAGGTCTATGTGAATGTTGAGGACTGTATCTCAGATGAGCTAATAAAATATATCTGTGATAGGTATGTAATTTGCTGCTCTTATTAAATGTTTTGGTTTCTTAGCATTAAGCTGCAACTCGGATATGGAATGTTCATAGTTGGTCTAGGTTTAATTAAGAAGTTTACTAGGATGTGCTTCTAATGACAAGTTCTTCCCTATGTTTGTGTGTGCAACATTTCATTGCAGATTCATTTGTGCCTTTAGGTTAGTGGATCACTAAAAGTGGATTTCATATGTTATGATTAAACTGGTGGAATGGCATATATTTGGTATGATTCATTAGATGTCTTATCAACTTGCAAAAATGAAGAGTTAAAGGGGTGATCAATTCTGTGGAGGTGTAAATGTCATGATTTAGAAAAGAAAAGAAAAACACCAGGAAATGTTAGGACTACTAACCTCATTCTGTAATACGGCTACTAACCTCTGAAGTAAATCTCTGAATGCTATCGTATTAAAGTAGTATAGTATAAGTGAAGTGAATCTAACATGTAATTAATCATTGAAATAATGTATATTTGTTGATGTATTGCTCTGCTATACATGATCTCTGAGAGAAAATATAATGGTTCCTGCAATTTGTTTCAGGTATGATGAAAGGAATGAAATTTCAATTCCATGTTCAATAGATAAGATCACAAAGGGAAGGCATGTTTGGACTTTGGAGTACATTTCTTAACTAGCCAATGTTTTTTAAATTGGAGACTGAGTTAAGGAGATTAAAGGTGCAGTCAGATCAGTGGAGGAAGACCGCTGAGGCAGCTACTGTTATTTTTTCAACAGGAAACAACGGGAAGTTTGTGGACAGAACAGGTTCCCTTGACAACCACTATAATCCGTTGAGTTCACCTTATTCAGAAGACTTGGACGATGACTCGCCAGAGACATGTTGAAGAAGATTGGTGTGTTATAGAGAAGAAGGGCCAAAAGTAGATGGAATTAAGCTACAGGTTTCTTATCATTATCTGTTATTGTTACGATGGGTTCTCTATGTTCTTTTATTCCAGTACAATATGTTCTCTTCTTTTTATTATATCGTCTCATAACTTTGAACAGCAAAGTTGGCTTAATTGCCTTTTGTTTTACCAAATTCAGAAATACCCGCAGCATCGCGCGGGGCTCCGTACCTAGTTATCTCTAAAGGCCAAAACCCAAAATAATTGCATTACATTTGCACCAAGACTTTACCAAGACTTACCCAAAACCCAAAACCCAATAGCAATTTTCATTTGAAATAATAATATGCCGGCCGAAGAAAGACAACATGATTATTAGCTACTACGAATCCTACCATTTTGTAAACTTGGCAGTTGAATTTTCCTCACTTGATTCAAATAAGAACAACATGATTATTAGCTACTACGAATCCTACCATTTTGTACACTTGGCAGTTGAATTTTCCTCACTTGATTCAAATAAGAATATAAGATACCACCCTAGAAGATAGAATGCCTCCTGTGTCTTGATGAATCAGACTTGGAATCACCAGGAACTATAGAAGTTGGGCTCTGAGAACTCCCAGAAGCAAGGTGGGCAATGAATGAAAAATTCAATCTTTGTGCATATAATGATTAACCCCAACGTCAGAATCATTCTATATGTCAATGACTCAACATACGGATCTAGCAGATTCATCGGGACATTTACACAAACAAGTGGTGTGCAAAATTGGACTAGATGTCGCTGCCAGTAGAAAATAAATAAAATTCCTGGGAAAGAAAATTTCAAACCCATTTCAAAATCAAACTTTCTCCATCATTACGGCGAAAATGCCAGTGGCGGTGACGACGACGCCTTCCTTAGCGACTGGGATAGCGAGACAGCCGGCGTCACAGACGGTGACGCTACCAAGCGAACCTTCTTCTCGCCGTAAATCTTCTTCCACCGCTTAAACCCTGACTTGTTCAAGTAGTCCTTGATGACGGCCTCGAGCTTTGCTCCAGTTCGTGCATCGCTTCCGATTTCCAGAGAGAAAAAGAAAGGCCACGTAATCGGCGTCGTCGGAGAGGCCGTGGAGCTACGGTTCGCGCGTCGCTTCCGATTTGCAGCCAAACAGACAACTTAACTGTCCATTTTTAATAGAAATAGCTAGCATCGACAAGAGCATGAGGAGCCAGTATTTAGAGCCACACCATTGAATTCCAAGTCCAAATACCAAAATGGAGACCCCAGCCCCAATTAGAGGAGCTTGTAAGTCGTCCTCCACTGCAGCACAACCACCGACCACCATTACTGTGAATCATCTTCAAACTTAGCTTGTCGACAAGCAGATCGATGAATTAGCGATTCCACAAGACACGATCTCATCAAATTCTCAATTCACAACTTCACATACTACGAATAGCAGCTATCCATTAAATCGATAGTTTTGTTTGTTTTTCACTACTCTAGATGGATCAAACAATTTGGTGTTGAATGGATGTATGGTGTACTTGTCTTTTACATAGTTGGCTGAATGAGATTCAGTACGGAATGATGAATTTTTATACACGTTCGCACACAAATAAAAATCTCAGCAGATTGGAGCAATGATTTTTGGATTTGTAATAAATTTATTTAATTATTGACAATACCAATAAAATTAATGACCACATACAAAGTTGGTTGTCAAAAGATTACATGCAATACAGTAGTATATTATATTGTTAAAAATTTTGAAACAATGGGTTGTCTAAAAGTTGCAATATGTACTGCCCATGAGGGAGAGAGAGAGAGAGAGAGAGAGAGCTAAACGAGAAAGAAGCTAGCATGCGGCATGCCAAAGCTCACGCAGAAAATTTGAATAACATGCCAGCTTAATACAAAGATTATTATAACTCAAGTCAAATTAAAAATAAACAAATTGTCCAACTCTGAATGTTATTAAACTAAAGAAAGAAATCCAAAAAGTTCCACAATAGCAAAGATCGACTAACCCACGCTTCATTAATTTTGAGAGTATGAACCACTATCTACCTGTTTTTGGCGATACTAAAGTCTCCACGTATAATTGGGGCATTATGTAATAGTCATGAATAAGACGTCTATATTTCTTTTGACGGTTTTCCTTGGGATTATACAGTACCAATTGGTTCCACTCGCTTCTATTGCTGATCCGATTCATCAAAACTTTATCATCCTCTAAAACCAAAATCGGTTCATAATCAAAAATATGACATGGAGATAGACTAGAAGAAGGAATTTGAACAACTCTAGTCCAAGATTCATTCACCCCATATTCGTTCAGCACCCATATTGTTAATGCAATACCTGTTTGGGATGTATGACGCTTGTAATCATAAAGATATAGGAAGAGACAGTTGCCAATAGTTTTCCCAATACCAAGGGAGACTCCTTTCCTCCAAATATTGGGTGGTGGCAACTCCTGAAATTTCTCCTCCACCAGATCAAAAGAGATTATTGTGAATTTTGACCGACTGTCATCTAGCCAATGTAGAGCTCCGTTCAATAAGCACCCCTCCCCATAAAACCTTCCAACATACTCGGACTGTTCAACAATCTTCCATGAGCCGGTTTTTAATGTAAAGACTGTAATTTCGGTTTCAAGGCCTACTATGACCTTGTAATCTTGATTGGTGGAATCATAACCAAATCCAAAAAACTGACGATTTCTAGTTTTAATTTGTTCCGGTAACTTGTATGTATCTCGAGTATAAGGGTTCCATAAGATAAGATCACCTCCCTCGTCTTCTTCCCGGCATATCAAGCCATTGCAGGAACCCAGAACCCATAATCTTGGTGCTTCTGGTAGGACGGTATATCCCACCCGATCGTCATTCTTTAATATTGCTTCGAAGTCTATGGATCTGGTGGGATTGACTGTCTCAAGAAGCTTCAACCTGTTGTTGTATGTGCTGATGTGCTTCCTAGCAAAATAGGGATCAGAGATCAAAGCAAGCCATGACTTGCATACACAACGAAACCGTAGTAAAGATTTGGCTGGAAGCCGCGACAGTATCTCAACAATTAGGTCATCGTTAATATAACCATCCCATGAGGGAGAGGGGTTGCTCAAAGCACCTTCAAGCCCTACATATGTCGCTCGTCTGGTGATGAAATCCCAGCAACGGGAAAGAACGCCATAGCATGATAAAGAGATGAAGATGATGTTCCCCATTGTGCTTGTGGAAGACTTTTAGAAAAACAAAGAGATGATGGGAGATTATTTATAGGAGATATTTATGAAGTTTTGCCGATACTTTCCCTGGTCCATTTTAGGTTTTGGGGCCTGTTACTTTCCTAAAACCATAGTGGGAGTTAATTTTTTTTTTTACCAGTCTGATTGCTTTTGACATATATGGGGGTTTCAGATTAGGGCTGTTTTCAGTTTTCACCTCGCCTCCAAACTCCAAACCGAAGCCCAGCCAAAAAAAAAAAACCGTAGATCTGCAACATCGCCGGTGAAAGTAGATTCGAGTGTTGGTGTTAAAGAAGGAACAGTTATTGGGCTTGACGAATGAGCATGGAAATCGAGAAGATTGATAGAAAGATCCGAGATTGTCATCGGCGTCCATCGGAAGACCGCAGATCCGCGGCGCTGAGGAAGGAAAAGATACCGGGCTTGAGCCTTTGAGAAATTTAGAAGTGATCATACTGGTATGTGTTTTTGATAATGGCATATGTTTTTGATTCATGAACTGGTTTTCAGTATACTATAATGATGGAGTTTTAATTTTTTTTTTTTTTTGACTGGAGGTGTTAAAGTTAGTTCCTTTAGATTGAGCGAGTGATCGAAGTTGTAGTAGAAAGAAGAACATGAGAGATTGGTCTGGGTTTGCCCCCAAAACGCGTATGGATCTCTCTGCCATTTCCCAAGTTTGAGACTTTGTACTCGCCTTGACTGCCGGTATGTCATCATTTAATTTTCTCTATTATTCTTTAGTTTCTGTATTCTGTTAGGATCGTTGCATCAATTATTGCTGTGCTTGATCTGGATTGCTGCAATCAGGGTTCGTTGCATCAATATGAAATTTATTGATTTTGATTTCTTCAATTGGAGTTTTAGATCAGTAGGGTTTGGATTTGAGTAATTGGGTTTTGTTTGATTGGGGGTTGCTGAAAAAGGGGAGAGAGGAGTGGGATACGCCTTCTTCTGCATTATTCATTCATTCTTCAATTGCAGTAGTCAAGCTCAGATTGATTAATTTTGTTTTGTAGGGAGATTGCTTATGAATTAATAACAAATTACATATAAGTTATTGACAAAAGATGACTTAACAGATACCTCCTTTATTATTAAATTAAGACTTATTCTAAAAGATAGCTAGCAGCTAAAGGAATCAATATTGATGCTTCCTTTATGTATATATTCTCCTGTGTGTTTCTTTATTCCAAAACCTGAGGGAGATGGATCGACTTTAGCAGGACAGGACCGTTTTGGTTTTTTTTGGTCTCCTGCGTTCTTAATTCCTGAAACTTCTAAAGTGAGATTATTCTCTTTGTATCTATATAGGATAGGATTAGTTGCTAACATTGCTTCTGGGTTTTGTACTTTTAGGCTACTTATAGAAGTTCTTTTGCATTTTTATTATTCTTAGGCTCTATAGTTTAGAGGAGGAAAAATCACATTTGCTCTGGATTTGGTCTAATGGTTATTTGCATCTCAGGGTTTTGTTTTGTTTTGATTGCGCAAGAGTTTTGGTATTATTTTTATAACAATAACGAGAAGCTCTCAGGGTTTTGTTTTGATTGCAGAAGAGTTTTGGTTTTTTTTATTTTTTTATTTTTTGGGAATCACAACCCGATTTGTTTGTAGGTTTTGGTATGTTTTTCCCCCCAGGGTTTCTGGGTTTGCTGTGTTTGCATGATTTTTGGGATCATTTGAACTATGGGTTTGATTGTATGAGCTCAATGTCTCTGTTCAAGGTGTGCAAAATGGTGGATATATAGAATTTCAGATTAAATCTCCTCCAACACAGCAGAGTGCATAGTCTGTGTGAAACTATTAAAAATGGCCGATGAAGCCAACAGAGCTGTATGCCCCTCTTTATCCTTTCTCAATTCTCCAATTTCTTTACTTGCTAGCTATTTACCATAGTCAATATTTTACAGGCATTCATGGAGATTCAAGGTCGCATGATGAGCTCACCACCAAACTGAAGCAGTTTTTTTTTTACCCACTTCAGTACAGATATATCAAATATGGTGAAATCGTGACTTATTAATGGAGAATTCAAATAGATTTAAGGTGCAGAACATATAAGTAGTATTAATCATTTCAAGATGCTAATGCTGGTGGTATTAATCAAATAAGCTGAACTAGCCGCCGCTCTAGCAGCAAGAAAGGGTCATCCTGTAGAAAATGATACCGATGCGGTATGAATATCAATTTCTTGAGTAAGTGACAGCGCACCACCTCTTTTGATCTTTTCTTATTGTTAAAACATACCCAAAAGAGAAATTTGTGGTAGTAGTTAGAGTATATTGTTTGAATGGTTATTGATGAATTGGATTCAGACCAGTTACTGATAAAGTACTTTTCGATGCAGGATGCTGATCAGCTTTTGGAATCTAAAAGGAAGGATTCATTGATATCGGTACTTATTGTTAAATTTGACTCCTTTACATCTGAGTATTCCTGTACTTCCCCCCTCTCTCTAATTATGGTGATGAACTTTCAGCTTTTATAGAAGTGTGTGTTAGGTGTCTTCTGTCAAAGGAGTTTCTTGCTTCATGTAATTGCAATCCCAAGGTTATTTTCTCTTGAATGCGTGTACTCAGGGTGTGTTCTGATAATTGGTGCAAAAACTTGGTGATGCTGGTTTAATTTTTAGCCTGAAGTTGAGTTAATGCACGTTTGTTTTCATTTGGTTGGTATGTGTATGAGAGATTTCACCTGTGTGATGTAAATGGAGATGCAAATGTTCTTGGTTGACTAGATACAGTGCAATATATATCTATATATCCCATATATACGCATGCATGATTCCTGCACTATGTATATCAGGTTCATTGAATGACATATTTTAAAATGAAGAACCTAGCTTTGAATTAGCTAATCAGCTTCACCATTAATGGGTGCCATACTGCCATTAGTTTTAAATCTTTAGGCAATTAGGATTTAAGTGTTTGTGAACTGAATGAAATTCTACACACACACATGTTGCCACACACCTGTCTTGATGACTATAACACATAACCAATGTTATATGTTTGAGACTTAGCATATATACGGACTGAACTTTCAGCATTCTTGCCAACTTCATCTCTGTAGAGTTAACTCCTTTAGGTTCCATAATGCACTCAAGTGCTTATCTTTGTAAAGTTCTGTACAAGCCTACGCTGCACTAACGTTTTTTGTTGCTTAATATGTAGAATTTCATGTTTTAAATTGAAGTGATTCTGAAGTTGCTGTGTGTGTTTTAGGTACTCTCCAACATTTTTAATCCTTTCTTTGTCTTATTTAGGTACTATCTGGCATGCAATCCAGATCAAGTATGCTTTGTTCTGTCAGTCTGGCATTCAATATGATTCAGTAAGAGTTGGTAGCTTTCCTAATATATTCCATGTTTTTGTTTTTTGGTTTTGGGTGTGGCTTTCATGTGCATAACATATTGAAACATAACAAATTAACCATCTAACATTAACATTGTTTACATCCCAAATATATCTGCTGCAGGGCATTAATCTCCAGATTTGTAACACATAACGGTCGGTGGTACCAAGCATGTCCACACTGTTTTCGACAACTGAAAAAGAAGAACAACGATCTGCTAATCTGTCTGGAACACAACATGCAAGTGCCTCTTCCATGGTAACAACTTCATCCTAACTACATCATAATGTGGGGGCTTTTGACCATTGGAGCAGTGCTCAATTTTCTTGGATGTGGATTGCTTTGGCTTAGTCTCACAAAAGATTGCTGCTTTGCCTTTGTGGGTAAACTACTCTTCAATCAAGTTTGAATCTTGATCATCAAGTCTGATTTTGGGTTGTTTCCGTGTATCGCTTTCCCTTTTTTGTTTCATTCTGATATGTTTTGTCTGATAACCCTGATTACTGAGCTTAATTCATTACTGCATTTTATATTTATGTTTAGCACTTCTGAAATGAAATTTTTGAGACTGAGATTACAAAGGCTTTCTGCTATCACTATTCTATTTGTTAAACCTGTATAAGTTGTTAGGATTCATAAATTCTTGATCCATGTTCTCTGTCCTTGAAAAGGATAGTGCTTGGCATCACACTTGAATAAGGAGATTTACTAAGGCTGTCGTGGTTGTGAGTCCAAAGGAAAACTAATGTACTGCTTGCTTATACTGCTGTCATCAAAACAAGGTCGGAGTTGCTGCATAACTGATTTTGTGTATTTACACTTCCTCACTATAGTTTCTAGCCGAACCAAAATTTGTACAACTAGTGTGGTTGTTGAGCAGCAAGCTCTGAGATCCCTACTTGTGTATATATATGTAGAGTATTTTTGCATGGTTGCACCATTCGAAAAGGTTTGAATTATGGCAGTTCCTTTTTCTTCTCAACTCTTGTACCACTCTTGAGGTTTCCTCAATTCAGTTATATTTTGCTCATCTTCATTGTTGTGGTTTATAATTACAAAAAGATGGCTTTGGATGAATCAAAGCGGCAAATTTGCACAGGTCCGTGCAAAAGTTCCACAAAGTTACCCTGTCAACAATCCAAATAGTTACCAGCAAATGGAAGTTGATTGATTGACTATTTGACAAACACAAAGGAAACTAAAATTGTTGACAGCATTACAGGCATAGAACAGAAGACTTCACTTAAGTCATATGGTATCCTGTGCATGTACGACTATTTTCCACGAGCCTATTCTTCGTGTTCCAACACTAGATCATTCCGACAATTCCATCCAATAATCATTCTTCCAAATATGTCCATATATATACTTACGTGATCAGTGTCTTACAGATGGAGCACACCTTGGCCCTCTGTCTTTCACTCTGCTTTATCTATCTACTGTTGTGCAGACTCGAATGGATGAGAAGCTTACCCAAAATCAGTTTGCTCAAGTAACATCTAAAATCACAATAGATAACACGCTGAGCTTGCTCAGCTGATGATTCATTCAACAACAAATAGAAAAATAAATAAAATAATGAATAGCTTGTAAGAATTTTACCATCACAGAACAATCAATCACCTGGAATATAGAACCTCAGGTCCTCAGGGTACTAACCTAGTAGGTTAAACCTAGCTACAACCAAATGAAAGATAACACTCATTACACATTTCGCCAACTAAGAACAGTCTGTGACTCTCCTTTTGCCAACACAATATAATGAAAATAATCAAACCATTAATGAAAATGAAAAACTATCTTGAACCTTGGCACAGGTCATATTGTTTTCATCTTGGTTTTTTATTTCAATTTTCAATTAGACATGATTTAATGAATATCTCCAACATAGCAGAGAACAAAAGGAGCTACTCTCAAATTGAACCACAGCAAGTTGGTATGAACTAGCAAAATCGTATATGTCCACTGAGGAAAAAGCCCGACCTGCACCATGAGAAAAAAAAAACCACCAAATAACTAACAGCTACATGTCAATGAAGCAATGAACTGGGGAATACAACCACTCACCCTATATTGGCAAATACTTGCCAGCGAAAATGACTCCTTTTCTTTTGTAACTAGTTATGGAGAACCTAACATTAATAGAGGTAACCAGTACATATTTGAAATGGGTTGTTCAAACTCTAGGTTCCTCCATTGTCAATTGAACCTGCTTGATCGCTACTGGATTAGGAATACCCATCTTCTTTTCTGGCAGTTCCTTTTGCAGATATTTAAACATAAGAAAGACTGCAAATTTTAGTTCAACTACCGTAAACTCGAAACAAATTGCAGAAGCATTTTAATTTCGTATTAATAAAATTCATAGACATCCCAAATTCAATCAATCTAATGCTTTTATACATCAATTCCATACATTCATCTCCACCACAAAATTACAGAGTTAATTAATCTCAATATCCCAACAGAAACACAATCACAACTCAAAGGCTTGGAATTCTTACCTTGTACCATTTCTGCGGAGACAATAGTCTCAATGACCTGCTGCTTCATGCAGTCCTCCTTAGTTCCTCATCATCCCTTTAAAAATCAATCGAAATCAAGACCAGAAGCTCCCCTTTACATTTCAATTTCCTTCAAGTACAAAATTCAAGAACAACAATCAAAACAACTGAATATTAATAACTCCATTAGAGTGAAATTGAAACTCAGCCTATTAACGAATGAAAGGCTTGGGAGCTCGATTCGATTTGGAGAAGGAAGACCGGAGAAACCCAGGGTCCTAGGATTCCGGCGATGGAACGTGCGGGGTCCTTCGAGGTACGGCTGGCGGCGAGGCTTCTGTATTTTGATGTCCGGCTTGCTCTGCGCACGCTGATGGGGGGGGTGTTGAGGAAATGGCCGAAACTTGATGAGAGCTAGGGAGCAGCGCCGTCGCGACTTTGATGGTCGCGTGATGAGGCTGGCGGCGGTGGATGGCAGTGATCTTCTTGGGTTTTGATCGGAATTGGGTCCAGAATTGATTGGCGGTAGCGGTGTTGTGAATTGGTGGCCGGAAGTGGTGGTCTCCGATGACGGCAGAGAGAAGTGGAAAGGAGGGAGGAGAGAATTAAGTGCGCGGCCGAGGAAGAGAGAGAGAGACAGAGTGATTGTGTTAAGAGTTTCTTTCTAGGGTTAGTTTCTATAAATACTAGTGGACATAAAGGTAAAATTCGTCCGGCGGAGGGAAAGAATGAAAATTGAAAATTGAAAAACGCCGCCGTTTAATTTTTTTTTTTTTTTTTTTTTGCATCAACTTTTTTTTTAATTCATTAATGACGGTTAAATAATGCACGGTTTGTGTCCACAACAATATAAATTGGACAATTTATTCATGTCATACCAATTTACTACTAACAATATAAATCAACAAAACTAAAAATAAAGACATGGTACATCTCAAACCTTCTCAGCAATTTAAGTATAATTTTTTTATTAGCATTATTCAAAACTAAAACCCTCCATGAGCAAAATGGGGGAGGAAATGAAATTTTAAAAAATTCCCCGTTGGATGTTGTCCGCATATGAATATATATGGTAGTGGTAGAAATTTCAGCGATTTCCGCCTTTGTTTGAGCCCCGATCTACCCAGTCAACTCGATACCCTAAATAGAACATAAAACAAAAATGCTCGTAACCAGTCCTTGGAAAATCACTTTTTTCGATCTTTGAGCTCCCACAATCTCGTGGGTAGAGGGTCTACTTGCGGATGTAAAAATTACAGGACGGTTGTCCGCGCATGGTGCCGCTACCCTTGGGAAGTTTGCTTGTGCAAAGCGTTGACCGCTTCGTTAGGTGTCTTATTCATAGCGGATCGGCCTCATTTTTTTACACAATACCTATCATTGTTTTATAAACATAGGGAAATTTTCAGATTGATCAATTTCCATTTTCAGAATTTTTGGATCACACATAATCCTTATATGCCTAGCAATGTAGTATAACGTGTTTATAGGGTTGTTACCCTCCATGAACAAAATGGGAGATGAAATGGATTTTTTTTTTTAAATGCACCGTTGGATGTTGTCCGCATACAAATATATGGTAGTGGTAGAAATTTCAGTGATTTCCGTCTTCGGTTGGGCCCTGATCTGCCCGGTCAACTCAATACCCTAAATAAAACATAAAACAAATATGCTTGTAACCGGTCCTTGGCAAGTCACTTTTTTAGATCTTTCAGCTCCCACACTCTCTTGGGTAGGGGGTCTACTTACGGATGTCAAAATTCCATAACCTTTGTCCTGGCATGGTGCCGCTCCCCTTAGGGAAGTTTGCTTGTGCAAATCGTTGACCTCTCCGTTGGTTCCATAATATGATTCGCCGATAAGTGAAGAAGGCGACACAAAGCCCATTGCAAAATCCAAGGCCCATTATGATGCCCAGATCACTTTTCCACCTGGCGTTGATGAAACTAAAGCCTGAGGATAAATATGGGTGTCCAGAGCACTTTAAAGCTCGAACCCGATTAATTTGCAGCCTAAAGCCCATTCCAAATCACAAGGCTCACTGCAAATCTCAGTACATCGGGTCTGGGTCAAATCAACAGACACTCTACCAAATTGGGTGTCCCAAAGAAATACATTTGACGGGTTCAAAAAATATATATACATCCGTTGGATAAAAGTTGGTACAAAACCAAAAATCTCAAATAGGATGAACTACAGTGGTTTGATCCCTTCACAGGGTATGTAGGCAGTCTAGCGACCCACTAGATGCAACCGCAACTCCAAACAGAATCCCTGACTCCACCAGTCAAATTCAGCCAGTCCCAAATGAATCACTGACTCCAGTCAAATTCTCCCAGCACCAGAAAATCAAATCATTCTCAAATCACACAAAATTCAAAGGCTCTAAACCTTTCAAATCTCTCAAACACAAATCCAATATAAATGGGTCATCTACTCATTTAAATCTCAAATGCCGGAACTACATGTGGTTTGATCCCGCAAAGGGTATGTAGGCAATCTAGAACCAAATTTATCTAGATGCAACCGCGTCCCAAACACGAAATCGAATCCCTGGTTCACTTACACCAAATTCATCCCAAACACTAGTCTCATTCCAAAATCAAAAGCCTCCAATGAGTCATTCACCCATTGGAACTCTTGAACTACGAGTGGCTTGATCCCTCTCCAAGGGTACATAGGCAATCCATTCAAATATCCGGGTGCAGCCGCAAAAACAAACAAACACACATTCCATCAATTGGTTTCTTCATAAATGGAATCAAAGGGTGTTTCCCTGTAACAAGGGATTGTAATTAAGAGACACATTCTGTCTTGAATGGGTCGAACCCAAAATAATAAAAACTCTATTCACGAAATGAATACGAGTGAAATTATGTTAGGTGACATTTACGCTCACTGTGTGCAGATTTTCTCTCAACAGTGGATGAGGTCGAAGGCGAGCTACTTGCAGACGGCGGAGGCGGGGGAGGCGACGATCTCTTCGACCGCAGACTTGGATGATGTTAATGCTCAAAGTCCGGCGGTAGCCGATTCTTCGTTTAACGCTGGTCCGGTGGGCGGACCGCTACTCCGAGGATTTGATGACTTCCGCTTGCTGTAACACGAGAGACAGGGCGTCAGAGGGAGACCGCGTTAGGCGGTCTTCACTTCTCCGATGCCTAAGTCAGTCACTGTATATGGGCAGCATAACAATAAATGAGTAGTAAATGCGTAATTAATGAGGAGAGAGGAGAGAACCTTTTATAGGTGGGGAGAAGGTTGATCTTCTTCTTGTTTTCGATGTGGAACTGACGTGCTTCGATACCCAGCGTCTGGAGCTTCTGATGCTAACTTGGCGCGATGCGTGGCGGCGCGTTAGCTGTGATCTGGGGGCGATCCCGGGCTCGGGCGGTAGCCCGCCTGGCCGTGTCCCCGCAGGTCACTCACTTGGCGAGATTCAGTACCTCTGGCGGTACAATGAGTGTGGCTCATTATAGCTAATTATGCTTGCAAACGTACATGTAGGTACAAGTCCCCAGTCAAGGAGGGCAATCTTGGTTGGGGAGTTGATCGGCGGTGTGAAGTGTTTTCTCCGCTTAGACTTGCAAAAAGCATAATTAGCGTCAGTGCGTTGTCAACCATGGACTTACTGAGCGAACGCTTTATACCCTTTCGGGTGGGCCCCTGCTAGGCCCGCCAGGGAGTCCCCCACTCCCTAGCCAAGACGGACCTCTGGATGGTCGGCAAATTGTTTGTTGAGGGGAAGCTGCGCGGAGCAGAGGGTGTTGGGTAGCGAGCCCAATCTTAGTACCTAAGTGACGGGGGTCAACGTACCTGATCAGGGTTGTCGTAGACTATTGACAAGTCTCTGTGTCCCGTAGGGACTATCTGACCGTAACCCCGCGTGGCGGTCGTTGTCAGAGTGAGGCGTAGCCTCGGGATTCGCCGCTGGCGGATACCCCCTCTAGTTGTAGCGGGAAACAACGTCATGTAGACGTGTTTTGTGGTAGCTGTTGAGCGGAGTTGCGCTCAGCAAAGCACGGGGTTTGCAAGACGGAGGGAGCTCTGCCGGCAGTGTTGCGTGTAGCAGAGGCTGCCTGTTGCAAGTTGATGAGTGGAAGTTCCGCTTAACGGGGTTTTGCTCAGCGGAGACTTCGACAGTCGTAGGATGTTAAGGGAGAACTCCCGCTGGCCGGGTTTCGCCGAGCGGACCCCGTCAGTTGGAAAGTGACAAGTGAGAAGTTCCTCTAGCGGGGTTTCGCTCAGCGGACTTCGATACTTGGAAAGTGACACGTGAGAAGTTACGCTAGCGGGGTTTCGCTCAGCAGACTTCGATGCTTGGAAAGTGACAAGTGAGAAGTTCCGCACTTCGGCACTTGGAAAGTGACAAGTGAGAAGTTCCGCTAGTGGGGTTTCGCTCAGTGGACTTCGATACTTGGAAAGTGACAAGTGAGAAGTTCCGCTAGCGGGGTTTCGCTCAGAGGAGACTTCGGCACTTGGAAAGTGACAAGTTCCGCTAGCGGGGTTTCGCACAGCGAATACTGCCGACGATTGGCGCTTTCTTCCCAAATGTGGAGGCTTCCATTAGACGCTTCGTCTGATGGTGGTTGACATGTGGTGAAAGCATAGAGGGTTAGCGTGCGGAGGCGTGTTTCCTCCGCCTAGCTGTCTCCCTGCCATTAATGCTGAGTAATGATGGATTTTGTAACCGAGGCGATGCCTCGGTTAATCCGTAGAGTGATCGGAGTCGTGGGACACGTGGACGGCTGATATTTGATGTCATTTTTCAGCGGATGGCCTATAACTGTTTGACGTTAACATAAAAGGGGGGGGGGAAGTTGGCTAATTTTGACACTTTGCTCTAAACTTTGAACTATACTCGTCGTCTTCAAGCTCTCTGTGTCTGTGATCGGAGAAGAAGGCTGAGGCGATATTGCCGAGTCATCATACATGGAGAAACCGACGAATTCTGGCCTCGAAGACAAGTGTGCTCAAACTCCCACCAGAGGCTCCATCGTTGAGGTTGGTACTCTGATCCGTATCCCTGTTTCATTGAATGTTTGTCATGGCGAATTTCTGGGTTTTGGGTATTTCTGTGATGTTGTTCGTTGACGTGCTGTGAGGTTGTGAGTGGGTTTGGGGATGGGTTGCTGTGTTTCACATAGTTTGGGCTTCTAGGGGTTTGCTAGATGGTCCAATCTGGGTTTAAGTGCTTGTTCTTGTTTTGGTATTTTCTGGGTAACTATTCTTGATGTTCTTGGGTACTAACTGATATAGGTATAGGTTAGATCTTGTGTGAGATAACTGATTTGGGTTTTAGGGTTTTGGGATGGCCGACGTCATAGAGATTTCGAGCAGTGAGGATTCCGGATCTGAAGTGTCGTTCAGCGCGGCGGATAGAAATTTTATTGACTCGTTGCGTCCGTTTGCCCGTGCAGGAACCTCACTGCCAGAACCGCTAGAAGTTGAGCCGCTACAGACCATTCCGTGGGACGTAGATATGGGTCGTGCACTGCGTCCAGAGAGTTCTAGGGCGGGAGAGGCTGCTGCTGCCCACAATAGGTACGAAGAGTGCTTAGAAAGCAATAGTGCAGCCAGTGGTTCCGCTGGGGGGGGGGGGGATGTAGCGGGAGAGGATACCGAGTCGGCGTGGGTGTTCGAGGACGGCACCCCCGTTGATGAGGCGGGAGGTAGGATGACTGCTGTTACCGTCAACCGGCTGAAGCGGGTGTTCCGGTTGCCCGGCGTGGTGAAGCTGCGTCCGCCGACGGTGGAGGAGAAGGCCTCGATCCTGCCAGCGGGCCACGCTGCAGTGCACGAGGCTATATTCCCTGAGGGAGTGACCTTCCCGCTGGTGCCCAACCTTCAGATCTTGGTGTGCGAGTTTGGCATTGCCTTTGGGCAGGTCTGCCCTAACATGTGGCGGTTGCTGCTGGCGCTGAACTAGTTGTGGCTGTTGTCTGGTTGCGAATTACCGACTGTGGCGGAGGTACTACACTTCTACGAACTGGTGTATGTGAAGCGCTAGGGTTGCAGAGGGCAAGTAAACCTCAGTCGTCGCCAAGGAGCGCCCAAGCTGATTGAGAACCTGAGGGACTCAATGTCGTACTGGCGGGGTTCCTTATGTGTTGCCATGGCGGGGTGGGAGTACCAAGGGGGGTCCAACGAGGGGGAGCCGACGTTTAGAATTAAGTCGGAGTTTCAGCCCATCCGAGGTCATTTGTCGTTTCCGCTGAACATGACTAGCGGTTTTTTATTTTTTATTTTTTATTTTATTTTTTATTTTAAGCCTTGTATTCTATACTGACAATGACCTTTTTTGTGCAGCGGGGTTGCGGTACAACCTAACTTGTGAGGAAGAGTGCCGCGTGTCACGCATTAGAGGTTGCTGGCGGAATCGCAACTTGCTGGACTTTCGTCTGCTTACCGGGTGGGAGTTATTGGTAGCTCAACAACTGACTCGTGCCGTTGGTAAGTACTCTCCTCTGTATCGCACCTTTTGTGAGGTTACCTCATGCTGACCGGTTTGTTATTATATTTTTTTTTTAGAGACTCCACCGGGAAACAAGGCGAGCCGTGACGCTTTTGCGAAAGCAATGGACCGCGCTGAAATCGACAACTTCCTGGAGGCCATGTATGCTTCCGGGCTGGCGGCGCAGAAGACGGTGGTGGACCCAGAGACGCTGGCGCTGAGCCCGTCAGAGGTTCCTGTGGTGCTGCCAATGCCGCACCACTCTCATCTTGGTGGTGACGGGCTGCCTGCTGTTCAGGCGGGGACCGGCGCGGTGAGTGAGGCGGCGCCGTGGAAAGAGAGAGCGCCGGCCATGCGGCGCTGGTGTAGAAGAAAGCAGTGCGCCCAGTGGAGGGTGTCACCATAGTAGGGTTAGAGCCGCCAGTGAGAGGTTCAAGGCCTGCCGTCGCTGGAAGCACGCGGGTGCTTCAGCGAAAACGCCACCAACCCGACTCCAACGGGGAAGAGGAGGATGCCGTGGAGATAACTGGGGCCCGCGAGCAGCCGAAGAAGGCAAGGCAGGCTCCGCCTGAGGCTCCTGTTGATGTGGCCAAAGCGGCGGGTACGAGTGATCTGGACTCATTTGCCGCTTACGCCGAGTTCCTGAATGACGGTGAACGGGAGTTCCTGTATCACCTCTGCTAGCGGTTGGGGTTCGGCGGCCTGGAGGGGATTGTTCGGACAACCGCCGTCAACCAATCGCCCTTCAGCACGGCATTTGGGCACGTCGCCGTTGGGCTACATGAAATGTTCCAGGCGGCGTCAAAACAGCCCCAAGTTGAGCGGGAGCTCAGGGCGGAGGTGGCGGGCCTACAGAGGGACTTGGGGGAGGCCCAGGAAAGGTTGGCTGATGTCTAGCGACGCTTGACAAAGGCCGACTGTGATGCGGCAGACATCCGTGGCAAGCTGGCCGTTGCCATTGTGCGGGACCTGGAGCGAAACGAACAGTTCTCCAAGTTGGAGCAAGACATGTCCCTGCTGCGGGATAGGGTGGCCGCCAAGGATAAGAAGGTTGAAATCCTTCAGCGGGAGTCTACCGCCAGACAGGCCGAGGTGAAACGGTTGGAGGGTGAAGTTGCCCTCCTGAGCGCCGAGGGGAGCCGCGCTGCAGCCGCCGCCATGGAGTCGTACAAGAAGTCGGCGGACTACAAGAAGGCAATGACCGAAGCAGCGAAGGTCGGTGCCATGGCCAATGTGGAAATGCTGCAGTAGAAGGGTTCCATCGACTGGGCGAAGGCATAGATGCCGGTCGTGCCGCCAGCGAAGAAAGCTCCGTCGACAACAAGTACTGGCCCTGCTACTACCCCTGGTCAGGTTGAAGGTGCCTGCTCTGGTAGTGGGGAGAGTGGCGGACTCCCGGAGGGCGACACTCAGCGGACTCCCACCCAGTCCGAGGTGTCTCGTGCTGTGTTCCTGGCGGGCCACACCCGGGCGGATGGCACAATAGAGACCCCCAGTCCCACAGCCCGAGGGTCCGACCAAACAAGCCGCTCACATCCGCCGCAGGCCGCCGGTGGAGATGCCGAAGGTAGCAGAGCCGACCTCGCCAACCCCGCTAACCCCTGAAATAGGAGTAGAAAAATTTTTGTAGCCGCTAGGGCATATTTCATCTGATGTACAGAACAGCGCTAAAGTTAATGAATTTTCAGAGTTTGGTTATTTTGTTTTCCATGTCTTGTACCGCTAGAGTTTTGACAATTTTGCTTTTGCCAACAAATGAAACATTAAAGGAATTAAAATTGATCCAATTGCACATTGTATCGGACGTGGTCCGCTGACAGGCGTTGCCAGTTGCCCTTAGTGCTAGACTTGGTAACAATAGTCTGAATAATTCCTCGTTTCATTGATAGCTGACTGATCAGCGTTTTACAAAAGCGGGGTCGTACCCGTTGGGTAGCTTCCCTTAGCTAAATATTGAACAAAAATTTAGCTAAGTCAAGATGCTCTTGGGTAGCGGCATTACTATTTGTAGTAATACCGAAGGTGTTCGTATTCCAAGGGTGGGTCGTTGTGACGCCATCCTTGTCCATTAAGTAGAAGGCGCCTGGGCTAATGACTTCTACAATTTTGTATGGACCTTCCCAAGTTGGGCGGAGTTTTGTTGGTGGTGGTATGACTTCCTTCATTACCCAGTCCCCCAGTTGGAGGTTGCGGGCTTTGACCCTGGCGTTGTAGAAACGTGAGACCCGTTGCTTGTTCTGGAGATTGTGCAAATGGGTTGCGTCTAGTTTCTCCTCTAGGAGATCCCTGTCGAGGTTGATGCCGTCGCCATTGGTCTCAGGGTAATAGCCTTCGACCCTAACGGTTGGTTGGGTTACCTCGATAGGCAGGACAGCCTCAGTTCCGAACATCATACAGAATGGGGTTTCACCTGTGGCGGAAGTTGGGGTTGTTCTGATGGCCCATAGAACTTCCGGGAGCTTCTCCGCCCATAAACCCTTGGCGGTATCGAGCTTCTTCTGTAACAGCTTCTTGATTATCTTGTTTGCCGCTTCGACCTGGCCGTTGGTTTGGGGGTGGGCGACTGATGCAAAACGCATCTTGGTGCCCAGGTTGGTGGTGAAAGAGATGAGTTCCTTGTTATTGAACTGTTTGCCGTTGTCTGTGATGATTGTATGTGGAACACCGTAGCGGCAGTAGATGTTCTTCCAGAGGAAGTGAATTACTTTGGCGGTAGTTATTGCCGTCAGGGGCTCCGCCTCTATCCACTTGTTGTTGTAGTCGATAGCGACAATGATGTATTTGAACTGACCTTTAGAGTTTTGGCATTTTCCCATCAAGTCTAGGCCCCACGTTGAGTGAATCCAGGGACCGATGATGACCGACAGTGGTTCCACCGGGGCATGTGGAAGATCAGCATATTGTTGGCATTTGTGACAAGATTTTGATATCCGCCGGGAGTCATCACCGAGCGTAGGCCAAAAGTAGCCTTGTCTCATTGTGCGATTAGCCAAGGATTTAGCGCCCGAATGGTTTCCACATTCTCCACCATGTATTGTTGTCAGCACGCCCTCCTCTGGGGTTAGGCAGCGGAGGTTGGGGTGAGTGAATCCCTGGCGGTAGAGTTTTCCGTTCTGGATGTTGTAGCGGGTTGCTTTCCACTGGAGCTGTCGCGCTTTGATCTTGTCCTTTGGCAATGTCCCGTTACGTTTGTACTGAATAATTTCGTCCATCCAGCTAGGATTGGTCTCAATGTTGAAGATCTCCGCCAGGGTTTTTGTGATACTTGGCCTGTCCAGACACTCTACCCTTGTGTCCGCTGGACTTTGGTGTGGCTGGGCGGTTGCCAGTCTTGTCAGTGAATCAGCCTTGGCTTCTTTTCCCTGGGGATCTATGTGATGGTGTGGAACTTGAATATTTTGAGCAGTGTTTTGACGTACCCTAAGTATGTCGCTAACTGCTGGTCCTTAGACTGAAAACTGTCGTTGACCTGGTTAACGACCAACTGAGAGACTCTGAAGATGTTAACACTGTCCGCCCCTTAATCAATGGCGAGGAGTAGGCCGGCAATGAGTGCTTCATATTCCGCCATGTTGTTAGAAGCTTTAAAGTTGAATTTCAATGCGTACTGGACGCTGAGCCCCCCTGGTCCTGTTAAGATGATTCCGGCGTCGCTGGCCTTGGCGCTAGCGGAACCGTCCACGTGTAGGTTCCAGTCTGACTGCTGGGAAAATTGCTCCTCAGATGCCACCATCTCCATTCCTGGTTGCTCTCCGACCTTAGATTCGGGTTGTAGTTCGGTGAGCTCAGCAATAAAGTCTGCCACCGCCTGGCCTTTCATGGCGGTTCTCGGTTTGCAATCGATGTTAAATTCACTGAGCTCAATGGCCCACTTGCTGAGGCGCCCCGAATGTTCAGGGTTCTGCATTACTTGTCTCAGTGGTTGATTGGTTAACACATGGATTGTGTAGGCCTGGAAGTACTGGCGGAGGAGTCTGGCGGCGACGATTAGCGCGAGAGAGAGTTGTTCCAAGGGAGGGTACCTGGTTTCCACTCCGTTCATGCCTCGGCCAGCATAGAATACTGGGAGTTCGTCTGGTTTCTCCCTCCGAACGATGGCGCAGCTTACTGCCGATTGTGATACCGCCAGGTATATGTATAGTGTCTTGCCTTGCACAGGAATGGAAAGTAGCGGAACTGCTGCCAGGTACTCCTTCAGGCCCTGGAATCCCGCCTGGCACTCTGGGTTCCAATCGATGACTTTCTCTTGGGTTGTTTTAAGGACTTTGAAAAATAGGGCGCACCTGTCGGTCAGTCTGGAGATGAATCGAGACAGGGCGGTTAGTTTTCCCTGGAGGCATTGGACGTGCACTTTCCATTCTGGGTCCTTCAAGTCGAGGATGGCTTGCACCTTGTCAGGGTTAGCCTCGATGCCCCGTTCACTGATAATATACCCCAGAAATTTGCTGGCGGTGACGCCAAAGAAACATTTTTCTGGGTTGAGGAGCATACCGTAGGCTAAGAGGATGGTTATTATGATTTTTAGGTTTGCCACATGTCCGCTGGCCTTTATACTTTTGACCAACATGTCGTCTACGTAGACCTCGATTATCTTGCCCAGATGCTCCGCGAACATGGCGTTCATCAGTCACTGATAAGTTGCCCCTACGTTTTTCAAACCGAAAGGCATCACATTGTAACAATACAGGCCTTTGTCGGTGGTGAAGGTGGTGCACTCCTGGTCGTCGGGATGCATCATGATCTGATTATAGCCGGAGAAAGCATCCATCATGCTGAGCAGCTCGTGTCCAGCGGTTGCATCGACCAGTTGATCGATGCGGGGTAGTGGGAAACTATCTTTTGGGCATGCTTTGTTAAGATTTTTGAAGTCAACGCACATCCTCCACCTGCCGCTAGCCTTTTTTACCATCACCAGGTTGGAAATCCACTGGGGATAGATGAACTGGCTGATGAACCCAATGCCCTGCAGCTTGGCAACCTCTTCTCCTATAGCACGATACTTCTCCTCGTCGAAGGCTCTGCTCTTCTGCTTGATAGGGTAGAAGGATGGTTTGATGCTTAACTTGTGTGTGATGATTTCAGGGGAGATACCTAGCATGTCTGCATATGACCAGGCAAAGACCGTAGCGTTGTCACTTCGGAACTGAGTGAGCTCCGTCGCCAGCTCTGGGTCTAATTGAGCGCCTATGCGGACTGTCCACTCGGGGTGCTCATCAGAGATGCTGACGACCCTTAATGATGTTTCCGGGTTGACCGGCTCCTTCCTTACGTACTTCTTTTCGTCATCCCTGGGGTCCTCAAAAATATTTGGTGGAGGTGCCTGACTGCCTACCACGAGGATCTCGTGGCGGCGGGTTGATTGTGCTATAGTAGTTGAATAACACTCGCGTGCCAACTGTTGACTTCCCCTGACACAGCCTGTGCCGTTGGGCATGGGGAATTTCATGAGTAGCATGTATCCGGCGATGATGCACTTGAGTTTATTGAGCGCTGGCCGACCAATGATGGCGTTATATGAGCTAAAACAATCGACAATTATGAACTCCGTATGTATCTCAGCCATACATGGACTAGTACCGATAACTAGCCGCATATAGTCAGAACCCAGCGGTTGCGTGACGTCATCGGAGAAGCTGAGCAGTGGTTCATGATCTTGGAGTAGTTTTTTGTTCCGCTTAAGGTCGTTGTAACAACCACTGAATATAACGTTGACAGCGGATCCGTTATCAACCAGGATTCTTCCGACTGACATTTTGCCGAGGATGGCGTCGATCAAGAAAGGATCGTCATGGGGTAGATGCACTCCGCGTTCCTCCTCCTCTGAGAAGGTAATAGGTTCCCAACCGGACTTTGGGAGTTTGGCGGATCTTTCGTAGCGGATGTTGCAGACTTCCTTTGGGTGATTAGCCCGCGCATAACGCTTTCTAGCCCTGTGGGACATGTTGGTGATTGGAGCACCTCCGTCAATGGTGTTGATGCGGCCCAAGGGTTCAATGTCAGCGATCACAGGTGGTGGTTGGCGCACCTTGAATTGTTCCATCTTGCCATCACGGTACAAGGTCTCAATGGCCGTTTTGAGAGCGTTGCAGCTATTGGTATTGCGACCGCTGTCCTCGTGGTATTTGCACCACCTGCCAGTGTTTCTTGGCTTTCCTGTTTTTGGGTACCTTCCAGGGGGCGGCAGTGGGATCTGATCCTTGCACTGATTGTATATTTCTTCATATGAGGCTGTGAGGACTGTAAATACTGCATACCGCTGGGAAGACTCCGTATGTTTGTTGCGGTTGTCCCCATGGGATGGGCGGTTTCCCTTGTAGTGCTGGTCCTTCTGCCGCTTATTCTGGTATTGGCCCTGCTGCCACTCCCTCTTTTTGTCAGTTGGCGGTGTGGAGGTTCTGTTAGCAATCCCCTGCTGGCTGGAGGAGGGTTGTGGCGATTTTGCTAGTGCCGCTGGTGGCGGTGGGGTTTCTCCATATGTGATGAATTCTGCTTGGGCATGAATGACTGCCTCACTCATGAGGTGGTCATATACCGCATTTGGGTGATTGTAGTTAAGGTGATAGAGGAATGGCCCTTTGAGGAGTCCCTGCTTAAAAGCCGCCGAAGCCATTGTTTTATCAAGATCACAGCATTGAGATGCCGCCGCTCGCCACCTCGTGACGAACGCCTTCAGTGTTTCTTCCGTACCCTGCTTGACGTTGAACAGTTAGCTTGTATTGTGGTGTCCAGCGGTTAGTAGGATGAACCGAGAAAGGAAAGAGTGTGACAATGCCTGAAATGAGTAGATGGATCCTGGCGGGCACTCAAAGAACCAGTTCATTGCCTCATTGTCTAGCGTTTCGCTGAATAAGTGGCACAGGGTGGCATCATCGAATCCTTTGTTGTTGGTGACCTTCTTGAATGTGTCCATGTGGACGAAGGGATCAGTCTTACCGCTATAATGTGACATTTTTGGAGTCTTTGCGTATGCCGGTCTGACAGCTTGCAGAATCGCAGCAGTGAATGGTCCTGGCCTGGACGCAAAAAGTGGATTTGAAATTGGTGTCGGGGTGCCTAACTCCGCTCGGGTCAATCTTTGCTCCAACTGTTGCATCCGTTCCAGTATCTGAGCGGTTATTACGCCGGCGAGACTCAGCCGGGTATCCCGCTGAACTGATCCCCGCCTGGGAGCGGTTGGGTTGCCCTCGGTTCTTGCCCTAGGCCTCGAGCAGTGGGAGTGCAGTGATGACTCTGCCTCATGTTCCAACATTGGTTGGGGCACAGGGGGCGGTCCAATTCCCGCTAGCTCTGGTGGGCGCAGCGAGACCTGCATGTGTACGACTGGTGCTGGTATCAATGCTCCGGTACCAGGTCGGCTGTGCCTGGTGCTCCGTGACTGCCCGCTTAGCGCCGGGTTGGCAGTTGCTTCCAGCATTCTCTTTAGCTCGTCAAACCGTGACACGAGCGTGGCCACCTGCTTTTGGGCCTCGGCCTTTTCTTTTCGTTCTTGCTCGGGCTCTCTGTTTGCTTTGTGAAGATCCGCCAGTGCCAACTCATATAGAGAGGCAAGGTCTTGGCCCGGGGGGCGGCTGCTGCTTGGGTTTGTCTCACCACCGGGGTTGACTGGGGTGGTGAACAACGCGCGGTTGATGCCTACCGCTGGGTTGGTGGGTTGGGGAATGGCGGACTGATCTGCCTGCTCTTCAGCGTTTCCCCTGCTATCGTTAGTCATGGTGATTGTGGCGGGATGACCTTTTGTTCAAGGGCTTCCCACAGACGGCGCCAATGTTAATGCTCAAAGTCCGGCGGTAGCCATTCTTCGTTTAACGCTAGTCCGGTGGGCGGACCGCTACTCCTAGGATTTGATGACTTCCGCTTACTGTAACACGAGAGACAGGGCGTCAGAGGGAGACCGGGTTGGGCGGTCTTCACTTCTCTGATGCCTAAGTCAATCATTGTATATGGGCAGCATAGCAATAAATGAGTAGTAAATGCGTAATTAATGAGGAGAGAGGAGAGAACCTTTTATAGGTGGGGAGAAGGTTGATCTTCTTCTTGTTTTCGATGTGGGACTAACATGCTTCGATACCCAGCGTCTGAAGCTTATGATGCTAACTTGGCGCGACGCGTGGCGGCGCATTAGCTGTGATCTGGGGGTGATCCCGGGCTCGGGAGGTAGCCCGCCTGGCCGTGTCCCCGCAGGTCACCCACTTGGCGAGATTCGGTACCTCTGGCGGTACAATGAGTGTGGTTCATTATAGCTAATTATGCTTGCAAACGTACATGTAGGTACAGGCGATGATGGAGATGTCGCGTCCGGCGACGAATTGCTGAAGGGAGAGGGAGAGAGAGAGAGAGAGAGAGAGAGAGAGAGAGAGAGAGAGAGAGAGAGAGTATAAAAATAGGGGAGAAAAATTTTAAAAATAGAGAAAAAATAATAATAATAATAAAAATAGAAAATGAGGGGCATAATAGTCATTTAGGATCATTTTGGACTTGTTGTGCGAGAATTAGAGAGAATAAGAACTATCCAGTTTAATTTCAAAGGCGAGAGACTAAACTGTTTTTCAGAGAAAAGTTTGAAGAGTAACAAGTATTTAACCCTTCTTTTAAAATTTAGTCTCAAAATTGTTGCAATCATTATTGACCAAAAAAAAAAAATCTTTTAATCAAGTCTTAAATGAGCTCACCCCAAATTTTGATCCTATATCCGTCACTGGCTAATTGGGAAATCAAAACATTACAATCTCTACTTCGTCCGAGGCAGTTTCTATTATATAAAGAACTCTCAAATTAGTCATGTTACACCGCTAATATAAAGAACTCTCAAATCAGTCATGTTAATATTAGCGGTGTCTGTAGAGAGAGAGAGAGAGAGAGAGAGAGCTTTTTCCTTTGTTTCTCGACTTTCTTCTTGTTTCCTGTTTTTTTTTCCCCGACCTGAGACCGGCCTTCTATTCTTGAAACATTGGTCCAAAACCGAGGTCTAAAGACTAGGGACCATGGCCCATATAGGAATTAGTCTATGTTGACCTCTGTATGGTTGACCACATTTAAGTTCTATACACTATGCCGCGTGCTCGTTTCAGTAGCTTAAAACTACCATAAAACCAGTTTTGTATTTTTTTTAGAATTTATGGGGAGTTGGTTTTCATTTTTTCAAGCTGTCTGAGTTTGACTGTAACTCGAGGAAAGAGACGCCACGTGCTCATAGCTTAGCCTATAAATATAGCCATGGCGCCCCAGTCAGGCCTCACAAGTTGCTATTCGATTGGCTTAATTTGATCATTATTATTGAAGAAATTTAGCTGCAAATTACATTCATATAAATTTCTTTGCTTTACTCATCATGGCTCTAGTTAGTAGCTTCATGCCAAAGATGACCATGGTCCAGATGTTTCCCACTAATTCCAAGCCTTGCATCCTGCAGAATAAGAACGTTGCAATTATGTGAGTTCATAGTTTCATACCCTTTCAAGTTTTCAGTACAATCTATGCATCTATTTCTGTTAGTTTCACTGCATCTTCATGCATAATGATTCTATGAACAAATAATCAGTCTTGGTCTTTGTAGTCCGGAAATCATTAACTGATGAGAATGTTCTTAATTTGATACAGAAGATGTGCTGTCAAAAGGCCAGGAATTAATACAGGGAGCCCTCCTCAGATCAACCAGGTACTTAGAGTCGCTGACCGGAGTTTGAGAACAGATCAGGTGGTTGGTCTCAGAAGATTGAATAATGGAGAAGATGGAAAAGCAAATGCAGGAAATACTGTTGTCGATGATGTTAGTAATACAACCAAGACTGCTGATGCTACTGATTAATTAGTTAATAATTAATAAGTAACATGCATGGTTCTTAATTATTTAACTGATCGATCTGGAGGAAAATGGAGTGGTTTTAGCTGCAATATATAATGCGGTGCAAGGTCTGCAGTCTGGCAAAGAATGCCTCCATGTAGAGCTGAATGACTTTGTTAGCACATTATGTGCATGTAAGCATGTTCGTATTCTTCTTAATAATAAATATTACTAGCAAGCTATGCTTTTCTTTTTTAGGAAACTACATCCACCTCCTTGACCAAACTCCAAAGCACAAAAAACTCCACTACATTTGTTTTTAGACACTTAAGGACATTTTGTCTTTAGCAAGTTTCACTTTCTCTTCAAAGTTTTTATCCTTCCTTTCAGTAAAAAGAAAATTGACGGAGCGTAGTGGGCCCATGCTTTTGAATTTGTTTGTTTAATCATATTGCAGGTATAAATTCATCCTCCATACTCGAAGGTAAACAGTTATTTTTACTATTCATAATTTCGATTGTTGACAGACTAGAGTTACTTGCTATTTGTAAAAATACTAGCAAAGAATTAAAAACAGAAAGAGAAAAGTTGAGAAAATTGAAACTCTTTAGAGAGAATCTCAACAGAAATACTCCCAACTACTGGGATATTATTTATAGACTCCAAACCAGAATCTATAAACTAGAGGAAGATATTGATAATCTCTTATATGTTCTAGAAATAGAACAAAAACCTCTGGATTATTTGAGCATTGGTTAGATCCGCACATCACTGGTATCAGAGCTTGTAAAAATAGCTCAAAGGAGAACCCCTCCTTAATGGGGACAATGTCAGAATTGTTATTAGAGAAAATAAATTCTCTTCTGAAAACTTCTGATGAGAAATATCAGAAGCTGTTACTAGAAGTATCCAGATGTCAAACACATCTAGAAAAATTACCTGCTATAATCCACCAATTGGAAAGATTGGAAAACAAACTGGATTATATCAAGGAACTTCCAAAGATGGAAGAAGAAAAGCTGACAGTCGTCAGTAGAAAAATCAATGAACAGCAAAAAACGCTGGATTCTATGACAAAAATACTAAAGGACAAGAAAGTGCCTATAGTAAAAAAGAAGACTAATGGATTCAAACCATTAGAGAAACCAGACACAAATCGTGTTCCTAACATGATTTTTCTGGAACCCTCTACTAGTCAGACTAGTATCCGGTATGAAAACCCGGAGAAAAGAGAAATGAAGATGTTAATGATTATACGCATTTATATGCGTATAATTATATCTAAAACACTATAAATAAGCAAATCCCCATGTCAATTAATATGTAATTAATTCATTTTTATTTATTTTGTAGAAAATAAGCGGAATTGCGGAAATGAGAGAAAATTGTGTGAAATTGGAGCAAATTAGAGTTTCCGACAAAAGGACGAAATTGTCAATGCGGGTCAACCATGGTCATAACCATCAAGGGAGTGGAATCTGATTGTCTCCGATAATATTTACGGAAATACTTTGAGAAGTGAGAAGAAAGAAGAAAAGAATAAATAGAAAAGAAAAGATATATATATATATATATATATATATATAAAAGGAAATGAAAGAAGAAGTCAAGGACTTGCACGTGTTCATCTTCTAATTAATTAAGCGAACAGATTGCCTAATTATACTTGCTGACCTCTACTTTCTTTTCAGCACGTGGCTGCTCCTCTCTTGGTTTGACACATCAGCCCTCATCTTATCCCATCTTTTCCTCTTGCTCACGAAATCAGTGACCACCCCCTATGTGTATATATATATATATTCCTTTCTATTCTACCCTAACAGCTGCCGCACCACACTCAAAACAGAGGCAGCCCCTTTGGGCTGCTCTCTCTCTCTCTCTCCTCCTTTTCCTCCATTTTTTTCTCTTTTCTTTAGTTTTATTTTAGAGATTTCAAGGATTTACTCACACAAAGCTTCAAGGATCTATTAAATGGCTCAACCTCTACAAGATTCAAGATTTGGGTAATTGTGGGAGTTATAATTCAATAGTAGTCATGTTGGCTTTCTAGCTAATTGTGGCTATTATTGTTTTCTCCTACACTTCTCTTTTCTTTTCTCTTTGAATTTTGTATTTTTGATGTCTATAATTATGGGTTGTGAGTAATTTTCTTGTTGGGTTTTAGGGTTGTGTCCCTAACCCAAAATTTTGTGTAAAAGATGTTTAATTTTATGTAATGATGCAATTTTCATATGATGGATGCTTATATCTATTTTTGTTGGGTTAAAATGCATGTCTAGGAGTCTAGTCAACTCTAGGGTGTGTATTTTGAGCATGTCTAGGATGGAGTTAGAGGCTTGACTCCCTCTAATTCCTAAGCTAGAAACCTTCAATTTCGTATTCGAGGGGTTATAAGCATGGTGATTTACACCCGTTGCGTGATTGCGCGGGCGGGTCGCTTAGTAGTCTAATTCATCGATCTCTACGCCTCTTGATGTGAATTAGTGACCATTGAACCGGCTCTAATTCATGCCAAGTGAGTCCCTACGGCCCTTGAACCGGAGTAGGAATACCATGAAAGGGAATTTCGGTCCTTGAGCCTTGAACCGCCTTGGATACGACTACCGCCAAAATAGGAAATATGCATCTACATTAGATTATCTTCCGACACATAAGATTTGGGTGAAGGAACCTCCCTAACACCCGACATTCTCATTTTTATTGTTTACATTTCATTTTTATTTTTATTGCTTTACATTTCATTATTATTTGTTAAGTTAAAATCAACCCCCAAACATTAAACTCTTCCACTCATTTGTGCATATCCACCACTAGGCTCTTAGTTTTGATTAGGCTTTGGTGAAAACCAAAACCGAGCATTGCTAGGGCTTGGTGCCTTAGATTAACATTTTTATTTATTTTCTTTTCCTTTTCTTTGTTTGCTAAGTGACTTTATTTCCGATTACCCAAGGATTATGGGTTAGCCACTAATCCCCGTGGTACGATAAACTTTGGGCATAATATTTCCCTATCTTGACAATGATACGTACGCTTGCGTAAATGTGCATCAAGTCAGTTAAGCATCTTTGGAAAAAAGAAAGGAGTACAACTCCTAAATGCTGAAGAATTTGAGTTCAATGAGATTGAACAAGAAATAAAAAATTCCTCAATTCCAAAGTTAGACTTCAAACAGATCTACAAAAGAGGAAAATTTGATTTAATGGATAGCCATTATTTCAAACTACTGGAGATTACAACCCCAGCAACAGCAGGTGGAGAGACTGATCTTCTACTGATCACTCCAGCAGAAGTTGCTAGAGCACAAGCAAAAAAATATCAATTTATGCATATTGGAGCAGTCCAAGTAGGCATAAATCTGCTTGCTCGTGAAGGTATAAACTGTTCAGTCCTATGTGTTCTACAAGACAATAGGTTAACAGACTTCCAAGCTAGTCTGTTGGGAACACTCGAAGCATCCTTATGCGATCAAGTCGCTTATTTCAACTGCTTCCCCAACTTCACCACCAGCTTGAAAGATGCAGCTCACTGTCTCAGACTGAGAGTCAAGACAGATGGCATATCCATGAAAGAAGATATGCAAGAACTCGCAATAGTATACAGGATATACTATAAATTGATGAGTACCACAGTAGCCCCTAAGACGAGGATTACAAACATCCCAGGTCTTACTACTAGATTCCTCACCAATCAGAAGAATCATTCACAGCAGATCCATAAGGTTACTTGGAATGAAGTAACATTTCCTCTTGAATGGAAATTATCCGGTCCAAAAAAGCAACCGGAAAGAGCAAAAGCAAAAATCTACGAGAGTAGAAGAACTGGAGAAATCAGCCTCAACTTCGACAATCACAGAAAAAGTGATGTCTGTCCTGAGAACCTCAGGATAAATAGCAGTCTTCTGAGAAGAAGCTACAGCACTAGAGAAGCTAGTGTCAGTGGAACAAAACCCACTATTGAAGAGCCAATATCAGAAGAAGATCTAGAAGCTGATCTGAACAGACCAGTCCATATGCTCAGAGCTGAGAGGCTCTATGATCTTTATGAAGAAGCTGAGAATTGTGAAAATCCTGAACGATTAGAAAAACTAATCGAAGAGATGAAAGAATACAAATTCAGAAAGACAAGAAAAGTCTTTCCTTACCAAGATATTGAAATGGAAGAAGGAGAAAGCTCCAGAACTTTCATTAGCAGAGAAAAAGGGAAACTAAAACTCCCAGTTCAGAAAGCCCCCACGGGTAAAAAAGGGGAAAGAAATTCCCAAAGATTTGTCCCAGAGGACAATCTGCCAAGAGTTCCTATCACGAACTATGGCATCTGGTTAAATCTAGACAAGAGTCTAGACAAAAGAAAAACCATTGACCAATGGGTAGATAGCCTGATGATGGCTTCTGCACTTACCCTTGGCAAATTTGAAGCACCAGATTTGCAGGTATACTATGAAACTACTCTCACTGGAGTGGCAAAAAAGTATTACCTATCCTTCAAGGAAACAGCCAGAGGAAGAGAGTGGCTGGAAGAAATCAAAACTTCAAAGTCTCCGTATGATTTTGCAGTACCCCTGTACGATCAGTTCTGTGGAGATCTTTCAAATTTGAGTGAAAAGGCCAAAGAAACGGCAAAATCAAATATCTATGCTCTCAAAATCTGTGACATGAGATATTTCGAAGAATACCTGAATGAATTTCAGGAATATTACTGTACAATTGGTGAACTAGAAAATACTGATCTAGTTAATCTGTTGCACAGAAAACTCCCTGAACCATGGAGAACAGCTGTGAGAGAAAGCATAGCTGAAAAACCAATTGAAAGATTTTCAGTTGGAGGAATTGCCGACAGAATAAGGCAATTACTGAAGGAGCAATGCAAAGCCAATCTTAGAGCTAAGATGGCCAAGAAGCAACTCAAAGGAGTTGAAAATTTCTGTTATGGAATATTGGATATGCCCACAAACTGGGGATGTCATGAGTCCAAGTTCCACAGAAAAAGAAAAGAAAAATATTACTCTAAAAAATTCAAAAAGAGTAATCAAAAGAAGAATTGGAAATTCAAGAAGAGTTCCAACTACAAGGAACAGAAAGATGTAGAACCAAAAAAGAAATTCTTCAAGAAAAGGAAGAATACTCATCAACATAAACAACCAAGCAAGAAAGCTTGCAGATGTTGGTTATGTAAAGCTGAAGGGCACTATGCCAATGAATGCCCAGAAAGGAGTAAAAGATCTACTAAAGCTCTCTTTGAAGAATATGAGCGAATAGTAGAAGTAGCAAACATGAAAGGCTACGACATAGCCTATTCTGATGATGAAGATGATGACAGGTCAGTCTACTCTGCCTGGTCTGAAGAAGAAGAATCATCAGAAGAGTCTGAGATTGATTCTGAAGTAGAGTACTTCGAATCCAGACAGATGAATGTTTTAAAAATCAAAAATTGGGAAGAAAGCAAGACAGAATCCTTCATGTCTTCTTATCAGGTGAACCCTGGTACATTCGTTTGTGACTACTGCTTATGCCACGAAAAGAATGGTCTCCCAATGTTTTGTGAAGAGTCTAAGAAGACCTATCACAAAGAATGCTTCATAGCTGAAGCAAGAAGAAAAACCAAGAATGGTCTTGTCAGCCAGTTGGTTGATCAAGAATATGAAGAGTATTTCGCTGAGAAAAAGGCGAAAGAAGTAGAAACTCTGTTCCAAGAAACCATGAAAACTTCTTCCTCAGAAATAAAGGAAGAAATCATCGGTGAAGAAAACATCGATGAAGATATTGAACTGGTTGAAATACCAGAAAATGTCATTGAACTGGTAAAACCACAAGAAACTGTTCATCTCTTGGAACGACAAGAGAATACTGAAACATGGGATCTACTTGGCCAACCATCGGGCAAGTTTGATTATAAAGTCAGATATGATCCTCCATCATGGTTCAGTACTCCAGACAGCAAAAAGATAATTCCTACAGACTGGGATGATGAATCACCCACTCAGGAAAATGTTCCAGAAGAATGTAAACCATTCATCCCAAAGGAACAAGCTCAAGAAAGTGAGCTTCAACAGTCGAAAGTCGTCTCTACTAGTAAATACAGCAACTATATAGAGATTGGACTAAAGTTCCCTGATCACAGGAAATATCATCTACATGCTTTTGTAGATAATGGATCAGGATTTACTGTTGCAAAGAGATTTGCAATTCCAGATGAACTCTGGAAAGAAGATAAGAAAAAGTCAGCTACTGGTGTCACATTTGATGGAAGCCATCTCACCATGAAGAAAGTAGCAAAAAATGTTCATATCACCATTGGTGGAGGAACATTCACCATCCAGAATGTTTGGCAATCTGAAGGCCAAGGATCTGATTTCTTGTTGGGAAATGATTTTATTCTCCAGCAACGGTTCATTCAGGATGAGGAAGCGATAGGCTTCAGAAAAGGAGAACGGGTGTTCTGGGCAGACCGACTCACACATGCATTCAGTGTGGTCAGTCCCGGTTTTACTACTCACTATCAGAGATCGCAACCGAATAGTGGTGATCTTACCCCCTACAAACCCAAATTTGAACCCATACTCCAAATCAAGCAACAAGAAGAACTGCTTGTATCTTCTGAAGAAGAAGAAGAAGAAGAAGAAACTAGTGAAGATGAAGAAGCTAGTTTCCTCCATGAGCATAACCTCAAGCATTTCCAGAATAAGCTTGAGTCTCAGAAAATTCCCACTCTTGAAAGAATCAAGAAACTACTCGAGCAAAATATCGATGTAGATCCCCAAAAGTTTTGGGAAAAAGACCCAGTGGTCTGTGAATTAAGATTACATGACATGAATGCCATCTGTCATGTCAAAGCCATTCCTCAGTATAAAGAGGAAGATCAGAAAGAATTCAGAAGTGATATTGAAGATCTCCTGAAAAAGAGATTAATTCAACCATCCACTAGCCCTCATCATGCTCCAGCATTCTACGTGAGAAATCATGCAGAGAAACTACGAGGAAAAGCTAGAATGGTTATTGACTACAGAGATGTCAATAAAAAGACTGTCAAGGACGGATATCAGATAGCTCAAGTAAGAGTACTGATCAATCAGCTCAGAGGAGCTAAAGTCTTTTCGAAATTCGATGCAAAGTCGGGTTTCTGGCAGGTCAAGATGCATCATGAGAGTGTACCTCTCACTGCATTTGGAACACCACAAGGTCATTACGAGTGGCTGGTAATGCCTTTTGGTCTAAAGCAAGCTCCCTCAATCTTTCAAAGAAAGATGGACAACATCTTCAAGCATGTGGCGGAGTTCTGTGTCGTCTACATAGATGACATCCTGGTCTTCTCCAAAACCAGGGAAGAACACATGAAGCACCTCCATGAGGTAGCAAAGCTGATAGTTCAGCATGGAATTATCCTAGGCGAGAAGAAAATCTTCTTTATCCTTGATGAAGTTGATTTCCTAGGGATAAACATCAAGAATGGAGTCATAAAGCTCCAACCTCACATCCTTGAAAAGATCTGGAAGTTTCCAGACAGAATTCCTGATGCTAAGAGTCTAGAGAGATTCCTTGGTGTCATAAACTATGAAGAGATTTCATCCCCAAAATCTCAGGGTTAACAGCAATGTTATCTCCTAAGACGAGTTCCAAAAGAAAATGGAACTTCACAGAAGATGATGAAAAAATCGTGAAGCAGATAAAAAATCTCTGCAAGAACCTCCCTCCTCTGCAACAACCAGAAGAGAATGATGAAATTATCCTCCAAACAGATGCGAGTGATAATTACTGGTCCGGTGTAGTCCTTGCAAAAACGCCTGGAACTAACATCGAAAAGATTTGCAAATTTTGTAGTGGCAAGTTCAGCCCTGCAGAACTGAATTATCCCACAGGGGAAAAAGAAATTTTAGCTGTCAAGAAAACGATTTTAAATTCTCCAGCTTTTCTTGGAAAACCCTTTACTGTCCGCACCGATTGTGCCAGAGTAAAGAATTTCAAAAATTTCAAACTGGATAAAGCTGCTGATAGAGGAAGATTAGCCAACTGGCAATTGTTTCTTAACCAATATGATTATATTGTTGAATTAATTGCAGGAAACAAGAATTATCTTCCAGACGCATTAACCAGAGAACTGGCAATGTTCAGCCAAAGAGAAGACGACGAAGGTCGTAATCCCAGAAGCAGAAGAACTGGGAAAGAACATGAACACCAAGAAGATCCTATTGAAACCAAAGAAAAGATCCTTAAAAGGTTTCTGCTAAGTCCTAAAGGACTAGCCTCAACTGATCAATCCCAGGGTAAAGGATTGGCTAGCCCGTCTCAAACGGCAGACGGTAAAGGCTCATCAAGACCGTTGATGGCTGCTGCTTTGCCAAAAAGCAGACCAACTCCAAATGGAGTTATAAATGTTTTTAATTATGAATTAAGAACTTTTGATACTCCTGTGTTCAGAACTGGCAGGAGACTAGCTTATCACCAGAAGGCAATCCTGGATAATCTCTTATTTGCCTTTCAAGAAAGAAGCAGTGGTCTAATGTTCCCGACACTCTTTGCACTAGCTGAAGAACTATATGAGAATGCCAGACCACAAAATGAAGAAAGTCAGATACAGCAGAGTGCTGTAAGAAAAGAAAAAATTCTCTTCCTTGAAAGTCCAGAAAGTGCTAGGATTCCTGTTATGGCACTTAATGAATCAGACTGGCATGAATTCCATAGTCTGATAGGAAGACATAATCCAGAAGACCTGGTTCCTCCAACCCTCTTTATTGTTTCAGGTCCTTATGTTGGAAGATACCTGGTTAATGTTCAGAGTGAACATCCTCAAGAACACAAGCTCTGGCTTGTTGAAAATGGTTTTGTCCATAATCTATGGACCAAAACAAATGATGATCTAAAAGGTTTGCCGCCTATCATTGTCAACACAGTCAAAAATATCAGAAAAAATGACTGTATGCTTCGACTGAAGTTCAGGTCCACTCCTCCAGAATGGATCCAGAAGGCAAACGGTGAAGTTGAATATATTCCTCCTTATCATTATGTAAGAATTATTCAAAGGAAATATCTTCAACCAGCCTGTGTAGGGTACAATGGCCAGCCAAACTCAAGCATCCCATGGATGAAGGCCATGACTCTAGAATATATCAAGAAGATCATCTCTGAAGATGTCAACAATACCTTCCTGGCAGCAGGAGAAAAAATCATTATCACTGCTTACGATCATCCTGACGTAGTCAGCAGTGACTTATTTCTATCTCTCACTAGAAAGGAGATAGATTCGACACTGGCATGCTTACGATGGGTGGAAAAGCTGGAAACAGACAACCACTACAAGATGTATGTGGATACAGATGTCGAAGACAATGCAACAACAGCAAGGATGGCCCAGGAAGACAACGACTCGTTTGTCCTTGGTCACAATTCAGAAACCGACGAAAACATGTGAAGCAGCAGGTGTAGAAAACACCGAAAGTTCTTTTGGACATTTTCCAAAAGCAACTTTTGCTTTTCAAAAAGGCAGGTGAAAAACATTTCACCTGAAGGAATCTGCTTTTTCCTCGACCGACCTCCACCAGCAGGAGCACTAAGGAAAGCAGAAAATCACGGAGTCGTACTATGCATTTAGTTGTTTTAAATTGTAATTTGAGTTCCGCTCCCTATATAAGGAACTTTAGCTTATCTTAGAAGGGGGATTCGAAAAAACAAAGGAACATCAGTTCTATATTCAGAAATCTCTAAAAATCAGTTCATAGTTATAGCTAAGAAGCAGTAGCAGTCAGTCTATGAAGTGTGCTTTATATTACAAGTAAGTATTTGTAACTCAGTTATGAGTAGCTAAACAGCTTTTAGCTGTTTGCCCAAGAGTGAGGCTCTGGGTTCTGTATCTGTATTTATGTTTGAATAAATAAATTCAGTTTGTGCCCAATACCCTGTCACAAAAAGATTTTACTATTTTTGCATCTATGTTTTGTTAACAATAGCATAACAGTAGCAGTCAGTAAGCAGTAGCAGTCTTTCTGTTTTACTTTAAAAACTGATCCCTATCATACTAAGGCAGCAGTGATTCCGCCCTGGTAGTAGCCGCTTAGACAGGAAGTCGTTAGGTGAAATTGTGGCATGTTGAAGGCTAGTCCTTAGGCTGATACTGTGATTAGTTTGAAAAGGAAATAGATAAGCTGATACTGTGTACTTAAGCTGATACTGTATAAAACAAAAAAGGTAAAAGGAGAATAGTGTCTGTCCTTAATTGTATAGAAGAAAAGGTTGTGGACTTAGTTGTCAAAAAATCTGTTGTCTGGTAGTGCTTTGTAGTTAACCCTTTCTTTTTTGTATGTGCTTTGGTTTATAAAGGAATTATCCAATTTCAGTGTAGATAAATGGACTACAGATGGAAAGAAAAATCAATTTAATTGTAGACAAGTAAACATCTCATTTTAAAAATATTCTTACCCAATTTTAGCCTAAAAATTGTCCACTTACTCCACTAAGAGTTTTTTACTCCCATTTACCCAATTTAAGACCAAAAGACAAATTTCACCCCCAAATAATTAACAAATTACAAGCTATCTTTCTCTTCTACTCTCAGGCTCTCATTCGCGTCTCTCTCTCTTCCAAAATCCGATTCCAGTTCTGGTTGGCATCGCCTCCGATAGCTAGAGATTGAAAATGGAGCCACTGGCACAAGGACTTCGATGTCCAGCACAAGCACCTTTCACCGAAGGATTCCGGTTTCGATTCCAGAGAGAGATGTGTGGTCTGATTCCGGTTTCGGCGACGAGGTCGAAGAATCCGATGATTTGGGTGATTTGGGTGTGGGATCGGCGGTCTTGAGGCGGATGTGGTTCTGGAGATGGATAAAAGCTTTCAGGCAAGAATCGGCGGATCTGGTACTCCTCGCTCGCTAGAGATCTAAAGTTGGCTATGGACTAAGGCTCGAATCAAGGAGGCTATGAAAACAGATAAGTCTCCGGCTGCCTTGAGACCTTATTCTCAGGCAATCAAAGCTAACAAATCGTGTGCCGGTGCCTCCGTCCCTATTCTCAGCAAATCGTGCGCCGGTGCCTCCGTCCCTGGTCCTTCAGATCCGGTGCCCAGAGCAATTTCTGGGTGCCAGAAGCACTTTTTTTTTTTTTTTTTTTTTTTGTACACTGTGAACTCCGAGAATGAGGAAGGAATTGCAATGTAACCGTAGGGTTTGTTTGATGGTCTACTGGGGGCAGTAGACACATTATTGGCCCCTAGTAGACTTTTATATGAGGGACATGGATCACTATAGTGTGGTGTTTTGATAAGTTAACTGTTGTTTTTTGTATATTAAAGTCAAATTATCTGTGAATCCTACAAAAATGTGCATTTTTGGTGGTCTATTGGGAGGCAGTAGAAACATTGGACTTTGTATTGGGGGGCAATAATATGATTACTGGGGGGCAGTAATATGATTATAAATTGATCAATTGTTCCTGTAGTGTATTCATTTTGGTTTTGGGAGTTCATACAATTCACTGGATGGCAATAATATGATTTTTGGGAGGCAATAATATGATTACTGGGGGGCAGTAATAGCCGGATTCCGGATTCCAGTCATCGGTCGCCGGATTTCGGTTACCGGTTCCCGGAATCCGGTCACCGGTCGCCGAAATCCGGTCACCGTTCGCCGGAGTCCGGTCACCGGTCGCCGGAGTCTGGTCGCCAGAGACCGCGCCGGCCACTGGTCACCGGAGCACAGCAAGGTGGAAGGTGACTTCTCTCTCTAAGTGAGAAAGAAGGAAAGGGCAAAAAAGTCCCAAAAATAAAAAAATAATTAATTGGGTAAAGGGGAAATAATCCCTTAGAGTGTTTTGGGTAAATGGGGTTAAAAAACAGTTGGTGGAGCAAGTGGGCAATTTTTAGCCTAAAATCGGGTAAATGATCATTTCCCCTTAAAAATATTGCAAAATGATAAACTTATTAGTCCCCAAGTGTGTTGTTACCCATAAAGTCAGAGTTTGTGACCTCCAAGTTAATTAGGTCGAGATCGATGTTTTGTTGGACATCAAGTAGACTAGCTCAATATAGAGGTAGACTAGCTCAGTCCATGGGTAGACTAGTCTACTTATGCATGGAGTTAGTCTACTCTTGTACCGAGCTGGTCTACCTGATGTATCTGTACATTAATGTACTGAAGTCTTTTCCGTTTTGTTGTACTATATATAGTTTATACACAACTTTAATATAACATATGTAATCGGAGTTGGCTCTAATTTTTGTACGAATTTTCTGGTCATTCACTTTTGTATATACATTCCTCTCCATTTCTATATATGTTCACCACCTAGCTAGCAATTGGTTCATCATGCAACAATGCAGAGACTTTGAATGATTAGAAACACTAACAGGTTTTTGGTTCATAACAAAAGATGAGCCATGAAGGATGAGGGAGGGAATGAACTAAATTAATCGACAAAAGTCGCAAAACAATGAACCAATATGAAGCACTACCTACAGGCATAGTGGATTATAGCTAGCTAGTCATCCCACATGAATCATAAGCTTACCTACAAATTAGTTTAATCAGTATAAATATACATATTAGAGGGCCCAAGTATTTGGGAACAGATTATATTCCTTATGCCAATCCTCTTTGTTCAATAAACTACTAACTTGAAAAAGCCTTTGAGGTAGTGGGTAACAACCAACCCATCATTTCCAAATGATGAAATAAAAAACTAATAGAACAAAAGTATTTGTACGTCTGTTATATTTGATTATCAAACCCATTGACTTAAGAAGTCAATAAACGCTAGAAAACAAATTAAGTACTAGCCAGGTCACTTCGTAGAGTGACTGAGCCGAGTCATGTTGAACTAAATCAACGGTCGAAGTCATTAGTTAATCTTTGTTTGTGTCAAAGACTGGAAAGTCTTGCACGTCTAACGTGTTATTTGAACGTTGAATTGAATAACAATGGGAACAATACTTCGATTCAATCCTCATGACAAGGTCCCCCCCCCATGCATGTGTTCGTGAAAAAGAAAAAGATAAGATTAAGTGGCGGACAAAGTCCCCCCTTCCGGCCCTCCTTGTCAATTAGGACTACCATTTCCCCTATCTGTTTATTTAGCGCAAGTACTGAATGCTACTCGTATAACGTTATAGCTTTGAAATTGACCTGCTCTAAATTGGACCATACAATCCATGAATTAGAACTCGAATTATGACTGGACCGTTGGATTATAAATTTATTAAATAAAAGTATGTTAATCGACAATGGGGGTGAATATGCTCATTCACCCTATGAACCTAAGAATTGTTCATACCAAAATGACTACTAATGTAGCTACCGTACCTTACAATTGATAGTGACTATGGTACGGCCACATCCACAAATATTTAACCCACATTTTTTTTTTCGTGTCTTCTCGCTTACACAATTAATTATAGACTATTTCCTCTGTATATAATACTTCGGCTCACAAAAAGAATTGAAGTAATATAAGATTGTAACTTAAATGATTTTGATGTAATTTTATATAATACTCGCATTATATTTTTACATATTTGTGTTTGAAATAACACTTCTATTTCCTAAACCAATATGAAAAGTACTTGATTTTTGATAATTAACCTAAAGTATTATACACATATATATTGAAATATATACATTCGCATATCTCCAAGACTCCAACTCAATCATAGCGAATTCGTCCTGGTGTGGCTGAGCTTTTTGCTATCAAACTTGGGCTGGAATTTATTATTGAGTATGGCTGGCAGAATGTAGTAGTGGAGAGTGATTGTATGGAAGCTAATCAAGCTATATACCTCTTGTCTAGTGATGGTGAATCTTGGTCTGCGGATGGTGTTGTGGTCAATGAGGTTAAGCGTTTATTGCGTGTCTTTCGTGTGCCAGGTATTGGTTATGTTCCGAGGGAAGCTAACAAGGCATCTCATGTGGTTGCTCAAAGTGTAGCCTGGTTAGTTGGGCGTAGTAGTTGGTTAGGGGTTGGGCTTTTTTGGCTCATGCAGGTCATTGAAGATAATTATCCCGTAACTCGGATTAATAATAGAAATATGTATAGTAACAGGTCATTGAAGATGACTATCCCGTAACTCAGAATAGTAATTGAAATGTGTGTGGTGACTATGTATCCACCACCGGTCATTCGGTTCATGTCTGTTGATTAAGTGATTAATAAAATTTCATTATTCCTCCCAAAAAAAAAAAAAAAAAAACTCAATCATAGAGAGGGAAAAGACAAGTACTGTTCTATCATCTTGACGTCTTCTATGGTCAAAGGGGCAAAAAGGTCAAAAAAGGAGGAAGGTAGAACGAAAGGTGCGATACTACATGCACATTATTGCGGCACTACTACAGAAGCCGTGCATAATTGAATATTCAGTACTTGTTCTCGCTCCTCTATAAATATATCGATCAGATTCGAATGATCTCCATAGACTCATTATCTGCATCACTTTACTGTAAGAAAGAAAGAAAGTTTCTTTACTCTTTCAAATATATCAGTCTGCTCATCAATATGGCTCTAGCTATCCGTGGCTTCATCCTTGGGGCTCCAAAACCCAACACGCTCCAAATTCCCAGTTGCAAGTCCTATCAACAAAAAGCCATGACTATGTAAGTGAACGCGATCATCTTCTGTTTCCTAAATTCTCAAGGAATTTCCTCTAAAAAGAGTTCTGAGGAAACTGAAATCCCAGTTCGATCTTGTGGCCCAAACACACACGTTAGTCTAACTTAATTATAGCTAAATTAAAACCAATTAAGCTGATATATTGATTATGTTCGTGTTGCAGGCTGCAGACGCAGCACCACGGTCTTAAACATTCCCGGAAGATTAGTCACTCCCTTATGTAAGTTTGCTGATGAACACAAATCTATCAGGCTCTTCTTCAGATATATAATATAAGGCAGCTCATTTAGTTCTTGTCTTTCTATTCTCATTTTCATTTCTTGACCGTATGATACACCAGATCGAGATTTCCGAATCATAAGAGGTTCCCATTATTAAATCTATTATGATCGATCATAATTTGTAAAGCATCTTATATTCTTACATGTAGCCCGGAAATCAATTAATAATAGTTTTTTGTTCTGGTTATTAATTAAGTAAATATTGACCTGAAGTTTGGTTCATGCGTGCAGAACATGTGTTGAAAAGCAATCCCTCAACACAGGAAGTGGTCCACAAATTAATCAGACAACATCATCGGAGCGAAAGGTTTCGGATTTGAGCAGCTCAAACTCTGAGAAGACTGGCAAGAAAAGTAAAGGATCCGGAGAAGCCAACGCTACTACAAAAAAGACCGTGGCTAGCTAGACCAATTAATATCACCAAAAATATAAGCAGCTAGCTACTGAATATATATATTTAGTAATGCATTATGCATGTCATGATGACTCGTGACTAGCATAATAATATGCATCAAGTCTTTCTTCTATAAAGTTAATGAAGTTCTGTGGAGAATTTGGTTTCAGAAGTACTGTTTTTAGTTGTAACTTACAGTTATCATGAGTTATATATGAATAATGAAGTATTGTGTCTCTTTGTCTGTGGAGTTATTACTTTGTGTATCGAATATAGATAGCCACGGTTAGAGGCTTTTAGAAATAGTACGTTCATATCTTGGTTACGCCAAAAAAAAAAAAATTATAGGTCACGATCTTACAATTTCGTACAGCTGTTAATTAAATTAATTAATTAAGTTTAAAGCTACATGTGAAGCCAGAATTCGTCTTGATGTGTAGTTGATCTACTGAATAACTAAAAATGAAAAACAGACTTGAACAGGAGCACGATGCAATGAATAATTTTGAGTGTGTGGCTGCTTGTTTACATACCTGGAATTGGTATGAAAAGTGGAGAAACTATTTCCGATTCAAGCTAGAGTTCCCATTAGTTACCTAACAAAAATGGAATAGAAATCTAATGGATCAAATATAACAATATATGTGAGTTTCCTTTTCAGTACACCGACGTGCACTTGCACTGACATAAATTGATAGTTAGATTATATTAAATACACTCTTTAGGTTATGAAAAAAAATATTAATTATAAATATCAAGTGTTGAGATCATTTTATAAGTGTTGAGTTATTTGCACCGTCAGTGCATAAAATAATTATATCAAAGGTTGAAGATCGACCCAAATCACCCAAAAAAATCATTTACATTTACTTCAACGCTGCAGTGACGTTCATTATACTATTACAGGGCGCTATAATACATAGCTTTGTGGAATGGAAAATGTATTGAAATGAATAAATTGATCAGATACATAACAATAACAATATTAATAATATAAATCTACTAAAAAAAAGTGATAATAAATTGATGCATGTATCTACGTACATGCATATAATAACACAAAACTATCTTTTTCTAAGTGGACTAAGTACTATCAACAATTATCAATGTCATGTATCTTTAAAGATAAGTTCATACGTACATATACCTACTAATTAGCTCCTTATCGCAGAATATAATGTCTGGCCAGCCTTCCAGAAGTCTAAAATTTATGTGGGAAAACAAACCTAAATAGCTCCAAAGTTCTTGATGTGTAAACCTCATAAGTCCATCTGTCCATGGGTAAACATCTGTGCATGTGTAAACTAATTTAGCTGCTCTGATAATGATCATAATCATCATATGCAGCTGACGGATTAAGTAACAAGATATCAGTAATTCTCAGCAGAATATGAAAATCTCGAAATGATAATTACTTTTCTTTATCTATGGTATGGTTTATAGTTGATGCTAGTTACTAGCGTTTAACCCTTTCATTTATGTTTTCTGCTAGATCATATTGTTTATTCTAGGTGATGAATTATTGCATTATCAATAACTTAACCTAGGCCATACTGTGTCCCAAAATTGTGTCTGGTCTACTAATTTCCTTGTTAATGTTTGACAAGTCTTTGTGATCCCGCAGCTATCTCTTTGTAGTGCAATTTTTTAGTCTTGTTATTCCAAAAAAAGAAAAAAAGATGCTACTATTGATTTCCACTTTGGTTTATTTGACTGAATCACGTTCAAAAGAGATCGATGACGACGCGTACAGGACGACTAGATCAAAAGTTCTAATTTAACAATCAAGTAAGCTAGTCATGATTAAAACTTGGGACCAAGACTAATAAAAATACGACACCATGTACAAAGTCAAAATATATCTGATAAATTTACACACATATGATACCGACATGTCGATGTCTGACCTAGCCAACATTCATGTTATATAAATTCAATGCAACTTAATTTTCTCTCCTTTGATAAATAGATTGACTACGGTCAAGTTTTCCTATATATAATACATATAATGTATTAAGTGAAATATGATCGATGTCATGATTCATAATGGGCAAAATAATAACCCTAGGGTGATAGTTACATCATGGATCGACATCTTATATTATAAGATATAAATAAAATCATGTAATGTGATGACTCTTTCACATCGTTTATAAAATTTCGTAATCAAATTTAATAGAAGCTATGAAACACCAACTATTAATACTTGATAAAAACTACAAAGTATACTAATAGCTTGTTTGGCAATGGTTAGAAATGACGTAAATATATAAGTACCTACTTTCTCTGTTTTGTTACAAAGGTCTGATCCTATTTATGGTTTGTCTGTTTTCTCAGTAGCTTTCTTCGTTTTCTCGCTTCTTCTTCATCTTTCTGGTTTGTCTCGGCAACTTCTCTATATAAGTATCTAGCTTGTTTGGCTTCTTCTTCGTCTTCTTTGAAACTTTTGTTTGATTTTAGAAGAGGTTGCAGATAGATGAATAAAGCTTGAAACTTTTGTTTGATTTTAGCAGAGGTTGCAGATCTGAGGTTGCTTCTTTCTTCACCACAATCAGTGGCGGAACCAGGATCAAATTCCTGTCTAGGCTAATTAGAAGGGCACAATATTTTTTTTTTTTTTTGAGGTTTGGAACCCAGTGGGAGGCTACTGCACAAATAAACTGACTAAGCCGAATGAAACAAACCCAAAAGGCCAAAACCGATATCCCCATCACAAATCCAACAATCCCAATCATCTACTTATACCCAAAACTCAAAATCCCAACTCACAATTCATGGAGCCATGGAAGGCCAGAAGTCCAGAACTCTTCCAGAAACCCAGGCAATCAGCCAAGTAGCCAACTCTTCGGTCACTCCAGTCTACAACTCTGCAAGAAGCCAAGAATCTCTGCAAATCTGCAAATCGAACAAGATACCCAGTGAAATGGAATATACCCAGTGAACCCACATTAAGAAAATCGAACAAGATAAGAAATTGGCGCAAAGGAGACTAGGAGAGTGAGAGAAACCTTGGGCTGTTGGGCAGTTGGGCATTAGATCGGGCAATGGAAGGGAGAGGTGGAGATTGGAGAAGAAAAGGCGGACCTGAATCACCTGATACTCTGATATTTCCGATCTGTGCAAAATAGGGGAGGACCAGTGGAGGCGAAGTCGCGAAGAGATGAGAGGACTGAGGAGTCAGAGGACTGCTTGACGTGATGACGTCTCAAACTCTCGAAGATGTGGCTGGGGGAGAACGCGGAGAAACCTCTTACCTCTTTATTCATTTTTTTTTTTTTTTTCTTTGGGTATGGGCTGAAGTCAGATAGATTAATAGATACATATATACTTTGTCGTTTTTTGGCCAAAAAGTTGTCTAGGCTTGAGCCTAGATAGCCTACCGTGTAGATCCGCCACTGACCACAATCACTCTTCCATCACTGTGTGTAGTATGGAGACTGCAGAGACCCATAACCATGTGGGTCAAAGAGTTCTCAGAAGGAGAAAACAGAAGAAGAAGGGATCGGTGATGTACTGGTGACTGGTTTGCGGCCCAATGTCAAACTCGGTTACAAGCCCAACCGTACCAAATCGACCGATTAATTCAGTATACCGACTTCTCGGTATATATACCGGATTTTGTGGCCGGTAGTGGTATGGTTTTTTGCATACCAATATAAGTTGGTACGGTACATGGTATCATCCCGTAAGCTCCAGTACCGAACCGAACCCAGCCCTACCTTTCACCATCTTTATCAAAACTAAACATTATTTACTTCTGTCTTCTTATTCAACTAATTAGACATACAAGTGCGACCATTGTTGCAACTAGTAGCCTATAAATCTTCTAGTTCCGTCTCCATTATATGCCACACAAAGATCTTAAAGACTTTGACTTCTACAGAAAAAAAAAAAAGAACAATACAAAAGTTTCTTTTATAGTTTCAATGTTGTTAGAGCCTTCATGTCTAAGCTCATGCCTCGAGAACCCATACTGAACACCATGCAATGGAGAATTACTCCTGTGTAAGTTTTTCAGTAGAATTCGGGAACCCATACTGAACACCATGCATAGAATAATTTCCAGTAGAATTCTTATATTTGGACTTTGGTTTTGTTTCGTTTTTCAGTACAAAAATTGTAGGCTGATCGTCCACAATGCAGTTATTTAGTCTTAAAAAGACCATAATCCATCGAAGATTGCTATCTTGCAGTGAAATATTACTGCATGACAATAATTTCTCAAACGGTTCCGTTCACCTGCTAGTTATTAGGTGATCCAGAGTGATTAGAGAATTTCTGGCCACCTAGCCTTTGGATTTAATACCAAGATCTGAGCAAGTCTCTTGATCATTTAGGAACCCCACTGTTTATTCTATATGGAATACAGTTTCTGCAGAACTGAAGTTACCGATAGTTCTTCTACTAGTCAATGCACGCATGTTGAATGTTAGATTTTATTGCTTACGGTTTTGTTTGTTTGTTTTAACAGTCGATGTGCTTCTGGACCCGTATTGCCAGGTCTTGGTACAGGAAGTGGTCCACAGATCAATCTCAAACCTGAAGGTGATACTATTACAGATAAGGACGATCAGATGAGGACGATTAGGAGCAGAAAGATGTCAACACCTCAAATAACATGTATATCAACGAAGATGAAATCGTGGAGGAGCCAATTCCAGCACAAGTCAATGATTATGGAAGCTCATATGAGTCTCCGATTAGTAATGAATAAGGTTCCGACATGGATGCGTGGGAGTACGTGATGGGTTTATTAAGATTTTTTTGGTTTGCCATTGCACACTACTAGCAAAATAATAACACACACAGATTTACTGTAGTTAAAAGCCACAGAAATCCGTGTGAAATAGAAATACTAACAGAAATCCGTGTGAAATGAGCATAATTGGGCCCACAATAATTTATACAATAACAATATCAACAGAAATCCGTGTGCATAAACAACAGTAACAGATATCTGTGTAAAAACTAAAACATTTTCACACGGATATCTATGTGAAAATCAATTCACACTGATTTCTGTACGTATTATAAATTAGTTTATTCGAAATTGTTAATTTTTTATGTTATGTGATTTATGGAGGGACGGATTTCTGTTACAATAAGTTTTTGGTACAGATTTCAGTGTGAAATGAATATCAGTAACATGTCTGTGTAAAAACTAAAACATTTTCACACGGATATCCGTGTGAAAAGAACAATTATCTACAAAATTCCGTGTGAAAAAATATAAGTGTATATAAGGTTGATCACTTGTTTGATATCGAAATAACGGTGAATTGAGTTAATTTTTTTACACAATACCTATTAATACACTCTAAATAGATGGGTAATGTCAAATTTATTAATTTTCAATTTTGATTTTTTGGTTCGCACAAAATTCTTATATGTCTACTAATGTGGTATAACTAGTTTATTAGTCGTAAAGAAAAGTATACCTTCCATGAGCAACAATGTGGAGGAAATAGACTTGATCAAAATCGACTATTGGATGTTGTCATGATTAGAATAAATAGTTATGGTCAAAATTTCAGCTATTTTTGTTATCGTTTAGGTCTCGATCTACTAGATCAACCCTGAACCCTAAATACCACATAAAACTAATATGCTCATAACCGCTCATTCGCAACTTATTTTTTCGATCTGTCAGCTCTCATACTCTCATGAATATGAGGTATACCAAATAATGTAAAATTTTTGAAAAGTTTATCTCCTCGTGGTTTTACTCCCCTTAGGAAAGTATAAGTGTATATATGGTTAACCACTTTATTTGACATTTTCACACGGTTATCTGTGAAAATATCAATTGACACTGATTTACGTACGTATTATAAATTAGTTTATTTAGAAATATTTAATTTTTTATGTTATGTGAATTATTGTAAGACGGATTTCCGTTACAATAAGTTTTTGGTACAGATTTCTGTGTGAAATATTAACACGGATATCCATGTGAAAAGAACAATTAGCTAAAAAATTCCGTGTGAAAAACTCTATTAGAGACAGAATTCCGTGTAAACCATCGAATGATAATTAATTAATTATTAGCAAAATAACAACACACACGGATTTACTGTAGTTAAAAGCTACAGAAATCAGTGTGAAATAGAAATGCTAATTACAGAAATCCGTGTGAAATAGAAATGCTAATTACAGAAATCCGTGTGAAATGAGCACAATTGGGCCCACAATAATTTATACAATAACAATATCAACGGAAATCCATGTGCATAAACAATAGTAACAGATATCTGTGTAAAAACTAAAACATTTTCACACGGATATCCATGTGAAAAAAACAATTAGTTACAAAATTCCGTATGAAAAAGTATAGGTGTATATAAGGTTGATCACTTATTTGATATTGAAATAACGGCGGATTGAGTTAATTTTTTTACACCATACCTATTAATACACTATAAATAGATGGGTAATGTCAAATTTATCAATTTTCAATATTTATTTTTTAGATTGCACAAAATTCTTATATGTCTACTAATGTGATATAACTAGTTTGTTAGTTGTAATGAAAAGTATACCTTCCATAAGAAACAATGCGTAGGAAATAGATTTTATTAAAATCGACCGTAGGATGTTATCATGATAAGAATAAATGGTTATGTTCAAAATTTCAGCTATTTTTGTCGTCGTTTGGGTTTCGATCTAGTAGGTCAACCCTAAACCTTAAATACTACATAAAACTAATATGCTCATAACCGCTCATTCGTAACTTATTTTTTTGATCTGTAAACTCTCATGCTCACATGGGTAGAATCTATATCAACTAATGTAAAAATTTTTGAAATTTTATCTCCTCAAGGGTCGGCTCCCCTTAGGGAAGTAGAAGCGTTTAAAGGGTTGACCGGTTTTTGGCACAGACATCTGTGTGAAATGAGTAACACACACGGATATCTGTGTGAAAAGTTAACACGGAAATTCGTGTGAAAAGAACCAATTAGCTACAGAAATCCGTGTGAAAAACTCTATTAGAGACAGAATTCTGTGTAAATAATCGAATGACAATTAACATGATAGTTATTAGATACCGAGGTAAATACACAGATATCAATTGCAATTGTATATGTATTTCACACGGATGTCCGTGAGAATTCTACTTATAATTTAGAATCCCGCTCACCCTTTTTAGCTAAATTCTAATTTCCCACCTTACTTAACATTCTTTTCGAAAAAATGAAACCAAACCGCAAACCCAGATCTCTCCCGTCATCTCTCATCTTGTTTCCTCTTCTTCTCTTCATCCCCACTCATTGATGAAAAGGCCGATGCCAATAATCCGGTCATCAGGTGAGCCCATCATCGGGTGAGTACTTCTCTCTCATCTCTCCCAAACTCAATTGGGGCTTGTTTCTGATATGACAGTTTTTTTTTTTGAATTCCTTCAAAGCCAATAATCCGACAAGTCGCTGGTCACTCTGGTCTCTGTGGCTTCTAGCGAAGGAAGGCGAGAAGAGTTCCACACCGAAACGATGACGGATGAGGCGTCGGGGAATCTGGAGTACGATTTTTATTGGAACCCAACAAAGTGAAGGTAAGCTCTGTAAATGAATTTTTTTTTGGGATTTTTGGGTACTATGTGCTGAAGTGGGTATCAATGGTGTTTGGTATCATCTGCATCTTATATGGGTATGAGAAATTTTGGTTCTGTAATTGTAATTCTAGTCTCGTATTTGAGTTCTTTGTTTGCAACCAATTTTGAAATATAGGAAGAGTTGTCATTGACTTTTTAATGTGTTTAAGCTTGAATGATGAAATCAATGTCCAGCTCATGGTGTTAATTGAACCACGACAGTTCTATATGTTTGAACTTCAAGAGGATCATATGTGGTTGTTTTTCCTTTAATACTCTTTTTCTGGGATTTGAGTAGAATCTGGTGACGTTTTCATTTTTTTTTTATTTAGGTGTCTCTTTTTTATTGTGAGTAGATTGGTTAGAGTACAATATTAAACTCTGCTAGCAAAAGTACTCTGAAGAAATTAGCTGAAATGTTTTGGTCTTAATTTGTGTAGTGCTTAAAATACTTGTGTTGCAGGACCCCGTAATCAGGCCACTACATGAACTGGAGAAAAGTAACTTGGAAGATATTCTAACTGAAATTCCATTGTGGATAAAATGCCCTGATTACGACTGAGTTAGTATCACCATCCTTTCATTTTACATTGAACTTCTGCTCTTTCCTTCTCTAACTGCTGCTAAGAATATCTCAGTACTCATTATATGCTTTCTTGTGCCCTCAGGCAGAGACCATTGTGAGGTATAGGCCAACTTTTACTGGGGTCTTATCAAGCCTTTGGTTTACATCTATGTGCATATTTAATATTATTAAACTTTTTCTGCTTAGACACTTTGCTGTAATACTTATAAATTATGAACATATGTCCTTGAAAATTTTAAATTTTTCAATTTGAGGTTTAATCTTATGACTTCAAGTTCTAATTGTTTCTTCATCCCAGTAATTTCTGTTGATAACTGACCACTTATCCTACTTGGTTACGGCATTCCTCTCTTATTGCGTAGGAGATGATCAATACTTGGTTTTTTCATTGAGCAAAAGCCCTTGCTTGGTTTGCTCTCTGGTCCCTTTATGTGTTTTGGTTATACATAAAAGCAAGAGAAATTTTGTGATTCCATTGAACAACATAGTATATATTCCTCCTATGTGCATTTTATTTGGATTACATATTTATCTAACCATTATGTTATGTTGACAGTTTATTTGAAGAGGGAGGTGATTGGGAAAGGAAGAATCGCTTGAAGGTATATGAAGGCTTGTACTGCATGTCCACTCGAAATTTTAAGAAGGTAGCCGATTTGTTCCTGGATTCCATTTCTACCTTCACCACTTACACAATATTTCCCTATGACATCTTCATATTTTATACCATCCTGACAAGCATTATATCTTTGGACAGAGTTTCTTTAAAACAGAAGGTATACTATTTGTTACCAAGTGTTTGTGATTTTACATTCTTGGTGTATATGTTCCTATTAATTCATTAGGTAATAGGCATGCATATGTGAATTTTACACTTTGGTGTGAGTTTTTTTGTGATATGGCTTTAATTTCTGGTTTGAAGTATCGAAATATAGGGATATATGGATTCTTGAAATTACGGATTTCTTGATTGTTTGTGGCTGATCAGCTTGGCATTGATTGTGGTTTGGGGTTTTGCTCAAATCGGTTTTAGTTGCTCTGCTCTTAACCATTGAAATTATTTCTTGACTCTTGTACTTTAGGGATTTCTTGACTCTTGAAATGAGTAAAATGTAGCTTGATTCTTTGGAGCGTATATATGCTTTCCATTTGCTGTAGCTTGTCAACAAAAAGAGGTTGAATCCATGGGACCAATTGTAGAGCGTTGGAGAATCAAAAGTAAAAGTGTGTTACATATATTGAGATATGGAGGCCCTTGGTTGAAGAGAAGAGCTGGGTTAGGCATGGGTATGGTTGCAGCTTATAATCCAAGTCTCCATTATCTCATTGAATCTCATGGTTTTATTGAAGAGGATGCAAAATCTTGTACAATTTCTTTGCTTCTTTAATGTAAAGCACTTCATTGTAAATGTTTGAAGTATGTTTATTGTAGAGAAATAAAAGTATTATTATGTTCATGTTGCAAATTAATTAGCAGAAATATTTTTTTTTTAAATGCTGTCACTATTACACACTGAAATCAGTGTGAGATAAGAGTATATGGATTTCACACGGAAATCCGTGTCAATAAGGTTATAAGTTTTGATACAGAAGTCAGTATGAATTGTATTTCACACAGAAATCCGTGTAAAATAGAGTTTATACATTTGCTACAGAAATCCGTGTGAAATAGAGTTGTTCACACGGACTGTGTTCCATTACGGTAATTTATATTTATGGAAAGATAGTGGGGCCCACGTAAGTATTTCACACGGACAACATAATCCGTGTGAGAAAGTCTTATTACCCACAGATTAAAATGTGTGGGTAATTGTTGTTTTGCTAGTAGTGGCACCTCGTATATTAGATGTATGAATGGTTTGGAATAAAGCTTGTGCTTGATGAGCTTACGTGTGGTATATTATTGAGGTTGATAGAAAAAATTATCGTTATTAATTAGATCTCCCATTTTGAAACAATAAACAGCTAACAACAATATTCAAGAAGCGCGTACATTCATCAATCGACTGTGCATAAATGCATAAAATAGGCATATACAACCAATGTTTCACCATAATATCTGCCACTACTACAAAAATTGAATCAGAAGACGGCTAAAAACTGTCGTCTGATATGGAGGTACAGCGTCGTCTGATGAAGATCAATTGTAGGGAACCGTCGTGTGAAGGGCTCGGCAGCATGGCGCGCAGCATGTCGGTAGCCTGTCGACAGCATTAGCTGTTGCGTGACTCTTCTTCAGACGATGGACGATTTTAGAAACTGTCGTGTGAAGGCAATTCAGAGGTCACTTTATTTTATGCCCGTTGTGTGACTTTGATTCGGACGACAGTTTTTCAAAGTATCCATTATCTATTTTACATTCAGACGACAGTTTTTATTTTTGGGCCATTGTGACTATTGTGCACATACAACAGTTTTTTTTGTGGTTATTATTGTCCTAATAGAATGATTCAATGCATTATATTTGCTGGATGTGAAATAAAAAAAGACCAAATTAACAGTAGCTTATCAATATATAGAAGAAATTGTTATAATCCACATCATGCACCAAAATAGATTGTGCAAAGGTAATCTTTCATCTACAAAAAGAGAACCATAAGAATGCTCAAATACCATAAGAAAAGCATGTAATTCATATTGTTTATACAAAAAAATACTATATAACTCCAAGGCCATCCTTGTTACCAACTATGAAGGCTATATTGCTTGCTTATATTCTTCAATCTCAACAACTCGAGCGGTTCCATCAGTAGATACTAAAACAAGGAAGTCCTTGTTGGCAGATACAGAGAGAGACTGAATGGGTTCTTGAAGGTTCTTACACAATCACCAAAGAGACTATCCCATAATCGGACCTTCCCATCCGCACAACCTGTTGCTAGGTACCTAGATACCCAAGCCAGGTCAAGCATGTCACTCCATCCTGCCATACAAGGAAGATTTCTTCCATTAGACCAATTGCAGAGATTTAAAATCTGAAGTATGACATCCAACAATTGACATTTAATGGAAGCAAACAAGCTGGTGACCATAATAAATTAGATAAAGAAAAAGAGAACCAGATGGTGATAATCATTTGAAATAATGTAGAGATGAAACTCTCACAGAGCTCATGGTCACATGTAGAACGGGGCAACGAATGTTGCAAATCCCAGATGATAAGCTTGTTATCCATACCTCCTATTGCAGCCCAAGGGAAACTACATACACAATTATTAAGGCATGAGTACAAAAGCAGTAAACTTAACGAGTTAAGAGACACAACTTGAAGAGATTCTCCTAAAAAATGTCTCTGCTACAGACTCATGTAAAGATGCAGATGTTGGAATAATAAGTGATAATCAACACAACTCGGAATAAACGGAGAAAGATTAGACGAAACTTTTTAGTACTAAATTACAAGTTCGAAGCAAGTATCAGAAAGCCTGATCTGTCAGGCATTAGTTGATGGCATCAGACAATCTCGAATTAAGGTTGAAACACCCAATAAAGAACTAGTTGATGTAAGTAGAAATTACATTATATTACAAGGAAGGGTGGATCTATGTGAATTAAAGTTAGTTGCTAACTGAACACACCAGTGCAAAATTCAATTGTTTCTGAGCAATTGTTTCTCTCACATTCTAAATCCAAAGAAACGTAACTCTGACATGGATAGAGCAACAGTGGCTACCCTATGTAGTAATAATTATAAACTTTGTGTATAACACATTTCCAATTGAAATTAACAATTTGATCTAGCTTTTATTAAGTCACTACTGATAACACTCTAATGACTAAGAATGCATTATGCCTGTAACAAACACGTAAGGAGGATTACAAATAGGAAGTAACCACAGAAAGACAAACTTTTACCCGTATGACCAGTAAATGTATGCATGGAATCATCAGGCTCATATGAAAACAACAAAAAAGTACAATACCAAACAATCAAATTGACTCGAGAGCAAGCGAAAGAAAAGATCATAAATAAGGAATTGTATGCCAAACGATGATGTACCAACTGCTTGGTCGTCTGCATCAGGAAGATCTGCAGCCACCAACACATGATTGAGAACTTAATAAACACAGTATACATAATTCATACAGAGAGAGAGAGAGAGAGAACAACTGAGCACCTTCCTCATCGAAATCAACTTCGTTAAGGATGTCAGCTTCATCAATGTAAACCTCACCTTGGTCATCGTCTTCTTCATGAACAACATGACCTGAAAAATGAAAAACAATGAAAAACGTTAAACCCATCAGTCTGGTATTTATCAAATACATGGAGGAAATGGAAAAAGAATACAACACTGTTGTGGATCCTATCATAAACCAATAATCATTAATGAGCATCTAAACCTAGCTAAAGGCTTTTTAGTCTTGGAAAGTGCAGAATTTCTGACAAATAGATTCAAAATTGACGAGGACAATGAAGAAGTGAAACATAAGTATGGACCATAAAGAACCTACAGGTTACAGCACATGATTACCTCAATCTAATAGGCTACTTGACCTTCTATTGGCCACAGATAATCACATTTCCTTTCTTAATGAAACTAAAAAGAATCCATACAATAAGATTGTAACATGGATATATTTATCTTTGCTAGAAGGGTATCCACTTTCTTTTTGTTCTTTTATCTCTGAGAAAAGGTTTTATGTTAACAATACATGCGTTGCTCAAATTTGGGGTATCAGATCAGTTGATTTTGTTTCCTTCTGTTCTCAGCCATACAAATATCTAGCAAAGGATCATGAGTTACAATTAAAACATCTTTTTTGCCACATGATGCTTAAGAATATCAACCAACTTTCACATAGTTGATTTATATTTCAAAGAAAAATCACTTAAACAGCACACACCATGAATGTGAGAACTTGTGTTCTATTATCACTACTAAGTTTTGTCATACCTGGGTGCAAATGAGCTTCATATCTTTGTGAGCCACAAGACTATTCTCAGAAAATACATAATCATAGTCACCCATAACTGCAAAGACAAAGGTACAATTAATAGATATAGTCAATGGAATTTGAAAACAGTAAAAACAATGCTCAACTTAAAGTCGAGATCTTTTTATCAAAGAATTGAGCTTCAGCTTGTCCAAAATGGACCCTTTGAATCGAACACTAGAATTCGACTTTGGAAAATAACATTATGCAATTATAAAGAACCAATGCCCAGAAAACTAAGCAATAAAACAGCAAACAAGTATCCACCCAGATGTTGAAATTAAATTGGGTTTGTATTAGTAAAGACTTATTCCAACAATACAATAACTCAACCTGAAACACCTCCAAAGTATTATGAAAAGCTTACTTAAGAAATAAGTGTAAAATGTGTTACCAAACGAGGTCACAGGGACTCATGTAAAAAGTGAACCCCGAATCATATATATGATCTTCCTTGTCGTCCACGATTGTTATCCTCGCTGTAACCAAAGCATTATAATCAATCTTCTTGCCAGTACCACGAAAGAGTTAACAATAAAAACACCAGCCTTATCCTAAAACTTACCTCCTACTGGAAGA